>WOXC01011602.1:0-630354 GCA_011680675.1 Gymnobelideus leadbeateri
CTTAGAAAACTATATGTATATTATGTATGTTTTATTGTATTTTTATTTCTTTTGTTAAATATTTCTTAATTATATTTTAATCTGATTTGATCACACTCAGGAGTGTTGTGGACCATGTGGTCAACATAGCTGTTGTAGTATATTGAGTCACTTTACTTGAAACCAAGGAGACAAAGATTTGAATTCAATCCCAGACTCCGCTATTTGACTCTGGGAAAGTTAGGCAATTTCTTTGAACTTTACTTTCTCATCTATAAAAATAAGGGTAATAATAACATATACCTCTCAGGGCTGGAGGCATCAAGGTGGTGGAGTGGATAGAGTATCAGGTTCAGAGTCAGAAAGACTTATATTTCTGAGTTCAAATTTGGCCTCAGACACTTATTAGTTATGTCACCCTGGGCAAATCACTTACCTCTGTTTGCCTCAATTTCCTCATCTGTAAAATGAGTGGGAAAAGGAAATGACAAACCAATTTAGTATCTTTTCCAAGAAAACCCCAAATCCCTCACTGTTTCTATTCAATTTCATGATCTCTTTATGTTGATTGATTTTTTTATGTTTTAAAATGCTATTTTTTAAATTTTCTCCAAATTTCAATCGTAATGATTCTTTCTCCCATTGTTCGCAAATTCATTGCCTAATCATGAAAACTAGACATGACTGAAACAACTGAATGAAAATAATAAACACAGGGTTGGTGTGGGAATCAAATGAAATCAGACTCTAAAGCATTTTGCAAACCTTAAAGAGTTATCATTATCTGTTGAGATCTTTTTTCTTCCATCAAAGCCTTGTTTAGGTATTACCTCCTCCACAAAGCCTCCCATGATAGAACCTATTAGAAGTGATCACTACCTTCCCAATCACTTATCCCTTTCCATCTGACTTCTTATTTACATTTATCATATTCTAATCTATATCGCAGCATTTTTCATTAGACCATAGATTAAGAGCTAGAAGGGATTTTAGAGATCTCTGAGTTCAACCCTTTAATTTTACAGATGGGGTGGCTAGGTGGTGCAGTGAATAGAGAACTGGCCCTAGAGTCAGGAGGATCTGAGTTCAAATCTGGCCTCATATATTTAACACTTACTAGCTGTGTGGACCTCTCCAGGCTTATTACACATGACTCTCATTCACTCAATACTCCAGCCAAATTAACCTCAATTTAAATTCTTTGGTGACTTCAGTGTTCCATGCAGCTTTCAGTTTTGCATTTAGTCATAAAACATCACCAGCAGAATACTGGAATGTAGATGTAATAGCCAATTGTAGTATAAGAAATATCTCTTGATTGAGAGGCAGCATGATATAGTGGATAAATAGCTGGCTCAAAACCAGGAAGGTGTTGGTTTAAATCCCACCTTTGATACCTACTAGTTTTATGATGCTGGACAAGTCATTAACTTCTCAGTGTTCTAGGCAGCTCTCTGAAACTATAAATTGTAGAGAAGGTGCCAACCTATATTGGCAGAGCAAATTTCTTCACCTGGGAGTCTTTCACAGATCTAGTCCATACCGTTATCTATGTGCTATTCTTGCTTAATTGAGCCAAAAGGATCAAACCAATTGAAATGAGGTTGAATATGACCTTTTATTTGCTATCATCATCAAATTATTGACTATACCTATTTTGTGAGATTCTATGAATTCTTTCAATAGAAGTGTCACTACTTTGGTGACCTTAATTAAATCATAGAACTTCTTAGCCTCACTTTCCCTATCTGTAAAATGAGGCAGTTGGATTAAATGACCTCTGAGGTCCTTCTCTTCTAGCTTTAAATCTAAATACCTATGATCTTTGATTTCATTGATGTGAATACTCTCTTTCTCCAATGATGCACCTCAAAATTTCAACATGTTAGTCATGACACCTTGTGAGATGTTTAAACAAAAAGAAAAAAAATTGTCTGCTGGTTGCTAAACTTTGGGGGTATCTCTGAACAATCTAATCCAGTCTTCAGATATCAGGCATAGCCTATTTTCAAGCCTATATTTGAAGACTTTTGAGTTTGGAAATCCATTGGCCTAACCTTTGAGATGGAAGTTACCTCTAAGACTGTATGAGACCTCAGAGGAGGGTTTTAGTAGATATATAAGGATGAATAAACAAATTAAGTGCATTTTTCCCACCCTCTGAGAGCTTCCAATGTAAGACTACGTGGATAAAGTACAACAGTATTGACAGTACATAGTATTTTAAAAAATCAAATAGTCCTAATTCATATTTATATACTGCTCTAAGGATGACAAAGTGGTTTCCTATACTGACTACTGCTACCAGGCTCTCTTGCTGAGGAGATCTTAGAAGCTCATCCAACTTTTTGAAGCCCATGAAGTCAAATCCTGGTGTGTTCTGTCTTTGATAGTCATTCACCTAAAATTAGGGGAAAAAACAAACACTAAAACAGAAAAGAAAGAGTAGCACCATGTGTTCAGAGACACATGGTATCTGGATCAGCAGATGAGGCAACCATCACCTTTCCCTCCCACCCAGAAGCCCAGAGCTGTGTGTGTCTCACTCAACACCAGGGAGGAAAGAGAGATTTTGTTTGTCCAAACTTTTTGTATTTATACTCAGTTCTGCCTCAGCAGCTAATTAAAAGATTTTTCTTTTCTTTTTTTCCCCATATAGTTAGCCAATGGGAAACATTCAGAAAATTCCTGTGCCTTCTCTGAAGTGAGGAGGGAAATAGCCCCTTTCTCATGCAATTTTGGAAGCAGGCTCACCAAGACTACAAGTGTAATGGCAACAGGTAGATCATTGCACATGCTCTAAGAACTGGACCTTCAAGTGACCATTCCCTCCATTACATAAGAAATGGATAAGATAATTTAGTACTAACTAATGTGATGGGGCCATCTATGATTAATTTAATCCTAATTCCCAGTTCCATCCACAAACTGTAGGGGGGATCAGGGGAGGCAGAAGGAGAGGAAAACAACTTTGTTGCCTCCCTTCTATAACCTTTGGGCTCTGCTATCAGCCACCTTGTGGAGATCTCAAGAGAAGTCCTTGTAGTACAGTAGAAAGTTAACTGTATGGGGGTAGCTAGGTGACAGTGAATAGAGCACCAGCTCTGGAGTCAGGATGACCTGAGTTCAAATCCAGCCTCAGACACTTAATACAAAAAACTAGCTGTGTGACCTTAGGCAAGTCCCTTAACCCCAATTGCCCTACCTTTCCTCCTCCAAAAAATATTTTAAAAAAACTGAACTGTATGGAGTTAGGAGAACTGTATTTAGTCTTGGCTCTGACACTGATAGTATTATGTACATCTTTGGATAAGTCACTTAACTTCAATGTCCTCCTCTGTAAAGTGAAGAGGGCTGGACTTTATGATCTCTGAGTTTTCTTCCAACTCTAAATTATATGATCCTTTAAAATCTCTGGTTCTCACATTCTTTCATATTCCTATCAATGTGATCTTGGAATACATACAGAGTCATAATCACCAGAATTCTACTCTCACTTGGTCAGACCCCAGTTAAAGGATTATCTTCAGCTCTAAGCACCATATCTTACTAAGGCATTTACTCGTTGAAGCTTATTTAGTGGGAGGTCAAAAAGTTGGTAAAAATATAAGGTTGGAAAAGAGTTAAACTCAATCAATGGAAAAACTTTGTAGTGACTAGAAATGTCCAAAAGTAGCATCAGAGGCCTCAGAAATTAACAGCTTCCTTCACTGAAGGATCTTCAAGGGGAGTTTGCATGACTATTAATATCAGAATCATAAACTTAGATCTGGACTAGACCTTACTGATGTGCTAGTCCAATACCCTCATTTTATAGATAAGGAACCTAAATTTTTTTAAGCAATTGGGGGTAAGTAACTTGCTCAAGGTTACACAGCTAGTCATTATGTGTGGGTGCTCATTTTCTGAGGCTGGATTCGATCCCGGGTCATCCCAACTCTGAGGCCGGCGCTCTTACTGCGCCAACCTAGCTGCCCCAGGAACCTAAATTTATAGATATTTATAGACAAAGTAGTTAAATTAGTTGCTCAACATCCTATGAGTAGAAAATAGCAGAACTGATGTCCAAACCCAATGTTCATTACAACAAAGCACCCTTACCATTCATACTGAAGATGGCATTTTCATTCTAGAGGAGGTTATGGATGTCTAGCCTGCCTCCCTTTGAGCCATACTATAACACACTCATGCTGTATGTGGGATATAACTCCCACAACTCTTGAGTCTTCTATATTAGCTATTTAAAATAATCAAATTTCACTTTCAAAGAGAGGCAACCATCAATATATGACATTAGCAAAAGCCTAGAAAGACTACCTAGTTTGACCTTCTGTACTATGGCAATTCTGTGGAGGTAATGCAGTATAGTGGAAAGAGTATTAGATCTAGAGTCTGAGTACATTGGTTTGAATCCCAGTCCTGTTACTTACTAACTGTGTGATCAGGAGTAAGTCGTTTAATATCTCTGGGACAGAGCTCCCCATCTGTTAAAATGAGAATTAGACTAGATGTCTTCCAAAGTCCCTTGCAGCCCTAAATATGTGATTGTCTCTCTGGTTAGTTATCTTTCTCTTTCTGAATTGTATTATTCAGAAAGCAAACATATAAACCTGACTATAAATATTAAATCTGAAGGCTCAAATCCTCTTGTCTTTTCCAGTCTTCAGCAGGGAAAGATTCTACACTGACTACCTTTAGGAATTCATCCCTAGCTCTAGAAATATCAGGAAGCTCTTCTACAACATATGACCTGGATGCTATTCTAGGGTAAATACAATACCTTTTCTTCTGCGATCTTAGGACAAGAACAATAGACTATAATTCTCCCAATGATAGTATTTCATTATTGTAAAGCCACCCCTCAGTAGTCTCTTGGAAGGCTATTTATAGCCCCATAACTTTGTATTTTAATCTTTGATATTACTGCCTAGCCCTTTAATCATTTCCATTATTCTCTGAGTGCCAGGTATCTCTCTAACTGTGGTGCTCAGAAGTAGTGAATGCTGAACATTTGGGGAAGGATTGGTTCCTGGTTCTTAAATGTCTCTCCCCACCCCACTTCCTGGTAAAGTGGTCTCAGATTGAGGCTTGCCTAGCAGAACCCCATGGCTATCTCATGCAGTGGCAATTTCTCCCATCACATTTTAATTATTATTATCAACTTTATGGTTATAAATGATTGGAAATGACAGGCCTCTGGGCCCTGATGCCAAGAACCAGCAGTGCTTTAATAGCCAGACAACTACCAGGCCAAAATCAGGGAAGGGCCAAAGTAAAGACAAATTCTTTACGTGACCTGTGTCAAGGACCTGTCTAAAAAATCTTCTAGGTTTTTGTAGGTAGCTTAGGGTAAACTGACTCTTAGCTGAGACATGAGGGCATCTGCATGTCTACAAAATCAAAAATTAAACAATTATCAAAAGTTTTGACAATTGATTGGATAGTAGAGAAACTTAAAAAATGAAGAATAAGTCCCTTTCCCAATCTACCTTTACGGGCTCACTGCACATTGCCTTTTCACATACTGTACATCCTAGACTAATTGACTGCTTGTTGCTCCTTATACATTTCATCTCCCCTCTCCACACATTTGCATAGGCAGGCACTCATACCTTAAAGGTACTCTCTCTTTATCTCTACTTCGCTGACTCCCTAGCTTCCTTTTAGTTTCTCCTATAGGAAGCCTATCGATTCATCCTAGTTGCTAGTACTCACATCCTGGAAATTACTGTGTGTGTGCATGCATATATGTACACATGTGTATGCATGTGTCATTGTATGTGCATATTTGTTAATATCTCTTGCTGGTTTTTATCATCAAAATTTCCTCCAGTTATACTTAATTTTCTTTGTACATGTCATTGCTCACTTCCAATATACTGTAAGACCGTGGAAGTCATGAACTCTTTGTTTTTGTTTATTCAGTGGCTAATATAGCATATGGAACATAGTAGGCGCTAAATAAATGTTTGCTGAACTGATTTGAATGGACACTTGTAAATAAGATCATGATTGAACTCAATATATATAGAAACAGGGAAAAAAGAAATGGGAAGAAACAGGTTGGGAGGAGGAGCCCAGAGAATCACAGCATTTCTGAAATGGAAAGAACTGGAAAGATCTTTTGCTCAACTTCCTCATTTTATATATGAGAAAACTGTGCTCTAAGGAGAGGAAATATCTTGTCCAAGATTGCATAATGAGTTAGCAGAATGACAAGTTTCCTTTCAGATATAGAGTTTCAGGAGGTTGTTGGTTATCTAAGTACAAATGTTCAGGAGACAGAGACAGAGGATAGTTAGGAAAGGGACTAAGGTTAGAGAGGTAGATTTGGAAGTCATGCACATAGAGGTGAAAAGGATGGCCAAAAAAGTAAAGAAGATAAAAAAAAAAACAAGGAGTGAGAATTAATCAAATAAATGTTTACTTAGCACCTACTACTATGTGTAAAGCAGGTAGATGGTGCAGAGGATAGAGCACCAACTCTGGAGTCAGGAAGACCAGAGTTCAGATCCAGTCTCAGAAACTTACTAGGTGGATGACTTTGGGCAAGTCATTTGGCCCTAAATGCCTCAGTTTCCTCATTTGTAAAATGAGTTAGAGAAGGAAATGGGAAACTACTCTAGTATCTTTGCAAAAAAAAAAAAACAAAAAACCCAAACAAACCCTAATGGGGTCATGAAGAATCAGACAATTGGAAAATGATTGAAAACAACAACAAAAAAATATTGTTTAAAGCACTAAGGGTACAAATAGCAAGTTAAGCTTTAAAAAGTGCTTTTCTCTGAATAACCCTGTAAGATAAGTAGTGCAAAAATATTATTGTCGGGGGCGGCTAGGTGGCGCAGTGAATAGAGTGCCGGCCCTGGAATCAGAAGGACCTGAGTTCGGAGCCGGCCTCTGACACCTAATCCGCACAAACAAAAACCTAGCCGTGTAACCTTGGGCAAGTTACTTAACCCCAATTGCCCTAAAGGGGCGGCTAGGTGGCGCAGTGAGTAAGAGCGCCGGCCTCGGAGTTTGGATGACCCGAGATCAGATCCGGCCTCAGAAAATGAGCACCCATGCATAAATAATGACTAGCCGTGTAACCTTGAGCAAGTTACTTAACCCCAATTGCTTTTAAAAAAAAAAAAATATTATTGTCCCCATTTTGTAGGTGAATAAACTGAAGTACAGTAAGTTAAAATGATATAGCAAATGTTCTAAAGAGTCAGAACCAAAACCTAAACCCAGGTTTTCTGATTCTCAGAGAAATAGCTTGGGTTTTGTTTTCTATTCTACCATATAATCTCTATAATACACACTATTTCAACAATTTTTTATTAATCATCTACTATAACCAAGTCATTGAGAATACAAAGATAGGTGTGAGACAAGATACCCTGCCCTCAAGAACTGACAATCAAGGGTTAATAATATTTTTAAAAGAACCTATATAGTTTTTTTTTCCAAAACTTTATGTACTGTGATGAGATGAGCATCAGGAATGAAGGATTGGTTTAACATTAGGAAAACTATAAACAGGTGAGACTATGTTAACATTTTTTTTTAAATCACATGATCCTGTTAAAGGATGAAAAAGTTTTTTGACTTGAGAGAATATTCATTTTTGTGTTAAAAATTACAAGAAAATTTAGAAATAAATGAGCTTTCCCTAACTTTGGTAAACAGTCTGTACTGGAAACCAAGAAGGAGCATGCTCTAGCATGAGAGGTGTTTCCAGTAAGATTGAGGGTAAAGCAAATATGTCCTATGTTATTGCCATTATTCAAAATAGGTCTAGAAATGCTAGCCATGGCAATGAGAAAATAAACAAGTTGAGGGAATAAACAGAGGCAAACAGGAAACAAAGGTATCAGTATTTGCAAATGGCATAATAGTTTACTGGGAGAACCCTGGCAATTGAACCAAAAAAATTTAACATTTAATAATTTTAGTAAAGTAACAGCATACAAAATAAGCCCAGAAAATATTAACATTGTTTACATTTTTAATAAAACTCAGCACAAGATAGAAAATAATGTCCATTCACAATTCAGAACATGTAAAATATCTATAAGTCCACCTACCAAGACATACTCTGGACTTATATGAATATAAGACATTACAGAAAATTCAAGGAACATAAATAATAGGGAAAATATTGATTCCTCATGTTTCAGTTATGTTGATAGGCCTAAAATGCTGATACTACCTAAATCAATTTACAGATTTAATCCCATGTCACTCAAACCGCAAAGGAGTTATTTTATAGAAATAGACAAAATGAATTATAAAGAAATATCGTTGTACCAAAAGAAATAACAATTATGAAAAGCTCTAGGAAACACTAGAAAACATACAAAATGATACAGAGTAAAATAAGGAGTAGGAGAATTTAAGTGATGACAACAATAGTAATCAGAAGTAAAACAATTTTGAAAGATCTCAGGACTCTGGTCAAAGTGACAAGCAATAGGAACTTCAAAAGACTGATAACGAAACATATTTCTCACTCCTTGACAAAAAGATAATGGACTTGAAATATAGAATGAAACATGTCTATCCTCATGCAGCCAAAGGATTGAACTATTTTGTTGGACTATTCATATTTATAACCAGAGAGAGTATCTACTTGGGTGATAGGTTAGTGGGTAAAAATTATTACACATTTTTAAAGGAACATCAATAAATAATTTTCTAAAAATATTCTGAAGCAAACAGATAAACTGCAAAAGGGGAGGCAAGAAGCAGTTTTGTTATTACTCTGCTAAATTTAATGTTTATATACATATATATTATGTATATTTTTTCTTTCTTCATTTTTATTTATTTATTTATTTTTAATTTTCAACATTCACTCCTTTTTTTTTTTTTTTTAGAGGGCAAGTGGGGTTAAGTGATTGCCCAAGGGCACACAGCTAGTTTTTGTGTTAAGTGTCTGAGGCCAGACTTGAACTTATGTCCTCCTGACTCCAGGGCCGGTGTTCTATTTACTGTGCCACCTAGATGCCCCAACATTCACTTCTATAAAATTCTGAGATCTAAGTTTTCTCCCCTTTCCCCTCTCCAAGATGGTGTGCAATCTGATATAGGCTATATATACGTCAACATGTTAAACATATTTCCACATGCATCATGTCATATAGAAGAATTAGAACTAAATGGAAAAAACAGGAGAAAGAAAAAAAACAGGAGAGAAAATAGTATGCTTCAATCTGCATTCAGATGCTATAGTTCTTTCTCTGGATATGGATAGCATTTTCCATCATGAGTCTTTCGGAATTGTCTTAGATCTTTATATTGCTGAGAAGTGTTAAGTCTATCAAAGTTGGTCATCACATGATATTATTGTTACTGTGCGTGATATTCTCCTGGTTCTGGTCACACACACAGACAGACATAGATATGTACATATACATACACACACATATATAGATGGGTATGTATATGTATGCATATGTATATATAAACATATATAGTATATATTTCTAAACACAAACTGTATATATCATATCCTTAATGTCTTATACTAGTCTTTTTCTTTATTTTTTATATTATATATTGAATATATTATATATTTAAATTTTTGTGTTATTTTAGTGATTGTCAAATTTAGAATAAAATATTTTTTAAAGTTTATTTTAGTCAGATTAGGGTGGTCTTTGAATAGAAATTTTAAACATTCATGCTTTAACTACTAGGCAATGGAGACTCACTGAAAGTTTTTGAAGAGAGAAATTATGTGCTCCAGAGAGGTCAAGGAGAATACAGACTGAGAAAAGGAATTTGGGTGCAGAATGAGCCATATTTTTTGAGTACCATCAATGAAGGGTATGTGTTTTGCTTAATGATGTGTATTTGTTACAAGAAATTTTTTTCTCCCTCTTCTCATGTATGTACTGTGGATGGCTTCAATATTCTCCATCAATAAAGTGTGAAAAGATTGAGGATTGATATGGACTGTGGCCTTAAAAACTGTAGAAAGGTTTGGAATATCCAATTTGGGTAACAGACTAGGATGTCAATAAGCATCTAATAAAGGATTATTCAGTAACAGAATATGAGTGAATGAATGAAAAACCATTTATTAATAAGCTACTATGTGCCAAATACTGTCTTAAGCACAGAATATTGAAACAGAAAAAGCAAGACAATCTCTGCCTTCAAGGAGCTCACATTCTAATGGGGAATACAACATAAAAGGAAGTTCGGCTCCAGGTGAGTGGGAAAGGTGGGTAGAGTGGTCTAAAAGCCACTAATCTGAGAATAGTGTTATTTTCAGACTACTTCTAGGCTTTATTGATCCAGAGAGGTAGGTAGGTATAGGGACTGAACTTCTGATTTCCTTGTTATAAGAAACCAAATTATTACAATTAAAATATATATACCTGGTCCTGACCTTCAAGGACCATCTAATCTGACATACTGACTTTAAAAAAAATTTTCTATTCTAAATTTAACAATCAACAAAAAGCACAAATATTTCAATACATAAAAAGAATGATGAAAAATAGTATAATAAATTATGAATATGTTATGTACAGTTTTTTTAATTTATGAAATAAGACAATCAATTCCATAACAGTACAATAAAAAATATGATTGTACATGAAACTGCAAATTCACTATGTACAACTTGCTATTCCCTTTCAATACACAGCAAAATTATCATGTAAATTTCCTTTCCCACCTTTTTTTCCTTTTCCCTCCTTTCTGCCCCTCCAGAAGTGGCTACCACTAAACATAAATACATACACATATATGTAAAATCATTCTATACATAGTTCTATTTATCAGTTCTTTCTATGGATGCAGGTAGAGTCTTCATCTGTTTTTTATAGTTTTATAACATTTATAATAGTCAAAGTAACTTATTCACTCAAAGTCACTCTTATTACTGTTACAATGTTCTCTTGCTTCTGCTCCCTTTGCTCTTCATTATTTCATGCAAGTCTTTCCATGTTTTTTTCTAAGCTCATTGAGCTCATCATTTCTCATAGCAGGGTAGTAATCCATCACAATCGTACACCACAACTTGCTCAACCATTCCCCAAGTGATGAGCACCCCTGTAATTTCTAGATCATTGTCACCACAAATATAGGGTTTTTTTTCCAAATCATCTTTAGAAATAGACCTAATAGTGGTATTGCTGGGTCAAAGTATGTGTTTTTATATATGTTTTTGGAAATATTTAAGAAACATATAAGGAACAACTTCCTACCAGTACACATAGGCACCTTCCCATCTTCTGACTTCTAAACTTAAGACAGTTCTCCAGAGGCAAGACTTGAACCAGGTCCAGATTTACCAGGTTCTTTTGCACTCGACCAAAAAAAGCCTTTCTAAAGGATCAGCTAAAAGAGCCCATGCATAGAGCAGAAGCAGAATAAGAAGGCTGGTCTTCAGTGATCAGCCCATTGATGTGTTGCTACCTTGAAGTACTTACAATAAGCTCCTTTTAATTATCTTTGTCCTGAAAAAAATAAAAGAAGCAGAACAAGTTGACATGAAGAACTTCAAAAAGGAGATGTCTGAACTTCTCGTTTTTACAGATAAGGAAAATTAGGTCCAGAGAAGTTACTTGCTTCTAAGATCATAAAGGGAGTCAAAATGTGACAAAGTCAGGATTTGAATTCAGGTCCTCTAACTCCAAATCCAGTCCCATTTCCTCTGCACCTGGAGGGTTATTTTTTTGCGGGGGGAGTGTAGAAAGAAGGGGAGAAGAATAGCCTCAAAGGAGAAAAAAAAACCTTTAAAACTCTTTTCTACCAGGATGTGAATCACGAATTCTAGGAGTCCACAAGGTATTGACATATCTTCTCTAGTCACGTAGGTAACTTCCCACTATAATAAAGTTAATCTGAAGATTATAGAACAAACTAGAATATTTCCCTGAGAGGAATCTTTTATGTCAATACTGTTGTTAATGCTAATCCTCAATTTATTAATACAGTGAACAGATCTCATAATGTGGTCACCAGAATCAAAGAGTGTTTAACAGTTTCCTTACTAATTATCCCCAGGAAAGTAAGAGAATCTCCCTCTGTTCCACCCCATGCCCAAAGTGGTGTTAGAGAACAGAGCCTTGCGCCCTGCTTCACAAACACCTGCAATCAATCTAGTGTTTAATTTGCTGTGTGGATGTATGAGGGGAAGGGCTGGAGGAGAGAGATGCAAACTGTAGAATTATAGCCAAGTGACACAGGGCCATGTCTCCCAAGGCATCATGGAGATCCGGGACTGAATCCTCATGTAAAGATTGCCCTTTCCCAGAATACCAGGAACTGGCAGCCTGATATGTGTATCCTGCTGGGGATAGCAGTTCTTTTGAGGGCAAAGCCTGAGGCCATGTGCCTGGTTAATTTGAGGGCTTTTCTGCAGATAAATAACAATGGCTTCCATTGCTATTGCAGCTTTCAAAGTGCCTTCCTTACAGGAGAGAAAATACACAAATGACATACCAAGTAGCTTAACCTTATGAAAAGAAAATAGAAGTTTGGAATTGGAAGAAAACTTTGAATGCAACAAATCCAATCATCCTTATTTAAAAAGTGAGAAGTCAGACAAATAGAGCTTACACAGGGGAGTAAATGGCAGAACCGTGATTCACACTCTAAAATTGAAATTAAGGCATTTCAGACATGACCAAATTCAAGTAATCTCACTTCTATTAATTATATTCACATCTGAACTTAAGGCTGTGTAGTCTTATGGCAAGAATATTGGACCAAGAGTGGGGAAACACAAGATCCTATCCTAGATCTGATACTGTGGGATCTTGAGCAATTCTTTTCACTCCTCCTCTGGGTCTCAGTTTCCCCATAGGAAGAGTGGCGGAGTGGGAGCAGATAGTTTCCAAGTTCCCGAGTAGAATCACAAGGTGAGCATCAGACCCAAAGTAAGGCATCTGGGATTTGAAAGTCTTTCACACTGAATGGATATTCTGGCAAATCACTTCATCTCTTATCCTCGATCATTTTTCTCACTTGTCAAATGAATGTGAGAAAACTTACACTACCTGCCAGATGAAACTGTTGTGAGGAAAGCTTAATGTAAATCTTAAAGCACTGTGTAAATGTGGGGTGTCATCTATAGTTTATCTGGGAGTTTTAATTAATGAGATGAGAGGAGGTATATCCTAGTGGATAAAGAATCTGTGGCCTAGTGGATAAAATCATGAAGAACTGAGTTCAAATTCCATCTCTCACCCACATTGACTATGTGTCACAATCTCTCAGTGCCCCAGTTGCTCTCTAAGACTATAAATTGCAGAGCAGATGCAGACCTTCATTGAAAGAGAGATGTTTGCCAGGGGGAGGGCCCTTCACAGAAAATGTTAAAAGTCTGATCTCCCTCTCACAACATTTGTTGAAGTTTGTCTTATATTGTAATTTTCAAGAAAACATTCAGCATCAATTTACAAATATTGAGAAGACATGGAGCTACAAATATATTTGCATTGAAAGTTAACAGTCTGACAGCTGTTAAGTTTTGGGGATTAATGACAATCTTTACTGAGAAGATGCCTCTGAATTATCCCAGGTATAAAGGCTTCTTAAGGACTGATTCTTTCCCAGGAAAACTGAATTTGGAAATGGCATGCTTCCCAGTCTTTAAGATTGGTCAGGAATCTCCCAAGTGCCACTTAAACACCACTTTTAACTTCCTGGGCAAGAGTGCCTAGGCTGGCAAAAGCCTTGAGTCCAGCAAGGAGGCCCTAGTTGTGGTAGGAGCTGGGGTGGGAGGGGAGGGGGAGTGGAGTGGGTTGCTCTTTCAATCCCTGAAATTAATGCTTAGAGGGCTTGCAACTCTAGCAGTCTCTGATCAGTCCAGCCCAGAGCTGGAAATAACAGGAGTGAGAAGTTCATGTATGAGCAAAGCTGCAATCTGCAAAGAAGTTTGCACGAGCACTTTTTTTTAAACGTTTCATATCATTTATCAACAGAAAACATTTTTATGTCCTTCTTTCTTTAAGTCATCTTCCCTAAACCTCATTTATCATTATGGTCAACAATGTGGTGATAGTAAAGAGAACTCATCCACTTAAAGAAATTACACTGTTCCCACTTCCTACCTTATTCTCCCCATCTCTTCTCCTCCACTTTCCTTTCCCTCCTCTCTTCTAGTTTCTTTTTCTATCTCCTTACTCTTCTTCTCCTCTTCCCTTCCCTTTTCTTATCCTTTACTTACCTCTCTTCTAGCTTCTCTTTCTATCTCCCTACTCATTCCTCCTGCCTCCTCCCTAATTTTCTTCACTATGATTGTTACTACTTTTTGGGGGGTCTTTTTGGAGGGAGGAAGGCAGGGCAATTGGGGTTAAGTAACCTGCCCAAGGTCACACAGGTAGGTGTGTTTTTGTGTTACGTGTCTGAGGCCAAATTTGAACTCAGGTCCTCCTGACTCCAGGGCCAGTGCTCTATTCACTTCGCCAGCTAGCTGCCCCAGTTGTTATTATTTTAATCTACACAAATCTAATCTGTAGGAATTCATAGGGGTTGTATGAAATAGCATGATTCAAGTATTTGAAGGGCTGTCAAATGCAAGAGGGATTAAGCAGATGCTTGGTCTCAGAGTTTAGAATTAGGACTAGTGGGTACAGTTGCATGGAAGTAAACTAAGGTTTGAGGTAAGAAAGAGTCCCCTAACAATTAGAGCTGCACAAAAACAACATGGGCTGTCTTGGTAGGCAGTGGGTTCCTCACTGCAGTTCCTCAAGACCAAGCTGGAGGACTCCTGGCCAGGTATGTGGTAGAAAGAATTCCTGTTTAGGAGTAACTGAATTTAGTAAAAACAGTAACTGGCATTTATACAATGCTTTAAGATTCGCAAAACATCTTATTCATTATCTCACTTGTTTCTTAAAATAATCCCATAAGGGGGCAGCTAGGTGGCATAGTGAGTAGAGCACCGGCCTTAGAGTCAGGAGGATCTGAGCTCAAAGTTGGCCTCAGACACTTAACACAAAAAACTAGCCATGTGACCTTGGGCAAGTCATGTAACCCCAACTGCCCTGCCTTCCCCCCTCCAAAAAGCAAATCATCATCATCATCATAATCATCATCATCATCGTCCCATATGGCTGGCACTGGTTAGAGATAAGGAAACTGAGGCTCAGAGAATTTAAGTGATTTTTCTCTGGCCATATTGCTAGCAAATACCTAATGGGAGATTTGAGCCCAGGTCTTTCTGACTCCAAGCTCAACAATCCATCCATAGTACCATATTGCCCAAATACCTAAAATGGCCTGTGAGTTCTTTTCCAGTTCTCAGATTCTGTGAACCATTGGCACAAGTTGGCATGGATGTTGCTGTTCTCCCATTCCACAACAAAATGCCCCCCAAAAAGTGCTATCCACAGCAGCAAGTCTCCTGTAATGGGTGGGGATGAAGATAATAAACATATATATAGTACCTACTATGTGCCAGGCATTGCACTTAGTGCTTCTGCTCCTCACAACAACCTTTTGAGGTAAGCGCTTATTATTATCTCTATTTTATACTTGGGAAACTGTGGCAAATAGAAGTCAAGTGACTTTCCCATGGTCACATAGCTTGTAAGTATTTGAGGCTAGATTTGAACTCAGTTCTTTCTGATTCTAGACCTAGAATTCTATCCATTGTTCCACCAGCTGCCTCTAACAACTCTTTGAATATACCAAGCATCAATATGAAGCTCACCTCTCACTAAGTGACTTCTCTTAGCTCAGCAGCCACACTAAGTGACTAGACCAATTCAGTGGGAAAGAAATAGTGCAATAAATTAGTCAGGGGTGAGAGTTAGTGGCAGGGTACCCAATCTAACTTGATCATCAGAGATTTTCTTCAAATGGAAAGGGGAGAAAAAGAAAACAAAAACAGCTGCAAATTGGAATTAGTGATAAATTCTTTCTTGGAGGCAGAGGCAGAGAGAAGGGGAGAATCTACCACCCTGACTCAGCTAGGGATCAATCATGATGTACTAGCAACCTTGTTAGTCTGTATTTCTGCAAAATAGGAGGTAGTGAATGTTTGTGGTAAGGAAGCACACTGTCTTCTACAGTGAAGAAGACAGGGTTAGCCTGATAAGGAGACTACAAATTAACTGACATCAGTGAGGAAGGCCCAGAAGTTATCTACATCAGGATAAGAACCCAGAGGAGATTAAGCAGCATACATTTGTAGAAGGGAAATATCTTCCTAACTGACTTTTGTAACTTTTTTTAAGATCATTGAAAAATCAAGCAAAATGAGTGACCGGTGATAGGCAGATAGGGTTATCAATTCTTACAGATGGTCTTATTGGATTTCCATTGATGATAATGACCAGATTATAATGTTAAAAAATGGCTGTCCACACTAGACAAGTAAGCTTCAGCAAGTCAAGACATCACCCTCTTGAGGTCATTGATCCTTTTTCAAGAATGAAGGATGAACAACATCTGGATATCAAGGATCACTGACCTAGAAGGATGAGGACATTTGGATGAGAGTAATTCCAGGAAGAGATTAATTTTTTTTTTCTTGGCCCCAGCAGGCAGGGCCAGGAGCAATGAGTGGATATTGCAAGGAGTAAAACTTTGATGATTTGATGTAAAGAAGAACTCCCTTATAATTTAACCTATCCAAAGTAAAATAGGCTGCTCTGGGAGACAATGACCCTCACAGAGTTCTTGGAGCAGAAGAGAGATGACCTACAGAGAAGGCTTATGTAGAATGAGGATGGAACCAGAGAAAACAAGCATGTACTCCACAGTGTGGAGAACAAGAGTGAGGTTTTGGAGAAATCCTTAGTTCTGACCTATAAGATATAAGCAGTATGCCTTCCTTAGTGACCTTTGGAGAAATTTTCATTTTGCAAAATAGGGGCAAAAGTTGTTCAGTTCTCTAATTTGAAATAATAAGTTAAGAGAAAATATCTCCAATCTTACCTTCATTGTATAAGAAAAAAATGAGTTTGTGAGGCCAAATACAAGGAACCAGGAAAACAACATACATGATTACTACAATTATATAAGTGAAAAGAACAAAAAGAATAAAATTTGAAACTGAATGCTGTGAAATTATAATGACCAAACTTGCTTCCAAAGAGGAAATATAAGAAGATATTTTCCCTCTTTTCTGGCAGAGCTGGGGGGACTATGTATGTGAAACACCACATATAACATCAGACTTTTTTTTGATGTGTTAATTTTCCTCAACTGTTTTTTTTTCCTTTTGTGTTAATTTTTTTTTTTTAAGAAATAACCCTTATGTTAAGGGCATAAGGGAGATATATACTGGCAAATGTAGAAGATATAAGAAAAAGATATCAATAAAATGTATTTTTAAATGAGCTTAATTACAGTGAGACATAGATCAATCCTTTTCAATCGAATGTAGGTTAGTTCAAGGGACCAAACTTCCAAAAGTCTAGGAAAGAAAAATTAGAAGGGAGATGGAGAGGAGGGGGAGGAAGGTATGACCCTTTAACAGGGGTAATATGTACTCTAGGAAACATAAAAGAAATTTAATCTGTAGTTTGCTGTGTCAGAAAGAAAGCGTCCAAACCCTTGAGGCCTCCTGTGTGGTTAATGTGAATGTTACTGAAACTATATGCCTTCCTATTTGCTACAGTTGACAGGACAGGAGGACCTTGCATGGAGTTTGGGGAATAAGGGTTCTAAAACCCCATAGGCCTCTCAGCAAATCACTGTAATCTCTGTGGCTTTGTAGCATGTTGGTGTTCAGTGTAAATAGGAGTTCTAGGCAGTTTCTGGAGAGGAAAAACTACAAGGTTGTTGGGGGGGGGGGTTGTTTTATTTTTTTTCACAGAAGGGGGAAAAAGGAATGTCTGGATTGACTGTCTGGAAAAGATTGCTGAGGCAAAAACATAACATATGTTTAAGAACTAGTACACTGCTGACCTGGGCACATTTTGGATAGGTAGAAACTGATGTACATTTTTTCTTTGCATTTCTCTCTTTGTATTTTTGAGACACAGAACTTCCCAGGCACTTAATGTATAGTGTAAGGAGAGATGGTGCTTATCTCTGCTTCTCTTCCAGTAGGCACCCAACTGGGAAGGACCTTAGAGATCATGGGATTACCTGGAAGAGAATCTTAGATGAAGAAACTGAGGCCTCAGGAGGTTTGGTGATTTGTTTAAGGTCACAAAGGTGTTAAGTAAAAGAGCAGGGATTCTAACACAGATCCTCAGACTCCATATCCAGAACCTTCTCAATTATATCTTGCTCATGCATTTCAGCCCTGTCCCTCAATAAATGGAGATCAAAGAGAGGAAGGTGATTAACTTGTGGCCACATAGTGTAGTAGATAGAGTGCTGGACTTGGGTCAGGAAGACCCTGGGTCAAATCTCACCCCCAGTCACCTACTTATTATTTGATCCTCGGCATTCCACTTCAGGCCTCATTTTCCTTATCTATGAAATGGGGGTGTTAGGCTCCATAACCTTTAACATTTCTTCTCACTCTAAATCTATGATTCTACAAGTAGCTGAGCAAAGATCTAAAGTAGGGTCTTTTGACTGAGACCAATACTCTTTCCAGTAGTTTGATGAGGAGCAGAGGGAACTGAGAATACTAGAGAAGAAGGAAGGGCACCACTGCACAAATTAATGGGAAAGCACAGGGCTTACATCTTCTTGTGGACCAGGTACTTTAATAAGAGCTGAAGCAGGCAAGGGGGAAGGGAGTAGAAAGAAAACTGAGGCTTTACCTTCATAAATCAGCTCTGAAAAGATATCACTGCTGGGAGCTGATATAGATGAGGACATGAGGAAGAACAGGCTTGACAGGAATCTCATTCAAATTGTCCTTTTAGATTCTTTGCTCTTGCAAGGCCATAAAAGAAATAGCACAAAAGGTCCTTGAAATCCCCCTGGCATACTCTGAATAAGAGAAAGTTCTTCAAGGGACCAGCAGGTAGAGTTACAAGCAGCACTAGGGGGAAATGAAATACCTGATTTAGAGCCAGGAATGGAGGAGAAGAGATATGGGTGCAAAGGACTTGGTCTTCAAGATATCCCCCACAATCCTTAGAATTGTGCCCAGTCCATATGGGTGCTCACTAATTAGGAACTGGAAAGCAGCAGCAATGCATGGAACACATTTGGGAAAGATAGAAGGTAGGTGGGGGAGATGTGGGGGTAAAGAAAGGAGTGGAATAGACAGGCTCTCCTCCTGAAACCAGAAAAGAAGAAATTGAGAATTTGGGTTCAACAGGGAAATGGCAACCCAGAGTTCTGAATAAATGCATATGTATAATGAACTTAAATAAGACAGGATAGAATTTAAGGGATCATGATTAAATTTGGAAACTGGAAGAAGTCTTAGGAATCATGAATCACATAACCAGTAGGTGGATCCAGTTCTCATTTTAAGGTTGAGGAAACTGAGACCCAGAGAATTTGTGACTTACCCATGCTTACACAGGTAAATAGTTCAGTTTTGGTTGTAAACAATAATATTATTAACAACTCACAATTCTATAGCCCCTTAAGGCATATAAAACATCTCCTTGAAAACTCTGTGAGGTAGGTAGTTAGAAGAGGTTTTGTTTTTTGTTGCTTGTTTGTTTTTGCGGTGGACCTGTGATTTCACTGGTGCGGTTAATTCCCAGAATCACTAAGAATTAGAAAGGATTTCAGCAGATGTCTCAATCAAGGCAGCCTCAGAAAAAAGAATTCTCACTACAACATACCTGACAAGTGGTCATCCAGAGGGGAAAATCCAGAGGTGTTCTGATAAATATTTAATAACTGACTCTCCAAAACTCACCAGACTTTTATGCTAATTTTGCATTATGAACATTTTCTCTACTACTTCAAGTCTAATCAACCAACAAAACAATAAATGAAGCTGTGATGTGTAATGTTTGCAGATTTGATTCCAATGTAAATGCTCACACTGGACACTTAATCAGCTCCCTGGAGCCTATAGAAGTTGGCTTCAGCACATCCCTGTCTTCCAAAAAAACCCATTTATCTTTTCGGTTGCTCTTTATTGTTGGGAGAGTGAGAGCACGGCACAGTGGATAGAGACCTGAACCTGGAATCAGGAAGACCTAGGATTCCATTCTTCCTTCTTACACCTACAGGCTATAGGTACTTATTCTCTCAATGTCTCTAGACAACTACAGAATAGATTCTCATCTGTATGAGTAGAGGGAAGTTTTTCATAGAGTTCCCTATACAAATGAAATCATACATCTAGACCAAAAACAAAACAAAAAGCAGATTTTTTTCCTACATCAAGGCCAAATTTCCCAGTTGTAATCCCCCTTCACCAATGAAGATCAAAAACTCAATTTCAAATCAGTCTTAGTTTTTTGGGGTACTGAGAGGCTAAGTGATTTGCCCATGTTCTCATAAGTACTATATGTCAGATACAGGACTTCAAGTCAGGTCTCATGATGCCAAGTCTTGCCCTTCATTCACCTATCCAGTGAAAATAGGATTATCCCAATTTTACAGATGTGAAAACTGAGTTTCACAGAGATAAAATGACTTACCCACAGATATTGAAATAGTAAGTGGTAACACGTGTTATTTGAAGCCCTTCTGACATCTCTTTCCATTACAACAAATAAGTAACAGCCTTTAAAAAAAGGATTGAAATGATAGAATACCACTGTGCTGTAAGAAATGATGAGCAGATTGATTTTAGAAAAAACATGGGAAAACTTGCATGAAATAATGAAAAATGAAATAAGTAGAACCAAGGGAACATCATATGCAGTAAGAGCAATGTTGTTCAAAGAATATCTGAATGACTAAGGTATTCTTAGTATTGTAAATACTCAAATCAACCACAAAGGACTTATGAAGGAAGATGGTATCCACTTCTGGAGAAAGAACTGGTAAATAAAAGTATGCAAAGTGTGATTGTGTGTGTGTGTGTGTGTGTGTGTGTGTGTGTGTGTGTGTGTGTGAGTGTAATGGTAGCTTTCTCTAGTGCAGGGTGGGGAGGGAGGGAGACAGTTCAAAATTTAAAATGTAGCAAAAAATTTAAAACTGGATTGGAAGACAAAAGATAAGACGTTTGTAGATGATAGGCAATACTGTGCTTCTGTATTATTAACAAAATATGGCCCTATATTCAGTAGCAAGTTCATTACTGACTACTTTGGAGAAGTTGGGTATATTAGATTCTAGAAGGAAATGAACAAAGTTGCCAGGTCACAGCAGGAACATCTAAATCCTTACACTTATGAAGAGGACTGGAAAAACAAGAAAGCATTTTTACCCTCTACAGCAAAAATAATAGTGAAAGAAAGCCTTCTTGGTGTATATACAGAATATTTTAAGTCTGACTATTAAATAAATAGCCAGTGTTGATGAAGGAAAACAGATAAACAAGCATTCATAAGGGTCAGTATGTTGGGGAAGACTGGTCATGGAATAGAAAGTAATTTCTATTTTACATAGCTCTATGGAACCCAGTCAAAGCACTAATAACTGGAGTGATCAGCTGATAACTTCCCAGGGTGGAAGATCTTATGCACAAATGAAGAGGTTGGACAAGTGATCTCTAAATCCCCTCCCAGCTGTAACATTATAGCTCCAACAATCCCATAGGATTGTTAGCTATAACCCAAGCAAGTCTTTTCTACTTTTGAATAGCTCTAATTATAAGGAGAGAAATGGTGTGGCTTAGTGGGTAGAAAATTGGCCTTAGACTCATGAAAAACCTGGGTTTTAAGCATTTCTAAAACATATTTGCCATATGACCTTGGGTGAATCAACAACTCTTTATGACTTTAAATTGCATAGCAAGTACTAATTTGCATTGATAGTTTCCTCACTAGTCTTTTCTTATATAGTCTCCCTCCTCCCCACTTAAAAAATACAAAAATTAAATGTTTAAGAATGAATGCCAAGTAAAAAGGACATCTAAAGAAAGACGTTATCTGCATCCAGAGAAAGAACTGATAAATAGAAGTATATATAGAATAATTTTACAAATATATACATGTCCAATGATAGCCATCTGTAGGATGGGGGAAGGAAGAAAGAAAAAAAAGGAAAAAAATGATAATGAAAAAGAAAAAATAAATAAATAATTAAAACCAAAAAAAGAAATGACAACTTTGTTGTATATTTAAAAGGAACAGCAAGTTCTAACATAGTAGAATCGCAGTTTCATATGCAATTATTTTTATATTGTTATGGAAATGCTTGTTTTATTCCATAAATTAAAAATAAAATAACGTTTTAAAAAAGAATAAAGACCCCAATCAAATACTGTAATATCTAAAACAAGGTTTTTCTTCTTGTTTGTGTGTGCATGTACATGTGCACATGTATTTAATAAACCCCTCTGGTACTTTAATGAAGCCTATGGACCCCTCCTCAGAACAATGATTTTAAATACTTGAAAGAAATGCTAAATTTCAGCTAGAGATTAGTGAATATAGATATTTCTTTTCCACCCAAGTTTACAGATCTACTGAAATCTATCCACATACCTTTTAGGGGTCTGTGGATCCTACAGTATGAACTTAAATCTAGGGGGATGATGAGATTATCATGGACTATATTATGATGAATTATTCATAGTAGAATAAGGAAGAGACCTTAAAGGTCACTGAGTTCAACCCCTCTTTTTATAGATGAAGAGTCATTTCAGTCATGTCCTATTCTCTGTGACCCTATTTGGAGTTTTCTTAGCAAAGATGCTGGAGTGCTTTGCAATTTCCTTCTCAGGCTCATTTTACAGATGAGGAATTTAGGCAGAGTTAAGTGGCTTGCACAGGGTCACACAGCTTGTGTCTGAAGCTGGGTTTGAACACAGGTCATCCTGACTCCAGGGCTGGTGCTCTATCCACTGTGCCACTAAACTGCCCTAGAGATGAGGAAACTGAAACCCATAGAGGTAGTTACTGGCTTAAGATCATATAGATGCTAGCTCATGGCAAGCCTAGGGTTCAAATCTGTGGTTATTTTTATTCCCACTACAACAGGCATTTCTACCAGATTGCATGGTTTACTAATATTTCAATTTATTCAACACCAACTATATTAAGAAGTCCTTGAGAGTATTTCAGCCCGGTTCAAACAATCCCGTTCTCCCCACCAAACCTCAAAAGTTACCACCACCAGTGCATTATTCTTGTTAACTTCAACTATGGGTTAAAAGGATCATGAACCATATCTACTCCCTGATTCCTTGAACTATGATTGCTGCAGGTAGGTCATGTAGTAGGATTTCATTTCTGCTGATGGCACAGATCTGTCTATGAATAAAAATAAAATAAACTTGCTTTTGTTGTTTTAGTATACTCATTTTAGTATTCTTCACAAGCCTAAACTCATTTTAGAGACATAGTATTAATGGTGAAGATAAGGAAAGGATTAGGGTTAACTGCCATCAATTTGGTCTATAACCTTTAAGAACTGGATAGAACATTTCAGTTAGTTCTCTCCTCTGAACCTCAACTCCCTCCCCTGTAAAATGGGGATAGATAGACAGCAGGGGATAATAGAGAATGGGACCAAGTAAGAAATACGTAAGATCAAGCCTTGATCCCCTCTGACATAAACTGATCATGTGACATGGAACAAGTCACTTAGCTTCTGGTACCACAAGGCAATTAATACATGTAAAGCAGGTATTCATTTATTTTGATAGAAGATGCTTCTTCACTAGGAATTCTACAGCAATGAAATCACAGGTCTGAACCAAAAGGAAAAAAAAAGACAAGTCTAAAAGGATTCTCTTATTTTCACAAGCCTAAACTCATTTTAGAGACATAGTATTAATGGTGAAGATAAGGAAAGGATTAGGGTTAACTGCCATCAATTTGGTCTATAACCTTTAAGAACTGGATAGAACATTTCAGTTAGTTCTCTCCTCTGTAAAATGGGGATAGATAGACAGCAGGGGATAATAGAGAATGGGACCAAGTAAGAAATACTTCTAAGTTCATATCTTTCATACTTCTAAGTTCAGATCTTTCGAAATCTCTACCCCTAGCTATAGAAATTATTGCATAAGATAATAAATTATAAAGCAATTAATAATCTGTATTAGTAGGGGGAGTTTCCTCACAGGAAATTCCCTGCACTTAAAAATCATTGACTTAGGCCCAGAAAAACCCTAAAACACAAATTTGAGGACATGAGCATTCCTATTTCACTGAACTATTATGAGCAAAGTGAACCATGGTGAACCATAAAGTACTATGTAATACAGAGAGGCAAGGCAGCTGTGAATACTATCTTGGAGTAAGAATTATCCTGCCTCACTCCTTGGTCGTTTAATTTTGATGTGTGTGGAACCCTAAATACATATGCTTTTAGATTTTTTTTGATACATTGGTTGGTTGTGCTGATTTTTTCTACTCTTCTTCCTCTTTCTCTTTACTATTATTATTATTTGTTATGGAGAATGTTTTTTTGGAAAAGAGTAGGGAAGGGATACAGTATGCTGGATGTATAAAATTATGACATTGGAGTTACACCCCAAGTTGATAGAAATGGGAATTAAATTGATCATAGGGTCATAGATTTATAATTTGAAGGAGAGGTCATCTATTACAGTCCCGTTTTACAGATGAGAAAGCTGAGGTCTCCAAGAGGCTCAATGACTTACCCAAAGTCACTATGAAATAAGTAGCAGAACCCAGTATTTGAATTCAGATCCTCTGACTTCAAGACCTGATCCTCTTTCCTTTCTTTAAAAAAAAAGTTTATTAGTTTATTTTTAATATTCTTTGCTTTTTAATTTTTTTTCTTTTTGGAAGGGCAATTTGGGTTAAGTGACTTGCCCAAAGTCACACAGCTAGTAAGTATTAAGTGTCTGAGGCCATATTTGAACTCAGATCCTCCTGACACGAGGGCTGGTGCTCTATTCACCTAGCCACCCTATTCTTTTCTTTTTAAATTGAGTTCCAAATCCTAGTCCTCTTTTCACTGCATTGTGACTCTTCTCAAAAGAGTGCATGATACTAGATAATCAGCTGAGTAGCAACAAAGGAAAAGAAACATGGAGACAAGTGCATATGGGAAAGGAAGGGGCTCACTTTATTCAGATGGAATAGTTACCATGCAGGAAGAAGGAAACAGTATATGAGGAAATGTTAGGATGAAAGTAATAGCCACAGATAGTTTACTCCCAGACTGTTTAATGGGAAGATTATGTGTTATGTCCAGTTTCATAATAGAGGGATGCTCAGCCCACCTTTGCTAAAGGGGTGGTGTATAAAGTGCTGATGGGAGCACTGTGTTTCAGACAGTTATTTACTTCGCTTGGTCCACTTAAGTATAAATAATCAAAATGATACATAAATTTAATTGCCAGTGTCTTGTAGTTATTTTTGAGGGACAGCCACAAACCTGAGATCTGGTATTTAACAAACAACCCCAGCTACCTCCTCAGACTAAACACATAGTGTGTTATCCAAGCTGTAATTTTATGAAAACAAAATGTCTTTCGAGAGAGAGAACAAGCTAGCACTATTGCTTGAAAAATCACTTTAGGAAAAAGGTTTCCTTCCACCCAAGGAAGCTGGAAGTATAACTTGAAACACTTTAGTCCCTCTTGCTAATCGGTGAGGTTATTCTCTGTTGTTGATGACTTCTGGATCCATACAAATATGTTTCCCCTATGTTCTCTTTCAGGAAATAAATTCCTCCCCTAGGGGCAGAGTTCTATCTCCTTTAGAAGAACCCAATGAATACTGTGAGCCAATGGAATTAAGTAGCCAAAAAGTGACCATACTAGATGATAGTTAAGTCCAGGGGATCTTCAAAGGAAAGATGATAAAAGCCCAAAACAGGGAAATTGTTGCTCCCAGGATCATCGATTTAGAGCTGAGAGGCACCAAGTCCCCTAATTTACTAAAAGAGAAAAAAACAAGGCACAGGCAAATTAAATGACTTAGCCTGACTCAAAACTAATGAGAGGTACAGTGCAAAACCCTGCTTGTTCTGACTGCAAGTGCACTGTCCTTTTCAGTCTGCTAGCCCATACTGACTCGTCAGCAAGCCTGCTCATTGTTTTCTATTTTAACCATATTCACATTATATGTGTATGTATATGTATACACACACACACACACACACATATATATATATAACAATACAACATACATACATAACATATAAAAATATTTAACCATACACATTGCTTTTCTTTGATTAGTCAAATCTTTAGGATTATATTCTAGTGCTGGAAGGTGAACTCAGAGGCTACTTAGTCCAATTCATTTATATTTAGGGGAATTACAATGTAAACTAGGGGCAAATAGGTGACACAGTAGAAAAATAGTGTTCCTGGAATGAGGAAGACTCATCTTCCTGAGTTCAAGTCCAGCCTCAGACACTTACTAGCTGTTTGACCCTGAGCAAGTCACTTAAGCCTGTTTGCCTCGTTTACTCATCTGTAAAATGAACTGGAAAAGGAAATGGCAGACCACTTCCATATCTTTGCCAGGAAAACACCAAATGGGGTCACCAAGAGTTGTACAGAACTGAAATTATGGATTGTAAATGCCTCTGTTAGATTGTAAACTTCTTGAGGTCAGGGACTATCTTTTGCCTCTTTTTGCATGTCTTGTGCTTAGCACAGTGCCTGGCACATAGTAGGTACTTAATAAATGTTTATAGGTCAATCTAAAATATGAGCAAACTAAGACTCAGGGAGGATACAAGAATCAACTAACATCATATAGGCAGTGTCAAAAATGGGATTTGAAACTGAGTCTTCTGTCTCTAGAGTTAATTTTCATTGTAACAGAATGCCCCCCTCATTCTGAATGAACTTGGTGTCTATCCTACAGATCCTGCGGAAGTTCTAAACTTTTCCCAGTTTTGGGTAATTCACTAAAATAATTTTATTCTTTGTATTTGTATCCCCAGTGACTAGCATAGTGCCTGGCAGACAGTAGGCACTTAAATGCTGGTTTGTTGATTGTTGACAATTTTGATGCACTTTTTTCCCACATTGGAAGCATTGGCTTTGATATAAAAAAATTAAGCCTAACTGACTCTGCTGGGGTGCTATGGCACTGTGAACAAGTTCCTCCAGAAAGATAAGAGATACAATATGGACAGAATGTTTCAAAGCCTCAATATGAAAATTATAAAAGAGTAGCATTTGATCTACTCCTAAAGGATAAGGGACTGTGTCTTATGCTGATTTCACCCCCACATTCATCCATTTATCTGTCCCACTTCCCTTTTGTCTCAGAGTATTGGAAGTAATAGGGAAATATTTCATTGACTTCATGAGTTTTATTGCATAGTTCTGAACTTTAATGGATGGATGAGATGAAAATATTAGTCTTGACAAGTTCTGACATTTTCCTTTATTAGAAAATATTTTTTAATAGCTAAGAAACAGCACCACTAGCAAAACTATTTAATTTTGCAGACTATTACCCTGTGTTCTGGTTGGCAAGGGATGAGACATAATATTTAGTATAAATTCCTAAGGCTGAATGAAGGCTTTGAATTCGAATGAGTATTCACATACCTCCCCAAAAATGTTGCACTCTCTTTGGCATGAGCTTTGAGAAATGCCTCCTGCCAGTGTTTAGTTTACATGGTTTGGGTAGGCTTTATGGTTCACGATCAGATTAGCCCATTTTCTCCCTACTGGATGGCTACTAAGGAGACATGTGGAAACAGTTTTCAGACAGGAGGAATAATTGAAGCTTGCACTTCAAGTGTTTCTGTGGTCAGTAATAATCAAAGTCTAATCCCTGTTGTCAGTTTGAGAACTAGACTCAAAAGGGCACTACATCATAGCAAGCTATAGGACAGAAACCCAAAGTTGGTTTTCTTTATTTAAATAATGACTGGAAGTACCTGACTCTCCAGTTCAAATAAATAGACCTCAGTGAGGTTCTGGAGATAGATGCCATCAGAAAAATAACAAGCGTGGGATGAACAGAGCTTTGCCCTAGGGCATTGAGATTTAGAATCAGCTAGATGGCTTGGTGGGTAGAGCACTGGTTCTGGAGTCAGGAAGACTAATCTTGAGTTCAAATTCAGCCTCAGATTCTTACTAGCTGTGTGACTCTGGACAAATCACAACCCTCTTTGTCTCAGTTTCCTCCTCTGTAAAATAAACTGGAGAAGGAAGTGGCAAACCACTCCATAAGAAAACCCCCAACAGGGTCATGAAGAGTGGGACAGGAGTATGATCAGTCTTTTAGTGGTATAGGAACAACTGAACTTAATTGTCAAGACTAATTAGCTAATATGGAAGCTACTAATCAGTACAAACTTCCTCTACCTGACAGCCCTTACTATATTTGAGCCCCTTTCTCATTCCCTCTTTTCTGTTACTTTCTCAAGGTGGGGGGGGGGGATTGTTAGTTACCACTCTGGTGGTAAGTTTACAAATATGGAATCAGTGTATTGCTCAGGATGCAAAGTCTGAAAGAAACTGTCTCTTGGAATCAGGAAAAATGGTGCCTCACAAATGGGTGAGAAAGGGGTGGAAATGAACAACTTGTCACCATTAACAAAGATTGGCTGGGATGCAATCATGACTGACAAGAGAATACTTGACCCCCTTCTACATAATGATATAAAGGAGAAGGTAGCTGGGCAGATGAGAACTGCTAGAGAGCTTAAAGGAAGACAACACAGATATTTATTGACTTGAAGGTCATAGTGGTGAATCAATAGATTGACCTGACCAGTCAGTCACTGCCAGGTATTTATTTGTTGGGTGATATGAAAACAAGCATTGATTCTAGATTGTATGGCTCATTTTATGCATTTCTGTGGTAGCCCTGCAAACAGTGATAAGTCCTCCCAAATCTTGAGCCACTGGGCAGGCTGGAGGTGGCAGGATGGGTGGGGAATTGGGGAGGTGGAGAGGAAAAACATAATCAGCAAATCCCACATCACAAAATGAAGTTATGCCTTAATAGAGAATTCATTTGCTAAATCAAAGGAAGAGATAATGATATCTACCAAAATTATTTGCTCCCCATTCAACTAATAGGGTATTCACTTAGGGCAGCTAGGTGTGTAGTGGATAGAGTGCCTGACCTGGAGTATTATTATTATAAGTTCAAATCTGGCCTAGAACCTTAACTTCTAGCTGTGTGACACTGGGCAAGTCAAAAACTTGTTTCTTCAGTTTCTTCATCTGTAAAATTATCTGGAGAAGGAAATGGAAAACCACTCCATTATCTTGGTCAAGAAAACCCCATATGGGATCATAGTCAGACAAGGCTGAAAAATGACTGAAAAACATTCAACTAATGCTATCTGCTTCCTTATTTGGTGTGTAGACTGTTGACCCGTCTCCATCGTTCCACACAGTGAAAGCTGAAAGTGTTTTTTCATTTTTACAATTTTCAAAAAGTTTCTTACTGTGCATTTGGTTCCCTGCCCATGTTTGTTTTTGCACCTCTTTTGTGCTTCTCAGCAACCCCTGAGTTCTGTGAGCCAAGGCCAGAATAGAGTTTTGAAGGCAAGTTCCAAATGCCTATGAATGCCAAATTTCAAATAGAAGAGGCATCTTTACTGAGTGCCTGCAGACAAAGATGGTGATTTCTTGAGGATGTGACATTTGCAATCATTTAGAGTCTTTGCGTAGAGAAAAGCCACCTGTTGTAGAAGAAAATGGGAGGTGGAAGGGTCAGAGTGCCTAGAGAAATGTTGTAAATCTTATCCCTAGTCCACTCCCATGATTCCTGGTCATAGTCAATAGCTTTCAATCACCAGCTGGCAAGTTGTGGGTTTTAGAAGGTAGAAAAGAACAAAGTAGAACTGAAAAAAAGTGGCTAAGGGTCCAAAAAGAAATAGGTATGTCTTTTCTTACTGGCTACTTACTATCATGCTTTGTACTATCCATCTACAATGAAAATTTTAAAATATTTGTATCTTAAAATATGTGGTTTCTTTACATGATTATATTAATCTTAGAAAGAGGAAATACACAAATAAACAAAAAGGGACTATGAGGAGTAGAAAAGATTAGGGATACGTCAAAATAATTGTTGAAGATGCACACCTTTATTTTTGAGTCAAAAAAGGAATATTCATCTTCTTTGTACATCAAGAGATGGTGAGTTTGTCATGTGGTGAGTGAAAGATAATTGTGGAAAGCTTATGAGCTCCCTTCGTCAATAAGATTTAAGGAAAGCCTGCAGAGTGGAACCGTCATGGTGGTTATGACTAGTTATGACTAGACTATATAACTATCACTAGTCACATAACTATGACTAGTTATAGACTAGCAAATTATAGACAAGAGTCATATAAGATGGGCAAGAGTGAATAAATTGCAATCTGCATTGTTGGAAGGAGCGTACACATTATTGAAATTACAGTTCCTTTGGAATATTGGCATAATAGTAATGACAAAATGAAAAATGGGCAGGGAAAAACCTAAAAAGATGGATAATTTTGTCCTCAGCTTTTATTAGAGTATATGCTTCTTTCAGAATTTAATATTTTAGATGACTTTAAAGATATGCTTTCTTTTATTTATTCTTTTGTGATGTTTTTCTTTTACCATAGATATTGAATACAAACATTACAGCATATAAAGAATATATAATAGGGGCAGCTAGGTGGCGCAGTGAGTAGAGCGTCGGCCCTGGAATCAGAAGGACCTGAGTTCCGATGCGGCCTCAGACACTTAACGCACACACAAAAAAAACTTAGCTGTGTGACCTTGGGCAAGTTACTTAACCCCAATTGCCCTCCAAAAAAAAGCAAAAAAAAAAAAAAAATAACAATTAATACAATAAAATAGCATTATAAAAAAAGAATATATAATATATATTAGACAGATAAAGATATAAAAATATATATAAAGAAAATTATCTATCTAGAGAGATGATCTAACAAAATAATCATAAACTTTTTTTCCTTGTTTTTTTCTCCCAAACTTAATTTTGGCTTATCCTAATTTTACAAGTGATGAAACTGAGGCAGATAGAGGTTAAGTGACTTGCCCAAGGTCACACAGACAGTAAGTGTCTGAGGCCACATATGACATCTTCTCTTCTTGAATCCAGGCCTATGGTTCTATCTACTGCACTACCTAGCTGCTTCTGCATATCTCTCCCTAAACCATTGCTCTATTTTTGCTGATTCTAGTTATTTTTTTATTGGCCTGCTTTCTGAACTTGATCAATATTCTAAAACAAAAGCACACCCACACCCTCATATGCCTGAGGTGTGTAGTCAGTATTCCTTTGAATGAGATTCCAGGTAAGCAAAAGATAAAGGGTGGCTCTCTTCCTTCCAACCCATTCTAATAGTCATTTCTACAATCCACAGCCCTTCACACCTGAAGTATTGCAAAAGCCAATTAATCACCTTTTCCTACCCCCTTTCCAGACTAGCCTGCCCACTGCAGAAATAATCCATTATCTGTTTGTACAATATTGTCTCATCAGGAGTCTATAATAGCTCCCAAGTGCACTCCAATTCAAATGAACCCGCCTAATCAGTACTTCTGACTCTTCACTGGTTGATATCCACCTTATCTAACTTCCAGGCTCTCCGCCTCTCACTCCTTTATATTTTATGTTCCAGTCATGCATGAAAGCCATTTACCACACCTGATTTCCTTGCATCCATTTTTAAGCCTTTGCCCATCCCATTCCTCCCTGATGTCACATCCTTTCCATTTCCCTTAATACCAAATTTCATGTTCTTGTTTCCAAAATTACTTGAGACTTTCCTTATTCATGAAAATATTCTTCACCAACCCAAATAATGGTTCAATCACTACCATCATCCTGCCAACTCCCTTTGAACAGTATGGAGCTCTCAGCAGTGAGTAGTCAGTCAAAAATATTTATGATTTCATTATCTTTGTTTTAACTTGGTTTGCACCCAATTAAATTGCAAGTTTTTTAAGGGCAAGAATTGAGACTTCTTTTTCTTCTATGGTTCCTGCTGGCTTTAGAGATGCAGTGGGCATTCCAGACCTGCTGTTGGCTATCTAGTGTCTCTTTAGAAATCCAAGCACCCCTCATAGTAAGGTTATCTAGCTCCACAGAACAGCAGGATATTGGTTTAGTAGCCTATTAGGGAATCATATTCATAATATTAACAATACTAATCAATGATTATGAATAATAATAGCTGACATCTAAAGAAGGCTTTAAAGATGGCAAAGTACTTTATATGCATTATCTCATTTGCCCCTCATAATAACCCTGTGATATGGGTACTTTTCTTATCCCAGTTTTCTGAGGCAGAGAGAATGTAAATGCCTTTCCTAGTTTCACACAGCTAGTCAATATCAATGATGGTATTGTAATGCTAAGACCTTTCCCAACCCCAGATCCAACACCAACCAATAAGCCATGCTGCTTTATCATACTTTTCTGTGGGCAAAGGGGCAGGAAAACTATGATTCATCAGAACTGCACACTCTAACCTGGAAAATCTTCTTTGTGGGGTTAGTCTTACCTTGCATGTGCTCCTTTTTTCAAAAGGTAGGTACATTTGTACCATGAATTATTTATCTGAATATGGACTATCCTTTATATACAAAGATGCTACTGCTCAGCACCAAGTGGGTAGAGTCAAGTCAGAGAGAACTAAATGCAAATCCAGCCTCAGATATTTACTAGACATGTGGCTGCACAAATCACAAAGCCTTTGTCTTGCCTCAGTTTTAACTGTAAAACAAGAATAATAATACCACCAACCTCCCAGGTTTTTTGTGAGGATCAAATAATATAATACTTGTAAAGGCTCAGCACATTTCCTTACACATAGTAGGTGCTTCACAAATGCTTGTTCCTTCTCTCTTATCAATTAGGCAGGTTGTGGTTTGTCTTTCATTCTCTAAAAGGACCATGACAACAGGGAGATGATGACATGACTGTGCATAGATAGATGCATTTTTTCCTAGCAGTGTTTCTCTAAGGTTTCCTCTCTAAGGCTACCTTTCATTTACTCTGTGTTTATATCATCTGTACCAATTATTTATATGCTGCCTAACCCCCTAGAAGGTAAACTAGTTGAGGACAGACTGTCTTCACTTTTTCTTTGAATCTTCAATGCTTAGCACAGTGTCTGGCAAATAGTGAATGCTTAATAAATATTTTTTGATTCATTCATTGATACACCACGTATATCCTTTTATTTTCCTAGTCCCCATCTCTCATGATCAAGGGCATGCCATGGCAGAATGGTTGGCTAGGGCTAAGGATATATAGACCATTAGAACAGAGTGAAACTCAACTAGCCTCAGACCAGGGTTCAAGTTTGTGACATTGGGCTCATCCCCATTGAACCAGATGCACACCTGCAAATCCCAGAGGGCTTTGCAAGTGTAACACATACACCCACATTTTCTCAGAGGTGGTCATTATGTACACAGATTAAATGAATCCCTAGTTATCAGGTGCTTTGAGCTAAGAGGAAACCATTAAGTCTAAATAAGGCACAGAAACAACCATATGCAAAACAAATAGTTAAATTATTAACCCAGCAAGACCCAAAGAGGTTTTCTAGAAGGAAAAGAAAAAAATGTGGAGGCCCACAGAGATAGCAGAAAATGTAGGCAGTAATGAAAACATTTATTGGGAGGAGAGGAACTAAAAGATAATCATGGGGATAGATATCTCATAAGCCTACAAAGATATGAATGATATTTACTGGGATTCTGTGGGTTGAGTTGTTGGGAAAACAAAACCAAACAAAATTACCAAATAGTATTCTGATGATGGTAGAAAGTGGTATATAATCCACCTCCCATGAAACTAGTCACTTTTTCGGCTTGATAATTATAGTGCTTATTTCAAGGCAGCTGAAATAATACTCAAGTAGAGATCTTGCAGCCAAATCATATTAATAAATAATTTTCCTCTTAAACAAGTTGACTCCAGTTGGCACTTGACAACTTTTGTTCAATATACACTGCCTTTCAGAGTCCCATGAGTGTTTTTATAATAAGTAATAAAAAAGGAAGAGAATATAGTCTAGACTGGAAGCCAGGAATCCTGTGTTTGCCTGGTTCCTTGGCAAACTCTCTGTGTGACCAGAACAGATTGGAATGATGTCATCTGCCTCAGATGTAAAGTGAGGACATAATCTTAGCTGGGGAAATGCTTGAAGATGTTAAAATAAATGGTACTATCTACAATGGTGGGGGGAGTGGTCTATGAAAGACTTAATAAAAGGATTTATTCCATAAAGTTTGGATTCAGTCAAAGGGCCACACTTGAGGACCTAGAAGGTCACATGTGGCCTCAAGGCTGCAGGATCCCCATCCTTGGATACCATTAAGTGGTACCCAACACAATTACTGATGGGTGGCATTCCACTATTTCCCATCATATCTACCCTATACCTTATTTCTTCTCTTATTCTTTCTCATTCCTTTCTCCCCCTTTCCCTGCTTCCTTTTTTTCTTTTTCTTTTTTTTCTTTTCTCCTTGTCTGTGTCTTAAGTTTAGGCATCCCTATGGTTTTACTGGTGTCCTTCTTGGCTAATGAGGTTGTTGATCAGAGTTGTAACTAGAGTAGGGCAATGAAAGATTTGTCTGAAGAATCCTGGAATTTAGAGGGCAGTGTATTTAATGGACTTGTGACAATAGCCAACTTCCTTCATCAAGAACTTAGGGACAGGACCTAAGAGATGATACACTAGAGGGTGAGGTAGGAAGGGTATGACCCCAGCACTGCCTCTCCACATGTCCTCAGTCACGTTCCTTTGATACCCACACTAACCCTCCTAGCTATTCAGGCTAATGTATTTTGCTTACCATGCTTCCAGCCCTGTGTCCCTACCAGGATCTGAAAAAGTCAGAGCCTGGCATCTCCATTTCCCTCAGATAATACTCTGAGAAAGTCCCATGCAAGTAGAATTCAAGTAAGGACATTGGAAATATGCATAATTATATATATATATATATATAGTCTTTAAATCTCTAGGCTAGGCACCTATTATGTACCTGCATATGGAAGTGGGGTAGGAAAAATGTAGGCCTTGTCAACAAGTGATAGACTGTTGCTCTGGACTTTCCCCTTCTCTATGGGTTTCAGTGAGGCATGAGAGGCTATGACAAGAGGACTTTGTTAGCAAGACTCAATAGTTAAAATCAAAAGCTACCACATGGTGCCCACTATTAAGTTCTTCTCTTATCCTTTCTCTTGGCCTAGTACCAGTGTCTGTCTTCCCCACCTCCCCCTGGCTGTCTCCCATACATAAGCACACATAAACTATTTCTCATACCAGTAGAAACATTTTTAGATGTAGCTTTGATGCCAATTCTTAATATATAGGCAGTATTTGAGGGATACAGAGTTGTAATTTATTGTCAAACATTTATTATTGGCTTACTATGTGCCAGGCACTGTGCTGAATTTAGAGATAAAAATAGAATTTTTAAAAGTCCCTTGCTTTAAGGCATTTACCTTCTAATAAGGGTAGACAACATATAAAAGGTATATGAAAGGGGGAAGATGGGAAGTAAGTGGAGTGGGAAAAAGCATTTGGATAGTCCTTATTTTCCAGCTACTGTACTAAGCAAGAAGGTGGTTATATAGTGGTTCCAGGTGCTGTGCTAAATACAAATATTACAAATATAATCTCATTTGATCCTCATAACAACCCTAGGCATTAGATGCTGTCATTGTCCTCATTATACAGATGAGGGCTGGATGTGAACTCAAGTCTTCCTGACTGCAGGCCCACAATTCTATCCATTACACCACCTAATTGCCTTGAGGAAAGGAAGGGAAAAAGATACGAACATGGAAATATGATGGGAAAAAGGTCTAAAAACTTTTTTTTTTCCACTCAAGAATGTATCCTGGAAAGGAATGAAGGAATAAATATGACTGGAATGGGCCCTTAGTTAAAATGGAGTTTCCAGGAGGAGCTGGCCAGTCAGAGGGAGGGGTCACAGGGGTGAAGGGATCTTACACAGTGAAAAGGCTATTGGATTATGGGGGTAAAGGCATATACAAACAAAGATAAGACCTCACCAAATATGACTATTCTAAACATACACCTGTCTAGTCTTCTACTAAGAATTCTACCATTGGTGTTATCCAGATAACCACAATTATATCCCATTCTCTATGCCACAAATTTTCCAAAGTTTAAGCAATAGAATGCTTTAAAAAATATATTGTTTACATTGTATGAAACTGCTATGTGTTTGTATCTCACCATTAAACCTACCTAGAGTTCTATTTTGGCAAAAAAAATACAAGAAGAGATATGAATGGGAATCATTTGATCATGATGAGTTAATCTGGACCCAGATTTCACAGGCTTTAGGGAACTTGCATTATTTGCATTATCATCTTCCCAGAATCTTTCACAGGAGCTAAGGACCCTCCATTTCACAGAGACTGAGTCAAGATGAGGGCACTTGTTATAAGGAGGAAACTCCAGACAACATCATCCCTATGTTTAGTGAGGTGGGGGTAAAGGATAGTTCAGCAGACTTGTTGAAAGAGGGTGGATCATATTTGTAACAGGATGCAGAGGCTAATGTTCAACAGTGGTTTGTTGGTGTAAACAAGTGGGTAATTTTCCATGCTTCTCCACTTGTAGTGATTGATGCACTGACAAAGCCCTCCAGATTCCATCTTTTAGTCATGATCTTTGCATGCAGATGAGCTCATCCATTGATGGGACCAATCAAGCACACCAAACCACCATCCAATCTGCTCTTTGGATGACGTATTTTGATTTTGGAGACTTAAGTATTAAAATGTGCTCACAGTGCCCTCAGAGACTAAACTATTTTAAATTTGAATCTATTCTCACCAATACCAACCATAAATTTGTTGTGAGTCATCTTTAGAACACATGGTATTCAGCAAATTTGCCATTCTTTGAAAAGAGACTCAAAAAAATAGCTTTTCGCTAGCTCCAAGGATTTTCTCTCTCATGCCTAGCAGGGTAACCTCCACATAGTATGTGTTTAATATTTAATTAGCTTGTGATGCTGCATTTCCTAATGTGGCATTTCTACTATTTGAAAATTGAGCCTAAGAATATGAAAAACAAAGAGATGCAGGAGATCTTCCTGGAAAGATTGTTAAATGTGAATAAAAGGAACCTAGCAAGTGTTTCACATATAATAGGACCTAATATTTCCTTAGTCTAAAATATTTATCAGTCAACTTTTCAGTTTACTCTTTCATTCCACACATATTTTATTAATTAATTGCCTACTTTGGGACAGGTACTGAGGATTCAGAGTCTAAATTAAAAAAAAAAAATCCGTTCCCTAAAAGCAATTACATTTTTATGGAGGAGGATGGGGAAGGGAACAAATATAAATAAGTAAATGAAAATATGAATAAAGTAAATACTAAGTGATTTCTGCAGGGAGAGGGGAGGGGAAAGTGTAGGGGATAGGAGATCAGCAAGTAAAAGTTTTTATGAAGCTATAGATTTCACAACTCAACTTTTAACTATTTAGGGCAGTGCTTCTTAACTTTTTTTATGTCATGGATTCCTTGGACATCTGGTAAAGCCTATGGACCCCTTCTCAAAAAAATGTATTTAAATACACAAAATACACAGAATTTCAAAGAAACCAATTATATTCAAATAAAATTATTATTTTTTTTAAACCAATCCATAAACTCCAGGTTAAGAGCCCCTCAATAAGAAGGAATGATCAAAGCTATTCAGGATTTCTTATGGTTTCCGTTTTAATGAATGCAGAAATGTCCATCAGAGCAGACTTCTGAAATGAAGGAAACTAGTGTTTCCCAAGGAAAACACAATAACACAATTCCAGTGTTGACTCCACCCGATTCCAGTTCTAAATCCAAATTCAACATTTGGTCAACTTTAAAATGTTGATGGCAGGCCCATTTGCAGTCACTTGCTCTGGAGAATTGCATTTACAGAGCAAAGTATAATCCTTAGCCTATTAATTAAAACAAAGCAAAGCAAAAATGCCTCTAGAAACAATCTGACTCATTACTACCTTAAAAGTAAATAAATAAGATAGACAATTAATCTACTCCATCCCTTCCCCCTTTTTATTCAAGACCACATTTAAATCAGCTTACAATAAAGGACAACTTCTTTAGGGATCAGAACCTTTCATCCTCTGAAACAGTATGGAACAGCAACTTTCTGCAAAAAATGAACTTCTGGATCTTTCAAAGCTAAGGCTCCCACCCATCTACTGCTTAACATCCTATATGTATTTGTGTATGTGTGTGTGTGTGTGTGTGTGTGTGTGTGTGTGTGTGTGTGTGTGTGAAAGTACCTAATAACAAATAATTTTTTAAAAATTAAATTTTCAGTAGTATATTTTATAATGTTATATTAAGACACCCACTGCTACTATTAATTATATTATTTTTCATTAGTGTGGGGAACTACCAGTATTTGAAGTTTCCACTGGTACAAATTAGCAATTGGTCTGTAACACTTATTCTTGGAAAGTTACTTGGGTTGCTGAGGGACTAAGTGATTTGTCCATGTCACACTACCAGTACTCTATGTATCCAGGGCAGCACTTGAACTTACAGTTTCCTAACTATAAATCCAGGCTACTATCCACTCCACCATATTGCCTGTTAGGAATACCTGGCAGCAAGGTGGTACAGCAGGTAGAGGGCTAGTCCTAGAATCAAGATGACCTGAGTTCAAATCCAACCTCAGAAACTTACTAGCTATGTGACCTTGGACAAGTCACTTGACCCTGTTTGCCTCAATTTCCTCATCTTTAAAATGAGGACACATTGGAGAAGGAAATGGCAAACCACTCCAATAGCTTTGCCAAGAAAGTTCCAAATGGGATCACAAAAAGATGGACATAACTAATCAACAATAGTAACATCAGAACTTTAATTTTCAAACTGTATTCAAAGAGAAAAAAGAAGTTATTGCTGAAAAGCCAAATTGCTCTGATGATAGCAAATATCTTCATTTATAGATCTAAAATAATATGAGTTAAGGTGTTCAGTCATTTGAAGGACTGACATGTAGATTTATTCTGCTTGGCTCCAGAGAGCAGAAGTAGGAACAGTGGGTAGGAGTTACAAAGAGGTGAATTTAGAGGGAAATTAGACTAAATGTCAAGGGGGAAAAAAGTCCCTCCTAACAATTGTAGCTATTCAAAAGAGAAATGGATTCCTTCCCGAGATAGTGGGTGGTTGCTTCTGGGATAACTTCAGGAAGATATTAGACAGTCTTTTGCAGGGTATGTTCTAGTAGGAGATCCTTTCCTGTTTGGTTTGGAAAATATGGTAGGTCCCTTCCAGTTCTTAAATTCTGTGATTCCATGAAGGAAATCTAGCACTCGTTTGCTCATAGAAGGCTTCACTCTGCAATATAAAGTGGTATTTGAAGAATCTGACATCAATTTCTCAATTAAGAGGCTGTCAGGGCCAGAAAAGTGCTACCTCCTCCCAGACTACAGGCAGCTTCAAAGAGTTGATTGACATAGAGGGAAAGAGCCTGCAAGAGCAAGGAATACCATCAAACCTTTGTCTAATTTGAGTCAAAGCACACAGGAAGGACTGCAGAGAATGAAATCCAGGCTGTTTGAGCCCTAGGATTTCATTTTATTTTAGAGTTACTTGGACATCCCACTCATTTTTTTATATTAGAGGTGCTGTCAAGTCTCCAGAGAGGCATGAGGTGTTCCAGGAATCTCTATCCACAGGGCTCAGATTTGCTTACAGACAAGGCAGACACAGCCTTAAGCAAAACTGTGAAGTCTTGGCTTCAGTGCCTCCTAATCGCCTTTCCAAGGCAGCTGGGTGGCTATTAGAGTGCCAGGCCTGGAGTCAGAAAGACCCATCTTCATGAGTTTAAATCTAGCGTCAGACACTTACTAGCTGTGTGACTCTGGGGAGGTCACTTAACTCTGTTTGCCTCAGTTTCTTCATTTGTAAAATGATCTGGAGAAGGAAATGGCAAACCACTCTAGTATCTTTGCCAAGAAAACCACAAATGGGTTCGCAAAGAGTCAGATGTGACTGAACAGCAGAAAAGTCTCCTTTCCCCACTTTATTTTTCATTTCTTCCTCAGAACTTTGCTCCCCTAGATCAGTTATAACTATACATACAGTCCCATACAGGTCTCTCCTCCCCAAGCAGTCAGCAAATCCTCTAACCTTGTATGTCATTATTGTTATGAGGCATAATAGTAACAACTATAATTTACATATGGACACCATGTTTAGAGTTGGAAAAATGCAAGGCATGTTATCTTGGTTGCTATGGAGAAGGTGCTGGATTTGGATTGAAAGAACTCAGTAAAGTCAGTTAAATAGCATTTATCAAGTGCTTATTATGTACCAGGCACTGTGCTAAATGCTGAAGATTGGAAAAAACAAAGAAAAACAATAAAACCAAAACATAGTCCCTACCCTCAAGGAGTTTACCCTCTAATGGGGAGATAACTTGTAAAGAGTTATGTGCATACACAAAATAAACAGAATAGACATAAGATTCAAATTGCACCTCTGTCACTTACCTGCCCAACTGTGGGCAAATTATTCCTCTCTCTCAGCTTTATTTTCCTGTTCTGTTCAATAATAACAGCTAACATTTATATAGCACTTACTATGTGCCAAAGACTATGCTAAGGACTTTGTAATTATCCCTTTATTTGATCCTCACAATAAACCCTATGAGGTAGGTGCAATTATTATTCCCCTTTTACAGATAAGGAAACTGAGGCAAATGAAGGTTAAATGACTTGCCTAAAATCACATAGTTAGTAAGTGTCAGAAGTCAGATTTGAATTCAGGTTTTCCTGACCTCAGGCTCAGTGCTTTATTAATTGTACCATCTAGCTGCCATTCAATGTGGGTAGACTAACTCTCTAAAGGCCCTTATTGCTCCAAATCTATGACCCACTCCTCTGAACCCTGTGAGGATTACAAAGAGTGTTTCAGTGGAGAATGACTCTAGTCTTGAAATCTGAAGACCTGAATTCAAAGGTGAATGTTGGCATTTACTAGCAGTATGGAAGGAGGGAGGAGGGGAAAAGGGAAGAGGAAGAGAGGGAGGAGAGGGAGAGGAGCAGGAGAAGCTGAGGACAAAGCCCTGATATCCTTATCTATAAAATACACTTTGTAAGCCTTTAAGTACTATATCAATATTAGTTATTCTTACTATGTTTGTTGAAATCAGTGACCAGGTGTTAATTACTTGTGGACCCCCTCAGTGCTCAACTTTATACATAGGGTTCAAAACTTCTACTAAATGAATAGATTTTCTGACAAATCTGAATTTAGCAGCCCTTTACACCTACCCCCTCAAAAATGTTTTGTGCTGCCTAAAGTGACACCAAGTAATCTGAAAATTAATCCTTGTTTAGACAACTCAACAAACATTTTTCAAAAGCCTGGAGCAGTTAATGGGTTTTGATGTGCTAATGAGGAAAAAGTTAATCTCCCTCACTTCTCAAATGGCAGGTAATAATAGGAGCTTTAAGTATTGCAAAATGTTATTTAAATATGTCATTTTATTCTCAAACAACCTGGAATAAGGTGCTATTATTATTCCCATTTTATAGATGAGGAAACTGAGGTTAGTTGATTTTGCCCAGAAAGACATAGTTAGTAAATTATTCCAATGGGATTTGAACTCAGGCTTCCTAGGTTCTAGGTCCAGGGTCTAGGTTCTAGGTCCACTGTGCCTCTTTTGGTAGGAATTGTAGTAAATGTTCCTTGAACTGTCCTACCAGAGACAGAGTTCTTGTTCCAGGATGCCAATGATGGGAATGGCAGATGAAGACAGGATCATTTCTAGCACACTGTTAGTCTACAGATCCTACCATGCAGATGGCTGCCTTTTTATGTCTCTGTATGTGGTTAACCTTGGTTCTCAGTTAAAGAACATTGAAAACTGGAATGGGACATAGATTCCTGACAAAATTCGAAAACTAACTGTCTCAGTTTGTGAGCACTTTGAAAAAGAAAATATTGATCAGGAAGAGCAAGCATGGATACATTACAAACAAGCCATTCTGGATTAAGGTCATCCTCTGTGAGTCAGTTTCTAGAGGGCTATTTTGCCACAGGAGACATAGCATTGGGCTTTCTGTAGGTCTTTCTACTGTGAGGTTGAATTGCAGCTCTACTACTTACTGTCTAACCTCAGATAAATGTTACAACTTTTTCCTTATCTTTAAAGTGGGGGAGTTAGCTAGTCTAGAAGATCTCTGAGACTGCTTCCTGCTCTAAATCTAGAATCTGATAAACTAGGACAAGTTTTCTTTTTATAAGACACAGCATTGTCTGAAAATGGAACGAACCACCCTTTGCTAGGAAGTGAATCTTTTATCACTGGAGATATTTGAGCAGAAGATGGATGAATCATCATTTGTTAGGGATGTTATAGAAAGGGTTCATGCTTCAGTTAGTCAATCAATAAACATTTATTGTTGTTTAGTTGGTTTCACTTGCATCCCACACTTTGTGACCCTTTTGGGGGTTTTTCTTGGCAAAGATACTGGAGTGGTTTGCCATTTCCTTCTCCAGCTCATTTTACAGATGAGGAAACTGAGGCAAACAGGGTTAAATTGCTTGCCCAGAATCACATAGTTAGTAAGTGATTGAGGCTGGATTTGAACTCAGGTCTTCCTGACTCCAGACCCTGAACTGCCCAAGCATTTATTAATCCCCTGCTATGTTCCTGGAATTTTGCCAAACACTAGAAAAACAAACTAGAGTTATCCAAAATTATTATTATTATTATTGTTATCATTATTGTTTGTCCTTCATTCTCAAAGGGGACCATGGGATCAGAAAGGTGATGCCATGACTTGCAAGTGGACTGGATTTAAGTGAGGAAAGACTGCACAAAGTCACCAGTCTCACTTTCTCCTCTGGAGCCATCTGGGTCCAGTGGAAAGATATAGATCAGGATGATTGGAGAAAGCCCTAGATTCAGTGGGAGACCTTAACCTTTTTAAGCTAAGGTCTTTCTCAGGTCCCTGTTTGACTGAGGCAGTGACCATTCAATGATTTAGGTTAGGCAAGGAATGAGGCAAAGAATGGTCTCTTCTACCTAGTTTAAAAAAAAAAATCAACCTGGGAGGGTAAGAACCTCAGGCTATCTAGCCAAAACAGTAACAGTTGCTATCTATATTCAATCTGAGCCATCAGGGCCCAAACAAACTAGAAGTATGCAAAGTTGAATTAGACTAAAAGACTTCCTACTCCAAAAATCTGGCAGTCTATGTTTCTAAAAATTAAAATATAAAATCTTGTAACTTCCAATAAGTGATCCTAGTTCTGCCCTCTAAAGTTACATAGACTGAGACAATGCAGGGAGGAAGGATGATTATGTCTCTCACAAGTGGGGAAATGAATATGTTTGTATATTTTTTACTATATTTTTTGAAGTAAATTTTCCTTTATAAAAGTTTAACCTGTGTTAACTGTATGTCTCTAGATTTATATTTGTTTTCCTATTGGCTCCTCTTGTAAAGTCCTTGAAGTCAGAGACTGCCTTTTGCGTCCTTTTGTATTATAAGCTTAGCATACTGTCTAGAACATAATAGGTGCTTAATAAATGTTCATTGATTGATTATTGAATAAACTGAATCCCTTTTCTGCAAAACAAGTTATTTTTCTAAACATTAACAAACCACCCATTTGATAATCTCTACTCGGACTTTTAATTTAATTTAATTTTTTAAACCTGTGATATCTAACAATAGTGCGCGAGCTCATCTTCTTCTCTTTTGGAAAAACAATAAGGTATTTACCCATCTTTAGGCCTCCGGTACCTCTTCTACTCTCCACCATTCTTCAAGGATCCACAACAGAAGTTCAGTGATCAGAGCTGAAATTCCTTTCAGTACCCAGGGGATGTAATTAATTTGGAATAAGACATTTAAACTTAACTAGAATTGCCAAGTGTTACTATAGCCTCATCTATTTTGGGCTCCACTTCCTTCTTAGTCATGTTTTTCCTACCCTTTATGGCACAGAGATCATTCTCCTTGGCAGAGAAGACAGGTAAAATAGAAGTTAAGTGGCTTTACCTATTCTCTGTATTTTCTTACCATTACATGATCTGTATCAAGAACTGGTTCCAAACCTTTCTTTATTCCTCTTTCCCCAAGTATATCTAAAAAATAAATCTCCAAAGACCTTTTCTGTTGTCCTCAGAACTAAATCACAACAATGCTCTTTCTAATAACTCCACTTTTTCAGAACTAGTATAGACTGCTTAACAAAACAATAAGTTCTCCATCTTTAAAAGAAGTCCATACAGAATTGTGGGAGAGAAACGATGGGCTACAGATAAAAGTAAATCTAGGCTCAAGTTTTGGCTTTGGGTCTTATTAGTTACCAAACTTAGACAAATCATTTAATAAAATTTCTAAGCCTCAGTCTCTTGATTTGTGAAAGGGGTATAATAATACTAGCATGGCCCATACTTCTCCTAGTTTTGTGGGAAAGCACTTTTAGGAAAGGGTGAGTTATTATTATTCATGCAAAGAGTAGGCCCCAGGATGATCAGATCATAGATTTAAAACTGGATTGGACCTCAAAGATCATCTGGTCCAACCTTTTTATGTTATAGATGAGGAAGCGGGCCCAGAGAGGTTAAATGGATAATATGATGGACTTGGAGGCAAGATGAGTTGAATTTGAATCCTAATTCATACACTTACTAATTGTGTGACTGTGGGCAAGTCACTTAACCTTCATCTGCTTGAGCTTCCTCATCTGTAAAATGAGAATAATAAAAGCACCTACCTCTCAGGACTGGGGCAGTCAGGTGGCACAATGTATAGAGCACTGGGCTGGGAGTCAGGAAAATTTGTCTTCCTGAGTTTGAATACAGCCTCAGATACTGTAATGGTAATGGTAATTTGAAGTCCTTCCCTGCTTTGAAAATAAACTCTTCCCCCTAATAGGTTGAATGTAATGACATGGAACCTGTGGTGGCAGGAGTTTGCTGAAGGGTGGAGAAGAGCCCACAGGAAGCTGGGAGTCAGAGCCAGAGACACAATGGGAGAGAGAGGACACTCAGGCAAGGAGTCAGATTTGAGTAAATATTGATCTTATATTAGTTTGTAGGAAGGCTAAAGGATGCTGTAGTTCTCTGTGTTGTTATGACTTATTAACTTCTTTGCTACTATGATAGAATCAGCTTACTGGTTTTGGAATTTGGCTTTCTGGTGTTTGAATAAATGTTTTGCTTCTATCTTCTATATGGAAAGTCTGCTATATTTTGTGATTGAACAGCATGCAAGAATATTTATAGTCATGATCAGTGCTTTAAATATTGCATTGGCACTACAGATACTTACTTGTTGTGTGATCCTGGGCAAGTCACTCAACCCTGATTTGTCTCAGTTTCTCATCTGTAAAATGAGCTGGAGAAGGAAACAGCAAACCACTCTGGGATCTTTGCCAAGAAAACCCTAAATGGGGTCACAAAGGTACATGACTAAAGAATGATTTAACAATAAAAACCTCTTAGGATCGTTGAGAATAAAGTGAGATAATTTTTGGAAAGTACTTTGCAATTTTTTTTTTAAACAAATGCTTTATTAACTTCTGTTTTACAACATTCATTTCCGCCAGATTTTGAGTTACAATCATTTTTCCCCCATTATTCCCCTACCCAACCTCCCAGAATAGTAGTCCCACAAGATATCACTTCCTCCAATCTGCTCTCTCCCATACCTTCTCCCATACCCCATCGACTTTTCCATTAGAGGAAGGTGAATCTTTGTGTCCCAATGCCTGCACATCTTATCTCCCTATTACAAGCAAAAGAGTATTAATAATAGTATTTATATATATTTGAAACATTTAATGTTATGACCTCGAATTTCAGATCCATTTCCTTCCTCCCTTGTCACCCATTCCCTCTGGGGAGATAGGTAATTCAGTATATGTCGTACATGTCTAGCTATGCAAAACATTAATATAGTGGATATATTGTACAAGGCTGCTTATAATTCCCTCCCACTCATCCCACCCCCCACCTGGTCCATTCCCTACATAATCCTGTCCCTCTTCTATAGTGGGTACTTCCAACCTCCCCTCCCCCTAAGGATGCCCTCCCATCCATCATCCCTCCTCTCATCCCCCTTCCCCCTATCCTGCTGCAGGTTGAGATATCCCATTTAGTATGTATGTCATTTTCTCCCTGAACCAAATTCAATGGGAATGTGGTTTTGTCTTTTTAGCCTTCCTTATTCTCCCCCTCCTTTGCAACCATTTCCCCTTGCTTCTTCTACATGGGATAGTTTACCCTACCCTGTCTCTCCCCATCTCCTCTTGCCACTTTCCTCTCTCACCTCATAATTTCATCCCTTGAGTATTCTCCCTTCCCAACAAATTCAACCTATGCCCTCTATCCATATATAACTGTTACCATATACACACACATTCACATATGTATTCATATGACCACACCCCCTTCTTCCATTATTTTCATAGTGAGAAAGATATCATCAGTCACAGTTATTGCTTTTCCATATAGGAATGTAAATAGTTCAACTTTGATAAGTTCCTTTTGATTTCTTTTCCCTGATTACCTTCTCAGGCATCTCTTACTTCTTGCGTCTGGATGTCAAATTTTCTATTCAACTCTGGTTTTTTCCTCAAGAATGGTTGAAAGTCCTCTATTCCACTGAATGACCATATTTTCCCCTGAAACAAAATACTCAGTTTTGCTGGGTAGGTGACCCTTGGGTTCATTCCCAGTTCTTTTGCCCTCTGGAATATCATATTCCATGCCCTTCGATCACTCAGTGTAGAAGCTGCCAGGTCCTGGGCTATTCTGATTGTGTTTCCACAATATTGAAATTGTTTCTTCCTGGCTGCTTGTAGTATTTTCTCCTTGATCTGGGGATTCTGGAACCTGGCTATAATATTCCTGGGAGTTTTCTTTTGGGCATCTTTTTCAGGAGGTGATCTGTGGATTCTTTCAACCTCTATTTTGCCCTCCGGATCTAAAACATCAGGGCAGTTTTCCTTGAGAATTTCTTGAAGGGTGATTTCTAGGTTCTTTCCTTGATCATGGCTTTCAGGTAGTCCAATAATTTTTAAATTGTCTCTCCTGGATCTATTTTCCAGGTCAGTGGTTTTTCCCATGAGATAGTTCACATTGCCTTCTAATCTTTCGTTTTTTTGGATCTGCTTAACAGCATCTTGATTTCTCATAAAGTCATTAGCTTCCATTTGCTCCAGTCTAACTCTGAAGGAATGAATCTCCTCAGTGAACTTTGAGATTCTTTTTCCATCTGGCAAATTCGACTTTTTAAGGCATTCTTCTCCTCATTGCCCTTTTGGGCCTCCCTTGCCATTTGAGCTAGTCTATTTTTTAAGGTGTTGTTTTCCTCAGTCAGGCTGTTGACCCTCATTTCATACTTTTCCTGCATCCTTCTCATTTCTCTTTCTAATTTTTCCCTCCACTTCTCTTATTTGATTTTTAAAGTCCTTCTTAAGGTCCTCTATGGCCTGCAACCTGCTCATGTTTTCCCCTGGGGCTTTTGGAGCAGGACTTCTGACCTCACAGTCCTTTTCCCGCTCTATGCCCCCAAAATAGGAGTCTAGGTTGCATTTTTCTGTTTCCTTTGCCTTGGCATGTTGCCACTTAATTACTTGACTTTTGGGCTTGTTGCCACACTATGGTTTTAAGGCCAGATAGAGGAATTTTCGTCCCGAACGTGTGGGGGGCAACTTCCGTTTCTGGCAAGCTGTAAACCCACCTACAACTTCCACCCTAGATCACAATCCAGATCCAGGGAGGTTAAAGCAAGAGCGATTACCCCCCAAGACTGATCGCTGGATCTCCCCACGATTTGTAGGCTGGGAGCCGGAAATGCCTATGAAAACTACAAAATGGCGTGTCTCCTCAGCGGCTTCTATCCCCCAGGGGAGGGAGCTGATGCATTCCCCAAATACAGGCCCCAAAATCCATAGGACACTAACCTCTTACTTTGTCCTAGGCATGTCTATGTTGATAATTCTGGAATCGCCACAGCTCCTGGTGTTCTGGGGTTCCTCCAGCTGGCTGCTGGCCCTGCCGCCCTGGGGCTAAAACCTCGGCTCAGGTGGACCTGGGCTCGGCTCGGCTCCTGCACTCTGCACGCTGCCAGCTCCCAGACCGCTGTGCTGGTCCTTCCTGCAGGGCTGCTGGGCTGTCCTCAGCGGGAGGTTAGCTTCTCTGTGTCGTTCTGTGGGTGCTGGGGCTCCAGAAGTTGTTCACAGTCCTTTTTTACATAGTTTGTGGGGAATCTGGGGGCAGAGAGGCTTGGAAGAGCTGTTTCTACTCCGCCATCTTGGCTCTGCCCCCCAGTACTTTGCAAATTTTAAAGCATTATATAAATGCTAGCCATTATTCCACCCCAAAGTCACAGTTTGTCAGAGATGCTATAAATAAAATTCCTTCACTGAATAGGAGTTTTCCTGGAAGTAGCTTAATGGAGCAGTGGATAGAGCTCTGACACTAGTCAGGAAAACCAGAGTTCAAATTCAGCTTCACACACTTATTATCTTTGCGATCGTGGGCTAGTTACTTATCTTCTGTCCTCAGTTTCATCTTCTGTGAAATGGGGATAATAACAGCCTCTACCTTCCCAGCTTGATGTGAGGATCAAATGAGAAAATATTTATAAAAATGCTTAGTAAAGTGCCTGGCACATTAGATAGACAGACAGACAGACAGATAGATAGATGGATAGATAGAGAAAAAGATAGATATACACATGTATATTACACATGTCATATATATATATATACATGTATAATATATAGCATAAATGCTTATATAGCATTCATATATTACCTATTATGTGCCCCATTCTCCTTCTCCTCCTTATAGCTCTATGATCACAAGAATAAGTGTGATCAGAAGAAACTCAAGGAAAGAGGAAATTTGTACTATTGAATGACTGCTTCTTTATGAAAGCTGAATCTTTGTCTTTTCTGTTAGATTATAGACTTGACTGAATCCTCACATCATTTCCATCTCACCAAAGTGGCCAGTTGCCATACCCATGGCACCTACTTAAAGAGTGAATCACTATAGCTGAAGAATGGGAAACAAAGCCCAATTCAGTTTGGCCGCAGATGTGACTTCTTATTGCTTGGGCCACAATTCACCTTATAAAACAACCATGGGCATGTACAAAGGAAAAGAAGGGAAAAAATGCATGGTGTGACAAGAGAAGATAAGGTTAAGTACATACAAGAAGCTTCTATTTTGAGACACTTGTATAATACACCAGAATTCTTTTCTTTTACAGAACTTTTTCCACCTAACTAAATATTCCCCTCTGGGCAAAATCAACAATATTATGAATTAAAACTCCAATGAAAATACTTTCTCCATCCCCAGGCAACCTTGTTCCCTGTAGCGAAGGCAAATGGATCTCGTGAATAGTTGTGACTAAGAATATTTCAAACTGAATCCAAGAGAGTTTGAAAGTAGAGGGAGATGGTGTCAATGGCTCCTGATCAGGAATGGAGTCTTAAATATCTAGGAAGCACAGTACAAAGAATGTTAGACTTCGAATCAGGAAGACTTAAGTTCAAATCCTAACTCATTCATTTATTAACTGTTACATGAACGCGGACAAATCTCTTAACTTCTCTCAGTCTCAGTTTCCTTATCTGCAAAATAGGGAAGAGTACTTACCTCCCAGGTTGTGGTGAGGATTAAATGAGGTAATATTTGTAAAGCACACTAATGAGTTATGTATCTAGAATGTGGTTACTACCTCCTTATCGAGCCCACTATCGATTACCTTCAATCCCCTTCATAACCACAGTTATCAAAAATTTTTCTTTCCACTTACATATCACTTCATTTCAATTTTTGACATTGTTTCATTTAACCAATTAACATTAATGAACTTTTACAAATGTATATTTACTAAGAAGATATAGCAAAAACGGAAATATAAGTCCTTTCCCAGAGTGGGGGCAACCTTTAGATCCAGTAATACCACTTCTAGGTCTGTATCCCAAAGAGACCATAAAAATGGGAAAAGGATCCACATGTACAAAAATATTAGTAGTAGCTCTTTTTGTGGCGGCCAAGAACTGAAAATTGAAGGGATGCCCATCAATTGATGAATGACTGAACAAGTTGTGGTATATGAATGTAACAGAATACAATTGTTCCATAAGAAATGATGAGCAGGCAGACTTCAGAAAAACCCAGAAAGATTTGATGAACTGATGCTGAGTGAAGTGAGCAAAACCAGCAAAACATTATATATAGTAACAGCAACATTGTTAGATGACTAACTTTAATAGACTTAGCTCTTCTCAGTAACACCATGATCAAAGACAATTCTAAAAGAATCATGATAGAAAATGCTGTCTATGTCCAGAGAAAGAACTATAAAATCTGAATGCAGATCGAATCATACTATTTTCCCTTTATTTCTTTTTTCTCTTGGTTTTTCCCATTGGTTCTAATTCTTCCTTATAACACGAATAATGTGGAAATATGTTTAATACGATTGTCATGTATGGCCTATACCAGATTACACACCATCTTGGGGGAGGGGGAGAGAAAGGAGGGGGAGAAAATTAAAAACTCAAAATCTTATAAAAGTGACTGTTTGAAACTAAAAATAAATACTTTAAAAAGAAAAAAAAACAGAACCGGGAGGGGGGAGCAGTAAACTCTCTTACAAACAAATATAGAATCCAGGGGACAGCAGGCTCAAATTTAGTGAACCTAGGAAGCAAATGAGTGCCTAGTGGCTAGAAGTATTTTTCTCCCTTTCATGAGAAGTTCCCATTATGTATGATGTATTTTTTTTGCTGGATTCTTGGTAAAGCTGGGAATCTCTATCCAGTCTATCCTGAGTTCCCAGTGCAGACACAATCAGTTTATAGGTTAGATTGCTAGAAGGAATACTGAGGCGAAAATATGAAAGCCCAAATTCTCCAAACTAGTGGTTTTAAACTCAAATGGAAATGGATTCCCGTAGAAGAATATTGACTTAAAAAGCCACAAATTGATGTTATCTATGTTGTATTGTGTTTTTATTTATTTAATTAAACATTTCCCAATTACATTTTAATCTGGTTTGGATTTTGGAATTTGGGTAGGAGTGGACACTCTCCTCCAGACATTTTAAAATTTGTGAGGTATTCCCTCTGGTCAAAAGAGAGGAGGTAGAATAAAAAGACCAAAGCTAAGGCTCTCTTTCCTCTTTTAAGAGGTTTGTAGTTAGTGATTTTTACTAGAATAGGTCACATTAGTTTCAAACTCTAGAACAATCTTGATCCTAAACTAGCTTTCCTATCCCAATCTACTCACACAATCTAAATCCTATAATTTTTTGAAGCTAAAGCCTATGATTAAGATTGATTTTTTTTTTCTCCTTCATAACAGGACATTTTTTTCATTTACTTTAAATGGGGTGGGGCAATTTCATTTATTTACTTAATCAACCCCACCCTTGAAAGGTGTTCAGTCTTGATACTGTCCACTGGAATGGTTTGCCATTTCCTCTTCCAGTGGATTAAGGCAAACAGAGGTTAGGTAATTTGCCCAGGGTCACAAAGCCAGTAGGTGATTGAGGCTAGATTTAAACTCAGGTCTTCCTGACTCCAGGCCCAGTGGAGTCAGTCTATATTTAGACACTTACCTAACTCTCTGGAGCAACAATTTTGGGCTAAGTTGCCCACCTTTTTGCTGTCCTGAGGCCTTGGATCATTCTAATTTAAAGGGCCTGAGATCAATTTCCTCATCTATAAAATAAGAGGGAGGGGAGAGATTGAAATAATTTATCCCTCAGTTCTCTTCTAGCTCAGTTTGCTATTTATCTCCATACATAGTCTGAAATATCCTCACATTAAATTTCTAAAATGCCTTGAACTGAGCAAGTCCTGATCATGGAGAGGTGAGAGACAGAGACAGACAGAGAGAGAGAGAGAGAGAGAGAGAGAGAGAGAGAGAGAGAGAGAGAGAGAGAGGCAGAGACAGAGACAGAGAGAGAGAGGAGAGACAGAGACAGAGACAGAGAGAGACAGAGAGAGAGAAAGACAGAGACAGAGAGAGAGAGAGAGAGGCAGAGACAGAGAGAGAGAGAGAGAGGAGAGACAGAGACAGAGACAGAGAGAGACAGAGAGAGACAGACAGAGAGTGACAGACAGAGAGAGACAGAGAGAGAGAGAGACATAGAGAGAGAGAGAATTCAAGTATATGAAAAGAGGTAAAGATTCCATTTAATCCTGTTGACGATAAAAATGTCCAAGGCAAAATTATGAAATAGGGGAAATGTCACGAGTGGGAAGATAGAAGGATGGGCCTTAGCCTTTGTATCCTTTCATTCAATTCTGAGACAATGGTTTTCTTCATATCTCAAGACACACAGGTTCTAATTTTCTTTCCTAAGTATCAGAATCTATGCATATAACTAATAACAGCTTAAAATGTCTCCTTTCTCAGAGTTATGGGCATTATTGTAGAAACCAAAGCCTTAAAATGGAAGCTCCTCTGCCTAACTAATCTAAAAATCTATATTTCTGTGAATGAGACTATAGATTCCAACCAAAGAATATGGGTCACTTGAGATCAGGTGAGAGAGATTTTCTATGCATGAAAAGTATCATTAGTGCCCCTTAAATCACACTCATTTTCACTCTTTCTCATAAGGCTAGTTATGTTTGAATAGGATATGAGGGATTACTGTAGCCCCCTCCCCAGTCTCCTCTCTTGAGGATCCTCTGTGGAAAGTAATGCCACAGTACAATTATAGCTTATTTTTCTTAGAAATGGTTAAAGTATCACCATATCTGAGAGCCTCTTCTCCCCTCTTCCCTATGTGCTGTTATTAAGACGCTTTCTTCCATTATCTCCTCCTTCCCCCAATCCAATAATCTAATCCAATAAACATATTAAGTGCCTATGTGCTAAGCACTGTGCTATGAAAAATGGGAATACAATTAATAAAAAGAAAGTCATACTCTGCCCCCAGTGAACTTACAGTCTATCCGGGAAGACAGTACATAGAAAGAGGCAGAAAAGAGAAGCTAGACAGTGGGACATGAGGGAATACACAGCATAGGAAGCATCTTGTTCTCCAGGCAGGAGAACAGATAGAAGGTGGCATGATTTAAGAATCTAGTTTCTGCCCTCTATAAAGGAGGGCCTTGGTAAGAGTTGGATGTTCTTCCCTCCAGCTCTCCAGACACAGGGGAGAAGAGGTAAAGGTGGAGTAGAGAAGGTGGAGTCAATAAAGCTGAAGTTAGCGGCTTGAACAGTTAGCAGTTTGGAAGTGATGGGCTTATTCTGGGAAGGGCATTTTGTTCAGTGGAGTTTATACCAGTCAGGGCAGCAATTGCAAGGTGGAATGCATCCTTGTCTCATAGAATGAGGAGGACTTACTTTTTAAAAAGGTTAATGCCCCTGTACTTGCTCAAACAATCCCATGCCTTCCTCTCTCCTTTATCAGACTGCTCCTGTTGCCATCCCCATACTACCACACTTCTTTTCAATCTCTCCCTGTCTAAAGGTTCATTCTTTATTGCCCAAAAACATATCCACATCTCCCTTATACTGAAAAACAAACAAAACCAAAACCCTTCATTTGATCTTTCCATCCATATTGTAGTACATCTCTTCTGTCCTTTGTGGTGAAGCCCCTTGAGTAGGTTGTATAGGCTAAATGCCTCCACTTTCTCCCCAGTCTCTCTTTTCTTAATCTCTTACAAAAAGCTTCCAAATTTATCATTCCACTGAAATGATTCTCTCTAAAATTACCATTGATCTCTTGGTTGCCAAACACAATGGCCTTTTCTAAATCCTCATTCTCTTTGATCTTTTGGCAGCTTTTGACACTGTTGAACACCCTTTGCAGCTTGATGAACTCTTCCCTCTATTTGGGACATTACTCTCTCCTCCTCCTCCTCCCTGTCTGACTCCTGTTCCTCAGTCTTCTTTGCTGGATTCTCCTTCAGATCATATCATGATATGTGATGAGATGGAGGCTCTGGGAACCCCCTTGAGCACTCCTTGAATCTTTGAGGTACAGGCTCTGGGAACCCCCTTGAACTGATTGAATCTTCCCATTTGATGAGGCATTTGCATGAGGCTATAAGCCTTTCATTGTGGCTCTGCCCAAACTTTTGTTACTAGCTTGGCTCCCCATTGTCCATCTGCTTTCCACCCTTGAGTCTATCAAAATATCTATACCCAAATCAACTGATACCTGACCTCATTAACTCCTCCTGAAGACCCTTCCCAAACTCCTCCCCTAGACCACCCCTAGATTCCTCCCACAACCTTTCTGTATGTAAGACCCCATCTTGTCTCCATGTGGTGTAAGAGTGCCATAGAATTTTCCAGTACAAGCCTTACAGATACCTAGGCTCCTTAAGAGTTTACCCAATATGGCGAACTTTGCTTTTCATTGGCTGAGAGAAGGCTTGAGTTGAATTCATTCAGCAGGACCCAGCATGTTGGTATTTTGGGGTCCTGAGCACCCCTAGCCCAAACTTCATCATTTTATGATGACCCTCTTCAATATGTACCCTTCAGGGTTCTGTCCTGGGCCCTCTTATGTTCTCCCTCTTTACAGCTTCACTTGGTAATTTCATCATCTCCCAAGGATTTTAATTACTATCTCTATTCTGATGATGCTCAGATCTACTTATCCTGCCTCAACTTCTCTGCAGACCTACAATTTCCCATCTCCACCAGTCTTTCAGACATATCAAACTGGATATATAGTAAACATATTAAACTCAAAAGTACTTTGTAAACCTGATCCTTTTCTACCTTTGCAATCTTTTTACGCCTTACTTCCCTATACTTGCTCTGTGATCCAGTGACATTGGACTCCTTACTACTGTTCTTTAAACAAGATACTCCATCTTTTGATTCTTCATTTCCCTGGCCATCATATCCCATGCCTGGAAGTCTCTCCCTCCTCATCTCCAACTTTTGGCATCCCTGACTTTCTTCAAGTTCCAACCAAAGTCCTACATTCTGCAAGAAGCCCTTACCAAATCTCCCTTGATGCTTTTTTTTTTTTTGGTCTTTCTTTTATCCCTCCTTAAGTCTTAGTGTAGTGCCCAGCACATAGTAGTGTAGAGGTTTAAGGTTTAGGGGTGCTCAAGACCCCAAAGTACCAACACACTGGGTCCTGCTGAATGAATTCCACTCAAGTCTTCTCTCAGCCAAAGAAAAACAAAGTTTATTAAAAGTTGGCCATAATGGGTAGACTCTTAAGGAGGAGTCACAGTATCTGTGATGCTTGTATTGGACAAGTGGGCCAGAGTCATCTGACACAGAGTGAATCTGTCCTAGATAATTCTCAGGCTTTTTTTTCCATGGAGGCAAGATGGGTGGGGTCTCATATATAGAAATGTTGTGGGAGGAATCAAAGGGTGGTCTCAAGGAAGAGCTTGGGGAGGGTCTTCAGGAGGAGTTAAATGAGGTCAGACTCCAGTGATGAGAGATTAAATGTGAAAAGTAGCTGGATGGGGACTCACTTTGAGAAGTGTTGTGTGATTTGACCAGATGAGACTCTGGGCAGCCGTTGAGAGCCCCCCGGATTTGAAAACCCAGATGTTGATGCTTCCCTCTCTGGTAACTGTGACTTTAGTATTGATAATGGTTGGACAGTTTGGAAGCCTGTCTATTTGATCTGTTTGTTTCTCTGTCTTGTAAATTCTGTCTGTATACTTTGAAGCTCGGGGTGCTGACCTTTTCCCCCTGAACTAGGTAAATGATATATGTTTGTTTGATTAAAGTGACCTTGTTAACCCCTTCCCCCCCAAAAAAAGAAAGAAAGAAATGTAGCTGGAGGCTACTGGGAGATGACAGACAATGGAGGGCTAGGCTAGTCTAAGGGTAGCAAGATTTGGGTATAAATATTTTGGGAGAATCAAGGGTGGTGCCTAGCTGGACAACAGAGGGCTAGGCTACTAAAAGAGATTTGGGCAGAGCTATAATGAAAGGCTTATGGCCTCAGGCAAATGCCTCATCAAAGGAAGATTCAATCAGAGTTCAAGGGGGTTCACAGAGCCTATACCTCCTTATTAGGTTTACTTGTAATCAGTCATTTGGAAACACAAATGTCTGGAGAATCTTATGAAGGAACCCTCTTCCATGATTAACCCCTCTTCCTCTGAACAAGTACATCCTCTAAAAAATCTAAATAAGTGTTGACCACCTTTGTGAGTATCCACTTCCCCATTTTAGGTGTGACTTAATACTGCTAACTAGCAGTTTATGACACAAAACTATATCTGTAGTCATATCAGTTAAAATATTCTATGATTACAACATATATTTTATATATTGATATATATTATTATAATACTATATATATATATATTTGGGGGAGAGTCTTCAATGGTACATTTGACCCTACTGGTCAATTTTGTTTTAAATTAAAGAAACACAACATGGCTTGTAATCTCATACTTAAAGCTCTGATCTATTATAAAAAAGCACATTCAAAAAGCTTTCCTATTTCCCTAGTATATTTACATCAGCACCTTTGATACATACATATGTATGACATTCTCATGAATATTTGATTCTTTTCAATTATTTCTTTTCAGTCCACTTTCTTTTTTCTAATCAGTTTGTATTTCCCCCTGTTTGAGGTATCTTATTGAACAGTCCCTCAGGGTTTTCAGAGTTGTATTGCTGCTACCCTGGATTTCTTCCATGTATAGTTGGTTGAATCCAGCTGTTCTTGCTGACTACATTGACTTAAGAGCTATTTCCAGTCTCCCATAAAACACATCAGGGACTGAGGTGTTAGAGTCTAAATGTGCTGTTTCCACTGTCATTGATCATAAAAATAGATCACTATAGAGACCCTGGCATACTTAGTCTATTGTTTATTTGTTTGTCCTCTTTCCATTTTCAACCAGGAACATTTTGGGGATGATCTGGATTAGTTAAGTTTCATGCCAAGCTTTCCCCAAACTAATTTTCCCCTCCAGCACCCTTTACTGTTTGGTGAAATGACCTTGCTCATAATTTTTAACTATTCCTCTGTGTAATGTTTTGTAAGTGAGTTTATATTCTAAACTGACACTGCCCTTGGCTGCCATGTGCACAGACAAATATAATCTACTTTTTGTTCAAGTTTATCCCATTATGTCTTCCCTATAACTCGTTTGTTTTGATCCAGGGAACTCTGGATCAAGAAACTCCCCTTCCCACCATAAACACAGATCAACAGGTGTTAGGTAACCTCTTGTCTCTGAGGGTTCCCTGGGGGCCCTGAGGGGTTAAGAGACTCAGCCTATTTGTGTCAAAGGTAAGACTTTGACACAAATCCTGACTTTGACACTTGCTCTCCATGAGTTAACTACTTTGTGTCTCCCTATATAACTCACTCTGATGGATCCTTTCTTTATCACTGAATCTTGGCTTTGTTCTATCCTCAAGTTCACAAATACACAGGACCATGGAATTTAGAAAAGGAACTTAAACATTTTTTTGTTATTTTTAAAAATTTATTTTAAACAAATACAAAATGAGAGAAGAAAAAAAAAACATTGCCATGTATACAGCAGAACATGAGAGGATTCAATATTAAGCAATAAATTTCCATTTAAAAAAACCCTACATAATAAATACTATATACTGTTTTCAAAGCTGCCCAGCTTTTCTCTTTGCTTCCTTCTGGGTTTTCCTTTGTTCTCTGCTGTGCACTTTTTACTTAATTTTTCCCTTTCTCCTTCCTCCCCCACTACAATTAAACATAGATATGTGTATAAACACAAACACACATATAAACACATATACATATATGCCAGTGAATATAGATATAAACATACATAAATATCTATAAGCATACACATACATACAAATATATACTCATACACATATATGTAAGACTGTACTATGCTTATTTCCATTTGTTGTCAGTTTCTCTCTAAAGGTGCATAGTATCTTCCTTCATAAGTCCAAGTCTTTCCATGTTTTTCTAAATCAACCAGCTCATCATTTCCTACAACACAGCAATATTCCAACTGAATCATATTCTGTCTGACAGATTGTTTATGAAAGTTTTTCCCCCAATTTTCTGTATTCCTTCTATTCTTGGCTGCATAGATTTTATTTATACAAGAAAATTTGAATTTAAAATCATCAGAATTATCCATTTTGTACCTCAACAATGCTCTCACATGAAAATTTAAAGATTTGAAAGACTTTATTCAGTCCAACTCCTCTTATTGTACATATGAGGAAACTGAGGGTTGAAAAGTCTGAGAGTCAAATCCAGATCCCTGGAGCTGTAGATAGCACAGCTAACTGCCCACTTAGACAACTAATATTATCAGTAGAGGAGAAGGTAGGCCAGGACATATTAGGCTGAGTAATAGTAGAGTGGGCCTGACAACTGAGTTTTACCTTCAAATTAAGATTCACACTTTAAAATCACTATTAACAATTGAAGTTGTAACACATTTTCCTAACTGCAGTCTGGCCTGGTGTTTTCTTTGATTAATCAATAAATACTTATTAAGCACCCACTATATATCATACACTAGGGATATAAATAGGTAGGGAAAGGAAATATGTATTCACATTTACATAGCACAAAGACCTATTCCATATGAACCACTGTGCTAAGCTTTAAAAATATCTCATACAACAATGTGAGGTTGTAATTATTCTTAGCCCCATTTTACAGTTGAGAAAACTGAAGCAAACAGACTTTGACCTGAACTCACTTCAGGCCCACTACACTATCTACTGCCACACTGCTGCCTCTCAAATATAATAATAGCCATAATAACAGACACTTGTATAGCACCTACTAATATGCCAGGCACTGTGTTAAGTGCTTTATAATTATTCTCATTTGATCCTCACAAAAAAACCCTGGGAAATATGGCAGTGCTACAGATGTGGAACACTGCATGCACTTTCACATGAGGTCACTGTATAATTCGTTTTTTATAATTGTTTTTCTTTGTCACAAGACACTTCTCACAAAGAGAGGGTGATATATAGGTGTTTGTAATATAGAGGTAGGAGGGAAGAAAAAAAAGAAAAAATTACATAATTTTATTTTATATTTGAAAGGAATAGTAAGTTATGCTTGATAGATTTGCAGTTTCATGTATAATTGTCTTTTTTTTTATTGTACTGTATTATGGGGATGCTTGTTTTATTCCATAAATGAAAACTAAAATAAAATGAGATCCTACCTTCTATAAGAGGCTGTTCCACCTCAATGCTAGTCCCTTCCTTCTGTTAATTTTGTCTAATTTTTCCTGTCCATGTTTTATTAGTACATCATTGTTTGCATGTTGTCTCCCCCAATAGACTGTGTGTTCTTTGCCAGCAGAGACCATTTTTTGCCTTTCTGTCCCCAAAACTTAGCACAATACCTGGCATTGTTGGTAGGTTGTTGTCCTCTTTCTCAGAGAGGACCAAAATGACATCACTATGTTGGGGTCAAGGTACAGTGTGTTCAGCTGTGGCTGATCAGACCAATATGAGCTTGGAAAACTCTACCACAGGTTGGGGACAAATAGTCTGTATGAATATTTGGAATGGAGATGTCTCTAAATTTGTGCATCTAATGTTTCTTTTGAGCTACTGCAATTTTGCTTTATTCATAGAGTACAACAACTTCTTTGATGCAGGCATGCCATGCTCGGCAGTCCTGTGCCAATGATCTTCCATGTCTCACAATCAACTCCAAAGTTCTTCAGAGAGACTTTGAAAGTAACCCTGTATTGCTTCTTCTAACCTTCGTGTGAGCACTTGCCTTGTGTGAGTTCTCTGTAAAATTGTCTTTTAGGCAAACATACATTTGGCATTCAAACAAACAACGTGGCAAGCCCATTGGAGTTGCACTCTCTGCAATAATTTTTGAATACTTGGCAGATTAGCTCCAGGAAGGACCTCAGTGTCTTATCTTGCCAGGTGATTTTCAGAATCTTCCTAAGTATTCAAATGGAAGCAATTCAGTTTTCTGGTATGGTTTGGGTATACACTCCAGATTTCACAGATATATAACAATTGAGGTCAGCACAACTGTAGACCTTCATTTTGATATGCAGTCTTCTTTCCTTTTTCTTCCTTCCTTTCTTTATCCTTCTTTCTTTCCTTCCTTCCTTCTCTTTATTTCTTTCCTTCCTTCTTAAAGTAATTTTTTTTTCTTCTTGAAGTAAATTTCTTTTTCTTAAATGTAAATTTTCATCTCTGAAACTTTTTTTCCCTTTAAGACTTAACCCTGAATGACTCTGGATTTCATTGATTGGCCAACAATAGTCCCAGATTAAGCCCTATTTGGTCATTGTTTGGGCCCTGACTATCTCAGAATGAACTGTAAATAGCAATTGTTTCTGTTTTGACCAGAAACACCGAGGGTCTTCCCTTCCCGGATCATTATTTTGAGGTCATTCTTTACCTCATTTCTTATTAAGCCTCTGTCACTGAATGGGTCTTGCCTCAGTCAAAGATTTCTAAAGACCTTAGCTTGAAAAGTCCAAGGTCCCCCACTGCATCCTGGGACATCTTCAGTCATCTTGATGCATTTCCAGTCACTGGATCCAGGTGGCACTTGAGGAAAGAGTGAGCCTGGTGACTTTGCACAGTCCTCCCTCACTTAGATCCAATTCAATCGCAAGTCATGGCCTCACCTTGATGAGGGAAGGATAATAGGTTCTACCAGGAACCCTCATCACTATCAGTGACCAGAAACCCTTCAATTCAGTCTGGAAAGAATTCGCCAGGCTCAAGCAAACTTTGAAGCTGAGATTGTAAAAGTTTGTTACTCTGTATACCACAGTGGGCAAGGGTTCTTAAGGAACCTGCACATTTACAGAAATCACAGGTATAGTTTTAAGGAGTCAAGACAGTAAATCAGGTGTCAATTATGCTAACTAAATGAGTAAGGGTGGGATTAGGGAGGAGTTAAGAAGTGGTCAGTGCTTAAAGGACCATGCACTTTTAATATCAACTGCCAATTCGCATTGCCCATAATTCGCTGGGAAATAGCCCAAGGGGGGGCTACCTGTAGGTGTGGTTTTAGGCCTGACACATCACTAAAGTCAACCCTCAGTCACAGCCACTGAGGAATGCCCAGTCTGCCACCCATCAATGTCATGTTTGACAAGATGGATGTTGGGAACCAAGGCCAACAGAGACACAGTATGGGTATAATTGGCTAAGGAGTTAACCTATAGATAGGGTATTAAAGGATTCATGGTGCAGCTGGCCACTGTACTAGGGGAGGTAACATTTGCCTAAGCTAAAATGTTTATAGATAGTTTAGTGAAAGATTCATAGGTAGCTTGTTACTGTTTCAAGCAGAGATAAACAGTTCATGAATTGTTGCTGGGCAGAGTCAATGCTCTGAGGCAGGGGTGGGGGAATGTGATTTTGCAGACTGGTTTTAGCAATTGATTTTACAGACATAGATCCCAAAGCACCCCATTTACAAACTGATGTTACAAACTGATATTACAGACTGATGTTACAAACATATATACATCCCAAGCACCCCATCAACCTCCCTGAGGTCATGGTCTTCTTTGATAAGGAAAAGAAACAACAATGACAATACCACCAACAATGTGAATGAGTATCCTTATAGTATCATAATGAACAAGTGATCACCTAGTTTTTCCTTGAAAAACAGCAGTGAATGGGGACCCACCTCTTCCTGAGGGAGCCAATTCTATCTGTTAGTAAGTTCTTCCTTGTTGTTGTTTGTCCTTCATTCTGGAAGAGGACCATGACCTCAGGGAGGTGATGCTATGACATTCAAGTAAATTGAATTTAAGTGAGCGAGGGCTGTGCAAAGTCACCAGCCTCACTTTCTTCTCTAGAGCCATCTGGGTCCATTGGCAAGATGTAGATCAGAATGACTTCCTCCTTACAACCAGTCTGAAAGAATCTCTTTGCAACATCTGTCCAATGAGCCTCATTCTGTCCTCTGGAGCCAAGCAAAATAAGTTTAATCCATCTTCCCTGTGGCAGCAAATAAAATACTTGAGGCTGCTATCTCATCACCTTTGATTCTTCTTTGCTCCAGGCTAAACTCTCCCAAGTTCCTTAAACTATGATATGGATATAAGATAGGATATCAGCATACTACACCAGTATGATTGCCTCTTCTGGACTTTCTGGACCTTCCCTAGCTTTACAGCGTTTTTCCTAAAATGTGCCACCCACACAGAGCAGATATTTCTTGTGTGATTTGATCAGGACAAAGCACAGCAACACCATTACTTCGCTAGTCCTGGGCACTATTCCTTTCAAAGCAGCCTGTGACTGGAACAGCATTTTCAGCTGCCCAATCACACTCTTGATTCATGTTGAGCTTTCAGTCCATTAATATCTCCACATCTTTTCCATGAAAATTTCTGTCTAGCCATTCCTTCGTCATCTTAGCCTAACAAGTTGACTTAGGGAAAGGGTTTCAAAATAAGGAAAAAAGGGATGGCAAGGTCACTATGGAAAAATGTTAAGATTTTGCCAGAAACCAGTCTTGCAAATTGAATCTAGTCAACTGAAAACTCTAGATGAGCTCAAATAAATATGCATTTCCCCATGAGGCTTGTTAAACAAACAATTCATTTCAAACTCCCTGCTTGGACCAGATCTGTGAGGTAATGGTGATTCTTCAAGTAGGTGGTGCAGTGGATAGAGTGCCAGGCCTGGAGACAAGAAGACCTGAGTTCAAATCTTATCAGAGATATTTACTAGATTCATGAACCTGGGCAAGACACTTAACTTTTATTTGACTCAGTTTCCTCATCTGTAAAATGGGGGAAATAATAACTTCTACCACTAAAGTTTGGGGAGGATCCAGTGAAATAATGAGAAGATTTTCATAAAGTACTTAACAAAATACCTAGAACATAGTGAGCACCACATAAATGTACTACATGAGGTACTGCTACTACTACTTCTACTCCTCCATAATTATAGCTTCTTAACAAGACTTTGACATCTACTTAATTGAAAATGCTATCTTTGACTTCTGTGTCATTGGACTCTGGGAATAAAACATACATCTTTTTAAAAATTTTTGAGCCTGTATCTCTTTGACCCAGACTGGATTACAGCATTGCTAGCAAACATTGGATCCTTGACCTGTTTTATTTCCTACCCAGGCTTGTTCATTCCTCCTTAGGCAATCTGGTTCCCTTACCCCCATTCCCACCAAACCATACTCGAAGGGGCTTACTATATTGGTACCAGACTTCATGTAGACACCTGGGCATCTTTAGCCCTACTGAAACCTGGAGTTCTTGAGCTCAAGTGATCCACCCGCTCCGGACTCCCCTGGTAGCACAGATTACAGATTTTAAGTCTATAAACATATATCTTAAAGGAAAATCCACTGAATTTCCTAACAATAAAAAAGAGGAGCTTAAATGTATGCCCTATAAGTCAATCTGTTAAGGCTCTTTTAAACTAAGAGTTCTAGGAACAAAGCTCTTCCCTATAAAACACCCATTTTCATTTAACTCAGGCTCTATGGGGCTTTCTGATATCCAAACCTCCCATTAACTCCTTGGGCTCTCTCTCCTGCAGTAAATCTCTAGGTTTTGAATTTAGCTGATACTCTATAATTATCATTTGATGGGTCCCAAATACACCATGCAGAGCCTCATTCTAGAAGGTTTTGACTTTGAATTTTTGAGGATTGAAAGCATTAGGACTTAATCCTCTTGATCCATCTAGTCCATTTTGAAATTTAATGGTTTTCAATTAAATCCCCTACTGGGATCTGCTTCACCCCACGCACCAAGTGGGAAGAATAAGGGTTATCCTCATTACTTTACAAGATTACGCTCCCCTGCTTTGTTGAGACTCTAAAATGTCTAATAACTAAAAATCATGAAGAAAGTGGAAAGGCAAGTCAATCCTTCATGTAATTTGGAATAATTAGAATTCTAAAAGGTTTCTACGAAAGAGAGGGGATTGGGGGAGAAGGGAAAAAGGAATTGTAGAAGCCAGTGTTTTATAACTCATGATATGGAACAAAAGTTTGCATCCTATTTCCAACCTACCAAGTCCAGTTTACATTAGAAATCTACCCATGCAGTTCACTGTGATTCATCCAATGGAAGAAAGAGTTTGCAAATTAAATTATTCCCTTGATTCAGAGGATATCAAATTTACAGTCTCTGATTTATAGTATTTAGGGCATAACTGGAGGAGAGAGGAATACCTTTGGAGATATCTGGCAAATAGATGAGTTAGTTCTAGGCTTTTCATAAAAACAAGAACAAAACAACAACAACAAAAATACCAACCTAAGACTCAGAAAAAAAAGGGTACTTCTCCTGAAATTCTATTTTTAAATTTTTTTTTGTTTTATCTTCTTTATTTTTTCTTTTACTTTTTTTTTTTGGTCTTTGTTTACTTTTAGTTTATAAGATTAAATTCCACAATTCCTTGAGTTTCAAATTTTCTTTCCTTCCCTCCCCTCTGCCCCCCCATGGAGGCATACAATCAAGTATAGAATCTGCAAATACTTTCACATTAGACATTAGTCAGATTATAAAGGATTGTATCAGATGGAATGAACAATGGGAAAGAGGAAACAAAACCAAATAGGAAAAAGAAAGACAGCAGGCAGATTGCTTCAATCTGCATTCAAACTCTGTTCTTTCTAGCTCTTTCAATGTACACATCTCTCTCCATCATGAGGCTTTTGGAGTTGACTTATAACCCTGCATTGCTGAGAAGAGTCCAGTCTATCAAAGTTGGTCTTCACACATACGTTGTGTCTATAATTGTGTACAGATTTCTCCTGGTTCTGCTCTTCTTACTCAGCATCAGTTTGTATAAGCCTCTCCAGGTAAATATGAAATCCATCTGCTCCTCGTTTCTTATAACACAATAGTATTCCATTACATTCATATACCACAACTTGTTTAGCCATACCCCAATTGATGGGCATCCCCTTAATTTCCAATTCTTTGCCACCACAAAAAGAGCTGCTATAAATATTTTGTACATATGGATCTTCCTTGCACTTCTATGATCTCCTTGAGGTACAACCCTAGAAGTGGTAATGCTGGGTCAAAGGATATGAAATTACTTATAGCCCTTTGAGCATAGTTCCAGATTGTTCTCCAGAATGGTTGAATCAGTTCACAACCCCACCAACAATGCATTAGTGTTCCAATTGTCCACATCCTCTCTAGTATTTATCATTTTCCTGTTTTGTCATCTTAGCCAATCTAACTGATGAGATGTGGTACCTCAGAGTTGTTTTGATTTGCATTTCTCTAATCAATAGGGACTTAGAACATTTTTTCATATGCTTATAGATATCTTTAATTTCTTCTTCTGAAAATTGCCTGTTCATATTCTTTGACCATTTATCAATTGGGGAATGACTTGTATTCTTATAGATTTGACTCAATTCTCTTTATATTTTAGAAATGAGGCCTTTATCAGAGACATTGGTTGTAAAAATTCCCAATTTTCCACTTCCCTCTTAATCTTGGTTACATTGGCTGTGTTTGTACAGAAGCTTTTCAATTTAATGTAATCAAAATTATTCATTTTACATTTTATAATGCTCTCTAATTCTTGTTTGGTCATAAAGTCTTCCCCACTCCATAAATCTGACAGGTAAACTATTCCTTGCTTTCCCAGATTGCTTATAGTATCAGCCTTTATACCTAGATCATGCACCCATTTAGATTTGATTTTGGTATATGATGTTAGATAATGGTCTATGCCCAGTTTCTCCCACACTATATTCCAGTTTTTCCACCAGTTTTTGTCAAATAGTGAATTCTTATCCCTAAAACTGGGGTCTTTGGGTTTATCAAACAGTAGATTACTATAGTCATTGACTGCTGAGTCTTGTGTTCCCAATCTATTCCATTAATCCACTACTCTATTCCTCAGCCAGTACCAAGTAGTTTTAATGACTGCTGCTTTATAGTACAGATTAAAATCTGGTATAGCTAGGCCACCTTCCCTAGCATTTCTTTTCATTAATTCCCTTGATATTCTAGATCTTTTGTTCTTCCAAATGAATTTTGTTACTATTTTTCCTAGTTCTATAAAGTAATTTTTTGGTAAGTTAATTGGTATGGCACTAAATATGTAATTTAATTTAGGTAAAATTGCCATTTTTATTATTTTAGCTCAACCCAGCCACAAGCAATTAATGTTTTTCCAATTAGTTAGAGCTGACTTTATTTGTATGGAAAGTGTTTTATAGTTGTGTTCATATAGGTCCTGGGTTTGTTTTGGCAGGTAGATTCCCAAATATTTTATAATGTCTACAGTAACTTTAAATGGGATTTCTCTTTCTATCTCTTGATGTTGAATTTCATCAGAAATATATAGGAATGCCTGGATTTATGTGGGTTTATTTTATATCCTGCAACTTTGCCAAATTTATTTATTGTCTTAAGTAGTTTTTTACTTGATTCTCTAGGATTCTCTAAGTATATCTCTATGATATCATCTGCAAAGAGTGATAGCTTAGTTTCTTCTTTGCCTAATTTGATTCTTTTGATTTATTTTTCTTCTCTAATTGCTACTGCTAATGTTTCTAGTACCAGACTGAATAAGAGGTGCGATAATGGATAACTTTGTTTCACACCTGATCTTATTGGAAATAGTTCTAGCTCATCCCCATTACGTATAATACTTGCTGATGGCTTTAAATAGATAGTACCTATTATTTTAAGGAAGACCCCATTGATCACTATACTTTCTAGTATTTTTAATAGGAATGGATGTTATATTTTGTCAAAAACCTTTTTTGCACCTATTGAGATAATCATGTGGTTTCTGCTAATTTTATTGTTGATATGATCAATTATACTGATGCTGAAACTCTATTTTAAAGGAACCCTCTACAATAGATAACAACTGAGGCCCTGCAGTCTTGGCTGAATAGGCCAGGGGAACAGCAAGAAAACTGTGAGGCCTCTCACACAACAGGGAAACCACTAGCCCCAGAGGCCCAGGTGGAGCAATTCAGTGATCAGCACAAGAAACTTGGGATAGTTCCTCTGTATCCCAGGAGTAGAGCTCCAACTTTAAAAGTAACAAAATTGTTCAGAAAATGAAAAAAAAACAAACAAAACAGGAAAATTTCTAACCATTAAAAGCTACCGTGGTGACAGGGAAGATTAAAATATAGACTCAGAAGAGGACAACAATGTCAAAATGTCTGCATGCAAAGACTCTAAGAGAAATATGAATTTGTCTCAGGTCTAAAAAGTACTTTTGGAAGAGCCCAAACCAGATTTTAAAAATCAAATAAGAGAGGTAGAAGAAAAATTGGGAAAATAAATGAGTTATACAAGAGAATCATTTTTAAAAAAGAGTTAATTTGGTAAAGGAAGCACAAAACATGGGAAAAGATGCAGAAAATTTCACTGAAGAAAACAATTTCTTAAAAAGTAGAACTGGCCAAATGGAAAAAGAAATACAAAAAGTAACTGAAGAAAACAATTCCTTAAAAATTGGGCAAATGGAAGATAACTCTATGAGACATCAAGAATTAATCAAACAAAATCAAAACAATAAAAAAGGAAGAAATTGTGAAATATCTCATTGGACAAACAACTGATGTGAAAAATAGATCCAGGAGAAACAATTTTAAAATTGTTGAACTACCTGAAAGTCATGATTAAAAAAAAAGAGCTTAAACATCACCTTTGAAGAAATTATCAAGGAAAACTGCCCTGATATCCTAGAATCAGAGAATAAAAGAGTAATTGAAAGAACCCACCAATCACTTCCAAAAAGAGATCCCAAAATGAAAACTCACAGAAATATTATAGTCAAATTCCAGAACTCTCAGACCAAGAAGAAAATATTGCAAACAGCCAGAAATAAATAATTCAAACATTGAGAAGTCACAGTCAGGATTATACAGGATTTAGCAGCTTCTACATTAAAGTATCAAATGGTTTGGAATATGATATTCTGGAAAGCGAAAGAACTTAGATTACAACCAAGAATCAAATACCCATCAAAACTGATCATAATCTTTGCCGGGGTGGGGGGAGGGAAAGGGGAGATGGATGTTCAGTGAAATAGAGGACTTTCAAACAATCCTGATGAAAAGAGCTGAACAGAAAATTCAGTTTTCAAATACAAGACTCAAGAGAAGCATAAAAAAAGTAAACAAGAAAGAAAATACATGAGTTATTCAATAAGGTAAAACTGTTTACATCCATATATGGAAAGATGAAACTTGTAACTCTTAAGAATTTTATCTGTCTTAGTACTGTTAGAAGGGATATACGCAGACAGAGGGTGTATAAGTTGACTTTGATGGAAGGATATAGAAAAAAATTAAGGATGAAAAAGAGGATTGCACTGTGAGCAGAAGGAAGGGAGAGGCTAAATGGGGTAAATTATATCATGTGAAGAAGTATGAAAAATCTATTATAGTGGAGGTAAAGAAGGGAGGGCATTGAATATTGTTTGAACCTTAACTCTTATCATATTTGGCTCAAAGAGGGAATAACATAAACCTTCAAATGCATATGGAACTCTATCTCCCTAGAGGGAAGTAGGAGGGTAGTGGAGACAAGAAAAGTGGTGGGGCCGTTAGGAAAGAGGGCAGACTGAGTGAGGCCATGGTCAGAAGCAAAACACTGATGAGAAGGGACAGGGTGAAAAGAGAGAAAATTATAAACAGAGGGAATATGGGATGGAGGAAAAACCACAGTAATCATAACTGTAAGTGTGAATGGTATGAACTCTCCCATAAAACAGAAGCAGATAGAAGAGTGGATTAAAAATCAGAATCCTACAATAACTTGTTTACAAGAAACACATTTGAAGTAGAGAGACCCACAAAGAGTAAAACTAAAAAAGAATATGTTGTGCTTCAGCTGAAGTTAAAAAAGAAAAAGCAGAGGTAGCAATCACAATCTCAGACAACGCTAAAGCAAAAATAGATCTAATTAAAAGATTTTAGATAAGGAAGGAAACTGAATCCTGCTAAAAATGCATCATAGACAATGAAGTAATATCAATGCTAAACATATGCAGCAGGTGGTATAGCATCTACATTTCTAAAGGAAAAGTTAAATGAGTTATAGGAGGAAACAGACAGTAATACTATTCTAGTGGAGAGACCTCAACTTTCTCTTATCAGAACTAGATAAATCTAATCATAAAATAAACAAGAAAGAAATTAAGGTAAATAGAATTTTAGAAAAGTTAGTTGATAGACCTCTGGAGAAAACTGAATGGGGATAGAAAGGAATATACTTTTTTCTCAGTGGTACATGGCTCCTACACAAAAACTGATCATGTATTAGAGCATAAAAACCTCACAATAAAATGCAGAAAAGCAGAAATATTAAATGCTTCCTTTCAGATGATGATGCAATAAAAATTATATTTAGATTAAAATTGATTGGAAACTAAATAATCTAATCCTAAAGAATGAGTGAGTCAAAGAACAAATCATAGAACTAATCAATAATTTCATCAAATAGAATGACAACAAACCAAAATTTATGACTTGCAGTCAAAGCAATACTTAGGGAAATCTGTGTGTGTGTGTGTGTGTGTGTGTGTGTGTGTGTGTGTGTATCTATCTGTATGTATGTATGCATACACACATACATATATATACACACATTCATATATATTTCTATATATTTCTCTCTCTCTACACACACACACACACACACACACACACACATATGCTTACAACAACAACAACAAAAAAGATACAGAAAGATCACATCAATGAACTGGGCCCAATTAGCCACCAAATTAAAAATCCTGAAAATCAAAGGAGAGATTAATAAAATTGAAGACAAGAAAAAATTCTCCAGTCAGGCCTCTTTTCATCAGGAATAGGATGGTGACCTCTCCCATCACCCTTTGGTCCTGAGCTTCCTTCCTTCCTTCCTTCCTTCCTTCCTTCCTTCCTTCCTTCCTTCCTTCCTTCCTTCCTTCCTTCCTTCCTTTCTTCTTTTGGAATGCTACATGTTTTGCTGTATGCATCTAAAAAGAGTCCATTGGCTTCCACAGACTGTAAGGAGATAAAGAATGATACACACACACACACACACACACACACACACACACACACACGTGTTAAATTCATACCTCTCAATTTCACAGATAAAGAAACCTCATTTATTAAGTGGGAGAACCTCACTATATGCCAGGTACTTTCCAAATATCTCATTTGAATCCTCACACAAACCATAGACCAAAGTGTATTTGAGTCTCTTGGACGAAAGATATACTCCTTGGAAAGTTTTGCATCCTATACCAAATATTCATTGTTCTCTTGAGTACTTTTACAGAAGGTGGGACCCTTATACAGGGGGTGGGGTATCTGCAACCTTGAGGGCACATGTGGCCTTCTAGGTCCTCAAGTGCAACCCTTTGACTGAATCCAAATTTCACAGAACAAACCCTAGAAGGATTTGTTTGTTTTGTTAATTTTCCACAATGAAGAGGCATCATGGCATACTGGGGAGAAAAAACAGCTGACCTGCATCAAGAAGACATGAATTTAAGGCCTATCTCTCATATATACTAGCTAGGAATGATCCTAGGCAAGTCATTTCAGTGCCCCAGGTAACTTTCTAAGACTCTTCATCGCAGAGTAAGTGCTGATCTACATTGGCAGAAGGTATTTCCTCACTGGTAATTCCTCATACCAATGACATTCCAAGTCCGATACATACATACATATGTGCACACACATGTATACATATACACCACATAATATATACATAATCATCTAACGACTTTTTCATATAGAGAGATTAGTAACTTAAAAAATCATATTATACAAATGAAAAAGCATTTGTTAAGTATCTATTATGTGGAAGGCACTGTGCTTAGTGCTACAGATAAAAAGACAAAATGAAAAAGTGTATCCCAGTGTATATAAAAGTTATGTTTACATTATACTGTAGTAAATATATATAGATCACATAGATTCATTGATGTGATCTTTCTGTATTTTTTTATGTAAGCATATGTATGTGTGTGTATAGAGAGAAATATATAGTAACATATATATGTATGTAGTTAGACACATATGCATACATACATACATACAGATAGATACACACACATATACATATATGTATCCCTTAGCTTAGATTCTATGGAGGGAAAATAAATGGCATTTATAAATGATATTTTAAATTTGCAATGTACATTATCTTATTTGAGTCTCACTAAGAAAAAGACAATTGCTAAATGTTTTGTGTGAGCATTTATATCTCTAAAATCAGTAATTACCACAAATCAGAGCTTGATTTATTGTTTTGTTGATTGTCTAGACTTAAGAAAATGATGGAGAAAATGTGAATAATAGAGATTAAACTTTAAAGTGTGTTGTGTATATACTTCTTCCTCCTTGGAGAGAGGTGGTTGTTAAATATTTACCAGCACATCCTTAGTCTCACTTCAATCCTATGAGTAAAGTACTGTCCATCAGTAGTCAACCAGCATTTATTAAGTGCTGGCTTTGCCAGGCACCATGTTAATTATTGGAGATTCAAAGAAAGGCAAAAAATAGTTAGACTTTAACCTATTTCCCTCTTTGATAGTGAAATCCAAGTAGTATTGACTTCTCTAAAGGAGAAATAACTGGAAGCTGGATACTTTGGGGTATGTATTTGTTTGGCTGCTAGAGTTTCTTAGTTGCAGAAATTCTCTAGTGTGATCAATACAGCAGGATGTTGTAGTGTTCTTTGGAAGGATGACAAGCTCCTGTGAATCTCTCCTCTCCCCTCCTTCTTTTCTTCCTTTCTCCTCCCTTCTCCTCCTTCTTTGTCCTCCTCCTTCTCCTTCCTCTCCCCTCCTCCTCTTCTTTCTCCTTTTCCTTCCTGCTCTTTTTTCTACTTCCTCTCTTTCCCTCTCCTCCTCACCTTCCACCTCCTCCACTTCCTGTATTAGAATAAAATGTGCAGGCATATCTCATTTTGTTGCACTTTGCTTTTTTATTGCATATTGCATATTGCTTTTTTTTTTTTTTTTACAAATTGAGCGTTTATGGATATTCTGTGTTAAGCAAGTCTTTTAGCATCATTTTTCCAACAGCATGTGCTCACAACATGTCTCTGTGTCACATTTTGGTAATTCCTGCAACATTTCAAACTTTTTCATTATTATTATATCTGTTATAGTGATCTGTGATCAATGACCATTGAGGTCACTATTGTAATTGTTTTGGGGTGCCCCAAATCACACCCATATAAGACAACAAACTTAATTGATAAATGTTTTACATCTACCAGTGGGTTGTTCCCCAACTTCCTCCATCTCCTAGAGCCTCCCTTCTTCTTGAGACACAAAACAATATTATGTAAACTTAGTTGATAAAGCAGCATCAGGGTTTGAGAGGACTGACTCTAATTTTGAAAGAAGGTCTGCTGTGGGTAAAATACTATCAAATAGCATTACATGCCATAGAAAAATCTTTCATAAAAGGAAGAGTCAGTTGATAAGGCAAAATTCATTATTGTCTTATTTTAAGAAATTGCCACAGCCACCCCAATCTTCAGCAACCACCATCCTTGATCAGTGAGCAGCCATCAACATCAAGACAAGAGTCTCCACCAGCAAAAAGATTCCAACTCTCTGAAGGCTCAGATTGATGAGGTATGGGCTCTGGGAGCCCCTTCGAGCTCTTCTTGAGTCCTTGAGGTACAGACTCTGGGAACCTCCCTTGTTCTCTTGATTAAATTGTCTCATTTGATGAAGCATTTGCATGAGGCAATAAGCTTTACATTGTGGCTGGGCCCAGATTAGTTAGTTACTAATCTAGCCTAGTTACTAACTGCTAACTACTAGCCTAGTTACTAGCCTAGCCCTCCATTGTTCATCTATTTCCCACCCTTGAATATCAATCCATCCTTGAACTGGCCTAGACCACCATTGTCTGTAGTCTCCAGGTGGCCTCCCACCCTTAATCACTCTTAGACGTCATTAACTCCTCCTGAAGACCCTCCCCAAACTCCTCCCCTAGACCACCCCTAGATTCCTCCCACAACCTTCTGTATATAAGACCCCATCCTGTCTTTATGTTTGTGAGAGTGCCATAGAATAGTGAGAGCCCTGTAGAATGACCTAGCACAGACTTACTCTGTGTCTAACGCAAGTGAACTTTAAATAAATTTTACTTTTCTTTGGCTGAGAAGACTTGAGTCAAATTCATTTGGCAGGACCCGGAGTGCTGGTATTTTGGGGTCTCCAGAGCAACCCTAACTCTTTGTGGGTTACCTCTTCAAGATGATGGTTAGAATTTTTTTTTAAGCAATAAAGCATTTTTAAATTAACATGTACATTGGTTGTGGGGGGAAGGGTTGGATATAATACTATTACACACTTAATAGACTACAGTATAGTGTAAACATAACTTTTATATGCACTGGGAAGCCAAAAAATTCTTGTGACTCACATTTATTGCAGTATTTGCTTTATTGTGGTGGTCTGGAACCAAACTCACTTCACAGTGCCTTGGCCTTTGCCAGTCATCTTGACTTTTGTCTTGCCACTGGCCTCTGATAGCTCTTGAGGAAGAGAGTGAAGTTGACACTTTGCATAACTTTGACTACTTTAAAACCAATTCACTTACAAATCAAGACATCAGGCTCCTGACATCATTGGTCCTCTTTGAGAGGGGCAAACTACAATTTTCTGCCTTTTTTTTTTTTTTGGAGGGCAATTGGGGTTAAGTAACTTGCCCAAGGTCACACGGCTAGGTTTTTTGTTTGTGTTTGCTTTAAGTGTCTGAGGTCGGATCTGAGCTCAGGTCCTTCTGATTCCAGGGCCGACGCTCTACTCACTGTGCCACCTAGCCGCCCCTAAACTACAATTTCTGAGGTATGCTTGTATAGGTTTACAAATGCAGTTAATCATGGTGAAAAGGTAATCCATTTTTTTTTTTATCATTTCTTAGGCCACAGGTTAAGAAATGGTGCATAAATCCTCTATGGCCATTTAAAACAAATAAAAAACCTTTCTATTCTCCTTTAAGAACATTTTCAGCATTCATTTTTCTTGTAGTCAAGCAGTGATGAGAACATAATAGGTGCTTAACAAATGTGGGCAGCTTTATTATGCAGTGGATAGAGCAGTGGGTTTGGAAGACTCATCTTCTTGAGTTCAGATCTGGCCTCAGACACTTACTAGACCCTGGGCAAGTCATTTAACTCTCTTTGCTTCAGTTCCTCATCTGTAAAATAAGCTGAAGAAGGAAATGGCAAGCTACTCCAGTATCTGCCAACAAACAAAACCTCCAAAAGCAGGTCACAAAGAGTCTGGCACAACTGAATCAATAATAAAGAATGTTTGTTGACTGGTCAGCCTGATGAACTCAGTAGCTTCAACTGACAGGAAATAGAAACCACACATCTTTGTAATGATACTAGCTAAACCAGCAGTTTTGCTGATGAGGATAATTTCCTAAATACTTAAATTCTAATTGAATTTGAGAGAATTTGTTCAGGGAAATGTATGGAAGGTTTTTTGTTTTAAACTTTCCCAATAATTCCATTATCAAATTTGCATTTTGGTTTGGAAAAAAACCTAAGTGTGAACTTAATTAGAAACTAACCAAATCAAAATTTTGGTAGCCATGTGATTTAATTACTGTAGGGAAGTCCTTGGATGGAAATGCCCTCTACTCTAATAAGGCAGATGAGCTATTTCTCAGATCCTTTTACTACAATCTTACAGAATTGCTTGCAGCATTGAGAAGTTAAAAGGCTTTTCCATAGTCTCACATATGTCCCAGAGCCAGGACACGAACCCTGCTCTTTCTGACTCAAAAACTAGCTCTTCATGGGCTACAGAGTCCCACAGCTGTTTCTTATTAGATGGAACCAGCACTATGCCACTTAGGTAGTTAAGGCCAGTAGACTCCACTGGGGCTGGAGTCAGAAAGACCTGAATTCTAATCCAACCTCAGGCACTCACTAGCTGTATGACCTTGAGCCTCTCTTTTCCTCAGTTTTCCTCAGTTTCCTCAATAGTAAAATGGGGATAATAATGGCACCTATATCCCAGAGTTTTGAGGATCAAATTGATGAGGTACAGATTCTGGGAACCCCCCTTGAACTCTGATTACATCATCCCATTTGATGAGGCATTTGCATGAGGCCAGAAGCCTTACTTCCTGGCGGGGACCAGTAGCCTAGCCCTCCATTGTCCATCTACTTCCCACCCTTGAGCCTATCAAAATTTCAATCCACCCTTGAACTGGCCTAGCCCACCATTGTCTGTAGTCTCCAGCTAGCCTCCAGCAACTTCCCACCCTTAATCACTCATTGACCTCATCTGACTTCTCCTGAAGACCCTCCCCAAACTCCTCCTCTAGACCACCCCTAGATTCCTCCCACGACTTCTCTCTATATGAGATCCCATCTTCCCTCCATGTGGTGTGAGAGCCCCATAGAATGACCTAGCACAGACTTATTCTCTAATACAAACGAACTTTTAATAAACTTTACTTTTCTTTGGCTGAGACTTGAGTCAAATTCATTCAGCAGGACCCAGAGTGTTGGTATTTTGGGGTCTCCCAAGCACCCCCTAACCATCTATGGGCAACCTCTTCCAAATGAGATAGTGTTTGCAAAGCATACAGCACAGTGCCTGATATATAAACGATAGCTATTACTATGTAACTCTGAATGGTTTTAAGGGCGTTATAGATTAAGCTCAAAGCAAGATATTATATTCCTTATAGTTTAAATTTCATCACTGCCCTTCTAGCCTAAAAGCTCCCTTGAAACATCAGTGTTTTATACTGCCCTCCTCTTTTCTCATGTAAGGGATAAAGATAATGAGTTAATGTTAACTTATTTTGTCACCTGCATTTCTACCAACACCTGATGCTCAGAGAAGGGATACTTAACCAAATCCTGCCCCTTTGGCCCCTGCAAATCTCTATCCACTTGTCTTCTCGTGGTGGTTTTTGTTTCCTTTTCTTTTTCTTCCTTGAGGTTGTAGACTGGTCTATAGTGACAGTCTAACACAGGCAGGTTCATTTTATTGCTTCCCTTCACATCCATACTCCCTCTCTCTGACATCACTCCCTATTGAGATCCCTCCACTTGACCTATCTTTGCCCACATAGGGTGATGAAGTTGAGAACTGTTGGGTGAGATATTTGGGAGTGCATGTGTATATACATCCTGGAAATATAACATATATAGTGAATTCATCTTTTAAAGGGTTAAAAAAAACCATTCATGGAACCCTAAGATGTGACTAAAAAATTATTCCAGTTTTGCAGAAGAGCGAATTGGTTTCACTGTGACCTTTGGCAAAGTCTAATCTACAGACTGGATTAATGCAATGTGCCCTCTGTACAGCTAACTTCACTGATGAACTAACAGAAACGAAACAACTGGGCAACGAGAAATGAAACCCTAACTGGTGAGAATGCTGGCAAGGTCTAAGTTGCAGGGACATGTTGCCAGAATGACCTCAGCAGGACTTTATAATCTTTGAAGGACACTAATCTTTTTCCAGGAACCTTCAAGGTGTGAACTAGGGTCTATAAAGCCCTTTCAGTGTTTGGGGAACTGGTTACCTTAGAAATCAACTCTTTCCCTATGAGTCTTCAGCAAAACTGAGATCACCCAAGGCATGCCTGCTAATAAGTCCCCCATTAACACTTCAAGGAACTAGACAGGAGTCATTTTCTTTGAAGGGCACTTCAGTTATCTGAATGGCCTGACTACCACTGACATTTGACAAACCTGGTTTGTGAGGGTCTGACTCAAGCCCCAGTCTTCAAAGATAGCTTATTCTAGACCTGGCAATATAAGAATGGAGGGGCTTTTAAATTCTATTCTAAATATTAATGTTAATTTAATGAATTTTCAAGTTCTTTTTGTATTTGGTTACTAAGATTCTCCAAAAACAGAGCAAGCAGTCCAAGTAAAAATTCCCTGACTATATTTTAACTTGGATTTTTCCTGCAATCACTTTCTCTTATTATGATACTATGATGAATTAATAATAATAAATATAACAATAATATAATATAAATAATAATAATTGTAGCTCTTATTATTATTAATAGATGCTAATAGCTATTTGTATGGAGTTTTGCAAAATTATCTCATCATATCCTCACATTAACCCTAGGAGATAGGTACTGTTATATTATTATTATTACTCCTCCTCCTCCTCCTCCTCCTCATTATTCCCATTTTACAGATGAAGAAACTGAAGCAGAGAGATGTTGAAGTAACTTGCACAGGGTTATACAGCTAGTAAGTATCTGGGTTGAATTTGAACTCAGGTCTTCTTGACACTAAGTACAGAGCTCTACCCAATTCACCACCTAAATAATAGTAGCAGATTCAGGTATTTATCGGAGGTTTTCTTGGCAAAGATGCTAAAGTGAGTTGCCATTTCCTTCTCTGGTTCATTTTACAGATGAGGAAACCAAGTCAAACAAGGTTAAGTAACTTGCCCCAGAGTCCCACAGCTAATAAGTATCTGAGGTCATATTTGAACTCAGGTCTATCTTGATTCCAGGCCCAGTGCTCTGTCTGATGTGCCATCTAGCTACCCCTCAGGGGATATGAGATAGCATCTATATGTAAGAAATAATAAAATCATTGTTTTTACAAAGTCATTACAGTGGAAAAAGCTCTGGTTTGGGGACTGGGGGCCAAAACTGAAATACTAACTTTGCCACTTACTAACTCTGTGACCTCAGGCAAGTCCAAGGCCTTAGTATCCTCATGTATAAAAAGAAGGGGCTGTACTAGATTAATTTTAAATTACTTTGACTCTAAATCTATGATTCTGTGCATCATAATTCATTTTAATACCCTTCGAAATTTTCATTGTTTAATATATATAAACTCCAGGCTGAATCATTTGACTCTACACAACTTGCATAGTTACCTCTCCCTCCCCCACTCCAGGAAATAGTGAATATTCTTTGTATACTATGGAAAGTTCTGAAACAGTGGAGGCCATAAAATAATAATAATTTACCAAAGTTGTCAGATCTAGGGTCAATTTGCCTTTTATTATCAATAATATACCTTTTAGGATGTTTTACAGGTTCCTTTATTGTCTTTCTATAATGCATTCTCCACACTAAACTCATAGACTATTTGGATCATCCTGTAGGTCCCACCAAAGGGGGAAAAAAACCAAGAAAAAGGAAGGAAGGAAGGAAGGAAGAGAGAGAGAAAGAATGAAAGAAAGAAAGTGATAGAAAGATAGAGAAAAAGAGAGAGAAAGGAAGGAAGAAAAAGAAAGGAGAGAAAGAAATGAGAAAAAGAAAGAAAAAGAGATAAGGAAACATATGGCTTTTAAATGATTTGTCCAAGTTATAGCTCTTCATCCCATTCCCCGGTAAATAGCAGAGATGAGGACACTTCTATTGAATTTCTTAATAGAGGTGTTATATGCTTTTCCCCCCTCTAGTAAAACTGAGCTAGGTAAATAGCCACACTTGCCAGTTTCTGAGCAGAACATCTTCCTTTTGCTGTTCCCCTCCAGTCAGGAGTAAGCTGTACACCCACAAATTAGGAATGAAAAAACAGGAAATTAGAAGACAGAACAGGAAATCAAGAGAGCACAAGCCAGCTCCCTATTCAAAAGCAAGCAAAGAATGAAGAAATATTTGTGAGAGGGCTGTTCCTTGAACAGCCTCAGTATGAGGCTGCAATAAGCAAGGGCAGCCACCCTTAGCCCTGAGAACCTCTTAAAAGCTGACGGTTGCACTGGCTGTCCTCTTGCACTGTCCACAGTGCCTAACCACTTAATTGCCTAAGTAACCGTCTCTCTTTAAGAGTCCACAAATTGCTGAATTTGAAGGAAGTGGCACACCAGAGGAGTTGTAATCTATTCGGTGACCCCACTAAGGGGAGTGACGTGTTGTGACATTGAGGAAACAGGAACAGAGAAACAGAAACTAGAGGCTCATCAGATAAGACCAATCTGTCTGAGATATGATCTTTATCTTTCCTCTGAACTACTCAATTGACTGCGATTGGATAAGCTGAGGGGTGGGTGGAGGGAAGGAGGAGGAGAAGGAAAATGAGGAGGGAAAATATGGGAGCAAGAAAGTGGCAACATGAAAGTATTCATCCCCCCAGCCCCCAATAGGGGATCTTAATTTCTGTGAATCCCAGTATGTGCCAATCTACCTTGCGTCTATTGATTGATTCCCATATAGATTGGGATAGTATATGTGCTCGTTATAGATGGATAGAGCCTAAGAGATAATTGATTCCTATACTATACAATACCATTCTTGGTTCTATAGGCCACATGGTTGCATATATAAAAACCAATTAGCAAGAATGGACCAAAGCTTACTTTATGCCAGGCACTATGCTATATATGAATAGTTCCTGGGGAATAAATTGAGGAGTGGGATCCAGCAATTCAGACTAAGATCAAAGAACAGAGAGGAGACCTAGAGTCTAAGTAACTTCTTACTGGAAAAGAAGTGGTTATAACATCACTTTTCCCAAGCTACTTTGGCTGCTAAAAGTGGTCCAAACAGACAGTAATTTTTTTTTAATCCCCTAAGCTTGTAGCTGTTATGATTAATACTTCCATTTTCAGCAAATCCTTTAACTGTCAGACCATAGAAAAGCTCAGTTGTTTGGATACTATTGAGGACAGTTTCTTTCTGCACTTTTGCCCTTCATACCCCGAGATGTCAACTTCTTGTTTCTTTCAGGATTGAAGGTAAGACTATGTGGAAACATCAAGAAAGAACATAAAATAGTGAAAAGTGTATTGAATTTGGAGCCAGTAGACATGTGTTCAATTCCCATCTCTGTATCTTACTACCATTGTGACTCTGTGGTAGACTTTTTTTACTTTTTGGGTCTTATTTTCCTTATCTGTAAAAAGAGGGATTCAGACTGATGATCTCATCAGTCCCTCAGAGTTGTAAATGTGTGGTTCTGAGAAAATTGGTGACAAGAACAGCATAAAAAATATGATTCTCCCTTTCTGCCATTAATTATATCTAATGTCTGAAATCTTAAATATGTTTGAAATTTTAAACTCAGCTTAGAACTTCAGGGTGATATGAGGCTGGGGTGGGGGGCTAGTCATAGTGTGAGCCAACAAATTCACTTAGAGCTCCAAGTAGGAAAACTCACTCTAGCAATGGAGTTTGAATGACTTTCCTATAACTCTCTTAGAGAGTTGCCCCCATGGGACACTGAGAGATTAAAATCAGAGAGGGGTCCTTTACTAATTGAACCATGTTGTTATTTTGGAAAATAGAAAACTTGAGGCTGGTGACCATGAAAAAGCTCCATTTAAACCTGTTTCTTTACATAAGCATATTTAAATTATGTTCAGATTTTTCAGTAGGGAAAAAATTTAGTCCCTTAAAGACATTAAGTTTCAGAAAAGAAAAACACAATGAATTACTGGAAACAGGTCCTCATTTAGTTGCACAGATCCCTTCAGTGAAATTTGTCTCAGCTTGAGACAATTGTTAGCTATATGACCCTGGACAAGTCACTTAATTTCTGTTTGCTTCAGTTTCCTCATCACTGGGATAATAATAGTACTTACCTCCCAAGATCAAATGAAATAATAATTCTAAATCACTTTGCAAATCTTCAAGTTTTACGTAAATCTTAGCTATTCATTATTATTATATTTCATTTGAAAGTAGAGGAGAAACTAGAAGAGGGGGAACAATAATTCAAAGTGAATAGGAGCTCACCACATTTGCTATTTGATCACCCCAGTATTGATAGCCTGATTGCAAGTAAATAATTTGCATTGTCTTCAGAAAATAGAAGAAAAATTCTTTTTTTCTCTTTTGTTTCCTGAGTTATAAGGAAAACTATCATGATAATGAGATTTCTAGAAGTTTGGCAGATGATTATCCTAGGTATTAGATAAGAATATTGGACTAATAGGAGGAAGTAAATCTCTTCTTTCTCACAAAGCAGGGGTAGGCTTCTTATGAAACGTTTAAAATAAGGTTTTAAGAGCAAAAGTGACTAGAATTAAACTTTAAATAGTAGAGTAATATTAAAAATGGTGACTCTACCCATGAAAAAACAAAAGCACAAGTGGAGAATGCACAATGTAAACCAAAGATTAAGCTAGAAAACAATTAGAAGTTGTGCCTCAGTTCTGATTTTTCTTTAAATTGTACTCCTTGTCACATTCATTTGCATAATTAAATAAAGTTATTATTTTAATGAAGATCTAGAACTTCAGTGTCAAGAGTAATTGAAATTTCTATGTTTTAAAGTAACTTCTGAATTATCCAATCAGGATAGAAGAACTCTATAGATATATGCTACCCTGTCTTGTATCAACACACACCTGATGTCATCTACCTAATTTTTGGATGATAATGACCATGAAAAGCTCAGGAGATGACTCTTTATGGGATATGTCTTGCAAATTCAACCCTATTTAGTGACGATGCTTTTCATTTTTATGGCATTTTATTCATGGTCCTTTTTTTTCTTTTTACAAATACTAAAAAATATCATAGTCCCCTGTTTTATAGACAAAGAAAAAAGGATTGAAAGAATAAATGAAACCGATCTGACTATTCTGTGAAGCAATTTGGAAACATTCCCAAAGGGCTATAAAACTGCATATACCTTTGATCCAGCAATACCACTATTAAGTCTGTATCTCAAAGAGATTTTTTTTTAAAGTGGAAAAGATCTATTTATACTAAAATATTATCACAACTCTTTTTGAGGATGTATATCAATTGGAGAATGACTGAACAAGTTGTGGTATATGATTGCAAAGGAATACTATGATGTCAGAAAAACCTGGACTTTCATGGACTGATGCAAAGTGGAGTGAGCAGAACCAAAAAAAAAAAATTCTACACAGTAGCAGTAATATTGTATGATGATCAACTGTACATGACTTAGAAATGTAAATGACTCAGCAATACAATGATCCGAGACAGTTCCAAAGGATTCATGGTGAAAAATGCTATACACATCCATTTTTATACAAAATGTACAAAAACTGATGGTTTGAAGGTAGACTGGAGCATACTATTTTTCACTTTCATGTGTGTGTGTGTGTGTGTGTGTGTGTGTGTATGATTGGTCTGTTTTGTTTTCCATAACATGACCAATACAGAAATATGTTCTGCATGATTGTTAATGTATACCCTATATCAAATTGTTTATTGTCTCAGTGAAGGGGGAGGGGAGAGGAAGGAGAGAATTTGGAACTCAATATTTTTAAAAAATGAATGTTAAACTTTATTTTTACATGTAATCGGGAAAAATAAAATATTCACATTTTAAAAAAGGGAAAAAAAGAAAGAATTAATGTTTGACTCATAAACTAATAGGAAGAGGAGAAATCTACCACTAATTAAGGGGATAATTTGTAGCCATTGCCCATATACACATGTGCATATTGACAGGGATATTCAATATTGAAGATAAATTGTAAAACACTTTCATTTAGTTCACTTTTCTTTTGTTTTTCTTACTTTCTGAGGCTTATAGAGTTATTTTTTTTAACATGTCACAATTTTTTGTTTTTTTTGCTTTTTGGAGGGCAATTGGGGTTAAGTGACTTGCCCAAAGTCACATGGCTAGTAAGTGTGTCAAGCATCTGAGGCTGGATTTGAACTCAGGGCCTCCTGACCCCAGGGTCACTGTACCACCTAGCTGCCCAAAGTGATTTTCTTTTATTTTTTGTCACATTTCTTAATAAGATAAAAAATTATGAGACATCTTTTTTTATATCTTGAGGAAAATTCACAGGCACTGCAAGTGATCTTGTAAGACGTTATTCAACAATTGCTATATGCATATATATGGTCTAGATGAACCATAGAAATATTTTTCCCCTGGCCTAAATGGTTGTTTGAAAACTAGGCAACCATTCTTTACTTAAATAAATATGCTTGAAGATAGTAATTTTTCACTTACAGGACAATCTTCAAAGCAGCAATGGTTTCTGTTCTTACTGTTTAGTAGCAATGCAGCAGATAGGTTGCTAGTTTATGGGAGAGTCTCTTTTCATTGGTCTTCAACAATTCTTTTAAACATTTTTAAAATGATTTTCTTTTGGAGCTGAAATTGGTAAAATATCAAAGTTGCATCTTCAGAGCTGTATCTCCAAAGACTAATTTCACCCATTCACAAATGTAGATTAATGTGAATCCAGCAACCAGACAATCTGAAATTTTCTTTCATATTTGCATATCTACTTAAAACATCAATATTATTCAGAAGGACGAATCCAGATTCTTCATTTAAACATCTAAGTCCTTTGCAAAGATCCTACCACAAAAATGTTACTATTTGTCAAATAATCTGGTTATTTACCTAGTGGTTATGGGACATTAGTCCTAGTGAGATTAGCAGTTAATTTCTCTCTGATCCTTTCATACATTTAAGAATTGTCTCCTGAGCTAGATTATCAGCTGTCTCAGGGAGTTTCCGGTATCTTGGTGGCTATGATAATGTTAGGCACAGAAAGGGAGCTCAGTACATACTTGTTGACCATTGACTGCTGGGTTGACTTAAAGACTCAGATGGTGTGAAGAGGATGGATATGAATACAGAGGAAGACAGAAGCTTCTTCTGTGAACCAAACAACTGCCTCCTCGCAAAAGGATTTTAAGCACTAGGAAACATTCAAGAAGCCACAGTTAGACATAAAGTTTATTCCCACAACTCATTTAATGTCTCACTCTTTCCTTTAAACTTGGATTTTACAAATTATTCGTATAAGGAAGTTCAAAGCTAGGGATGCTTACAATGTATACATCTGTGTATACATATACATATATGTGTATAACTTATATGCATAGATTCTATATTAGTACAGATGTGTATGTATAAACATGCATATATTTATTAAAGGCATAAATTTGGAGCAAAAGATAGAGGTGTTCCAAAAGAGGGAGAGAGCCACACAAAGATAGCATTTATTGTAGGAGAACAAATACTAACAGGGAACAGCATAGCTATGTGACTGCCATTGCACTGTGTCTGGTAAAAGAGGGCAGGGACATGGGGGTAGGGGTGCAGTGTGCAGTCCACAGTAGAATGGCCTAAATGTACAGCAAGATGTGCCCAAAACAGGGCTCAAAATTTTATAAAATTTCTAGACAAAATCCTGAAGATATAAATAGGAAACTACCCCATCACCATTGATGGAAGGCAATAAGGGAGTTTGGACTGCTGAGATAAAGGTATTTTTTTTAAATTGCCTAATAAGAAATGAGGATTGAAGGTGGCCAAGAAAAAACTCTAACCATGTCACAGCATAAAAGTGCATGGAATGGGGGAGGGGGATGTCAGATTGATCTCCTGGGCCAATTAAGCCTTAGCATAATACATGAACCTTTGAGACTGGGGTCAAACTGATCTAACCAGGTTTCATCAGCTCACATTAGAAATCAGAAAGGATGTTAATTTGAGAAAACTTGTCAGTCTCAAATACAACGTCTTTGGGAGTTTGTTTATGAGACAACCCTTGAAATAATTTTAAAGTTATACAGTTTGGCAATCAGAAATTTAGTATCAATTATAAGGACTTCCTAACCCTAAGTAATATAAAGACTTGGAACAGAAACTGCAGCATCCTGCAAACGGGAAGAAGAGTTGTTGTTGTTATTGTTTTAAATAGATAGTTATAGATTAGGGTCACTATGCAAACCTTTTGCCTAGCTGGTTGTGGTGGCTTATAGCTTTAGTTATAACTAAAGATCTATTAGACCACTCTTTTCAGGGGGAGGTGTTCTAGCTACTATACCATAGCAAATAGGAGCTGAACTATTTGGCAGGTGATGTAAAGATATGAAGTCTAGGAGTAGGTGGAAGGGAGAGATTTAACAGCCATGAGACAAAGTAGAACAATGCCTAGTCAATAATATGAGACCATTTGACAAGCCACTCCCCAATTGATAAATGGTCAAAGGATATGAACAGGAAGTTCTCAGAAGATGAAATTAAAGATATCTATAAGCATATGAAAAAATGTTCAAATCATTAGTGATTAGAGGAATGCAAATCAAAACAACTCTGAGGTATCACATCTCATCAGTTAGATTGGCTAAGATGACAAAACAGGAAAATGATAAATGCTGGAGAGGATGTGGAAAAATTGGAATACTAATGCATTGTTGGTGGAGTTGTAAACTGATCCAACCATTCTGAAGAGCAATCTAGAAGTATGCCCAAAAGGCTATAAATAAGTGCATGCCCTTTGACCCAGCAATACCACTTATAGGGTTGTATCCCAAAGAGATCATAGAAGTGGGAAAAGGACCCATATGTACAAAAATATTTATAGCAGCTCTTTTTGTGGTGGCAAAGAATTAAAAATTAAGGGGGTGCCCATCAATTGGGGAATGGCTAAACAAGTCATGGTATATGCATGTAATGGAATATTATTGTGATATAAGAAAGGAGGAGCAGATGGACTTCATATTTACCTGAAGAGGCTTATACGAACTGATGCTGAGTGAGAAGAGTAGAACTAGGAAAAATTTGTACACAATTACAGACACAACATATATGTGACCAACTTTGATAGACTGGACTCTTCTCAGCAATGCAGGGTTATAAATCAACCCCAAAAGACTCATGATGGAGAGAGATGTCTACATCCAGAGAAAGAACTGAGTTTGAATCCAGATTGAAGCAAACTACCTGTTCTTTTTCTTGTTTGGTTTTATTTCCTCTTTCCCATTGTTTATTCCATCGGATACAACCCTTCATAACCTAATGTCTAATGTGAAAGTATTTGCCGTTCCTATACTTGATTGTATTCTGCAATGGGTGCTGAGGAGGGAAGGGAGGGAGAGAAAATTTGAAACTCAAGGAATTGTGGAACTGAATTTTGTAAACTAAAAATAAATAAATTAAGACCAAAAAAATTAAAATTAAAATTAAAAAAAAAAAAGGAAATTGGCTATTGCTGTGGCAAGCAGTTTGGGATCATTGAAAATACACAATTTCTCAAATGCTGTTGAGTTTCAATTTCCCCCTCCTACTCAGTTCTGGGGTCATCTTAATGTCCATCTGCAGTGCCTGTCCAGATTTGATAAAGAAGGAAAGGAAGGGAGAGGTAGGAAGAATGAAGAGGGAAGAAATAGTAACTTACGTTGCTATTTGATACAGTGACTGGAACATTGTAGGGATTGGGATGGGTGACAGTGACTTCATTGGTGTAAGGAACTTTCATAGGGAAATTTGGCACATGGGGCCCTTTACTCTGAGGCTGGTCTTCTATCCACTAAATCAAGATACCTCTCACCTGGCACATAGTAGGCACTTAAAAATGTTTGCTGCATAGCTTTTTTTGTAGTAGCAAAGAACTGGAAATTAAGGGGATGCCCATCAATTGGGGAATGGCTAAATAAGTTGTGGTATATGAATGTAATTGAATGTATTGTACTATAAGAAATGAGGAGCAGACGGACTTCATATATACCTGGAGAGACTCATACAGACTGATGCTGAGTGAGAAGAGCAGAACCAGGAGAAATCTGTACACAATTACAGATACAAGGTATATGTAATGACCAACTTTGATAGACTGGACTCTTCTCAGCAATTCAAGGCTGGCTGTAAGACAACTCCAGAAGACTCATGATGGAAATAGATGTCTACATTCAGAGAAAGAACTAGAAAGAGCTAGAGAGAACAGAGTTTGAATGCAGACTGAAGCAAACCACCTGCTCTCTCTTTTTCTTGCTTGGTTTTGCTTCTTCTTTCCCATTGTTCAACCCATCAGTTACAATCCTTCACAAACTGAGTAATGTCTAATGTGAAAGTATTTGCAGATCCTATTGCATGCTGACATGGTGCTGGGGAGGGGGCTGCGGGAGGGATTTGGGAGAAGAAGGGGCGGAAGAAAACTTGAAACTCAAGGGAATGTGGAACTGAATCTCATAAACTAAAAGTAAACAAACAAATTAATAAAGACAAAAAATAAAAATAAAAAATGTTTGCTGCATGAATAAATGAATCCTGAACATGGAAAAAAAAAAGAAATGCAAGGGTTTGAGCAAATGCATTTCAGACAGGACTTTCATTGTAAGGCAGCCATAGGAATGAATCTCCTATTTCAGGGAAACTGAACACAATACAACAGATATGGTCTGGCCAGTGTAAAATCAATCAATAAGTAATAGTTAATCAGTCAATCAATATTTATTAAGTAGCTGCCATGTGGCAGGCACTGTGCTATGTACTGGGGATACAAAGACAGAAATAATACAGTCTCTAACCTCAAAGAGTTCACATTCTACCAGAGAAAAGCATATGAATACATACAAGTATATGCCAAGTAGATATAGGAGAATTAAGGGGGAGAATGGCACTAGCAGCTGGAGGGAGAAAGAGAGCCCTCTATGTAAAAGGTGGTATTGGAATTAAACTTTGAAGGAAACTGAGGATTTTTAGAGATAGAAATGAAAAGGCATTCCAGGAATGGGGAATGGTCTAAGCAAAGGCATGGAGAGAGGAAACTTTATCTGTGATTAACTTGCTAGAAGGCCAATTAGGCTGGAAGAAAGAGTCCATGAAATGTATAATTAGGCTTTTAAAGAAGATTGGAGTCAGATCATGAAGATCCTTAAATGCTAAACAGAGGAGTTTGTATTTTATTCTAGAGCTAATAGGGAATGACTGTTCTTTATTAAATTGGAAAGTGACACACTCACATTTAGGAAAATCCTCTAGGCAGATGGTAATTAAGAAGATAAATTGCAAATGAGAAAGAAGAATCTGGGAAACCAATTAGAAAGCTATCTCAATAGTCCAGATAAAAGGTGGTGAATGCTTAAATTTGAACATGTGCAAGTGATTTTTTTCTTAACCAAAGTGTTAGGACCTCAAATTCATTCATTCCTTTAATTTCATTTTATTAGATTAAGCCTATTAGTGTGGCTCAAGGACTGGCAAGTTGTAGCTTGTGGAACAAATCTGGCCTATGGCCTTTTTAAAAAAATAGTTAGTGATTTAAGAATGGTTTTGGTCCTTTGGCCATAATTTGCCAACTACTGCCTTTAGAGCATTTTTTTGTATGTTGATTGCCATCCAAAATGTTAGCTACCCTCATTCATAGTTTGTGCCATCTGAAAATTTGATAAAATAAGAATCCAGGCCTTCATTTAAGTCATCAAGAAAAGTAATAGCAATAGGGTCATGGATATATTCACAAGAGATATTTCACTAGATACCTTGATTCAGGTAAACATCTATCTATGAATCACTATTCTTTAAGTCCAACCAGGACTGAATCTACCTAACTCTACTATCATCTAGCTTACTTCTCTGAATATCATTGGGAGTTTCATAAAATGATAGATTGAAATTCAAATGTAACATCTCTATATCCTATGACGGGAAGCTAGGTGGTACAGTGGATAGAGTACCAGGCCTGGAGTGAGGAAGACTTATCTTTTTAAGTTCAAATCCAGCTTCAGGCACTTATTAGCTAGGCAAGTCACTTAGCCCTGTTTGCCTCACTAGTTCCTCTTCAGCAAAATGAGCTGGAGAAGGAAATCGCAAAGAACTCTAGTATTTCTGCCAAGAAAACCCCAAATGGGGTCATGAAAAGTTAGTTGCACATGACTAAAAAATGACTAAGTAACAACAATGACAACCATGCCCTGTGGCCTTGATTTACTAGCCCCCAGGCTCCCTCCTCCCCTTTTTGGGACACTTTGATGGATCCATGAGTTCATTAATATGGATATTCTCTGCACTGATAGAGAACAAAATCTATCCCTGCCTTCTCAAACTCTATGATTCTTCCTTAAATCTTTGAAAATCATTCTTTCTAGATATTTATCTAATGTATATATATATATATATATATATATATATATATATATATATATATATATTTGCTTTTTGGAGAGCAGTTGGGGTTAAGTAACTTTCCCAAGGTCACATGGCTAGGTTTTTTGTTTGTGTGTGAGGCCGAATCTGAACTCAGGTCCTTCATGACTCCAGGGCCGACGCTCTACTCACTGCACCACCTAGCCGCCCCCCCTATCTAATATCTTCTACTGACATATATCCTTAATATTCTTTTATATTACCCCATGTATGTAAGACCTCCATGGTCTCACTATGGCTTACTCTCAACCACCAGGAGTCTTCTCATTGTTTCTGAATTATCTGCAATTTAGATCCCTTTGAAGATGGTAGCATTCTATTATTTTTAGCCATATTAGTGTTACTGAGAGAATGGTGATTTTGAAAATATGAGATTTTCCAGAAGGTAATATCTTAGGATCACACAACATGCTTTATTATTTGCTAAAGATAATCCATTCAAAAATGATTTTTCAAATCTCAATTAAGGCAAGATTGTAAAGGAATGAAAATGATCATGAATGGTATTATTTATAAAGGTACAAAGTCCATCATGAAAATGTCAACAATTTCCTTATCAACTCTATACAATTTTCTTTAGAATAGTCAATGCATGTGTTGAGGGTATCCTTGAAGAAAATATAAAAAGAGAACACAAAGGTAAAAGACAGAGGAACTTTATATCTTGTCTGACTTGTTATGGGAGACTCCATTTTTAAACCAGTCTCCATCTTTTATTTCAAGTTTGTTTTTTTTTCCTACCTTAAAATTCATGATGTCCCTGCGGTTCAACAGAAAACTCTTCAGGTCACTAACTCAGTAACCAATAAGATTTCAGACTCTCTCACATCTCTTGTTTTCCTGCTTACCAAAAATAGATTGTTTCAGATAATTTTCCATTAAACTAGTTCCACTGTGAAAAAAGAAATGTGGTTAGTTAGGAGACCTGTTCATGATGGATCCATGCTGGTTCATAGTAGCCACTGTTTCCTTTTCTGAAAACTCAAAAACAATCCATTTGATAATATATTCTAGAATGTTTCCAGGAATTGAATTTTTTCCTTCTTAGTATTCAGAGACTCTACCCTCTTCCTTTTATTTTTTTTTTTAAAGCCTGGATATCTTCCCATCTCAAGTATATGGTACTTCTCCCTTTTCCATGAAGAAAAAATTGAAAAAAAAGAAGAAAATTTTGTAAGTAAATGGGAAAAAAGGGAGAATTTGAAGGGAAGATAGATAGGTAAGTAAAAAATACTTTTAAATATATTCAGAGCAGATACTGAATAATTTGTCCTTCTGGAGCAGGGGTGGGGAGGGGAGAAGGAGCCAAATCTATAAAACCTCCCAACCCCCAGTGAGGAAAATATTATATAAAAACTGCATAAATAGACATTCAAGTTTGTGAAGCTTGTTTCCTGAAGCAGAGCATCAAGTGGAAAACATCAAAACTGAAAAGGCAGTTCACTATGTAAATAGTCATTTAAAATTGACATTTGACTTCAGTAAGTTGAAAACATCTGAGCCTGGATGCCATGTCAAAATGAAATATGTATATAAATACATAAACTATACTTTGAGGTTATTGTGAAGTTTGTGGGGACTGAGTTTCCATGTAAGCAGATTCATCAGATAAATCTATCCCTGGAGCTCCTCTACTCTTCCTCAGAGGAAAGTCCATGATCAAATAAGATAATATTTTGTAAGGAGCTTAGCTTAGTGCCAGGCACATATTAGCTGCTGAATAAAAATGCTTGTTCCCTTCCTCTTCCCCCTCCTCCCATCAACAATTAAATGTGATCTAATCTGATCTTAATCACCCAGAAATTCTGGAAGTTACTAGAATAGCTAAGATACAGGAGGCTACATGGTCCAAGAAAGTTGCACTCCCCACAATGAGGCATATAGTCTGATAATACTATTCTATGACACCAAACCCAATTAGAGCCATCACACACACACACACACACACACACACACACACACACACACACACACAATGAATGAGATTAACCACCTACAAAAATAACCCATCCTTAGAGATTTTTTTTTGGGGGGGGGATATGTTTACTTATGAGGTTAAAATGCTTCCCAAATCTCAGCTAAGGACTACTTAGAGTACTATGTAGATTATTCTCTCAGATCACAAAGGGATTAAAATGTAACTAACCAGTGTCAGAACTGTTATGTCATTATTCATTATTTCACATCCAAGATAATGCTACTATAAGAGAAGGATAAAGGTATGCATGGAATCTAGAAAACAAAGCTAAAGAACAAACATTTGTTGATCATTGTTCAGAGGAGAAGGTGCCATAAATAACTCTTAATCTTAAAAATCACATCCCTCTAAAGGAGAAAGGTGTATCAGGCAGTCATTACTTACTGACAATGCTCTTTAAAATTTCCAAATCCTGCTACTTTGGTTTTATTCTAGAGGTTCTCCATAATCTGAAGCTTCAACATATCAATTGGCAGTCATTGATATATTCTCAGTGACATTATTTTTCCAATAATAATGTCCTCAGATTTGTGAAATGTTTGGAATCCTCTCCTCTTTTCAGATACTCCAGCTGATTTCTTACTACCCTTAGAATTGTGTCATCTCTAGCACGAATGAGGTAGTTAGGTAGCACAGTGAATAGAATTCTGGGCCTGGAGTCAGGAAGACATGAATTCAAATCCAGCCTCAGACACTTACTAGCTATGTGATCCTTGGCAAGTCACTTAACTGTTTGCCTCAGCTTCCTAGTCTGTAAAATGAGCTGGAGAAGAAAATGGCAAACAACTCCGGTATCTTTACCAAGAAAACCCCAAATGGCATCACCAAGAGTGGGGCATGACTAAAAAATAAGACAGAGCAGTAACAGCATGTATACTTGTACATACTTGTTCTAGGCTGGTTACTTTTCTCTACTTTGTTTTCTTGAGTGCTGGTGATATCTTTATGTAGCATGCTGGCCATGATGGTCTATGGGTTTAAATATGGCGGCCCCACTGCACTGCTAGGAAATATAATTTGTTACAGAAATCATAGTAAGGGTTTTCTACTTTTGTCCTGTTTATTTATTTATTTTTTTGTCCTTCCAATTTAATACTTAAATTCCTTTAGTTTAATCTGAATCTCTCAGGGGCACCTAGGTGGGGCAGTGAATAGAGCACTGGCCCTGGAATCAGGAGGACCTGAGTTCAAATCTGGCCTCAGACATTGAACACTACTAGCCATGTGACTTTAGGCAAGTCACTTAATCCCAATTGCCCTCCAAAAAAAAAAATCTGAATCTCTCAACAAACTTTACTTAAACTTGTTATTTTCTCCTCTGCTCCTTGCTCCTTTATGAGGTAATTGTTTATGCTCTCCCATTACTCATCTGGGTAAGATTTTATAAACAATTCTGTATAGGCCAATCTTGCCACTGGTTTGAATATCTCTCTACTTGGCAAGATCAATAGCATTTACTGACTGACATGGTTTCTAGGCTTGGTTCACTAATTAGAATAATTGGTTTATACTAATTAAGCAAATTTAGGAAAAAGTACTGGTATATTTGATCAGCTAGGTGTTAGAGGAGAGAAAGTACCATGCCTGGTGTCATGAAGACCTGAGTTCAAATTAAGCCTTGGTCATGTACTAGCCATGTAACCCTGGGCAAATCCCTTAACCTTATTTGCCTCAGTTCCTTCATCTCTAAAATGAGCTGGAGAAGAAAATGACAAACTTCTCCAATATCTTTGCCAAGAAAATCCCAAAAGGGGTGACAAAGAATTGGATATGACTGAAAACATTTAAACATCACCACACAACATATGTGTGTATGTATATATATATATATACATACATACATATATATACACACATGTATGTATTTATACATATACATACATACATATGAATGAAGTTCATATTTCCAGCAGGAGGGAAAAGCATTGGTAAAGACCTTGAAAATCTGCAGCCCCCAGAAGAATCTTCTTGATCTAAATAGAACCTTCAAAAAGCCTCTTTTTAATACAAACCACCCCTGAATATTCAATCCACAGAGTCGTATTGCCCTGTAGTGAGTTACAAATAAGAGAGTTCATCTATTTGGTTTGTACTATTACCTGGCCAGTCAAGTGTTGCATATAATTTTGCTGCTTTAAGTTAGATAGCAGTCATCATTGCAATGCAAACCCAGAGAGACCATTTTGTTCACACCATCTTCCTGTATAAATTTTTTTCTGTAAATTACCTTTAATCTCTCACTTTTGGATAGAAGTCACTGACTATTAGCATATTTGTTGATTTAATTTGGAGGGTCTTATTAAGTTTTTCTTAGAATTTCTCTATCTCTTCATCATCTGACATAGATATTAGCACAGAAATGCAATTACTTCCATGATGGACTTTTTCTAAATATTTATTAATACTGTGATATGAGATGACCATAAAATGTTTCTTTCCCCCCCACTTTGGATTCATGATAAAACCAAGGTCATTGTTTGACAGCTCCTTTATTACCTCATCTGTAACGTAATATTATGAATCATCCCACAACTTCCTTTTATCTAATATAATTTATAACATCAAGATGAAAATGATTTAATAGTACATCAACTTACTTGTCACTAGATACAAGCCTCACATTTAGTTTTTACATCTAAGTAAATATTACATATGACATAAAGACTAAGAGTGTGAACACACTCTGTTCCCTTTTCCCACCATTCTGCCATGACAATTTCAGAATTACAAAGGGGCCACCCATGACTGACAGTCATTTTGTAGTTTTTCATCGTTGGCTGAAGAATTCATCACTAAGTGTCCAGCATATTGGTGATGAGCATCTCTGTACTCAAGGCCTTGAGGAAAGCAGAGAAGTCTGTTGTAAGGACTATATCAGAAACTTTTCCCCACATGTCAAAACTTGATATATCTTTGACTCTACTAGTATAACTTTTAAGAACATAGGGTCACCTCTATTTGATAAGTCATCAGAGTAGAATAAATAAGTGAAATAATAGGATATTTAATAATTTTAAATTTAATAACAAAAACTTGAATAAATAAGTGAAAAACTTTCACTAAATGTATTTTGAGCAAGAAAATTGAGGGATGGAAAGGCCTACTACTAGGCACAGATGGTATAAATGTTCACAGATGAGAGATAGAAAAGCATATTTCTTAACTTCTATTGGACGTCTTTCCTCTCTATCAAGGAAAATGATCTGGAAATTAAGCACAAACATGATGAAGAGGAAATTACATCCCAAGACTGAGAAGATAATAAGACAGCACTCTTTAAGTGAGCAAAGGTTTTTCAGTCTCAGAAGAATCATATGCCAGGGAACTAAAATACCTTTTTTTTTTTTTTTTTTTTTTTTTTTAGATTTTGCTTTTTGCAGGGGAGAAGGCAGGGCAATTGGGGTTAAGTGATTTGCCCAAGGTCACATGGGTAGTTTTGTGTTAAGTGTCTGAGGCCGGATTTGAACTCAGGTCCTCCTGACTCCAGGGCCGGTGCTCTATTCATTATGCCACCTAGCAGCCCAATACTTTGTAGATATTACAGAGATGAACATTGTGAGGCAGCTATATGGCACTGTGGATAGTTCTAGATTTAGAGAACCGAGTTCAAATTCTGCCTCACACATTTACTGGCTGTGTGACCCTGCTCAAGTCACCCCAGCTCTCTCAGTTTTGGTTTCTTCATTTATAAGACAGAGATAATGATAACACTAGTGTCACAGTTATAAAGATCATGTGGAAAAAATGCATAAAGGACTTTACATACCTTAAAGTAAGTTATGAATGTTACGTCTTATTATGGTATTGAGAAACCACCATTGACAATCTTTGAGAAATCTAGGATCACAAAATCATTGACCTAGACAGTCAGGTGGTATAGCAGATAGAGTTTTAGACTTGGAGTCATGAAGGACTGAGCCCAAATGTGACCTCAGATACTTATTAGCTGCTTGACTCTGAGCAATTCACTTACTTCTCTCTGCCTTAGTTTCTTCATTTGTAAAATGGGGATAATGGTATCTACTTCCCAGGATTTTTGAGAAGATAAAATGAACTAATATCTATAAAGCTTTTTGTAAACCTTAAAGCATTATATAAATGCTTATTGTTGTTATTGTTATTATTGTTGTTATTATAACTGACAGGGACCTCTAGGCCATTTATTTCAACCCAGGCCCAGAGAAGTTAAATGACTTGCCCAAGATCACAAGGTAGTAAACATCAGAAGCAGGATTTGGACCCAGATTCTCTGACTCTGGAGTCATTGTTCTTTCCACCACCCTATCACGAAAAACAAAAAAACCCCAACCAATTAGAAGTAGGCAAGTATCTGATTTTGAAAAATCAATTCTAGAAACTATAGACAGGTCATCTTGAAAACAATCTCCAGTAGAATTTTGCAGTGCATTATTATACAGTTAGTTTGGAAGCACAGAGGAATTACCGGGGCCCAATATAGGCACACCACACAAAGTCAACCAAATTTCCCTTTTGTTTTTTTTGTTTGTTTGTTTTTTGTTTGACAAGTTTATTTGTATGGTCAATTGGAAGAATGCAGACAACTTAGTAGATTAGAATTATAACAAGCAAGTTATCAAGTTTTGCATGGTAACCTTGTGGATCAGATGGAAAAATGTGTATTTGGGGTAGATTTGTAGCTGGTTGTGCAATTATTAGAATAACAGAATGATTAACGGATGAGTGCTTACGAGTATGGAGGTCTCTAATGGCATGCCAGGGAGCTTTGTAATTAATTCTCCTATTTAGTGTTTTCAGTAAAGACTTGGTTGATGACACCTAAGACACATCTGTCAAATTTAAGGATGGCGTAAAGCTACCAGGAAAAATTAACACATTAGATTACAGAATCAGTTCTCTTTTCTGTCTTTTTTTAGTATCCCCAAAGATATTTTTAAAAAAATTTCCACTTAATACTATTTAATTTTTTCCAATTATAGGTAGAGTTTCCAACATTCACTTTTATAAGATTGTGAGTTCCAATTTTTTTTCTTCCTCCCTTTCTCCCCTTCCCCCTCCCTGAGATAGCAAACAATCTGATATAGGTTATACATTTACAATCCTATTCACCATATTTCCACATTAGTCATGTTGTGAAAGAAGAATCAGAACAAAAAGGAAAAAAAGATGAGAAAGAAAAAAACAACCACAAAAAAGTGAAAGTAGTATGCTTCAATCTGCATTCAGATTCCATAGTTCTTTCTCTGGATGTGAACAGCATTTTCCATCATGAGTCTTGGAATTGTCTTAGGTCATTGTGTTGCTGAGAACTAAGTCTGTCATAGTTGATCATCTCACAATGTTGCTGTTACCGTGTACAATGTTCTCCTGCTTTTGCTCACTTCAGTGAGCCTCAGTTGATGTAAGTCTTTCAAAATTTTTCTGAAATCTGCCTGCTCATCATTTCTTATAGCACAATAGTATTCCATTATATTTATGTACCACAAGTTGTTTAGCCAATTGATGGGTATCCCCTCAATTTCCAATGCTTTGCCACCACAAAAAAATAACTTCTATAAATATTTTTGACATGTGAGTCCTTCTCTGATCTCTTTGGGATACAAACCTAATAGTGGTATTGCTGGATCAAGGGGTATGCACAATTTTATAGCCCTTTGGGTATAGTTCCAAATTACTCTCCAGAATGGTTGGATCAGTTCACAACTCTACTGACAATACATTAGTGTTCCAATTCTCCCATATTTTCTCCAGCATTTACCATTTTTCTGTTTTGTCATAGTAAATCTAATAGGTGTGAGGTGGTACTACAGCTGTTTTAATTTGTACTTCTCTGATCAATAGTGATTCATAGCATTTTTCATATGACTATCAAAAGCTTTAATTTCTTCATCTGAAAACTGCCTGTTCATACCCTTTGACAATTTGCCAATTGGGGAATGACTTGTATTCTTTTTTTTTTTTTTAAGCAATTGGGGTTAAGTAACTTGCTCAAGGTTACATGGCTAGTCATTATTTATGCGTGGGTGCTCATTTTCTGAGGCCGGATCTGATCTCGGGTCATCCCAACTCCGAGGCCGGCACTCTTACTCACTGCGCCACCTAGCCGCCCCTTTAGGGCAACTGGGGTTAAGTAACTTGCCCAAGGTTACACGGCTAGGTTTTTGTTTGTGTGGATTAAGTGTCTGAGGCCAGCTCCGAACTCAGGTCCTTCTGATTCCAGGGCCGGCGCTCTATTCACTGCGCCACCTAGCTGCCCCTGAATGACTTGTATTCTTAAAAAAATGACTCAGTTCTCTATATATTTGAGAAATGAGGCCTTGATCAGAAACACTGGCTATAAATTTTTTTCTAGCTTTCTGCTTTTACTCTAATCTTGGTTGTATTGGCTTTGTTTATACAAAACCTTTTTAATTTAGTATAATCAAGATTATACATTTTGTATGTCATAATGTTCTCTACCTCTTGTTTAGTCATAAATTTTTCCCTTTTCCATAAAATTGACAGGTAAACTATTCCTTGCTCTCCTAATTTGCTTATGGTATCACCCTTTAGGTCTAAATCATATACCCATTTTGGTATATGATGTAAGATGTTGGTCTATGCTTAGTTTCTGCCATAGTATTTTCCAGTTTTCCCAGCACTTTTTGTCAAATAGTGAGTTCTTATCACAGAAGCTACAGTCTTTGGGTTAATCAAACAATAGATTACAATGGCTGTTGACTACTGTGTCTTGTGTACCTAACTTATTCTACTGATCCACTACTCTATTTCTTAGCCACTACTAAATAGTTTTGATGAGTGCCGCTTTATAATATAATTTTAGATTTGGTAAAGGTAGGCCATCTTCCTTTGAAGTTTGTTTGTTTTTTTTTTTACATTAATTCCCTTGCCATTCTTTTTTTTTGCTTTTTGGAGGGCAATTGGGGTTAAGTAACTTACCCAAGGTCACACGGCTAGGTTTTTGTTTGTGTGTGTTACATGTCTGAGGCCAGATCCGAACTCAGGTCCTTCTGACTCTAGGGCTGGCACTCTACTCACTGCACCACCTAGCCACTCCAATTCCCTTGCCATTCTTGACCTTATATTCTTTCAGATAAATTTTGTTATTATATTTCCTAGTTCTATAAAATAATTTTTGGCAGATGATTGGTATGGCACTGAATGAAGTAAATTTATGTAGGTAAAATTGTCATTTTTATCATATTAGCTTGATCTACCCATGAACATTCACTATTTTCCAGTTGTTTAGATCTGACTTTATTTGTATAAAAAGTATTTTGTAATTGTGTTCATGTTTGGGTTTGTCTTGGAAAGTAATCTCCCAAATATTTTATATGGTCTATGCTTATTTTAAATGGAATTTCTCTTTCTACCTCTTGCTGCTAGGCTTTATTAGTTATATAGAAATGCTAGCAATTGAGGGCGGCTAGGTGGCGCAGTGAGTAGAGCGTCGGCCCTGGAGTCAGAGGACCTGAGTTCGGATCCGGCCTCAGACACTTAATGCACACACAAACAAAAACCTAGCCGTGTGACCTTGGGCAAGTTACTTAACCCCAATTGCCCTCCAAAAAAGCAAAAAAAAAAGAAATGCTAGCTATTTATGTGGGTTTGTCTTATATCCTGCAACTTTGCTAAAGTTGTTAATTATTTTGAGTAGTTCTTGCTCTAATTGATGCTCTAGGGTTCTCTAAGCATACCATTATATCATCTACAAAGAGTAACAGTTTTGTTTCCTCATTGCCTAGTCTAATTCCTTCAATTTCTTTTTCTTCTCTTACTGCTATAGCTAAAATGTCTAGCACAATGTTGAACTATAGCATTGATAATGGGCATCTTTATTTCACCCCTGCTTTTATTGGGAAAGCTTCTAACTTATCTCCATTACAAATAATGCTGATGGTTTTAGATAGACACAACATATCATTTTTAGGAAAACTCGATGTATTCCTATGATCTCTAGTGTTTTTAATAGGAATGGGTGCTGCATTTTGTCAAAAGCTTTTTCTGCATCTATTGAGATAATATGATTTTTATTAGTTTTGTTGTTGACATGGTCAATTATGCTGATAGTTTTCTTAATATTGAACCAGTCCTGCATTCCTAGTATAAACCCCACCTAATCATAGTGTAGTATCCTGGTGATAAATTGCTGCAATCTGTTTGTTAAATTTAAAATTGCTGCATCAATATTAACTAGGGAAATTGGTCTATAATTTTCTTTTTCTGTTTTGATTCTTCCTGGTTTAGGTATCAACACCATATCTGTGTGATAAAAATAATTTAGTATGACTCCTTTGCCTATTTTTCCAAATAATTTATATAGTATTGCAATTAATTGTTCTTTAAATGTTTGGTAAAATTCACTTATAAATAGTTTATATAGTAGTTTAAATAAAATAAAATAGTTTAAATAGTATAAATAGTTACTAGTTAAAATAGTTTATATATTGGAATTAATTGTTCTTTAAATGGTTGGTAAAATTCACTTATAAATGCCTCTGGCCCTAGAGACTTTTTCTTAAAGAGTTCATTAATGGCTTGTTCAATTTCTATTTCCGAAATGGGGTTATTTAAATATTGTATTTCCTCTTCTGTTAATTGGGCAATATATAAAATATATATGTATAATATTTAAATCATTCATCCATTTCACTCAGATCATCAGATTAGTGGTATACAGTCGGGCAAAATAGCTCCTAATTATTACTTCAATTTCTTCTTCATTGGTGGTGAATTCACCCTTTTTATTTTTGATGCTAGTAATTTGGTTTTCTTCTTTTTTAAAATCAAACTAACCGAAAGTTTAGCTATTTTATTATGGTTGGTTTCCCCCCTGGCCCTCCCCAACACCAGCTCTTAGTTTTATTTATCAGTTCAATAGCTTTCTTACTTTAATTTTTTAAAATCTTTCCTTTGATTTTCAGAATTTCTAATTTGGTGTTTAGTCTGGAATTTTTCATTTGCTCTTTTTCTAGTTTTTTTAAATAGCCTGCCCAATTCATTCACCTGCTTTTTCTCTATTTTATTCATGTAAGCATTTAGAGATATGAAATTCCCCCTCAATACTTTGACTGAATCCCATAAATTTTGGTATGTTGTCTCATTGTCATTCTCTTTGATGAAATTATTGTTTCTATGATTTGTTGTTTTATTAGGATTAGATTATTTAGTTTCCAATTAATTTTTCATCTATCTTTCCATAATCATTTATTACACATAACTTTTATTGCATCATTATCTGAAAAGTATACATTTAATATTTCAGCCTTTCTGCATTTGATTGTTGCTGAGAAAAAGGTATATTCCTTTCAATCTCCATTCAATTTTCTCTAGAGTTCTATTATATATACCTTTTCTAAAGTTCTATTCAGCTCATTAACATCTTTCTTGATTATTTTGAGATTGGATTTATCTAGTTTTGAGAAGGGGAGGTTGGGGTTCCCCATTCACATAGTTTTGCCGTTCAGTAAATAACAACTTCTTTCGATGTTATAACACTTTGTGCATATATGTTTAGTAATAATACTATTTCATTGTCTATGGTACCTTTTAGCAAGATGTAGTTTCCTTCCTTATCCCTTTCAATTAGATCTATTTTTGATTTTGCTACCCCTACTTTTTTTGCTTCAGCTGAAGCACAATATATTATGCTCCAGACTGTTACCTCTACACTATGTGTAACTCTCTGCTTCAAATATCTTTCCTGTTAACATATTGTAGAGGATTCTAGTTTTTAATCCACTCTGCTATCCACTTTTGTTTTATGGGAGAGTTCATTCCATTCACATTCAGTTATGATTATTAACTATGCATTTACCTTCATCCTATTTTTCCTCTTGTTTATATTTTTCTCTCTCCTTTCACACCTTCCCTTCTCACCAGTGTTTTGTTTCTGACCATTGCCTCCCTCAATTTGTTCTCCCTTCTATCAGAACTCCCTCCATTTTCTTTTCTCTTTCCCCTCCTACTTCTGTCCTCCCCTCCATCCACACCCCCCTCCCACTTCCCTAGAGGGTAAGATAGCTTTCTATACACAACTGAGTGTATGTTATTCCTTCTTGGAGTCAAATCTGATGAAAGTAAGGTTCAAACAATGCATACGCCCTCCTTTTTTCCCCTCTACTGTAATAGGCCTTTTGTACCTCTTCATGTGATGTAATAAACCCCATTTGACCTCCCCCTTTCCTCTTCTCCCACTATAATCCTTTTTTTTACCTCATAATTTTTTTATATCATCACATTAAAGTCAATTTATACCCATACCTTCTGTCTATGTATACACCTTCTAACTGCCCTAATGAAGATATAGTTCTCGGGAGTTACAAATATTATCCACCCCTGTAGGGATGTAAATAGTTTTACCTTATTGAATAACATATTTTTGTGGGGGGTTTTCTTTCTTTCCTGTTTACCTTTTTATGGTGCACTTGAGTCCTTTATTTGATGATCAAATTTTCTGTTCAGCTCTTGTCCTTTAATCAGGAAAGTTTGAAAGTCCCCTACTTCACTGAATGTCTATCTCTACCCCAGAAAAATTATGCTCAGTTTTGCTGTAGTTGAATCTTGATTGTAATCCAAGCTCCTTTGCCTTGTAAAATATGGTATTTCAAGTCCTGATCCTTTAATATACAAGAAGCTAATTCCTGTATAATCTTGACTGTGACTTCTTGATGTTTGAATTATTTCTGTCTGGCTACTTGCAGTATTTTTAACTTGACCTGATAATTCTGGAATTTGACTAAAATATTTCTTGCAGTTTTCATTTTGAGATCTCTTTAAGGATATGATCTATGGATTCTTTCAATGACTTTTATCCTCTGGTTCTAGGCTATCAGGGCAGTTTCCCTTGCTGTGGGTAAGATAACTTACATTGGTAGTATACTTTCCAGGGTTGTACACATTGGCAATGAGGTTAACACACACATTTCCAGAGCTAGCTCAGTGTTTGGGAGGCTCCAAAGTAAAGTATGGGAGAGAAGAGGTATTAGACTGACTACCAAGCTGAGGGTCTACAGAGTTGTGCTGACCTCATTGTTATATGCTTGTGAAACCTGGACAGTATATCAGTGGCATGCCAGGAAATTGAATCGTTTCCATTTGAATTATCTTAGGAAGATTCTGAAGATGACCTGGCAGGATAAGGTACCAGACACTGAGGTCCTTATCTGAACTAAACTGCCGAGCATTCAAACTCTGCTTCAGAGAGCACAACTTCTATGGGCTGGCCATATTGTTTGAATGCAAAACATATGCTTGCCAAAAAGACTATTTTATGGAGAACTCACATAGGGCAAGTGTTCACATGTGGTCAGAAGAAGTGACACAAGGACACTCCCAAGGTCTCTCTTAAGAACTTTGGAATTGATTGCATGACATGGGAGACACTGGCACAGAACCACTCAGCATGGTGTGCCCTCATCAGAGAAGGTTCTATGCTCTATGAGAAAAGCAAAATTGAAACAGCACAAAGAAAACTCAGGATGCAAAGATTTGGAGTATCCACCCCAAATGTTCACATAGACTATTTGTGCCCAGTTTGTGGGAGAATATTCTAAGTTTGTATTGGTCTGATCAGCCACAGTCAGACACATTGAAACTTGACTCTAGCATAGCGATGTCATTTTGTTCTTCTTCAAGAACAAAGGACAACAACCAACCAACCTTAATTTCTTGAAAGATGCTTTCTAGACTCTTTTTTTTTAATCATGGCTTTCAGATAGTCCAATAATTCTTTAATTATCTCTCCTGGGTCTATTTTCTAGGTCAGTTGTTTGTCCAAAGAGGTATTTTACTTTTTTTTTCATTTTTTTTACTTTATTTGATTCATGATGTCTCATAGAGTCCTTTACTTCCACTTGCCTAACTCTAATTTTTAAGGAATTATTCTCTTCAGTTAGCTTTTGTACCTCATTTTACATTTGGCCAATTCTACTTTTTAAGTTGTTTTCTTCAGTCAATTTTTATCCTTCCTTTTCCAATCTGTTGATTCTATCTTGCATACCTTTTGTTTATTTTCCCATTTTTTCTTCTACCTCTCTTATTTGATTTATAAATCACTTTTGAGCTCTTCCAAGATGTTTTTGGACTTGACACTAATATATATTCCCCTTTGAAAGTTCACATGTAAGCAAGAATTTTGACATTGTTCTCCTCTTATGAGTTTGTGTTTAGATCTTCCCTGTAGCCATAGTAGATTTCTGTGGTCAGGGCTCTTTTCTAGATTTTGTTTATTTTTTTAAAAGTTGAGCTCTGCTCCTGGGGCACAAAGAGCCCTGTCCCAAACTTCTTGCTCTGTAAGCCAGGAGTCTGGTCACTGACTTTCTGTTCCAGGGCCTGAGGTGCTAGCAGCTTACCCACTGTGCTGGGGAAACTGACTAGACTGGGGGCCCAGTCTAGTCACCCAGTTTGTTGTATCCTGTGTTCTAAAGCTGGCAATTTGCTGCTGTGCTGAAGCTAGAGGCCTCACAGTTAGCCTGCTATGCCACTGGTTTGCTGAGCCAGGACCAAAGAGCCTTGGTTGATAATCTGTGCTGTAGCTAAGAGCCTTTTTCTGGCTTGTCTGGACACCATCTGTGCTAGGCTTCATTCCTCTTTTACTCAAGTCAGACAGACCTTTCCTGAAGTCCTTCTAAATTCTCTTGAGCTAGAAAATTGTTTCATTCTGTCTTTTTTTTTGAATTCTACCACTCCAGAATTCTTTTGGAGGCTTGATTTAATGTTGGTTCTGAAGGAAACTGGGGAGAGTTCAGACAACTTCCTGGCTTCTCTTCACTATTTTGGCTCCACCCCCACCCCCAAATCAGTTTTCTAGAGGATGTCGACAAGCTTGAATACAGACTGAAATCTTAAAAATGAAATTGACTAAAAATAAATATTAGTTCTTTCACGTGAATTCAGAAAGGAAGTTGGAAAGTATAAGACAGTGAAACTTGATAGCAATCATGTGAAAATGGTCTAAGGGTTTTTATTGACTGAAAACTCAATATAATATAATAGTACGACTAAATATCCCAAAGTTAATGTAATCTTAGACTTCATTAATTGACATAGAACATTCTAAGTAAGGAAGGTAAATATTCCTAGTGAATGTATGCCAACATGATCAGACCACATTTGAAAATATGCTTATGAAAGACATTGTGCTATAGTAGATAGAACACTAGGTTTGGAATCAGAGAACCTGCATTCTAGCCTTATTGTTTTGGGGTTTTTTTTTATGCTTAATAAATGTTTACTTATTAATTGATCTTTAATACCTAGAGAAAGTCAACATCTGCATTTTTTCGGTCATGTCCAACTCTCTGTAACCCCATTTGGGGTTTTCTTGACAAAGACACTGGAATGGTTTGCCATTTTCTTTTCTAGTTCATTTCACAGATGAGAAAACTGAGGCAAAATAGGATTAAGAGGCTTTCCCTGGATCACACAGCTAGTAAATGTCTGAGACTGGATTTGAACTAAAAAGAATGAGCTTTCTGGACTCCAGGCCCAGCACTCTTATCTACTGCACCACCTGGCTTCTTTAACAATAGTACAATCTAGCCTTCTTGTTTACTACCTTGCAACATGGGTTAGGTAACTAAACATCTCTGTGTCTTATTATCTATGTATTGGGAAAGTTGGCTTAAATGATGCTTGAGATACTCTAGTCTTAAATTAATGATCCTATGTTAATCCAGGTTTACCACAATTTAAGGAAACAAAATTAAATTCAATTGTTATGAAAGAGAACAAGCAGGATGATAATGAATGCTTGTTGTTGTTATTGTTGTCAAGTCATGCCCAAGTCTTTGTGATTGCCCATTTGGTGTTTTCTTGGCAAAGATACTGGGGTGCGTTGCCATTTCCTTCTCTAGCTCATTTTACAGATGAGGAACTGAGGCAAACAGAGTTAAGTAACTTGTCCAGAGTCACACAGCTTGTAAGTGTCTGGTCTGAAGCTACATTTAAACTTAGAAAGATGCATCCTTCTGACTCCAGAACTGGAACACTGCCCACTGTACCACCTAGCATGGATGCTTGAAACCATGTCAGTTTGATCAAGTGACAGAATGGGTGATGTTAGTCTGGAAAGAGAAGACTTGGAAGAGTACAAGAACAGTCATGACCTTATTCTCTGTAATTCTGGAAGAAGGATGAACTAGAATCTGTGTGTAAAAGTGAAAATGAGGCAAATTTGAGTTCAATTCAATTTTCAATTCAACAAGCACTGTAGTGTTTCAGTGTATATATCAGGCATTAGCATACAAAAGACAAAGAGAGCTATGGATGGATACAAAGACAATGATGAAACCATTTCTTCCTTCAAGTTTACATTTTATTGTAAGAAAGAGCATAAAAATAAATGACAAAATAATAACAAATGAACAAAGAAATATGCAAAGTAGTACGGGGGGGGGAGTAATACACAAGGCTCAGTTCTAGGTTTAGTACCATCATACATTTTTATCAACCAACTATGACTGATGAATTTGTTGACAAAAATTAAGTTGAGGAAAAATACTATATGAGGAGCCTGCTCAGAAAGGAGAGAAAGAGAATGCTGCAGGCTCAAAAACAGGTGAAATGAGGTCTAACAGGAATAAGTTCAGGACATGGACACAGGGAACAAAAAGACATAGCACCAAATAGATAAAGAATGATGCCTATGCTGGCTGTGGCAGCAAACATCTCTGCCCCTTTAAGAAGCAGAGGGGAGAAGATGATTTGACCTACTGAAAATGAATGGGGGATTCTATTGTTCTTTCATCACCATACTCCTCAACTTTACTCTACCCCTTCCAACCCTGCCTACAGATTCTATACAGGACAGATTTCTAAACTACACTCACACATGGGGTACAGGACAAAAATGGTGAGTCTTCAAAGGAGACTGATAAAGAGTGATCTGAATAGAAGATAGAACTATCTAAGCATCTATTTAAAAATAGAATAGGTTGTCTTTTGAGGTGCTTAGCTCATTATCACACACACACACACACACACACACACACACACACACACACACACACACAAATGTTCAAGCAGGATAAATACTCACCTGTCTGTGATGTTGTGTAGGGCATTCCTAAACCAAGTAGGAGGTTGGATTAGATCATCTCGATATTCTTCTCCTACTCTAGTAGTCTTTGTATCTATATTTTAAAGAGTTCCATAAATCTGAAAGACCATAGTAAGTGTATATGGTAATATTCACTGTATTTAGTGCCTCCATTCTTTGCAGAGGTAGTTGACCACTGAAGTGGAACAATGCATATACTGGCAGACTTAGTTGATGTACCGGTCAATTTTGCTACCAAGAAAAAAAAAAAACAATAACTCTTTGTTATAAGAGTTTGCTCTCAGGCAGTAGATGGGGAAGAAAATAATATATGAAGTGATGTAAATATAAAACAATCATTTTAAAATATTTACTGCATTTGGAAGACTGTTTAAAAGGGAAAATGACTTTTAATGAATTTAGGGACACTTATTGATAGTAATGGTGATGATAATCAGTAAAAAAATGGTCAATGACTTTGGGCTTGTAAGAATGGTGATAATATCAAGAAAAGCACTAACCATTCTTGTGTCAAGGTGCACAATTATCACAGTTAATAATCATACCTATTATTGATCATATGTTTTTTCTCTGACCAAGCACCATTCTATATGAGTATTACCTAGATTGAGTGCTGACTGATTTATGTTCTCTCGCTTTCTTAAAGATCAGGGAATATTTGCCTGCTTTCTGGGAAATGGAAAGGGGCAAATACAGGTGATATAAAAACAAAACATATCAGTAAAAATGACTTTTAAAAAGAGCTTGATTTGTGAAATAGTAACAGCGAACAGAATGACATTTCACAGCAAATATTGTGAGCTTTTGAAAGATTCAGAGGGTGGAGGATTAACGACTATCTTTATCATTCTGTCTCATAAACATACACATACACGTGCACAAACACATACATTTGTCTATCTTCCTTTTCTCATGATTGCGGGGCAGTAAAAGACTGTGAGTTTATCTAATATTACTCAATTAAAATAATACTAAACCCCCATGAAAATGCAGAGTCCCCAACTATACCATGACAAATCTAAAAGAAACAGGCCTAATTTCTAGCCCTGAAAAAACAAAACAAAACAAAACAAAAAACCAGGAGTATTTTTTGTTGACTTATAGGGCAACTGTTAGAGAAATTAAGAGAGTCACAGAACTAGAAGGAACAACAAACAGAGCTATGACTGGGCACCCTATACTGAAAATGGTGATAAGGAAAAATGTTTACAAAATCAGAATAAGAACAGGAGTGGTCAATGAAAGAGAAAAGAAACCCCATGTATTAGACAGGAGCTATAATTACAGAAGCCCAAAAGAAGGTAGAGAATTAGAGGAACTCTGCCTACCGAGGGCAGTCATTTTCTTTTGCTGAGCACCATGAAAAAGGCAATGCTACCTTTTGATGGAGACCAGTTCAGGAGGCAAGAGTGGTGCTGGAAAAAAAAAAGATTTGGAGAATCTTATTGATATTGTTGGTGATGATAATAATAAGAAGTAAAATGGTCAATGACTTTGGACGTTTGGTGATAATATCAAGAAAAGCACTAACCATTTTTATGTCAAGGAACACAATTATCACCATTGACCATCTTGCCCCTTATTGATCAAATGGTCTTTTTTCTGACCAAGCAGGATAACAGACTGCAAGTACAGGGGCAGTGGGCCCACTACCAAGGACAGTTGTTTCACACCATTTCCCAGCATTATTTATTAGGCAGAGAGATATTTAAGATATCATGAGATGTAGGGTGACACTGGTGATCATGTGATCAGTCCACTTGATTATTTAAGAATCATAACAGTTATACTATGACACAAGAGAGCATTTATAGCTCAGCAGATAAGTAAAGGGTCATTTAGAGATATTTTCACACCAACAGTGCTTTATAGTTCCACCCTTCTTTATCATTGATTTATGATTATATTGTAAATTATCATAATTACATTGTTATATCATATTTCCCTAGCTTTTCTTCTGTAATGTTTGGACCCCAATGTATTGGTCTTCTTTTCAGGGGAATGGGAATCCTGGTATTGGAAACTATTCTATCTTATCTGTCCAAAGATTATGGTAGTAAGAAGGGAAATGACTTGGACTCTTCTGACCATGAGGGAATATTTGTCTTTTGATTCTAATTGAGAAAAAATGAGAAAAATTTGTCTTTAGATTCTAATTCAGGAGTTCTTAACCTAAATTCCTTGAACTTTGATGGAAAAAATACATATTATTTTCATTAACCTTTAAATTAAATTTAGGGTTTCCTTTGATTATTTAAAAACATTCTGAGAAGGGGTCCATGGGTTTCATCACCGGATGGCCAAAAGTATCCATAACATTAAAAAAAAGGTTAAGAATCCCAGCTTTAAAATGGACTCGAGTTGTACCACCAAAAGGGGTAGCACAGAACCAGGAATACGATATTTGATTTCACTTCTGATATGCTCATGAAAGTTAGTGGCTTAATGTGATCCCCCTAGATAACATATTCTACCTGCATTTTTAATGGAGGCCTGAAAGAGTTGATTCCTTACTCAAAGGGAAGGATTCTAACGGTGAAAATTTCAAACACTATGAAGGGCATTTTAAGTCAGAAAGGCTTAATCTTGAACTTATCTACTTAAAAATTGGTTAGAAAGGGGGCAAAATTTGTTGAGTATAAATATCTTGTCATGGAGTTCTGCCTAATGACCAGCAATCCATGGCAGAGTTACCAGAGCTGGCCTCTTTCTGCATCTCTGTAAAACTCCACCAGAAAACTGATATGACTTCTCATTCATATTTGCTAGCTATGTTACTGTGAACAAACTCTTAACTTCTTAGAGCCTAAAACTTCTAGAGTTTCCTCATATTTAAAATTGGGCTAATAGCAACAATTGTGAACCAACTATACAGGCCTACTTGCTCCTTCTCAGAAGCGACCTTTCAGCTACCACTGCTGTGCTTTGTATATGTTTTCTATGCCAGTAATGGTATTGCCTCCCCCATGTCTACTTTGTAGAATCCCTGGCTTCCTTCAGTACTCAATTAAATAAATGCATTGAGCAGAAATTTTCCTTTTCAAGTCCTTTTAGCTTGTAGAATCTTCCCCTGTAAGGTTACCTTCATATTCTCTGTATATTTTATTTACCTAATTTTATATATGCTGGCTCTTCCTTTAGAATATGAGCTTCATGAGGGCAGTGACTGTTCAATCAAGCCCTTCTTTGTGTCCTCAGTGCTTTTAGTATAGTGCCTGGCACTCAGTAAGGGCTAAATAAATGTTAATTGATGGGTTAATAATTGTTGTTTTGTTGTTCGCTCTTCATTTAGAAGAAGGCTAATGATATGATGGAGTGATGTCTTGATCTGAGCATGAATTGGATTTGAGTAAGACAGAGTTGCACAAAGTCATCAATCTCACTCTCTCTTCCAGAGTCATAGAAATCCAAGGGCAAGACAAAAGTCAGGATGAATGGTGATGGCCTGGGAGACAGTGGATGACCTTGGCATCTTCCATGTCTGACCAAGCTATAAGAGCTCCACAGCACCTGTTTCCACTTTCATGGCAATTGGAACAAATTGTTCTCATTTTCCCATTTCTCTGGGGGCAGTCACATGCCTGGGGTACACATCCCCTTAACATACTGACAGGTTTTAGGCCTTTCAGTTACGCTTATCTTGGTTTAGCCCTCCTGCCAAGATGTTTTTTTCCCAGGGTGTGGCCACTGTATGTGCTACGGTTTCTTAGAGTCATAGGTGAAAGTATACACCAAAGGCAGATGTGCAACCCTGAAAAGGGTTCAGCAAGCCTTCACACTCTCCCTGAATGCCCCATATATTCTGATTAATAGAAATGAGGATCACCAAAGAGTGCAAAGGAAAAGGAAAAGTGCTTACATATATAAAAACATTTATAGTAACTCTTTTTTTGTGATGGCAAAAGAATTGGAAATTGAGGAGATGCCTGTTAACTGGAAATGGCTAAACAAGTTATGGTATATGATTGTGATGGAATACCATTGTGCCAAAAGAAATGGGCAATTAGGTGGCACAGTGCTTAGAGCATTGGGCCTGGAGTTAGGAAAACCTGAGTTCAAATCCAGTCTGAGACACTTACTAGCTGTGTGACCCTGGGCAAGTCACTTAGCCCTGTTTGCTTCAGTTTCTTTATCCACAAAATGAGATGGAGAAGGAAATGGCAAACCACTACAGTGTTTTTTCCAAGAAAACCCCACATGGGGTCACAAAGAGTTGAACATGACTGATATGACTGGACAATATAAGAAATGCCCAGCAGGATGGTTTCAGAAAATCCTAGGAAGACTTATGTGAACTGATGTAAAGTGAAATGGATAGTAACTGAAATATAATAATAATGATCAACTATGAAAGACTCAGATACTCTGATTGATAAAATAATCTAAGATAATTCCAAAGAACTCATGATAAAAAAAAATGCTGTCTGAATCTAGACAGAGAAAAGATGAAATCTGAGTGCAAATTGAAGCATACTTTTTCATTTTATTTGTCTTGCTTTTTTTTGCAACAATGACTAGTATGGAAATATGTTTTGCAATGACTTTACATGTACAATTATTATATTACTTGCATGCTCAGTGAGTGGGACAGGGGCTAGAGGGAGAAAGAGAATTTGACACTCAACATTTTTTAAATGTTAGAAATAAATAAAAGATAAAATAGTTATGAGAATCAAATGAAATAAAATGGGCATATATGTAAACTTCTATGAAAACCTTTAAAACTACATAAATATTATCCATCTATATATCTACTCATATGTGGTCTATAAATATCAATATTAGTCACTGATTTTATTGTAATAAAAAGCATCAGGTAAGTATAGTTGAACGTAAGGTATTTCATTTCAACTTGAACAATCTTAAATGTATTAGATTTTATTAGCTAAATTCTCTTTTTCTCTCCAATGCAACTCTTTGAAATAATGAATTTCATATATTTATGTTCCATTTATTAGATTTCCAAAGCATATTGACTACATTGCAAGCATCATGAAACATCATTAAGCATAATCCACTACACTTTAAATGGTTCACCATCACTGGTAGACAATTCTGAATGAATCATGGCTTAGTAGGTTGTGTCCTCAGGATCAATAAAAATAATATGTATAAATCTCTTCGCAAAACTTGAAACACTACATAAGTGCCAGCTAACATAACCACCATCATTAATAGAATGTTACAGATTGACCTTGTGACTTTTCTGGTATGAGGAACTCCCAAGTAAGGAGAGTCCCTTTATCAATACAGGGCATTATTTTCCCTTAAGCTTCTATTTTTAGGTAGTAACCTAGAGGACTGAGAGATTAAGCAATTTGCCTTGAGTCATACAACTATCAGAGGAAATAGTATCTTCCTGGTTTCTAGGCTATCTATCCAATATGCCCATTGGCCTAATCACAATCAATAAACCAAGAAAATGTTATCTCAGTTGATGAGCAAAGGAATAGTATCTGTGAATCAGTTTCAACTTGGAAAATATTTTTCTTAATTTTTTATTTATTGGCTTTTGTTTGACCTCCAATTCCAAATACAGGGTGTCCCAAAAGACTTAAGACAATTTTAAGCTGTTAAAGCTATTCAGGCTATCACATCCTGAACATTCTTATTCTTCTCTTCTGTGTACATTATCTTTGGCAATAAAGATTTGAAAAGAAAGAGTAAGGGGGAGGGGCAGGGAGAAAGAAGGTCAACAAAACTGTCCAACATATATATGAACCACTTCTGAGAGTATCTTTAGTCTTCTACACCAATAGCTTTCCACTTCTGCAATAAAGGGAACAAGATATGTCTCCTTAACTACGTTTTTTTCAGGGCTAGATTACTCATTATAATTAACTACAAATCATTTGATATATTAATGTATTAAAAAATAAAACGTATATTAAAAAATAAAAAGTAGGGGAGATAGGTATTGACTAGGAATCAGTCCTAGGTCTGGTGACTTTGAACATTTTCACCATCTAAGAATGATCAATTTGCTAACAAAAGTTTAGATGAAGGAAGATAATATGTTCAAGGTTTGCTTGAAAAAGATAGAACTAGAATATATCACCACAGTGGCAAGGTTGGAAAACAATCAAAAATAGGCCAAATGAGGACTCATGTATTCAGCACATGTATATGTAGAGAAGGAAAACACACTGCTTAAACACCAGATGAATGGTGGTTTATGTGTGGGTCTCAGATTTTAATATATCTGCCCCTTTAAGAAACAGATAGAGGAGTTGGTCCAGGATGACTTATTATAAGAGGATGCTGTGATTAAGAGGGTGCTTAGCAGGCATCCAGCTGTGATATAGTGATAACAATGGTCCCAGCTTGATTTTTTTTCTCTTAGGCTTTCCTGACGTTTTGTCTTATCTTAATATTTCCTTTTTAGACTGGTCTCCTCCTCTTCACTGCCTATTCTTGGTTTCTTAGGATAATGGGATCATAGATTTAAAGTTGGAAGATAACTTAGAGCCCACCTAGTTCCATCCTTTCATTTTACAGATGAAGAAATTGAGACTCAGAGAAGGGAAATAATTAGCATGAAATCATATAGCCAGCAAGATGAGAAATAGAATCTTTGTGGAGTTCTAAATCTGTCATTGTTTCTGTTATATACTATTATTAGGTATCTCTAGCTTTACTATCCTTGGCAAGGTAAAAATCTATAACTGGGACTTGGCTTTTTGAATAAGGAGGTGACTCCTTTTCCACCTAGCTCCTGTCAATACAGGAACAATTTCTAGTGGATCATGGTTTAAGGGAGAGGTTTCCTACTATGGTCATAAGTCAGGACCCTTTTGATTTAATATCATTGACTTCAAGGAGGGGAATGGATCTCTATTCAATTAATTAGGGTCAGATTCCCCTCCTTCTAAACTTACTTCATCCTGACAGACCTTCCAATGTAGACAAGCACTGCTTCATCCCAAGAGATGGAGCTGAATTTGGCCCTTGTCCTTAATTCCTGTCTGTCTCTTATTAATGGGTTGTGAACTGAATAAAAGCCTAGAGGTTTTGCTCCACTTCTTTCATGCCTTCTGACTAGGGACAAGATGGCTCTGGGCCATGCCTGGGGTCAAGCCTCACTCTGTTCTATGGCTCCTTCTCCTACATGCTTCTCAGAAAGAGTAATAGCTCTTGAGAGTGGTAGCAAGTGGGCTGTTTTTAGGGCTTTTTCCCTCTCTGGGTGTCCATGAGATCATAAGAGAGAAACAGAGGCCCGGTGTTATAGTTGGTCTGTCTGTTTCAGTGTATCACTGTCTCTCCTCTCGGTATCTTTCAGTGATTCTCTCTCTCTCTCTCTCTCTCTCTCTCTCTCTCTCTCTCTCTCTCTCTCATTCTCTCCCCCAAAGTCTCTCTTTTTTCTCTCTCTTATCTCTATCTTTGTTCAGTCTCTTTTCTCTCTTCTTTCTCTCTGTTTCTATCCTTTCCTTTCCCCTCTGTCTCTATATCTCTTTCCATCTCTCTCTCTGCCTCCTGTTTTCTGTCTCTCTTTGTGTGTTTTTTAGTCTTTCTCTCTGTCTTTGTTTCTTATCTCTCTTTCTCTCTTTTGACCTACTATGAAGCACCATGAAAATATAGCCCAGAAATACTTAACTAGGCCTAGGAGAGGTAGTCTGGTACCCATAAAATGAGACCATGTTTGAAAGTGCTTAGCACAATACTTGGCACATACCAGGTATTTAATAAATATTTGATCCATGCCCCTTCTTACCTGCTATCATCCCAGGAATAATAATGTTCCTTATGGTTGTAGGATGATTATTAAGAATTGTATTTTTCGGGGCGGCTAGGAGACGCAGTGAGTAGAGCGCCGGCCCTGGAGTCAGAAGGACCTGAGTTCGGATCCGGCCTCAGACACTTAACCCACACAAACAAAAAAAAAAAAACCTAGCCGTGTAACCTTGGGCAAGTTACTTAACCCCAATTGCCCTAAAAGGGGAGGCTAGGTGGCGCAGTGAGTAAGAGTGCCGGCCTCGGAGTTGGGATGACCCGAGATCAAATCCGGCCTCAGAAAATGAGCACCCACACATAAATAATGACTAGCCGTGTAACCTTGAGCAAGTTACTTAACCCCCATTGCTTAAAAAAAATAAAATAAAATAAAAAGAATTGTATTTTTGGAGGTGGCTAGGTGGTACAGTGAATAGAGCACTGGCCCTGGAGTCAGGGGGACCTGAGTTCAAATCAGGCCTCAGACACTTAACACAAAAAATAGCCATGTGATCTTGGGCAAGTCACTTAACCTCAACTGCCCTCCAAAAATAAAAAAAAAATTGTATTTTTTTTCTGTGGAATCATTATTAATATATCTTATGTCATTGAACTATTTATACTCCTTATACTCCATGCCTTTGCCATATTTATTTACCGAGCTAGGAATTTAGTCTATATTTCAATAGTCCAATTAAATACTTCTCTCTAAGCAGGGATCCTTAATATTTTTGTGTATGTGTTTTGGGCATCTTTGACGGTTTGGTAAAGCCCATGGACTCCTTGTTAAAATTATGTGTCTAAATACATAAAATTACAAAGGAAACTAATTATATTGGACTATAGTTATGAATTTTTTGTCACAAATGTCATGTTAAGAAACTCTTTTAGAGAAAAATTATTTTATCATTTTGAGGATTCCAGCTTTTAGTACATTAAAGCCAAGGCCAAAATATATGAGTCTTGACACCCACTAAAGTTAGGAGTATAGCATACTTAATAGCTGATTGAAGCTGAGGAGTTTCCCTCCCACCTCTCACCACCATCACCAAGTCCTGTTAACACCATGCTAGCCTGGACTTTTACTGATGCCCAATTTTACTAGTACACTGCTGTTGTGACAGTTACCTTTCTTTCAATGTCCCCAATTCAGTGCTTAAGCACTCTACCCTATTTTACTATCACTACTCCTGGTTCCCTATGCCCAATTTCCTCCCTATGTAGTAAATTACTTGTTCTTGGATGTCTGGAGAACAGATGTTAACTACACAGGGCCACTTCTGACAACTAACAATATATAGGTTTGGCAAAGAAAAGGAAGGAAGGAAGAAAGGAAGGAAGGAAGGAAAGAAGAAGGAAGGAAGAAGATAGGAAGGAAGGAAGGAAGAAGGAAGGAAGAAAGAAGGAAGAAGGAAGGAAGAAGGAAGGAAGGAAGAAGGAAGGAAGGAAGATCTTATTGCCCATGAGTCATCAATGTAGCACTGTCATTAAAAAGGTCATGATCCCGAAATATGTGTGCGCATGCACGCCCATGAATGCATGTGTAGGTGCATGCACATTTATTTGTTATGATTGTTTAGTCATTTCAGTCATGTCCACCTCTGTGACCCCATTGAGGATTTTTTTGACAAAGATACTGGAGTGGTTTGCCATTTCCTTCTCCAGCTCAACCTGCAAACAGGGTTATACATGGTGTGGTCATGAGCATCAGACTTGCCCAAAGTCACCTAGTAAGTATCTAAGGTCAGATTTGGACTCACAGAAATGAGTCTCCAGGCTCCAGATTCGATACCCTATTCACTACACCATCTATGCACATATATACAGAACAATAAAAAGCAGACAGGCTAAACTAGCAGGCTTAATTATGATTACCACAATGTAGGAAAAACATAGCATGACAAAATACCAAGGCCCTGAAAGAAGACAAAAAGAATCAGATTCCAAAGAGGCAGAATCACTCTGGAAAATATAGTCTTTGGTCTTCTAAATTTCATCTTCAACAACCACCAATTCAAGAAGAGTCATGTCTATAAACTACTTTGGGTGCCTTGGAAAAAACCACAGAGTAATCAAAAATCATGGTGTTACAGTGTTACAGTAGTCAGGAAATCCAAGAACCAATCTTGCTTCAGCATTGGTATTCAGAAACTTTGTGGAAATCCATATCATCCCAGACAGAGCTGCAGAAGATGAATATTGGGCCAAAAGCCTGACAATTTCACCAAAGTTCTGAAGGGATTACAAAACCTCAGAAACGCTGAAAGCCAGAACTGGAAGAAACTTTAAAGATCTTGTCTATCTTCCACATTTTACAGATAAGGAAAATGAGGTCCCCAGGGTTAAAATGATGCTCATGACCACACCATGTATAAGTGGCAGAGCCAGGACTTCATTTCAGGATTTTATTTTCCTTAAAATTTCAAAGTCTCTCAAAGAAACTTTAAAATTCCAAGGTGAATTATTCTCACCATCCCATCTCTGGTTATTGTCTCAGGACTGATCAGTGTCACCTCTTAGCTGGAATAAATGGGATCTGAAACAGCTGAAATAAAATGTTTCATGTGCTTAGTACCCAGTATAATCCCTTGTTTTCCTCAAAACTCAGCTCAACTACCATTTCTATTAATAATAATAGTAAACATTTATATAGCATTTACTATGTGCCAGGCACTGTGCTAAGCATTTACAATTATCTCATTTGATCCTCACAACAGCCATGAGAGGTAGGCACTATTATTATTCCCATTTTACAGATGAGGAAATTGAAGCAAACAGGGGTTACAGTATCTGAGGTGGGATTTAAACTCTTGTCTTCCTGACTCCAATCCCAGCACTCTATCCACTGCACCACCTAGCTGACTTCTATCAGAATTCTTTCTGAATCCCTTAGCTGCTATTGCTTATCCCTTTCCAAATACCTTGTGTTTACTTTATATATCTGCATGTATTTTTATATACTTACATATGTACATGCTGTCTCTCCTGATATAATACAAACTCCTTGAAGATGGCAACTGTTAAACATTTCTATCTTTCTATCCCCAGTGATTGGAACATGGTAGGCAACACCTTGTGCATAAAACCTTTTTTGATCTGGGAACTTCTAGTGTCTTCCCTCCCTAAACAATTTTGTATTTAAAGATTTTGTACTTATATGCATCTATTTTCTTTTATGGTTATCTGTATATGCTTACGTATGTATTTTTTGCTCTCTATTAGAATGTAAATTTGAGTGCAGAAATTGTTTCTTCTTCTTTCCTCCTCCTCCTCCTCCTTCTTCATTTGCAACCCTAGTGCCTAGCATAGTGCCTGGCACAGAGTAAGCACTTAATAAATGCTTGTTGAATGATTGGTTGGTTGATTGGTTGATGTGGTTCTGCATTTGATCAAAAATCCCCAAACTGTGACTTGAGTTTTCTTCTTTAAATTAAATCATTTTATAATATCTAAAGGAAGCCAAGATGGCAGAGTAAGCAATAAATGGTTGTAACTCCCCCATATTTGCCTCCAAACAACCATAAAATAGCATTCCAACCTGGAACAGCAGAACCAGCAAAAAGACAGGGTGAAGGGGGCGGAGCCAAGATGGCGGAGTAGAAACAGCTCATCCAAGCCTCTCTGCCCCCAGATTCTCCACAAACTATGTAAAAAAGGACTCTGAAAATCTTCTGGAGCCCCAGCACCCACAGAACGACACAGAGAAGCTAACCTCCCGCTGAGGACAGCCCAGCACCCTGCAGGAAGGACCAGCGCAGTGGTCTGGGAGCCGGCAGCGCGCAGAGCCCAGGAGCCGAGCCGAGGTCCACGTGAGCCGAGGTTTTAGCCCCAGGGCGGCAGGGCCAGCAGCCGGCTGGAGGAACCCCAGAACACCAGGAACTGTGGAGACGCCAGAATTATCAACATAGACTTGCCTAGGACAAAGTAAGAGGTTAGTGTCCTATGGACTTTGGGACCTGTATTTGGGGAATGCGTCAGCTCCCTCCCCTGGGGGCTAGAAGCTGCTGAGGAGACGCCACTGTGTAGTTTTCAGAGGCATTTCCGGCTCCCAGCCTACAAATCGTGGGGAGATCCAGCGATCAGTCTTGGGGGGTAATCGCTCTTGCTTTAACCTCCCTGGATCTGGATTGTGATCTAGGGTGGAAGTTGTGGGTGGGTTTACAGCTTGCCAGAAACGGAAGTTGCCCCCCACACGTTCGGGACGAAAATTCCTCTATCTGGCCTTAAAGCCATAGTGTGGCAACAAGCCCAAAAGTCAAGTAATTAAGTGGCAACATGCCAAGGCAAAGGAAACAGAAAAATGCAACCCTAGACTCCTATTTTGGGGGCATAGAGCGGGAAAAGGACTGTGAGGTCAGAAGTCCTGCTCCAAAAGCCCCAGGGGAAAACATGAGCGGGTTGCAGGCCATAGAGGACCTTAAGGAGGACTTTAAAAATCAAATAAGAGAAGTGGAGGAAAAATTGGAAAGAGAAATGAGAAGGATGCAGGAAAAGTATGAAATGAGGGTCAACAGCCTGACTGAGGAAAACAACACCTTAAAAAATAGACTAACTCAAATGGCAAAGGAGGCCCAAAAGGGCAATGAGGAGAAGAATGCCTTAAAAAGTCGAATTTGCCAGATGGAAAAAGAATCTCAAAAGTTCACTGAGGAGATTCATTCCTTCAGAGTTAGACTGGAGCAAATGGAAGCTAGTGACTTTATGAGAAATCAAGATGCTGTTAAGCAGATCCAAACAAACGAAAGATTAGAAGGCAATGTGAAATATCTCATGGGAAAAACCACTGACCTGGAAAATAGATCCAGGAGAGACAATTTAAAAATTATTGGACTACCTGAAAGCCATGATCAAAGAAAGAACCTAGAAATCACCCTTCAAGAAATTCTCAAGGAAAACTGCCCTGATGTTTTAGATCCAGAGGGCAAAATAGAGGTTGAAAGAATCCACAGATCACCTCCTGAAAAAGATCCCAAAAAGAAAACTCCCAGGAATATTATAGCCAGGTTCCAGAATCCCCAGATCAAGGAGAAAATACTACAAGCAGCCAGGAAGAAACAATTTCAATATTGTGGAAACACAATCAGAATAGCCCAGGCCTGGCAGCTTCTACACTGAGGGATCGAAGGGCATGGAATATGATATTCCAGAGGGCAAAAGAGCTGGGAATGAACCCAAGGGTCACCTACCCAGCAAAACTGAGTATTTTGTTTCAGGGGAAAATATGGTCATTCAGTGGAATAGAGGACTTTCAAGCATTCTTGAGGAAAAAACCAGAATTGAATAGAAAATTTGACATCCAGACACAAGAAGAAGAGATGCCTGAGAAGGTAATCAGGGAAAAGAAATCAAAAGGAACTTATCAAAGTTGAACTATTTACATTCCTATATGGAAAAGCAATATCTGTGACTGATGATATCTTTCTCACTATGAAAATAATGGAAGAAGGGGGTGTGGTCATACGAATACATATGTGAATGTGTGTGTATATGGTTACAGTTATATATGGATAGAGGGCATAGGTTGATTTTGTTGGGAAGGGAGAGTACTCAAGGGATGAAATTATGAGGTGAGAGAGGAAAGTGGCAAGAGGAGATGGGGAGAGACATGGTAGGGTAAACTATCTCATGTAGGGGAAGTGGGTGCAAAGGAGGGGGAGAATAAGGAAGGCTAAAAAGGCAAAACCACATTCACATTGAATTTGGTTCAGGGAGAAAATGACATACATACTAAATGGGATATCTCAACCTGCAGCAGGATAGGGGGAAGGGGGATGAGAGGAGAGATGATGGATGGGAGGGCATCCTTGGGGTGAGGGGAGGTTGGAAGTACCCACTATAGAAGAGGGACAGGATCATGTAGGGAATGGACCAGGTGGGGGTGGGATGAGTGGGAGGGAATTATAAGCAGCCTTGTACAACATATCTACTATGATAATGTTTTGCATAGCTAGACATGTACAACATATACTGAATTACTTATATCCCAGGAAGGAATGGGTGACAAGGGAGGAAGGAAAGGGATCTGAAATTCAAGGGCGTAACATTAAATGTTTCAAATATATATATAAATACTATTATTAATACTCTTTTGCCTATAATTGGGAGATAAGATGTGCAGGCATTGGGACACAAAGATTCATTTTCCTCTAATGGAAAAGTCGATGGGGGTATGGGAGAAGGTATGGGAGAGAGCAGATTGGAGGAAGCGATATCTTGTGGGACTGCTATTCTGGGAGGTTGGGTAGGGGAATAATGGGGGGAAAATGATTGTAACTCAAAATCTGGCGGAAATGAATGATGTAAAACAGAAGTTAATAAAGTATTTGTTTAAAAAAAAAAAAAAAAGACAGGGTGAAACAATCTCTTAGCCCAAGAAACTTGGAAGATTGAAAAGAAAGGTCTATGTTACTCAAGTAAAAGGGGAATGCAGTCCAGGACAGGAAGCATCCCAGTAAGTGAGCAGCAAGCCCTACCTCAGCAAACCAGGGGGATATCCTGAGCCACAGTGCAGTGGAGCAGGCAAACACCAATACCAGCACCCCTCCATATGCCTCAGCATAGCCAGGGGAATGGGCAGACATTAGCTCTGAGAACCCCATGTGCTTCAGTATAGCCCAAGGTAAACAGGTAGCTGTCAACCCCATGGTTGCCTAAGCAAATAGGCAGCCATTAGCACCAGCCCTCACCATTCGTTTCAGCGTAGTCTTGGGCAAATAGATAGGTGCCAGTGGTCAGAAAACCACACACTTCAGTTTAGCCCTGGGGAAACGCAGAAACACCCTACCAGCCTCAACACAAGCCAGACACCAGCACTAGGACCCTGGCTCAGCACCAGGTATGCTGCCAGACCCTTATGGTCCCCAGCCGCACCAGTCACCCCCCCACCGTACCCCCTTTAGCACAGCACCAGACACAAAGATCCTCATGGGCCTCACGGCAACATCGGTACAGCACCAGGTGAACAGCCAAGGCCTGTAGCTCCTGGCACAAGAAGCCTGAGACAGTGTCCCTTCCACCCTGGGAGTAGAGGTCAAATTTAAAAGAAAAAAGAAAAGTCCATAAAAGATGAGCAAAAAACAACAGAAAAAGGAATCTGACCATAAGTTTTTAGGGTGACAGGGTAGATCAAGACACAAACTCAGAAGAGAGCAACAATGTCAAATGACCTATGGGCAAAGCCCCGTCTGCCCCCTCCTCCCAAATGAGAAGTGGTCTCAACCCCAGAAAGAACTCATAGAAGGGCTCAAAAAAGGGCTTAAAAATCATATAAAAGAAGTAGAAGAAAAATGCAAAAAAACAAATGCAAGTGATGCAAGAGAATTATGAAAAAAAAAGTCAACAGTTTAGAAAAAGAAAACAATTGCTTGAAAAGTAGAATTGCCAAATGGGAAAGGAAATACAAAAATCTACTGATTGAACTAATTCCTCTGAAAGTAAAATTGAAATGAAATGAAAAAGGCAGCACAAAAACTAATGGAAGAGGGTGGAGCCAAGATGGTGGAGTAGAAACAGGACTTCAGCACAGCTCCAGCTTCCACCTTCTCCAATACATGTAAAAACTGACTCTAAACAAATTTTAGAGCTACAGAACCCACAAAGTGACAGAGAGAAACAAATCTCCCACTGAAGGAAGCCTGGAAGGGTCCATCACATTGTGCTTGGAGAGGAGAGCAGTCCTGACAGCTATAGTTTTAGCCCCTGGGTGGCACCCCTCCAGCAAGGGCTGGAGCAAATCTCATAACTCACTGGGAGCTGAGGGCAGTCCCACCTGAGCCTCAGTTTTACCCCAGGGTGTCCCCAATGTGTGGTGGCTATAGCAGACTTCACAAGAGTACATCACCAGCAGCTGTAGTAGTTTCCAGACTTCTCAATCCATAAATGCTAAAGACAAAGTAAAAGGTCAGTGTGGAACTCAGTTGGAGGATAGAAGAGTGCAGTCTGGCTGCTACCCTGGAATGAGAAGCAGAGGAGGCCCAGTGGCTGCAGTGTTGCTGCATGGCTGCTTCTAAAGCCCCTGCCCTGCGGATTGTAGGGGGACCAAGCAACCATTCAGAGGGTAAGCACTCTTGCTATGACGTGCTTAGATCTGGATTGTGGTCTTGGGTGGTGGTGCTGGGGTGTGTGACCAGTGAAACAGAGCATGTGGGGGCTGTAGAGAGGGCACCCATTGAATAGCTCTGGAAACTGCAAAAACCCCAGCAATTTGGGACATAGTTCTCTCCATTCAGGAAGCAGAGTTCTACTATGGCAAAGAGCTCAAAAGTCAAGTAATTGGTTGGCGATATGAGCAAGCAATAGAAGCACAAACAGACCATAGAATCCTTTTTTGGGGACAAAAAGGATCAAGGCATGGAGCAGGAGGAAGACAGAAAAGTCAGAATTCCTGCATCAAAAGCCTCCAAGAAAAATATGAACTGATTACAGGTTATGGAGGAGCTCAAGAAGGATTTTGAAAATCAAGTAAGAGAAGTGGAGAAAAATTGGGAAGAGAAATGGAATGCAAGAAAATCATGAAAAACAAGTTAACAGCCTGCTAAAGGAGACCCAAAAATACACTGAAGAAAATAATACCTTAAAAAAATAGACTAACTAAAATGGCAAAAGAGGCCCAAAAGCCAATGAGGAGAAGAATGCCTTAAAAGGCCAAATTTGCCAGATGGGAAAAGAATTTCAAAAGGTCACTGAAGAGAATAATGCCTTCAAAATTAGATTAGAGCAATTGGAAGCTAATGACTTTATGAGAAATCAAGATACTATAAAACAGATCCAAACAAATGAAAAAATAGAAGGCATTGTGAAATATCTCATTGGAAAAGCCACTGACCTGGAAAATAGATCTAGGAGAGATAATTTAAAAATTATTGGACTGCCTGAAAGCCATGATCAACAAAAGAGCCTAGACATCATCTTTCCAGAAATTATCAAGCAAAATTGCCCTATTATTCAAGAACCAGAGGGCAAAATAGAAATTGAAAGAATTCACTAATCACCTCTTGAAAAAGATCCCAAAAAGAAAACCCCTAGGAATATTATAGCCAATTCCAGAGTTCCCAGGTCAAGGAGAAAATACTCCTAGCAGTCAGGAAGAAACAATTTAAGTATTGTGGAAACACAATCAGCATAACACAAAACCTAGAAGCTTCTACATTAAGGGATCAAAGGGCTTGGAATATGATATTCTGGAAGTGAAAGGAGCTAGTACTAAAAACAAGAATCACCTACCCAGCAAAACTGAGTATAATGTTTAAGGGGAAAATATGGTTATTAAATGAAATAGAGTACTTTCAAGTATTCTTGATGAAACAGCACACAGTACTTGTTTAGTCATTTGTTTTAATCATTTGCCTATAAAAACATCTTTTATTTGCCTGGAGTTATTATTTCATCAGTACAGGGAGCTTCCCAGTAAGAAAACTCTCTCTGTCAATGCAGATGTAAAACAATCCTACTGCTTATACTCTTAATAAATTGCCCAGGGTACAGTGAACCTAAGAGACTTGCCCAGGAACACATGCCAATATGAAATGGACAGAATTTGAATCCAACTTATTCTGAATCCAAGGTACACTGTGTCCATGACACAACTCAAGCAAACGTATGGGCAGGGAGTTAGGGTATTTTTGGTTTTGTTTTTAACAAAAAATTAAAGTCATGGGGGAATGTATAAATTACAGAATCCATATGGTTTAATCCTGGCTCTACTTGCCAACTATAGGGAACTATATGTTACTCTTTTCAATCCCCTCCTTCTTCCTGAATGATTTCCTTCTGTCAGGTCTTGTTCTCAGATATTAGATGAGTTCCAGGTTTCTTTCTAATGAATTTTGTTTGCAGACTCTCTGATCTTCTAGAATTTGCTTCCATTACCCTTAGGTCCAGGTGTGGGAAATTCAGGGTTTATATCAGATATTCCATTTTTACAGTTCCTCCAGACTTCTCCTTTTTTCAGTCATTCATTCATCCATCCATTCATTCATTCAAATAGCCCATGTTAAGTGCTTACTATATGTTAGGAACTATGCTAGGTACCAGAGATACAAAGACAAAAATGGAACAATGTCTGTCCTTAAGTAGGTTGTGTTCTATGAAGGAAAATTATTCAGAGGAATAAATTTCAAAATACAAAGCAAACATAGTTTTAGTGGTTCAGGGCAGAGGAACAACAGTAACAACTGGAGGGCATCATGTAGGAGAAAATATTTGAGCTGAGCCTTACAGGAAGCTGGGGATTTTAAGAAGAAGAGAAGAAAAAGTATGGAGATGATTCATGGCAGGGTATATGGATGGGAGATAGAATGCTGTCTATGTGAATGAAAGGTATTGATGTACAAAAACCATGAAAGGGTAGGCTGGAGTCAGACTGTGAAGGACTTCAAATGCCAAAAAGCAAAGTTTCTATCTTATCCTAAAGACAAGAGTAGTGTATTGGAACTTCTTAGGAGTATCATGGTCAGAGTTGTCATTTAGGTAATATCAGCTTGGTAGCTATGTGGAGGATGCATTGGAGAAAGAACAGGATCCAGAAAAACCACTTAGTTAATTGTGGAGGCAAGAGGTGGTTAGGGCCTGAAGTAGGGTGGTGGCTCTATTAGTTAGCCTAAGGGTTTTCTCTCACACTAGACTCACTTCAATGGACCTAGGGAAGCAATGACTTTACCCTATTACTCCCTGGACAAGAATCTATCAGCCTTTCTGAGCTTGTCCTCTTAGGTAACACACCAACTTTATAACTGTCTTCTACAACTTTTTACTCCCTATCTTCTCTATTCTGATTGGTTTGGTCAAGCTAAGTACCCTAGTCGGATGGTAACAGCTAACTCTCCTTTCTAGGGTGATGTTGTCTTTCCCATTTATTTCCCTGAACTGGAATCTGGTTCAAGCTCCTGGATCCCTTTCCCTGAGCCTTAATTCCCCATGTTGCTCTCAGTTCCCTATGTTCCTTTCCAAAGTGAAGCTTTGTTCTAGGTGCCTTAATAACCTGCTGTTGTTTGTTCCTTGTCTAGTCCTGGCTTCCAGTGTATTGTGTGTTGTTGAGTCTCAACTGAGTGAGACCCCTCATGATCCCATTTGGGATTTTCTTGGCAAAGATACTGGGGAGATCTGCTATTTCCTTCTCCAGATCATTTACAGATGAAGAACTGAGGCAAACAGTGTTAAGTGACTTTCCCAAGGTCACACTGCTATACTAGCAGTGTCTAAGGCGAGATTTGAACTCAGGTCCTTCTGACTGCAAGTCTGGCAGTCTATCCACTGTAACACCCAGATGTCCCTCTAGCTCATTGACTGATATGAAATTAATAATAGCTTATATACGTATACTATACAAAAGAATTATCAATATTTTTGCAAATAGAGAAACTTAGGCTCAGAGAAGTAAATTGGTTTGTCTATGGTAATACAACTGATAAATACTGGAGACAAGATTTGCCCCTAGTTCTTCTACACTTCAAGATCAGCAGTCTATCTCCTTTGTCAAACTGGTGAATGTTTATTACCTATCATTACCCTGATTTTAAGATCCAATAAATGCCCTGACATTGGGTTGCTATATATGGCTCATTTCCCCTTCCCAGCTGAGTGATTTAGTAAACTCAAGGTTTACAGTTTTTAAATTTCCTAAACAATAGATATATTTTAGCATATTTTTCCAATAATAATGACAATGACTAACATTTATATAGCACTTACTATATGTTGTGCTAATCCTGTTTGTAAATGTTGTGGCTGAGCATGACTCCTCTTCTGGGCCTTTACTTAACCTCTACCTGTTTCCTGAAATTACTTCCCCTCTGCCTTTTTTTTCCAATCCAAAATTTCTTTCAAGTACCACCTTCGTGAAAATTTCCCGCCTGCTCCCCAGCCTCCTATGATCTTGCAACCTTTCTCAGCAAATTAGCAAAGTCAGTCACTCCTGACGCAATAGTTTTGGGTACAGGCTTCAGTGGATGGAAAGCATTTATCATTTGTCCAAACTTCTGTTATCTAGCGCTCCAGGCACTATGCAAAATTTGGGTTTACAAAAATAAAAATTAAAAAATTCTTTAGCCTTCAAGAGCTTTCATTCTGTGTAGTCATTATGAAAAGTGTGCTAAATTTTAAGTTGGGGGGCCAGGGGTTTCAAACCAGCTTTGTAATTTACTGCCTATACAACCTTGGACAAGTCACTCAACTTTTCTGGGCCTCAGTTTCCTTATCTGTTAAGTTACACAGATTAATTGCCCTCTGAGATCCCTATCAGCTCTATGTCTATGAGCCTATGACCTTAAAAATATGGAAGAAAAGAGAGAGGGGAGAAATTTTTTTTACTGGAGCATAAGGCCCCTTCATTAAGAATAACCTAGCTGTGAGGGGCGGCTAGGTGGGGCAGAGAGTAGAGCGTCGGCCCTGGAGTCAGAAGGACCTGAGTTCGGATTCGGCCTCAGTCACTTAACACACACAAACAAAAACCTAGCTGTGTGACCTTGGGCAAGTTACTTAACCCCAATTGCCCTCCAAAAAAGCAAAAAAAAAAAAAAAAAGAATAACCTAACTGGAAAAGGCTGATTCCCTCTGCTCAGAATATAAAGTTTGGCAAGTAGACTGCAAAACATCTCAAAAGCATGAAAGTAATGCTCCATTGACATCCTGCCTCCATACCCTGACCTCTAAGAAATTATAAAATAGAGTATGAAATCATGGGCTTCCTGCTAATAACCAGACCTCACATAGATAGTAACTCATTTTACTCCGGCAATAGTCATGTGAGAAAGACATAAAGGTATTCTTATTTTCATTTTGTAGAGAAGAAACCAAGTATTAGAGGACTTAAATGATTGTTCCATGTTCACACAACTACTGTTAAGTGTGGTGTTCAAAACCACCTCCTCATTTGACCCCCAGGCCAAACTTCTGTTATGCTACTTCCTCTAGTGGTAGGAAAAAATATCTACCAGAATAACCAGATGTGAGTTAGTTTTTTTTTTCCCCTTTCCTTACAATTTATTGAAACTATACTGGAGACTTAATAGCCTCAGAGGATTAAAGGCTTGGACCCTTGATGTTGCTTCTTGGCAGGGTTGTGCTGGTGAATATTTTAACAACTGGCTCTCTTGAGGGGAAATATATGCATGCCACACTTTAAAATTTTAATATGTATCATTAACATTTCCTCCATCACTTTCCTAAGTCTAGACAATCAACAAAATAATCAGTTAAGCCCTGATTTATAGCATTTTCAATTTCCAAGGTATAAATGCTTACACTGAAAATTTAATAATCAGCTCTCCTGAGTCTGTATGAGTCATCTGCAGCACACCTGTGCTTCCTGGTCTACTGTGTAAAGAAATCCATAAGGAACATTAGTTCCTCTCTAATGCTTGACCAGAAGAACACCATGGGCAACACAGAGATGGGGGAGTTGTGCTTGGTTGAATCAGTGCAGGGTCCTTACTGAGCATGCTTATTGAATAACCTCCCCAAGAAACAGCTAAGTCTTCTTTGGTTAACTGTTAGATGGACTTTGAGTGTCTCATTTTATCCCAGTGGCAAATCTATACAGCCACGGTTCTAACCTGTTCTTTCCTGGGCTATAAAAAAAACTTGACATTTACATATCACTTTACAAAGTATTACATCAGTGATGTATTACCTCCCATGTTTCAGAAAAAAAGAAACTGATATACCCAGAGAATAAACAACTTGCCCAAGAAAAGTAGCTGCCTTGGTTGCAGTGCTAGGAATTGAGTCTAAGTCTCTTGTAAATTCTTATTAATTAAATTAATAATTATTATATAATATTAACAATTAATCACCTTAATATTTGCTATTGTATTGCATTTATTTAGTGCTTTCAGGATTGCAAAGCACTTTTACATATGTTCACTCACTGAACCTTACCCCATTTTACCAAAGAGGAAACTAAGGCACAGAGAGATTAAGTGATTTGCCCAGAGTTACAGAGTTAAGAAGTCTCCTAAGCAGGATTCGCACTTAGGTCTTCTAGACTCCAAGTTCTATACTCTATTCACTATGCCACCAAGTTTCCACATAAGACTGTTGTTCAAGGATCAATCTATGTGAAGGAGTCTCATAACAATGTTGGCCATTAGATAATGAGCTTTCAGAGGCCACAGCAGTGCACAAAGACCATCAGGTGAGATTAAAATGGTTTGAAATTTGCTTTGTTTGAGGGAAAAATCACATCAAAAGAATTATGAATTGTTAAACTATGAAAAGAATGGCATTATACAAAATTAATTTTACATTATACAAATTTATGTTATACATTATAGCAAATAATACCAATCTAACTATAATGTAATGGGGGTGTTTAAGCAAACTCCCCATATTTACTCAGCTGGGAACCTTTCCACGGTTCAATTTGTATTCTGGACTCTTCTTCTAGGTCACATGCTCTGGCCTCTTGCTAAAATACATGTGTAATCATCAGCTTTTGGATGGTCTATGTGTGTTATTCATATTGGAATTTGGATTGAAGATGATTGATGGAAACCAAGATGGTAAAGTAGCAGGAAGAAGTGCAGTGACCCCCAACTCTTCCAAACAGATCTAGAAAACATACAAGACAGAATCCTGATGGGTAAATTCAAGAAAAAGTCCTAGTAAGTCACTTTTTAAAATCCAGATTGGCACAGAGAGGTTGTAGAACATTGAGGAAGTTACCTAACCAGGAGCACTCCTTGAGAGAAGGAACACTCCAACCAAGAAGAGAGGATGTGAACCAGTGTAAGAGGAGGTCTCAGACCCACACTGGGGAACCAAAGTGGAAAGAGCTGCTAACTGGCTGCTTTGTCACCCACTACCCAGTTCCAGGTAAGGAAGGTGCCTATGACTAAAGTTGGCACTGCAAATTAGGGAAAAATAGTGGATCCTGGTTTTGTACCAAGGGAGGACAAATTCAGAAGCAGGCAGTAGCAGTGTGACTCAGATCTGAGAAGAGCATCGTCTCTAGTTCCAACTTCTAGTTCAGTCTGAAGCCTACAGAAAGAATAATCAAAGCAAAAAACCTAGACCAAAGAGTACTATACAGTTCTGTCATTCTGAAACAGCAAATTTCACAACTAGAGAATAGAAACTGATTCCAGCATGAATCTATTATTGCTCAGTCCCAAACACAGTTCAGAAACTTGCAGAGCTCTATCAGCAATCAGACTTTGTCCTGGATTAGATCATTTTGAGAGCACCAAAAGTTTTCAGTTCCCCAGACTGAACTGTCCTTGAGATCCTAGAATACCACAAGAATCAAAACCTCAAGAAAGCAGCAATAAGATCAGTCCAGACTTAACCTCCAGAAGTGCACAAAGCCTGACCCTAACATAAGGTAGGAAGTAGGTGGGGAAAATGAGCAAATAAATAAAAATCCCACCTTGGAATTATCTTATAGTGATAGACATGGTCAAGACAAAAACCCAGAAAAAGGGAAGGACTACAAAAAAGCTTATGCAAAACCCCAAAGAAAAAGACAGCTTGGGCACAAATTCAAATAGAATTCTTACAAAAGATGAAATAAGAGTTAAATAAAAATTATGAATGAAATGAGAGTGCAAGAGGAAATACTGAAAAAGAAACGAGCAGTAGGAAATAAATAATTGGAAAGAGAATTAATATTTCGGCACAAAAAGTATAAAACCTTGCCCAAGCAACAAACTCCTTGAAATTTAAAATGGACCAAGTAGAAGCCAAGAACATCTATAAGACAATAAGAAATATTAAAGTCAAAAAACTGAAAAATAAGAAGAAAATTTAAAGTATCTTATAGCAAAAATAACTAACCTGGAAAATAGATCTAAGACAAAACTTGTAAGAATCATTGAACTCCCTGAATGCCATGACCACAAAGAGTTTAGACAACATATTTCAAGAAATCTTAAAACTTCCTAGATCTTTTTGAACTAGAGGGCAAAGTGGAAATAAACTTTGTCAGTCATCTCCTGAAAGAAATCCCAAAATGAAAACTTTTAGGAATATTATATTTAAAAATCCAGAGCTTCCAGTTCAAAGAAAAAAAAATGCTGCAAGCAGCCAGAAAGAAATCAAGTGCTATACCAAGACAATCTAATCAAGATGACACAAGATATAGTAGTCATCACTATGTAGGAGCAGAAGTCTTGAAATATGATATTCCAGAAGGCAAAAGATATAGGTTTATAGCCAGTAAAACTGAATATAATCCTAAAGAAGAAAAAAAAAAGGATCTTTAATGAAGTAGATGACTGCCAAATATTCCTGATGCAAGACTAGTGTTACATAGAAACTTTGAAGTCCAAACTCAAGAGTTAAGAGAAACACAAAAGTAAGGAAATGCTCATAAAGGAACAAAGAAAGATAAAATGCTTACATTCAAACATAGGGATATTATACAAGTGTTCCCTCTGTGCCCTATCACCATCAGGGGTCATAGATGAAATCTAATTAAACAGAGGACCTAGGAGTAATTCTGCTATATCTTGATGACTTAAAAGGAAGGGAAAGAAGAATGAATGAGACAGAGAGAGAGAGAGAGAGAGAGAGAGAGAGAGAGAGAGAGAGAGAGAGAGAGAGAGAGAAAGGAAAGGAAGATCAGGGAAAAATATCTTATATAATCAGGGTGCACAAGTAGACATTTATACAAGCAAGAAGGAGGGGTTGAAGGGAAGAGACCTAACTCTCATCTGAACTCATCAAAAATGGAAGAATACACAGATACAGAAATATCTTTCTCTCAACAGGGAAATGGGAGGGAAAGGGGAGAAGGAAAAAGGAGGAATTAGAAAGAAGGTAGATAAAGAGAAAAATTATTCTCAGCAAAACAAACTCTAACTAAGGATGTAGAAATATATTTATAATTCTTTTTAGGTGGCAAAGAATGGGGATCTGAGGTGGGGTAGGATAAGTTGAGAAATGACTGAATAAATTATGGTATATAAATGTAAAAACATTCATTTTTAATGTAAGAAATTACTAAGAGGATAGTTTCAGAGAAACTGAGATTTAGAGAAAAGTGAACAGAATCAGGAAAACATTTTATACAGCAACAAAAAAAGGATAAAGGGAGATTTGAAAGAAATGGAAACTCTGAGCAACTGAATAATCAACCACAATTTCAGAGAACTAATAGCAAATATGTCATCCATCTCCTGATAAAGAGGTGACAGACTCAGAATACAGAATGAAGCTTTTTTAAAACATGATCCATGCAGAAATTTGTTTGGCTCAACTATACTTGTTTGTAACAGGACTGTTTTGTTCTCAATTGAGGAAGGAGTTTGGGTAGGAGAAAGAGAATATAGATTTGTGTTGATTGAAAAAAAATCTTTTTTTTTTAAGATCATTGGTGGCTGAGCTAGGAAAAGTCGTCCTTTCAGTAGAGTAGATGAGAGAGTTAAGAGTGAACTTCCTTTCTCTTTCAAGCAATCTCCATTGTTAGTATTCAGACAGTATCAGGTCTCTTGGACTTCCATCAAGGGAAGGAATTAATTTCTTTCTTTTCCCCTCCAGAACCTATGGCAGTTAAACTCACATGATAGCAAGAACATAAAGTTGCCTAGGTAAACCTGTGACATGATCTCAAATCTTTGACTATCTCTCATGTTTGTGTCTCTTTCCTTGAACACAAGTGACTTTTAAGCACTATCCTGAGAATAGGTGTTTCCAGGTCAGTAGGTCAAGAGCTCCAGAATGGTGTGTTGGTTGCCTAGGTGATCCTTAGAAGAGATGACAAAAAGGATATTCCTATAGCTGTGGGAATCTGGAGGGCTGAGGCTTGCCCTGATTTGAAAAGAAATCTGGACATATGAGTTACTCAGGCAGTGCATATGCAGGGTGAATGTGAAATATTTGCTGAGCAACCTTACAAATTTGAATTTACCTCTCAGGAAAGTATAATATTATTTCATGTTTTAAATATTTTTCAATGGGTGTTTATGAATGTGCTTAAGCATTTCTTCTTTTGTAGTGTAGAAAATAAGTAGCTATCCTATATCCGATATCTACTTTGTACATTGAGGATCTTTTTTAGAGGGGACACAATCAATTTCTTTTGGGGAGGTCGATTTTGGAAAACATTCTTGGCATAGCTCCAGATTGGTTGATGAACCACAGAGTTTGAGAGAAGATTGATTTCTTTCCTTTAAGGGAAGACTGGGCGAATTTAGGACTAGAGCCCCTTTTCTGAGAATAAATATTGGGCCACAGGTGATAATAAGATCAAAGATCTACAGCAAATAAGGACAGTTTAAACTTATTTTATGGGTGAGAAACCTAGGTCTAAGTTTATGTACGTAGTGTCAGAGATGGGATCCAAATCCTTTCATTTCAAAGTAAAGTTCCACACTTCTAGTCAGGTTCCCTTGCCATACACAGACTTGACCCAAGACACCTTGAAATTGTATTAGAATGAGACAAAGCCTGTAGTTTTCTGATCTCTTTTATTGCATTAAAGATAGGCAATTAGAAATGTGGGAGCCTATTGGGCAAAGGTATATATTTGCTTTCCTTAATGCGAAATGAAATAGTTCCTTTTTAAAATAAATTCATTAAATTCCCATGAGCTTGATTGGACCTTGGACATCATTTAATCCATGCCTCTTATTTTTCTGATGAAGAAATTGAGGCCCACAAAGGTGACTTGATCAGAGTCACCCAGCAAGCTAGTGGTAAAAACAGAACTTCAACTCACGTCTCTAATGATTTTATGTTCCACAAAGACTGGCCATGCTTTATTGCTTCACATGCCTCTCCATCCTATTTCCATCCCACTCTGCAGAGCATTGTAATTACCATAAAGATTCTGTGACCCATTTGCTCAGGAGAATGGGGGCAGCTCCTGTCCTTGGGGTTGAGTTTTCCCGTAAATATGTTGTTAAAAACTATATTCTTCTTCCATATCAAAACCCCTGGCAGTTTCTTTCTAATTTTAGTTTCCCTCTCTGAGCAGTATCCTGTAATCACAGTTTGGGCAGATAAAAATATTATAGGGCTTTTCAGCATCCCAAATGCTACCGTTGAACTTGAACATTTAACACTTGAGGTTTCAGAAAAGTTCTGATGTCAAGCAAACCAGCAGGTACCATTGGCTGGAAAGTGGAGAAGCTCCTCTTGGAGAGTTTGGAAAACTTTTGCTTAGATATCTGGCCTGAAAAAGAAAGTGGTTTCTCCCCTTTCCTCTATTGCTTGGTATAATAGTCTTCTTCTCTCTCATCAGGCTGCCTGTACATACACATATATTCATGTACAAATAAATGTACATATAAACATGCACCTATATGCATGGATAAAGTATATATAAAATATATACAAATGTATACACATGTGCATAGATGCACGTGTATCTGTGTATATATCTTTACTATGTGTACATTATATATGTGTGTGTTTTGTATATATACACACACAGGGTTTTCAAACACAAATGTGTATGTATATGTGTATATAAATATAGGATTTTGAAACATATATGCACATGTATGTATGTATGTGTCTATTATCTATCTACGCATCATTGGTCTTCTTTTTGAGCAAATACAATCCTAGCTCTATGGGAATAAAATTTTAATCAGGAAACCCTTGAATACATAATATAAATATAAATATGTATATAAAGACAGATATCCTTGCAGCTACAATATATAATATATGTTGTATATGAATAATATATATGAATGTGTTGTATTATATCTGTGTGGGTATGTGTATGTGTATGTGTGTGTGTATTTGTGTGTGTAAAGCATTTATATCCATGTGTTTTGGGGGAGAAGACTGAGGTAGAGAAGGGAAGATCTGTAATTTAATCAGTAAGGAGAACTCATTAGGAAATATCCTTCACTCTTACAGATTAACCTCTCATCTGTACCTTACTGTCTTAGAGAAATGCCCAAGGCACTGATTTGTCTAGGGTCATGTAACCAGGTTGTGTCAGAGGCAGGCCCTGAGCCTAGGACTCCAAAAGCATGAATTGGATAAAGAATGATAAGAAAGTCCTTGTTAAACTATCTGTGAAGCTCACAGCAAAGAAACTTAGAGGCATTTAAGACTTTCAGAGTCATATTTGAAAAACCCTGTACAAGAGGCAATGATCTATATATTACTTCAGGCATATATGTGTGTGCATGTACATGCATGTGTGTGTTTATATACATATAAACACACATGTACACATGCACACACACAAGCATACATATACATGCACACATATATAATACTGCTTGTGTTGTTGTTCAGTCATTTTTATATTGTGTCGAGCTTTCCATGACTCCATTTGGGGTTTTCTTGGCAAAGATACAGGAGTGGTTTGTCATTTCCTTCTCCAGCTCATTTTACAGATGAGAAAACTGAGGCAAACGGGGTTAAGTGACTTTCTTAAAGCCACATAGCTCTTAAGTGTCTGAGGACATATTTGAACTCATAAAGATGAGTCTTCCTGACTCCAGGCTTTAAATTCTATCCAGTGTGCCACCTAACTGCCTTAATACTGCTTTTACTTCATTCAAATTATTAGGGTAAATTGTCATTGTCACATTATAAGAAATGATGATTCTCTTTATTAGTAAATTTATGAAAACAATTCTATCAGATGACACCTACCTCAAATATTCCCTTGATCTTTTCTTCCTACTTCTGTCTAGAATGTATTCAGCAATAAATAGATTGAAAGACTGAAGATGTTGAATTGTTGAACCCAGACTCAACCTGACAATTGGGGTTGGTGGGGGGGAAGGGGGGAAGCTTCATTGTTTTGTATTGTTTTGTTTACCAGTTACTCTTGCTCTGGAGTTCAAGATGAACATTTTTTAAATTTATAAGTACTAACATTGTTTATAACATTTAGGAGTCTAATATTAAATGAGGCTATGGTGAGGGAATCACATGAGTTGAATCCTTAGCCATGATAAAAAAAAAAATGGATTTGAGGTTCAAGGATCTGAGTTCAAAACCCAGACCTCTTATTTGCCATATGTATGATACTGGGCAAATTACTTTTTTGAATCTCAGTTTCCTTATCTGTAAGTAAAGAAGTTAGACTAGAGATCCTCTGAAATTTTTCCAACTCTAAATCTATGATCCTATAAACCTTGTGAGGTGTGAAATTCAAGAAATATGCCCACAGAATCATAAATGAGGGGAGAACTTTTATTATTTATTTCAACTATGTTTGACTCACTTCTCCATAATACTAGGTAGATATTTCCTCTCCTCCTCTCCTAGTTCTTATGCCACAGTCTCTGTGTGTGTGTGTATAATATATATATACATACATATGTGTACATATATATACATGCATGTGTGTGTATATATGTATATATACATGCATGTGTGTATATATATGCATATATATATATATATATATACTATATAATAAATAACATGACTTGTGGGATAAAAAACTGGAACCCAAATCATGAAGACTTGGGTTTAGGTCTTTAGGTCCTACCTGAGACATACAGAAGCTCTGGACAAGTCTACTGATCTCTCAAGTTCCTGGGAAGCTTTAAGACCATAAGTTGTAGAATAGTTGTAGATATGCTTAGTTGAGTAGATTCCCACACTTGGGTAGCTTTCTATATAATTTTAGAAGTGGGTGCCCTGAGTAAAGAAAACAAACCGGAAGGAATTAGCAATCAGTACTAAAAGGATCCATGAATTTTTATAACCTCTAGTCTGAATTTGTGTACCCATGGTTTTGGTCCAGCCCCCATGCATAACAGGTCCATCTATTCCCTGCGGTGCCTCTGTATCTCTCCCATACCCGTGAAGATCAATGGAATCTCATAGAATAATGGTTTATAATCATATTTCTCCCACCAAAAACTGCTTGTGTTTCTCAAGGACAAAGAAGTACTGGATTTAGATCTGCGTTTAGCAGGGGAAAATTACTTTGTCTTTAGAAATGGTACCTAGTTACTATCATTTCCGTTATAGAATTATTCTTCATTTTGAATGTGTAAGAAAGTTCTCTTGAACTTATTTTTTATTTTTTTGCTTTTGGGAGGGCAATTGGGGTTAAGTAACTTGCCCAAGGTCACACAGCTAGGTTTTTGTTTGTGTGTGTTAAGTGTCTGAGGCTGGATCCGAACTCAGGTCCTTCTGACTCCAGGGCTGACGCTCTACTCACTGCGCCAGCTAGCTGCCTCTTGAACTTATTTTTCAAAGAATGATTGTGTTTTTTCTAGTCTGTTTGAGATTGAAAATTCTTGAATACCCATTTCTGCTCATTTGTGCCTTTTCTAGGACAATTTTATTATTTCTATTTCTGTCTTTTTCTGCTACCATACAGTTATTTATTCCTCTATATTTATATGTAAACTATATTTCTTTATGAAATATGTATATATTTATCGATATATAAACATTCATACATACATATGCAGGAAAATGAGCTTTCCCTTTGGCTGCTATTCCAAACAATAATAAATCTTGATTCTTTCCTCTCTAGTCTATTCAAAACTGTATGAGCTGCAAATGAAGTCATTGTTGATTCTACAGTCATGATTTCTCTCCCTGGGCTATTTCCAACCAGGAGTCTTCCCTTTTTTACAAATTTTTCCATGATTTCTTATACAGGGCTCCCTAGCTATTAGTCTGAAAGGCTTAATTGTTTCCAAGTCATTTAATGAATATTTATTAAGCACCTAGTAGGTCAAGGCCTTTTGCCCAGTTGTATATGTACAAAGATCAGAACAGGGCAGCCTATGTCTTCAAGAAGCTAATATTCTAGTGGAATTGGAGGGTAGGGATACAACACGAACACTGAAAAGTATACTAGCAAGGTAAAGAGTGATGGGGGCAAGGAAGAAAGATCTAGTCATCAAATTTTGGCCCAGTTTTACCCTGATGGAAACTTATAGTTCAGCCTAAGCAGACTCAAAACATGAGAATCTAGCTATGTATCCAGATTTATGGCATGTCTTTTCCTAAATCAATTTTCCTTCATAGACATCCAGATCCAATACCTACTTAATTTTCATCAGCTCTAACTAATATTGAGAATGCAGTCATATGTATTGGTAGAGAGACTTTTGCCTGTTTTTATTGCTTTATATTTTATATTGTATCTCAAATTATATCTTCATATCTCTGATTTAATTTTATGTGTATTTATGGCATAAAAAAGTCTTTCCCATAAAGGGAGTGTGTAAGTAAAAAGAGATTGATTATCATTCCCCATTAAATCATTAGAACATTTATTCACAGGTCCAGTCCCTTTTAAATAGTCATGTGGTCTGAACATACATAAACTGTCTTGTCTTGATGCTTACTGGGAGGAAACAGTCAAATCAGAAAGCTGCATTATGGTTGCAATTACCCCTGTGGTGTTAAAAGTTCTACCTGGGGCAGCTAGGTGGTGCAGTGAGTAGAGCACCGGCCCTGGAGTCAGAAGTACCTGAGTTCAGATCCGGCCTCAGACACTTAACGCACAAACAAAAACCTAGCCATGTGACCTTGGGCAAGTTACTTAACCCCAATTGCCCTCCAAAAAAAAAAAAAAAGAGAGAGAGAGAGAAAAAAGTTCTACCTTATCAGCTGTATCGCTCTTATTTTTTTTTTTCTTTTGGAGCAGACAGACAAAATTGTAGGGTTCATTTATCCTACCAAGACTAAAGCTGAAGGGAAACTCTATCTAGGAATTTTCACTATTCCTCCCAAAACAGCACTAGGTTTAAGGCCAGTATTTGCAATAAAATATCTACTTTTTTTTCTCTTTCTCCCTTTTTGTTATGTGTCCCTGCTAGCATTTATCACTAAGTAATAGCTCTGAGACAACCATATCATTTTCTCTGGGCCACTGTAAGCTACAGGAGAGACAATTTATTCTGAGTCTGTGCTGTTATTTTGGTAAAATTTGCAAGAGTTACCAACAAGCTGAACAGTAAACCTGACTATGAATAGGGCCCAGAATTCAGTAAAGAGGAGAAAGTATAAATTAAGTTGCATTTGTGAAATGCAATAATAATCCCAGGCTTCTCCCTGAAGTAAGGGCCTGCCTTTATTTTTCCAATCTCCCTGTCTAACTAGAATACCATAATCTTTGGAAAATTAAGATCAGTAAAGTTGAAGAATTAAAGTCACCCAAAGCAGTGATGTCAAACTTAGAAATGGGGACCACTAAGCCATACATAAGCATTCTTATGGGTAATGTTAACTTAGAAAATCTCTTGTTAAAATAATTTTTCATTCTATTTTTGTTTATTTTGTCAGGTATTTCCCAATTATATTTTATTCTAGTTCCCATCATTTTCTGGAATGTTGTTGACTTGCAACATGTTTAACACCTGTGATTGACAAAAACAAGAGAAAGACTCATAACAGGTAATCCTAATGTATTTTATTTAATTAGCATAAATGAGATTTCATAGGAAGACATAGAAAGACATAGGAGACATATAGGAAATCTTATTAACTAATTAAATTAATCTCATTAATATGGAAAATAGTCCCTAATAGCTAATGAAAGCTTTTATTCCATATGAAATTGTCATGGCTAAAATGTATGCTAATTAAGTAAAATTTTGTTGAAAATTTCATTCATTTCATTTCTTAAAAATATGCATAATGAAATTTCCTATGTATCCAGACTTTAGGAACACCCTGTAATGTAATCTTAGTTCTAATACCTTCCCTCTTATTTCCTATATATGTTATATGTTCTATGTACATATTTATTTGCTTATTGTCTCCTCCATTAGAATATGAGCTCCATGATGGCAGGGATTATTTTTGTCTCTTTTTTTATCCCTAGCACTTAGCAGAGCCTGCCTGCCTAAACTGTGCAAGAGAAAAAAGTATGAGCCATTTTATCAGGGAAATATATAATTGGAAAAAGAAACAAGTTGGTGAGGAAAAATAACAAATCTCTAAAAAGCAGTCCGAGTGGTCCACTGATGTCATGGCAATATTGAGATGAAGAGGAAGTCTCCAGCATGTTGAATTGACTCCCTGTAGAACATGTGTGGGAGGATATGGATAAGAGCCTCACCAGATGAGGAAGCAAAGATGAGTCGTTGTCTGAATCATCAATGGATATATCCTCCCTTGAGGAGATCTCAGTCAATGAAGCATTCAATAGCAAGGTATCAAGTAGAAAAGAAAGATGATACATTCATTTCCAATCCTTTCTTCTCTTTATCATTAGATTATACTCGTGATTGCTCTTGTCATAGGCTGTAAATCATAGGCTTATAGGAAAGTAGATTTAGAAGTGGAAGAGACCTTAGAGGCCACCAAGTCCAATCTCTTCATTTTACAGTTGAAGAAACTGAGGCACAGAAAGGTCTCTTAAGACTTGACTAGGATCACCAAACTAGTAAGTGTCTGAGACGGAGTTTAAACCTAGGTCTGCCTAACTCCAAATATCCCATCCATTATACCATATACTCTCTGAAGACTCAGGGAGGAACCAAAGAAATATTAGGTGTGAAAAAAATGACCATATAGGTGACCCAACTGTGTTGCAAAGTGGGAAAATCATTTCTACAAACCTGTGTCTCCTTAAGGTTCTAAGGCTCAATTGACATGTTGTGTACCTTTGTATTTCTGGTACCAACTTAAATAGCCCAACAAGGAATATAAGTTCTTTGGTATCCTGGATAGGGTTAGACCAATACTGGCAATACTCTTTCTAATATGTCTCTGCCACCACCCCAATCTATCTCTTCTCTTTCATTAATTCAGAAAATACATATTGAGATACTGTTATATATAAAACATTGTATTGGATAAAAGATAAATATTGCTGGGGATAAAAAGATCAGTGTAATGGCCTCTGCTCTCAAAAGGCAGACTGGAAAAATCATGCAAGGTGTAATATGGTGGTTCAGTCACTACTAAATATCCACTATGTGGCAGACACTATGCTACATGTTAGATATATATAGGAAGGCAACATATATAGGAAGGCAAAAATGAAATGAAAAAACTGATCTCTGCTCTCAAGGAACACACAGTTTAATGGAGGAGACAACATGAAAACAATTATGTCAGGATAAGTTGGAGATTATCAACAGAGACAAGCCATTAGTATGGAGGGGGATGAGGAAAGTTTTCTTGTAGAAGACAGGATTTCAGCTGAGACCTGAAAGAAGTCAGGAAGGGCATGAGGCATGGATGAGGGTGGAGAAAAGTCCAGGCATGGAGGACTGTGGGTGAAAATCTATGAGAGATGGAGTGTCTTGTTCATTGAATAGCAATGGTGCCAATGTCATTAGATTGCAGAGCCCATGTGCAGTGTACATGTACATGTACAGAGTACAGTGGGAGAAGATAGAAAGGTAAGGGGGAGTCAGGTTGATAAGGGCTTTGAATGCCACATTTTATATTTGATCCTGGAGTTAATAGAGAGTCACTGGAATTTAATGAATACATGGTCAGATGTATATTTTAGGGAGATCAACTTGACAGCTGAGTGGAGGGAGGATGGACTGGAATAAGGAGAGACTTAAGGCAGGAAGATCAACCCCTAAGCTATTATAGCACTGCACATATGAAAGAATGAGAACTAACCAGGGCAGTGGCAGTATTAGAGGATGGAAGGGGGCACATACAAGAGACATTATGAAGGTTAAAAACAATAGGGCTTGGCAAAAAGGAGTGATGGCATTCCGTCTGAGGATCAGGGAAAGCTTCATGAAGGAGGTAATATTTGCCTGGACCTTGAAGAACACTTAAGATTTTGAAAGATAGAGCTCCAGGTAATTGAGGTGAAAGGAATCAGATTAATAAAGTTGTAAAAGCAAAAAAACATGGAGTTATTTGCAGAAGAGAAATAATGGGCCATATAGAAGAAATTATAGATTGGTTCACAATAGAATTTCAATTCACTAAACACCATTAAGCCCTACTATTTGTAGAACATTGTATGCTTGGCAGTCTGCTAAATCAGGACTTTATTCATTGGGTAAGAAGAAGTCACTGAAGGTTGCATTTTGTTTTTTACTTTTTTTACCCCAAGAGTGACAGCATGGTGAAAAGAGCCCTGGATTTGGAGACAGAATACTCTTATCTTTGCCTCTTACTACTTGTGTGACCTTGGGCAAGTCATTGTATCTTACTAGAGCCTCAGTTTCCTCATCCATAAAATTAAGGAGTTGAACTAGATGGGTACCTTCTAGATAAGATTCTATGCTATACTGATCAAGAGACAAAATGGGGAGAAGTCCTTATAATATATAGTCCAACTGTGGGAATGTCAAAGACTAAGTGGATCTGACCATCCATAGCTACTTTCTCATCATTCAGCCCTTGGTAATCCAACCACTCTTCATTTCTTTTCAGCCTCTACTAAAACTCTGAGAAAGTAAAACTGAAACTCACCATTCAACCTATAAACCCCCATGACAGTCTCACTAGCCAGCACACAGATGGGCTGAAATGAGGATCTGAGCAGAGGAGACTTTAACCTCTTCCTTCTGGCTGTGAAATAACCACACGCCATAATGAACCCTGACCCAAGGCAATCCAGTCTGAACTGAGCCAAGTATTGTGGGTTGGTCAGCCTGAAAAATAATGAGTAATCCTTATAGTCCTGAGTCAAAGACTCGTGGAGTGAGAGTGCCGCAAGGATGGCCCTTTCCTGTAAATAACTTTGACATGAAGATCCAAAGGTGAGATAAAAGTGGGGAAAATATTTGCCCCAGGGTTTTACATGAAGCAGGTGACTGAATTTGGACCTTTGACTATAACTAATTGGGGCCTTATCTCCTCCAACAAGTATGAAATGCCAAAGCCTCTTAGCCCAAGATTTGAGCAGTGGAGGAGGCAGATTTGAGGTAATTAAAAACAAAGGGCCTCATGGGATGGCACAAGAGCACTCTCTGTTCTTAGACTCCCTGATTTTCTTTCACTAGAAAGTTTCAGCCTTTAATTCCCTCACTCTCCCTATACCTCACTTCTACCACTTTTGCTTCCAACCCTGCCAAGTTGTAGAATTGACTGGCAGGGTGTTGGCCTGGCTTAGAAGAGCTAAATATGAATTCTGCTGCTGATACTCAGCAACTGTATGACCTGGGCTAGTTACAGGTTCCCAATTCACTTTCCTCATTTGTCAAAGATGAATAAGAATAATCTTACCACCCAACTCACTGAGGCTTTGTGTGGGTATGTCCGTGTGTATGTATATATGTTTAATCCTCACAGCAACAGTGTATGGTTGGTGCTACTGTTATCCCCATTTTAATAATAAGGAAACTAAGGCAGACAGATTAAATAATTTGCTCAGGGTCACAGAGCTAATAAGTGTCTGAAGCAAGATTTGAATTCTTGTCTTCCTGACTCCTGTTCAGCATTCTAACCACTGCCTTACCTAGCTATTTCCTCCAGTCTAATTTAATCCATTTACCCAGGGCCTAATCCTGAAATCAGATGGCTAAAAACCTGTCTGGGCTGTATGTTTGCTATAAGAAGCCCACATCCCTGAGATCCTGCTTGTTTAGCCATTCCCCAATCGATGAGTATCTTCTTTGTTTCCTTTTCTTTGTATGGAGGCAAAGAGAGAGGAGTCCTATACTCTCTCAACACAGGTGACTCCATTTTGGAATTAACTTTCATTTCAGTATAGATTGAGTCAATCCCTGTGTTTGAATTTACTCAGACGTGCCAGTTTGCTTTACAGGTCTAGGCAAAGAGAAAGACAATGTCTCAGACAATTGTGGAAAATTAAATCACTTTGTTCACTTTGCAAGGTTAATTTTAGAGGGGAAGAATTGCTTTGTTCTTCTTGCAAGTTCAGTATAGACAATAGCAAATTAGCAAACTATTTCCCATAGCATATAAAAAGTCTGTTTTCTCCTCTATTGGGAAGGGAGGGATGGGAAGAGTCTCTTCTGTGGGCTTCATTCTTAAGCTGTGTAATTGTGGAAAGATTCCTCTCTAAACACCTTACCATAGCTATGCCTCTCAGGGAAATTATCACTATGTCTTATCTAGGATGGGAAGGGAGAGCACTTCGTTGACCTTGAATAAATTTCTTTTCGAATGGATAGACTAGGCTGTTTCATTGGACCTTGTGTTTTTATTATGACATCACCAAAAAGTACTGCTATAAATATTTTCATAGATATGCGATGTATGAACTTATATTTATTATCTGTGTACATGTTGTAGCTGAATCTCACCTACCACAGTCACAAGGAAAATATAACCTTCTTGGGACAATATAATCTTTTTTGTTTTTGTTTTTGTTTCTGTATCCCTAGCCCTTCCCAGTGGTTCACCCAAACTAGAAGTCAAAAACTATGTATTGAATTTGCTGTTTAATATAATTCAACAAACATTAAGTACTTACTATATATAAAGCACTGTGTTGAACTGCACAATTAAATGATACCAAGAATGGTGCCCCAAGAATAACTACATACCTACTGATATTTTGCCACTAGGACACTTACCTACTGATTTATGTCCTGTATTCTCAGAAACTGGAGTCTTGGTAACAATTGAAACGTGTCATTTGAGAAATGAGTTGAAGGATAGATGCCCATCACCTGGCTGTAGGAAACAATGGGAGGAATTTTGTTTCCACATAATTAAAAGTGCTTCTATCTTTGATAGCAGAATGTGGATCAGAGGTGACTGGTTCTAATCAGAGCTGTTATCCAGCAGGGCCAGGCTTCTGATCAGGCAGGGGGTTAGAGGTTTGTACATATGCTTGGCGAGCTGTTTGAGGGAAGCATGATGCAGGCAGTTAAGGAGGTTGCACCTAGCCAATGGGAACAAGGCAGGAAATTCTAATGGAAGCAGTATAAAAGGGCTCACATTTGTCTGAGTGGGGGTACTCCATTTAGGGAGCTACCCATTTATTCAGAAAGAATAAATGTAAAATAAATTTAATAAAAACATTCCTGTCTTTCCAATAAATATTGTCTATTCCTCAACTAAGTATATTTCTCACATGGCTATGGCTTCCACTCAGAAGAGCAGAGACAAGAAAAAGAGTGAGTTTGATGCTTATGTTTACTGTTAGAATCTCTAACCATGGAATAGACTTTTGCTGAGAAATCTTGGTGTCCAAAGAAACCACAAGCTATCAGAGCAATGTCAAGCTAACCGAATAGTAGGAGGTTTGGATAAACTAGGAGTCTACAAAATAGCACCAGATAATGGTTGGGACAATGAAAATAAAAACAAAAACATCATATCACAAACACCATGGGAAAGTTAGCCAGGCTCCCTATCAACCAGAAGAACAAGATTCAGAAAGGGTTGTCCAAGTGGGCTTCAAGAAAGGCCATTTAACAATTGCAAATTGACCAGAGGCAGGCAATAAACTCACCTGGAGAGGATCCAGATGGCAATTCAGATTAAGGAAAACTTTCCTGTTGACATGCTCTAGAGGGTCATGAAAGCCTACCAAGACTGGTTGGTCTGAAAGAGACCTATACCCAGATTGGGATTGGGGAGGAAACCTAAAAGCAGACACCAGCCTAATTCCAAACTAATATTCTAATCATAGAAGCCCCAAGGAAATGGAAACTATCCAAAGAACCAGACTTTTGGGGACTAAAAACAGACAAAGGTTACTGACAAGTTAAGGATGAAGACTGAAGGTCAAAGGTTCTATACCCTTGTGGTGGAACTGGCAATTTTATAGGTGTCAGGATGACCTAGCCAGTGACTTACAGTATTTCAAGAATAATGGGGGAAGGACAATTAGGTGGCATAGTGAATAGCTCACTGGCCCTGAAATCAGGAGGACCTGAGATCAAATCCAGTCTCAGACATTTGACACAACTAGCCATGTGACCTTAGGCAAGTCACTTAACCCCAACTGCTTTACCTCCCCCCCTCCAAAAAAAAGAAGAATGGGAAAGAAAAATCTATGTCAAAATATCAAATTTGCTAACCTACTACCTGGGGGAACTCTCCCTTGGTCCCATATACAGTTTATCCCCATGTTTTGCTAATTTTTATTCCTTAGTGCCTGTATATATACATGCAGATAGAGCTCTACAAATATATCACGTGTATATACACATATTTGCACATATACATTCTCCATTGAAGTCCCATCCCTTTTATGATCCTTCTGGAGATGACTCTGGATTCTCAGAAGTTAGATCTCTTTAAGGTAGGACAAGTCTTATTAGCTTTAAAAACTTTGAGTACAATTCTTGTGAGAATGTGTACCATCTGAAAACCAGTCTAGCTAAGTTAAGATCTAGTTCAGAGAGATTTACCATGAGAAGTTTGATTACTATGTGGTGACTATTTCTGAGCACAGCAACTTATGAAATTATCTACTAAAGCATTGGAGGGTTGATACCTATGGAGCTGGAAGGAACAGCCATGTCAATGAAATTATGGTTCACTTATGAAATAAGGCAATATGGTATGAACCAATCTCAAGTCTTCAACATGGCTTTTGAGACCCTCAATAATTCCTAGGTTCAAGGGTTGGAAAATGAGCTGTTTAGGCCCATCTCAGCCCCTATCAACAGCTTTGTGACAGACCATGTTACTTGGTTCATGGATTAAGAACAAAAACATTTAATTAAGACAGGATGTAAAGTAAATAAAGTTGAATTGAATTGTTACAATTATTCTTCAATTATTTTTTTCTGTCTCCCCAAAACATTGGGAGAGAAACACATCATTTGTGGCAGGTCGTTAGAAGTTAGTGTCAGCAACAGTCTCTGCTAGTTACTTCTCTTTCAGTTTTGGTACAGAGGATAACAATAATAGATTTTAGTTCAAGTCCTGGCTGTAATACTCCTGACAGCATGACCTTAGACAAGTCCTTTAAATTCTCTCAGACTTATTTTTCTTGTGTTTATCAAATGGGAATAAAACTTCTGCTATGTACTTCACAAGGTTGTTGTGAGGAAAACCAAGGAAAATTGTGTATGATATAGTTATGAATTATTATTATTATTATTATTATTATTATTGTTACCTAAGTATACATCAGCTAAAAATTATCTTTGGGGATTAAAATATCAGGATTGGCAATGATCCTATTACTCTCTAGCAGTGATCTGTGAACTTGTTCAAAACAGTTTGTTCTCTTTGTAATTCTATGTATTTTATTTTAAAAACATGATTCTGAGAAGGGGTTCATAGGCTTTACCAGATTGCCGAAGGAGTCCATGATTCATGCAAAAAAAAAAAGGTTAAGAACAACTTATCTGTAGGAAAACTAGTTTGGAATGACTACATTCCCATGGGTTATCATTCCATAGATAATAGTTTGAGACAAAGAGGGAAATCCCTCATATTTATGGCTTCGAGGCCATGATTTTGGCACACCATTCTGTTAAATTCTGTGTCTAATCAGAACCGAGACATGGATTCTTTCACTATATACTTTGGCAGCCTCACCTGATAACAATTAAAGGGCTAATTAAAATTTCCAATAAAGCACAGATTTGTCTTCCTTTCATTTGCTATACAACATTAGCCTTATTAATAGTATTGGGTCAAATTGCATCAACATGCTTCTTTCTTCTTTAAAATTCTCAAAATTTCTTAAATAAATAAGAAATAGCATGTTGTAGTAGAAAGAGTACTAATTTGAAATTTTAAAAAATCTATGTTAAAATACCAAATTTGTTAACCTACTACCTGGGGGAACTCTCCTTTGGTCCCATATACAGTTTATCCCCATGTTTTGCTAATTTTTATTCCTTAGTGCCTGTTGCACCTGTTTTCCTTGGAGTAAATGAAAATTTTTTCACTGGATTACTCTTTCATCCCATTTTTATTAAAATAGCATTGCATTTTCTTCCATCTGTTCCTGCTTTATAATTCTTAATGCCCCCATCCTGGTAGAGCTTATTATCACCTCACAACTGAATTACTACAATAATCTCCCAACTAGTCTCCAGTGGTTCCCTTTCTTGAATTCATCTTTTATACTACTACCCTAATATATCACTTTCAACATGTTTATCTTCTTTCTAAAATTTTTCCAGTTCTCTTCATGGTATATAGAAGAAAGTCTCAATACTTTTATCAAGCATTTAAGGTCCTCCACTATCTGCCCCCAGTCTACCTAATAAACATTGCCTCTGGAAAAGATTTCAAGGCCTAGTTCCCTTTCCCAGCCAACATCTCAAATCTATTAAGAAAGTATCTGATAAGATATTGAACCCCACTCAACAAATTGAGATAAGTGTGCTTAAATGTCAGTTACAGATATTAAATAATGATGCTAGCATAGGGATTTAAAGAGAAAATTCTATCAATGCAAATATGGAAACTTATCTATGTTGTACACAACAGGTGCATAATGAATATTTGTTTAATTTATTGGTTGATTCATTAAGCTCTTATAGTTCTCAGTCTTTCTTCTTCATGCCACTCAAGTGACCGTAAGAAAGTTATCCCACCTGTCTTGACCTTAGTTGGGCTTAGGCTGGATGTTCTCTAAGGAAATTCCTTCTATCACCAAATCCCATGATCCCAAGATCCCCTCTATAATACCTAGCACTTGTCTCCCATCTTCCTGATTTTCCACTGGCTATCCTCCATGTTTTTCCTCCTTACACCCACCATTTGATATCCCTGCTTTCTTCCAAGAATCCACTAAAGCCCCACTTTCTGCATGATGCATCTCCCAATTCCCCAAGATGTTAGTGCCAACTTCACTTATATCTGCTTTACATGTGTTTTATATATTGCTATATATAAGGTGCTTGCCCTTTTTTATGTGGACATTTTCATTCCAGAAAGCAGCATAAAACCACTTTTGTACAAGGACATACAGCTGATAGGATTAGTTTGAGAAGACATCAAGCCCCTCAGATAAAGGCAGGGGACACTTGACAGAGAGAAAGAAAAGATAAGTGAAGAACAAGTCTGAAAAAGTCTGGGATAAAAGACACAGAAGGAAATGAAAGAAGCTACTTATGGAAGACAGAATACAAAAACTAAGGATCTGAGAAGAGCTAAAAGGTAGGCTTTTCAGCATAGGCAGGGAGCTTTGTAAAAGAGGACTGGAAAAGCAGAACCATCTACTAGAGCTATCTGGGCTTATTGCCCTCTAGCACCATCTATAGCCTGAAAGAGGGGAAAACTTTTGTGGCTCCCTGTATTATCTTTTACTGCCCTCTAAGAGAGGGGTAGGAAGAAGGGAAAAGACAGAGTTTTCAGATGTTTTTCTGGGAGCTATGCTGACACATTTTTGCTATAACACAAGAGTAGCACTTTCTTAGCACCCTGCCAAGAGTAGCTGTGTACTAAAAGAGCTTGACACTGTATCAGCAGCTTGAGAATAGCAGAAGAGAACTAAGAGGACAAAGAATCAATAGACTTATGAACATTTAAGGGCCTACTATGTACTAGGCACTGTGCTACTAGGTATATAAAAAGAGACAAAGGAAAACCTCTGCCATCAAAGTACTTTCAGCCTTAAAGAAGGAAAGTTAATAGCGGGATCTATTTTGCCAAAAAAGTAATGTGTGGTACAGATTGTTCCCTAAATACATCAGATACATACTAACCTGCAATACAGTCATGAATTGTCCTGGACATATGGATTTGCTTACTGGTGTCTCATTACTAGGTTTCTTAAAGTATATATCCCACTTCCTGACCTTCATGGACACTATGTATACTATTAGGAGAGTGAGTCAGGATTATGGATGGATATACCTATATGTATGATTTTTTAAAAATGAATATTCCTGTTTTTTATTTCTATTATGTGAATATTACAGTTATTGCTTTTGCCCTATCCATTTAGCAAACATTTTGTGTTTTAGAATTAATACTGTTATGTGACTAAATTTGTGCAAATGAGAAGGACAATCACGGGGGCCCAGGAGTTAGAAAAGTCAGACCCCGAAATTGAGTCATATCTGTGTGTGGCCTCTTGATGATATTCTGACATCCCATTATGGCTGTAGGTAAAGTGAGAAAGCCAGCCGCAGTCCAGGAATAGAGAAAGCCAGGAGATAGTATCAGAAGCATGCCCCAGGTTGCACATATGTACCTATTGTCTCTACCATTAGGATATGAACTACTCGAACATAGGAAGCGTATCCCTTTTGCGTTTATATCCCTAGTGATTAGCACAGTGCTTGGCCCATAGTAGACATTTAATAAATTCTTGCTTATTTGATTGATTGTTAATATTTGAATCACTATCAGATGACAGCCTGCTCTTAGCACTTATATTTGTCCTAATTAAAACCTTTCAATATAGTAAAAGAATTGAAGCCTTGCTTTGGAAACAAAAAAATCATAGGACCACATGTCCCTCCCCTGCTTCCCTCCATGCTCCCCACCACTGCTGTCTCTTTTCGATGGTTTCGTATCACCATTTCAGAAACTAACATTGACTGATATGGTAATGGAGACATAGCTAGCCCAGCTGGCAGGAGAGCTCAGGCTTTGTCTTCCTTTGTCTTCCAAAGCTACTCCCTCTTGTCCATAAACATTCCTTCCTTGCTACATCTCCCTAGTTCAATGTATGGGATTTAATCAAACAGCATCCCTTGATGTTAACACTGTCTGCTCTGCAGTTTTGTTTAGGCCTTGTGCCTTACTGATGAAAGTGCTGATCCCACCAGATAGAGATGCATCCCTCGATTTTCTTATTAGACAATACATCTCTGTGCCCAAGGAAACAACTCTTTCCCTTTGTACAAAGAAGGAAAAACAGGCCTTGGCCAGCTAAACAGGAGCCTAGGAAAAGCCACCCCTATTCTCCATGTGACAGGGCAATTATAAAGGAATAATGTCACATTGGGCTGCCTTTAACTTATTTAGCCTCTCAGTAGGGAACTTGTCAATTGGCATTGGAATTAGCAAACAGAACAGAAATGTCTGAACCGCCCACGGACATATCATTTCAACCCTGCCACTTGGATAGCTGATTTCCTGAGACATCCATTTTTATTGCCCAAAATGTTGTCATGTTGTGTATCCTCAGATTTCCAGATTTAATGAAATAGATGGAAATGAGCTATGGGCAATTTCTGCTTATGTCTGAATGCTCCAGAGCTTTACCCCTTCATCAAATGTTCTCATAGGCAATTGTCACAGGCCATAAGCCTCTGCATATTTACCAGCTTGAATAATTGTTTTTATTCCCTGCTCTGGCATTAAGGTCTCTGGGGTTGTGCTTTCCATATTCCATGCCAAAAATTTGGTCTCCTAATTCTTTCTGTAGCCTTGGTTTTCCTTGGAACAGAGAACAATAGACAACTTCAGGTGGAAGGCGTTTGGGGACTGAGGGAGGAACTTAAAGAGAAAGGTTACTCCACCATTGTTGCTGTTCAGTCATTTTTCAGTCATGTTCAACTGTTCATGATCCCATTTGGGGTTTTCTTGGCAAAAGTACTGGAGTGGTTTGTCATTTCCTTCTCCAGCTCATTTTTTAGATGAGGAAACTGAGGCAAACAAGGTTAAGAGATTTGCCTAGAGTTATGCAGCTAGTAATTGTCTGATCCTGGATTTGAACTCAGGTTTTCTAACTCTAGGCCTGGTGCTCTATCTATCCCTCCATACTCTGTAGCAACATCTGGATTTCTTAACAAGGGATCACAGCAATTAATAAAAGCATCAAGTCATCCAACCAGACTAAAACCAGGGTTAGATCCCTTTCTTAGGCAATCTTTCATATCATGGCAGACCCTGATCTATAGCCAGCTTCTAGCATACTCAATAGATTTGTAAAGTTAAGAAGGATCTGGGTGACACAATGCGTAGAATGCTGGGCTTGGAGTCAGGAAGACCTAAATTCAAATCTAATCTCAGACATCTATTATCTGTGTGACCCTGGGCAAGTCATTTAATCTTTGCCTCAATTTCCTCAACTATAAATTGGGGATAATAATAGCATCTGCCTCCCAGAATTGTTGTGAGAATCAAATGAGATAATAATGGTAAAACATTTAACACAGTTTCTGACACATAGTGCTTAACAAATGTCCATTCCCTTCCCTTTTCCCAGAAATGAGACATTCAGACTATATGATCTTCAAGGTTCATACCAGTTTAAAATTCTGTGGCTTAGGGGTATCCTCTAAGTGATCCTAGGTATATAGGGAAGGGAGTACTGTGGTACAAGACAGCATTCAGACTCTATGAATTGTTGGTCATGTTGACCCTTTGGAGTTCCCAATCAATCAAGTATTTATTAAGCAATCAATAAATAAGAGTTTATTGCCTACTATTTTCCAGGCACTATTTTCCAGCACTAGGGATGCAAAGAGAAGCAAAAGTCAGTCCCTACCCTCAAGGAGCTTACAATCTGATAATCTAATGGGGAGACAACACACAAATAAATATGTGTGTATATGTAAGTATGTATTTGTGTAAGTTCTATATAGAGAGAAATTACATTCTATCAGGAGAGGTAATGTGTATATATATCATACATTTAGGTATTTGGACAATTTATCCACACAGAAAATATCTGAACTTCCTCTCTCAACCTGCATGAAAACTAGTGGGTCAGGCAGGACCTTATGGCATGATTGGTTGTATCTTCCCCCCTCAGAGTTCTAAAGGGTATTCCTGAAGATCTATAGGACTCTTTTAATGCTTTCAACTTGAACCCCAATTTTGGTATATCTTTTCCAATCAACCAGTTATATCTCCAATACTTAACCAATGATTAGCACTTCAATATCATTTCACTCATTGCTATCTGCCATATCATTGATAACCAATTAACATCAATTAGCTTTTACAAAAGGATATTTACTGAGAGGACATGGCAAGAAGAGAAAATACAAACAACTACTCTATTCTCTATGGCCTTAGTTCCTAGTGAGGATGGGATCAAACTTAAAATGGTTGCTACAGACGTTTCTCACACACCAGTCCCTTCTAGTTATGGCATTGCTAGTGAACAATTTGCTTCCTTGCCATCAGGAGAAGGAGTCTTTGTCCCTAAGGCAGTCACTACCATACTGGGTCTTACTCGGGACTAGCTTCTGCCTAGATTTGACTGATAGACCTCTAGTGGTTATTCTGAACTTTCAAGATTGCACAAGGCACTATACCAAAGTAGAGAAGATAGGAGGTGGGCCCCATCCCAGCACAAGCTTGCTTAGGAAGCCATGAACTCATTGGTCTTCCCAGGGCATCTCCAACCAACTCTCCAAATCTCAAAGAATCATCCTCACACCTCACATGCAAGTGAGGAGAGAGAACTTTGGTTTGGAAGGTAGTGTCTTTTATATGCAGACTCAGCTTCAGCTTAGCAGTCAATTAAAAGACTCAGTAAGCAGACAGGAAACAATACAAGATGCCTATGCATGCTCAGAACCGAGGAGGTGGTGAGTAGGTTCCTGCCATCTCATGACATAATCTAATCAGATACAAGGTAACCTCAGAGGAGAAGGTACTAGCAGATAGAGGACCAGGGAATTTGTTGTTGTTGAGTTGTTTCAGTCATATCCAATTCTTCTTGACCCCATTTGGGGTTTTCTTGGCAAAGATACCAGAATGATTTGCCATTTCCTTTTCCAGTTCATTTTACAGATGAGGAAACTGACACAAACAGGGTTAAATGATTTGCCCAGGGTCATACAACTAGTAAGTGTCTGAGACCAGATTTGAACACGTAAAGAAGAGTCTTCTTGACTTCAGGCCAGATACCCTATCCACTACTCCACTTAGCTGCCCCAGAACACAGAATTTCACAGGCCAAAGGTGAAACTGAACTAAGCCTTGAAGCAAATTTAGGAATTTTAAGAGGCCAAGAGGAGAGAACTTCAGTCACAGGAAACAAGCAGTGAAGAGACATGATGAAATAAAAGGAAATGAAAAATGGTAGCTTCAAAGATAACAATCAAAATCAACATGTTGATTTTCATCTCATCCCTAGGAAAGGTAAGGGAATTCTTGACATACCAATTCCATAAAGTAAGAGTTTTTAACTTTCTTGAGGCCTACTCATTTCTACCATGCTTTCCATTCTGTTGCAAAGCTCTTTATTTCCTAGGCCACGCACTAGTCTGAGGTCTTGAATTTGATAGCATAATAATAATAATGCAATCAGTCAACTAACATTTATTGAGCACCAACTATGTGTTATAAGCTAGGGATACAAAAAAAAGACAAAATATAGTGCCTACTCTTAAGGAGATTATGTGTAATGGGGGAGACAATATGCAAATAACTGTGTACAGTCAAGATATGTACAATGTAAATTGGAGATTTATCAAGAGGGAGGCACTAGAATTAAGAGAGATCAGGAAAGGCTTCTCTTATAATAAAGGGTTTCAGCTGGGGCTTGAAGGAAACCAGGGAGAAAAAGATGAAGAGGGAGAGAGTTACAGGGAATTTTAGGGAATACAAAGACAGTAAATGAAAATGCCCAGAGTCAGAGGAGGGTGGGACTAATTCAAGAAACAGCAAGGAGGTCAGGTAACTGAATTACAGAGTATGTCGGGGAGGAGAGTGTTAAGTGGATAAAATCTGGAAAGGTAGGAAGGATCTAGGCTATGGAGAACTTTAAAAGCTAAACAGAGTATTTTATATTTTATCCTGGGAGCAATAAGAATTGATTGAAGAGGGGGAATGACATGACTAGATCTGTGCTTTAGCAAGACCAATTTGACAGCAGAGTGAAAGATAGGGTTAGAATGGGAGAGGATTCAGGTATAGAAACCAACCAGGAGGCTATTCCAATAGTCCAAGTGTGAGGTGATAAGAGCCAGAACTGGGATGATGGTAATATCCAAGAAGAAAAGAAAGTGTATACAGGAGATGTTAAAAAAATAAAAATAATAATTGACAACTGATTGGATGTGGAAGAAAAGAGAGATTGAGGAGTTGAGGATGGTACCTAGTTTGGGAGCCCAAGTTATTGAGAGGATGGTAGTACCCTTGAAGGCAATAAGGAACTTTGGAAGAGGGAAGGCTTTGGTGATAAAGATATTTCAGGTTGGGACATGTCAAGTGTAAGGTTTTGATGAGACATCTAGTTCAAAATGTTCAATAGACAGCTGGAAATGACTGGTGGTCAGGAGAAAGGTTATGGGATGATAAACAGATTTGAGGATTTTCTGCATAGAGGTGATAATTAAATCCATGGGACCTGAGAAGATCACCAAACAAAATAATATAGAGGGAAAAGAGAAAAGCAAGCAACACAGAGCCTTGAGGGACACCCATGATTAATGGGAGTGGCCTGATGGAAATCTAGCAAAGGAGATTCAGAAGAAGTAGAAAAGATTGTGTCATGAAAACCTAGTGAGAAGAGAGGATTGCAAGGCAGAGATGTGGAATAATAGCAGATTGTGAGCAGGTAAAGGAATTTCAGAGATTATGAATGTGGGAGTAATCTTTTTATATATAATGGCAAGATAAAATGTATGCCCATGTCTGGTGAAACTGTATAGGTAGAGGAAACTTTATAGGTAGAGGAGAAATAGGTCTTGGGAAATGAGTAAACTGATGAATTGGGAAGTTAAGGTATTTGAGGGAGGTATATGTATGTTGAAGTCTACTAGTATGAGGGCAGAAACCGAGGAGAGGAAGATTGTGGGTCAAGCACTGAACTCATTAAGGAAGGAATAAGGACTGAGGAGGAATGGAGAGAGCAGTGTCATGAAAAACCTAATGAAGAGACAGTATCAAGTATCCAAGTCCTGGTAATACAAAGAAAGGGGGGGAAAGCCTATTGTCTGTGTCCTCAAGGAACTCATTCACAGGGTGGAGATAACATGTAAATATGTGTATATATATAAAACTTATGTGTGTGTATATACATATATATACATACACATGCACATATATATGTGTAGTGTATGTATGTGTATTTTTTTTATTCTAAACCCAATATTTTTTTCTCTACATGCTTTTAAGAATGTCAAGTAGTTCCTGGCTTATGCTTCTACTCTTTACTTCACGGTAAAAATAAATCAGAACTTCTTCCACTTTGTAGAAGAATCTCATAGTTCTAAAGCTATGTATAACCATAAGATGCCAGATGGAACTGAAGTCTCTAATTGCTTACTGCTCAAGACCAATAGTGTTCAAAGAACAGAGCTACTCACAATTCCACAAATAAACCCTTGCTGTTATGGCTGTTATTGCAGAAGATATTCCATTACTACCTCTATGGCTATGTCCTCATAATTTGTAAGCATCCCAAGCCTCCTGTAGAACTCTCTTCCAAAAATAAGTCTCCACCCTTAATTATGTCACCACGAATTCAGGCCTGGAGTCTTTTGCTCAATGCTTTTGACATGAAGATTGACTTCAAGCCTAGAAGAGTAAAATCAACTGCTGATGCCCAGATTACATCGTTCAAGCTCCAGTAGGAATTTTGATATCAAAGACCTCTTTGCCTGGCTTTTCCAGGCTAATTGAATTTCACAAGGAACCTGAATGAGGCCCTAGACTGTCCTGAATCATGAAATGGGTGTGGTGGTGGCTGGAGGGTTGTCTAGAAACTTTCTGAGGAATTCAAGCTATCAACTAGCCACCAATGTGATTTATTTGCCTGTAAATTAAGGTTTTTTAATGGGAAAAATGCATTCTTACACCAGAAGAGAGATAATGTTACTTAGTGGACAGAAAATTGACCTTAGAACCAGAAGGATCTGAGTTCAAGTCCCATATTCGACACATTCTGGACAAATGACCAAAGTCATTTTAAGCTTTTAATGCTCTGTCCAACTCTATAAATTGCAGAGAAGTTTCTGATCTAAACTTTAAGTTTCCTCATCTTGGAGCCCCCTATACTAAAGAAATCATAGGTCCAGTGCCTGATCCCTACTTCAGAAGATGAATGTAAAGTCATCTGACTTGACTCCCCAGATGCTGAACATCTGGGAATTATTTCCATATAAGCACAGGCTGAAATTGAGTTCTGGTGGCCTTGAATTGATCTGAATATTGAAAAGAATGTGAGAGGGTGTAGCACATACAACATATTTGGTATAACCCACTAATGGCACCTACTTTTCTCAAGGAAGGTGACCAAGTAGCCTTGGTCAAGATTTCCTATATTTACATTTCATGACCTACAAAGGAAAAATTAATATTAGTTGTGACAGATATCTTCTCAGAACTACTTAAATTAATTACTCCCATTTGTTTCCAACCTCTGGTGTCATAATGAATGAATAGGTGGATGGATAAATAAATAAGTGAATTTTTTAAATGATCTATTAAGGGGCGGCTAGGTGATACAGTGAGTAAGAGTGCTGGCCCTGGAGTCGAAAGGACCTGGGATCGGTTCTGGCCTCAGATACTTAACACCCACACAATAAAACTGGTGTGTAACCTTGGGTAAGTTACTTAACCCCAATTGCTTTAAAAAAATAAAATGATCTATTAGGCATTTACTACATACTAAGTTCTAGGGATACAAATATTAAAACAAGACAGCCCCTTCTTTTGAGGAGCTCACATTCCTATTAATAGAGGGAGAAAGTGTTCAAATGCAAGTCAGATAGAAAGGCTCAATGGTTCTTAGGGTACAGTGGCAAAGTTGATGATAATCTCATTTCAAATAATATATCCATTCATAAATTCATATCTATTTCTCATGTTGCTCTACCAGAGGCTACAATACCTGTAGAGATCATTGGCAGGTTGTAGATCTCCTTTAGTTGCTCCCATAGATGATAGAGATGGGGATCTGAGAGAGTGGGAGGGTTTGGTGGCCTGAGAGTCACTATTACTACTGCATTCTTGAACTTTCCTGCTAGTCAGTGGTCTCAAGTTACTAGTGTTGATAGTAGGTATGACAGGTTCCTTTTCCACTAGGGATTCTCTTTAGAACCTGATTGTAAACAGAACTGGTAGTCTGGGGCTCCTGAGTTTAGAGTCCAGGGCTATTTGGATCCAAGAGGTGGAGGTGTTTATGCTTATGGCTGTTATTTGAAACACAAGTTTTGTTGTTACTAATGAGAGATCTGCACTTGCCTTATTCAAATTTAAGGGATCTGAGAACAGGAACTGTATCAGTGATAATTGATCCTCTATCCCACTTCTCAAAAAAAAATATTGCAAAGTTTCTCTTCTTAAATCTCCCACACATGCCCTCCCCTCCCCTTTCACTGGAGGAACTTATGCTTTAATGAAAAAAGACACCACTGGGAATAAGCTCCCTCTTCTCTCCTCTCCATCACAAAACCCCTTGATATCATCCCCAGTTGCCTCCTCCTTTACTCCAGTCTCTCATGAGGTGACCCTCTCTCCTCGACAAGACCAACCTCTCCACATGTGTCCTTAATCCCTTCCAGACACTTATTGCTCATATGGTGCTCATATGGTTAGAAGAAGCAATACAAGGACACTCTCAAGGTCTCTCTGAAGAACTTTGGAATTGATTGCATGACATGGGAGACATTGGCAAAGTACCGCCCAGTTTGGTGTACCCACATCAAAGAAGGAACTGTGTTCTATGAGCAAAGCAGAATTTAAGTAGTTCAAAAGAAATGCAAGATGCTTGAATTTAGAGAAACCAACCCTAAATGTTCACATGGATTATTTGTGCTTGACCTGTGGTAGAGCATTCCAAGCTTGTACTGGCCTGATCAGCCACAGTTGGACACATGGTAACTTAGCTCTAACATAGCGACATCATTTTGATCCTCTTTGAGAATATTGGGCAACAACTAACCAACTAATTCCATTCTCTCCCATCTTCTCCAGCAGATTGCCTACACTGTCACTCCTCTCACCAATTTCCAATTTTTTCCTATCTGCTGATTTTTTTTTTTCCTGGCTACCTATAAGCACTCTTAAGTCTCCACAATCTTAAAAATTATTCAATATATTTCACCATCTCCTCAGACGTGTTCAACCCTCTCTTTCAGAAACTCTGATAAAAGATCAGCCAGAAAATAAACATGTATTAAGTACCTAATATGTGCTAGGAACTGTACTCAGTATTGGGGATAAAATATGAAGAAGATAGTCACCTTCCCTCAAGGAGCTTATAATCTAGTCAACGAAGACAACATCCAAAAGGAAATTGAAAAACTGAAAGCTTAAAAATTTAAAAGCTTAAAAACTTTAAAAAAAAGTTAGGAGGTTGGAGAGAGGATATTTGACACAAAGACAAGATGGGGAAGTCCAAATTATTTCAGCCAGATTGAAAATGAAGAGACAGCTATCATGGGTACTGTCCTTGAGTGGAAGTTTTAGAAAGAGCTCTCCGCTCTACCTTCCATTAAGGAGTCCTAGGAGCAAAAAGTACAATATAATAATCTACAATAGTTGTTCCCACTACTTCTCTTCTTACTCTGTCCTCAATCCTTAACAACTTCATTTCTGACTTCAAGACTCAACTGAAACTCTTTTCTTCAAAGTTACTGATGACATCATAATGTCAAAATTTGATTTTTTTCTCACATTTTTCTTGACTTCTGTGCAGTATTTTAAACTGTTAACCACCTTTTCCTGCTATCTCTCCTTAGGGTTTTCATGACACTTGTCTTTCCTGAATCCTTCCTTCCTTACTGACCCCTTCTCCTCAGCCTCTTTTGTGGAGTCATTATCAATTTCACTCTCATAACTTTGGATGTTCCCAAAGGCTCTATCCTGGACTTTTTTTTTATTAGTAATCTCAAAAGCTCTCATGGGCTTAATGATAACTTATATACAAGTAGCTTTCAGTTCTATATATTTAGTACCTGTTTCTCTCCTTTATTTCATTACCAATTTCCAATCAGGCATTTCAAACTAGACATCCTATCAACATCTGAAACTCAACATATCTAAAATAGAACTCATTATCTTTCTTTCCAAACCAATCCCTCTCCTGAATTTCCTTATTTCTATTGAGATTACTACCATCTTTTCCACTTTCTAGGCTCACAATCTCAGTGTCATCCTTGAGTTCTCCTATACCTCACATATTCAATCAGTTGACAAATCTTGCCATTTTTTTACCTCTATTATTTCTTTTGTATCTGAGAGAAATGGTTATTTCTCTCTTATGTTAATAACTAATTATTGAATTGAGACTAAGGTTTTTTTCCTTCCTATTTCCTCATACAGAAATCAGTCCCTGTAGGTTATCCAGCCAGTCTTTGAAGGTCAGGGCTGATGATAAGAAGAAATGTTTATCCAGAGGCACCCAACTGGGAGAACTTACATCTGAACAAAAGGTAAAGAAATTCTAGTGTAGGGGAAGTGATCAATTCTGGCCCATTGTATTTTAGTCAGGCAGGTCTGAACAGAAGAGGATTCTCCCTTTTGTCTAGATTGCCCTAGATAAAGGGTGGTCTAGACAGAGATAAGTCTCTTTGTCCAAAACTGAGAGATCAGAGTTGCATCCCCCAGACCCTTATTAGAATAAGCCCAACTCTCCTTATAATATTCATTGTCTTGTTATTTTATAACTAATCAGAGTTGATTTCTACCTTCAGGAACACCTACTCTTCCAAGGACATATAAGTGTTGAGTGGATTCCATGAGGTGTCTTTGGTTTGGGAGAGACAGCCAAATGACTTTTTATTAATTATATGCTAGCCATAATTAATAAAATGATTTTTAATTACCAAGAAATTATGTCTCTCAAACTTTTATCGTTACACATCTAATACCTTCTCACTACATAGGCAATCACTACCTTACTTCAAGCTCTCAGCGACTCTATCTATAATGAGTTCCTAATTGCCTAATTGGTCACCTCAAGGCTCTTCTTCACTCCACTGCATCCTCCACATATCTACCAAAATATTTTCCTTAAGTATAGGTCTTACACAATTCAACAAATTCCAATGATTCCATATCACTTAGAACAAAATATATCGTTTGATGTTTAATGCTCTTTGTAACCTAACCTGAATCTACACTGCCTTTCTAGGTCAATTTCACATCATTCTTCTCACATTCCACAATCCAGGCAAATTAGTCTTCTTGCTTTTATATATTCTGAATATATTTCTATATGTGAATGCTGTTTCCCCTGATGGGATGTAAGCTCATTAAGAACAGAGATTGTTTCTAGAAATTAGCACAATGCCTGGTACTCAGCAGATACTTAAAATCTGTTGATAGATTGAATGTTGTCACCATTCCACTGAATTTCCCTCAAGTGAGTGGTCACAATGAAAAAATGTTATAGACTTCTCAGAGTGTCCTTGTCACTCAGCATCAAATCTATTAATAAATTTTGAAACTCAGGGAAAGAAGCATGAAGTTCACCTGTAAATCAAAGTTATAGTTCATGATATGAATGTAAAATATGAAATAAGGTGAATTCAGTTAAACAGGAAGAAGAATTACTGTAGTGCTTCAAAAATGAAAGTTACTAGCAATGCTTGTTACTTGGTGACTTTCTATTTTAATTCTTCTAACTAGGTAAAAAAAGGGGGGGCGGGGTTCTTTTCACCTGCAAAAGAATTGTATTGTTACATTTTTAGGCCCCCTAAGTCTTAATGCCAGGGAGTAACAAAAAGAGCATACCTGAAAGATAGCAAAATTGGAGAAACACTTGAGAATGCTATAAACTTAAACAGGTATTCTTAAATGCAGATCTAGTTAAAGAAAAAATAAACACTTTTGACCTCTCAGAATGGCATGATGAAAATAGATCTTGAATGTAGTAGTTTATGAAATAAAATAAGAAATTGCCTGAAGGCAACAGATGGGGCAAAGCAGAAATCAGTAGAATCCAGGACTCTTATTGGAAAGACCTCCTCAGAAATACAGAGTTAGTAATCACAACTGTGAATGTGAATGGGATGAACTCTCCTGTAAAACAGAAGAAGAGAGCAGAGTGGATTAAAAACCCAATCCTGAAGGGGGTGGAGTCAACATGGCAGAGTAGTAACAGCATTTCCGGTAGCTACAGTTGCATCAATTACAAATTCATGTAAAAGGGGACTCTGAACAACCTCTGGAGCTCCAGAACCTACAAAATGACACAGAGAAGCTAACCTCCCACTGAGGATAGCCTGGCAGCCCAGCAGGGAGCAGGCAGCACAGTGCTCTGGGAGCCAATCCCAGGCCCCATGAGTTGGAGGTTTTAGCCCCAGGGCAGCCAGACTCCAGAACACCAGCAGTTGTGGCATTTCCAGAATTACCAACACATAGATGCCATGGACAAACTGAGAGGTCAGTGCAGTATAGACTGTGGGACTCATTAGTTGGGAGAGTGTGTGGCCTCTTTCACTGGGGGCAAGAAGCTTCCGTTTTAAAATCAAATATGATTTTAAAATCAAATGTGTAAAAATATATAAATACTGTTATTAATACTATTTTACATATAATTGGGAAATAAGATATACAGGCATTGGGGCACAGAGATTCACCTTGCCCTACCGAAAAAGTCAAAGGGGGTATGGGAGAAGATATGGGAGAGAGCAAATGGGATGGGGGGATATCCTCTGGGACTGCTATTCTGGGGTGGGAGGTAGGGAAAAATGGGGGAAAAATTGTAACTCAAAATCTGCCAGAAATGAATGATGTAAACCAGAATTTATTAAAGCATTTAAAAAAAAAAACACCACAATCCTACAATATGTTGTTTACAATAAACACATCTGAAGTAGAGAGATACACAGAGAGTCAAGGAAAAAGGCTGAAGGAGGATATATTATGCTTCAGCTGAAGAAAAAAAAAAGCAGACATACTAATCCTGATCTCAGACAAAGCAAAATCAAAAACAGATCTAATTAAAACAGATCTAATTAAAACAAATAAGGAAGGAATCTACATCTTCCTAAAAGGTACTATAGACAATGAAATAATATCAGTACCAAAGTATGTGTGTATATATGTGTGTGTGTGTGTATGTGTGTATATATATATATATATATATATATATATATATATATACACACACACACACACACACACACACATATATATATATATACACACATACACACACACACACACACACACACACACACACACACACCAAGTGGTATAACATTCAAATTCTTAGAGGAGAAGTTAAGTTAGTTACAGGAAGAAATAGACAGTAAAACTATGTAAGTAGGGGACCATAACCTCCTCCTCTTAGAACTAGATAAATCTAACCACAAGATAAACAACAAAGAAGGTAAGGGGATGAATAGAATTTTATAGAAGTTAGATATGATGAACCTGTTGAGAAAACTAAATGGGACTAGAAAGGAATATACTTTTCTCAGTAGTACATGGCACTTACACAAAAACAGGCCAAATATTAGGGCATAAAAATCTCACAATCAAATGCAGAATGGCAGAAATATTAAATGCATCCTTTCCAGATAATGATGCAATAAAAATTATATTTAATAAAGGGCCATGGAAAGATAGACTAAAACTAATTGGAAACTAAATAATATAATCCTAAAGAACAAGTGGATAAAACAACAAATCATAGAAACAATCAATAATTTCTTCAAAGAGAATGACAATAATGAGACAACATACCAAAATTTATGGAATGCAGCCAAAGAATTTCTTAGTGGAAATTGTATTTCTCTAAATGCTTGAATGAATAAAATAGAGAAAGAGCAGATCAATGAATTGAGAGTGGAACTAAAAAAAAAAACTAGAAAAAGAACAAATGAAAAATCCCCAACTAAACAACACATTAGAAATTCTGACAATCAAAAGAGGAATTAATAAAACTGAAGGTAGGAAAACTATTGAATTAGTAAATAAAACTAAGAGCTGGTTTTATGGAGAAAACAATAAAATAGATAAATCTTTGGTTAATTTGATTAAGAAAGAAGAAAATCAAATTACCAGTATCAAAAATAAAGATGTGAATTCACCACCAATGAAGAGGAAATTAAAGCAATAATTAAGAATTATTTTGCCCAATTGTATGTGAATAAATCTGTTGATCTAAGTGAAATGGTGAATAATTATAAATATAATTTGCCCAGGTAAACAGAAGAGGAAATAAAATTTTAACTCTATTTTAGAAAAACAAACTTAAGTAGATATCAATGAACTCAATTAGGAAAATAATCTCCAGTGCCAGATAAATTTACAAGGGAATTCTACCAAACATTTCAAGAACAATTAATTCCAATACTATATAAACTATTTGGAAAAGTAGACAAAGTAGAAGTCTTATCAAAGTGTTTTTATGACACCAATATGATGCTGATGCCTAAACCAGGAAGAGCTAAAAGAAAGAAAGAAATTTATAGATCAATTTCTCTAATGGATAATGATAGAAAAAACTGTTAAATAAAATATTAACAAAGAGATTGCAGCAATTTATCACAAGGATAATACACTATGACCAAGTGGATTTTATACCAGGAATGTAAGACTGGTTCAATATTAGGAAGGCTATCAGTACAATTTACCACATCAATAATGAAACTAACAGAAATCATATGATTATCTCAATAGATACACAAAAAGTTTTTGACAAAATACTTTACCCATTCATATTAAGAACACTAGAGAGCATAGGAGTAAATGGAGCTTTCCTTAAAATGATAAGTAGTATCTATCTAAAATCATCAACAATGATTATATGTAATGGGGACAAACTAGAAGCTTTCCAAATAAGATCAGGGTGAAATAAAGATGCCTATTATCTAGGATGCCCATTGTACTAGAAAGCTTTAGCAATAAAAGAAGAAAAAGAAATTGAAGGAATTAGAATAAGCAATGAGGAAACAAAGTTATTATTCTTTGCAAATCATATGATGGTATACTTAGAAAATCCTAAGAGAGTCAACTGAAAACTACTTCAAATAATTAAAAACTTTAGCAAAGTTGCAGAATATAAGGTAAATTCACATAAATTATAAGTAATTCTATATAATACTAACAAAGTCCAGCAACAAGAGATAAAAGAAAAATTCCATTTAAAATAATTGTACACATGGGGCAGGTAGGTGGCACAGTGTGTAAGAGTGCCAGCCTGGAGTTGGGACTACCCAGGATTGGTTCTGGCCTCAGTACTTAGCACCTGCACATAAATAACTAGCCATGTAACCTCGAGCAAGTTACTTAATCCCAATTGCTTTACAAATAATAATAATAATAATAATTGTACACAGTATAAAATATTTGGGAGTCTACTTGCCAAGGACAAATCCAGGAACTATATAAAGACAATTACAAAACACTTTTCACATAAATAAAGTCAGACCTAAACAATTGGGAAAATATCAATTGCTCATGTTTAGGCAGAGATAATACAATAAAAATGACAATTCTACTTAAATTAATTTACTTATTTGGTGTCATACCAATCAAACTACCAATCAAACCAATCAAATTATTTTGTAGAGCTAGAAAAAATAGCAACAAAATTTATCTGGAAGAATAACACTCAAGCAGGAAAATTAATGAAAAAAAAAATGCAAAGGAAGGTGGACTAGCCATGCCAGATCCAAAACTACATAATAAATCAATAACTATCAAAAGCATTTGGCAAATAGAGTGGTGGATCACTGGAATGGGTTGGGTACAAAAGAAGCAGCAGTAAATGACTATGATAATCAACTTTAGATCACCCAAAGACTCCAGCTTTTGGAGTGATTATATGACAAAAAACTCCTGGAAAACTGGAAAACAGTATGGCAGAAACTAGGCATAGACAACATCTCACAATATATACCAAGACAAAGTCAAAATGGGTACATGATTTAGATATAAAGGGTGATACCATAAACAAATTAGGAGAGTAAGGCATAGTTTACCTGTCAGATCTATGGAGAAGTGAAGAATTTATGACCAAACAAGAGATTGAGAACATTATGAAAAGCAAAATATATATTTTTATAGCAATAAATTAACAATAGTTTGCACAAACAAAGCCAATGCAACCAAGATTAGAAGGAAATCAGAAAGGTGGAAAACAGTTTTTACAACCAGTGTTTCTGATTGAGGCCTCATTTCTAAAATATATAGAGAACTGAGTCAAATTCATAAGAATACAAGTCATTCCCCAATTGAGAAATGATCAAAGGATCTGAATAGGTAATTTTCAGAGGAAGGAATTAAAACTATCTATAGTCATATGAAAAAATGTTCTGAATCACTAATGATTAGAGAAATGCAAATGAAAACAACTCTGAGGTATAACCTCACCCTATCAGATTGGCTAATATGACAAAAGAGGAAAATAATAAATGTTGGAGAGGATGTGGGAAAATTGGAACACTAATGTACTTTCAGTGGAGTTGTGAACTGATTCTTGAGAGCAATTTAGAACTATGTCTAAAGGGCTATAAAACTGTGTGTACACTTTAATCCAACAATACCGCTACTATGTCTGTATCCCAAAGATATTATAAAAAAGGGAAAAGAACCTACACATACAAATATATTTATATCAGCTCTTTTTGTTGTAGCAAATATTTGGAAATTGAGGGGATGCCCATCAATTGGGGAATGATTGAACAATTTGTGGTATAATAATGTAATGGAATACTACTGTGCTATAAGAAATGATGAGTAGGTGGATTTCAGAAAAACCTGGAAAGATTTGCATGAATTGATGTTGAGTGAAATGAGCAGAACCAGGAGAACATTGTACACAGTAACAGCAACATTATGAGATGATCGACTATGATATACTTAGGATTTCTCACCTATACAATTCCAAAAGACTCATGATGGAAAATGCTATCCACATCCAGAGAAAGAACTATGGAGTCTGAATGCAAATTGAAGCATACTATTTGTACTTTTTAAAATCTCTCCTGGTTTCCCCCTTTTGTTTTGGTTCTTCTTTTACAACATGACCAATGTGGAAATATAATTAATATGATCGTATATATATAACCTATATCAAATTGCTTGCTGTCTTGGGGAGGGGAGAGAAGAAAGAGGGAGGGAATCAAAATTTGGAACTCAAAATCTTATAAAAGTGAATGTTGAAAACTTAAAAAATTTAAATTGCATTAAACTTTTTTTTTAAAGCAACGGAGGTTAAGTAACTTGCTCAAGGTTACATGGCTAGTTATTTTATGTGTGGGTACTAATTTTCTGAGGCTAGAACCAATCCTGGGTCCTCCTGACTCCAGGCTGGTGCTCTTACTTGCTGCACCACCTAGCCACCCCTGCATTAAACTTTTTAAAAAAGAAAGAAAACCTCACATTGAAATTATCACAAAATACATTTAATAAGGTCTAGGGTTTTGATGTCAAATGAAAATGCTTGGAAGCAGACAGGAGAAGATTGTTCACATAAGCAATGCCAGTTCAAATCACTTATCCACTGCATTAAATGAAAGAAATGACTGAACTATGATATACCAGAAAGGAAAGGAAAACAATTGTATGCTAGAATATAACATATCCTTCATAGTGCACTTTCACATGAAAAAAGATGGACGTGAGATGACATGCTGATAATAATTTATTTAAGAGATGAGCCAAGTCTTTGAACTATAAACCACAAAAAAGAAAATTTAATTAAGGTAAATAAAGTCATATAGCATGAAAAAAGCTACGTGATGACAATATGTATGTACTACAAGGAGGAACCAAAATCATTGGTCCTTTGAAGTTCACCTTATCAGAGAGTCACTGAGGGAATAAAGAGAATGATTATGAGCTAATCCTATGATGAGGGATCAGAAAGATATTTGTAGAATTGGGATACTTAATTTCAAGTTTGCAAACTAAAAAAAAAGTTGATAACTGTATTTCAAATTAAGTGGCTTCCTTTGTATTAATGTGTATTTTATTTTATGCTTTTAAAAATATAATTCTGAGAAGAGATCTATCATCACCAGACAGTCAAATTGGTCAGTCTTAAGAACAAAAAAGGTTAAGAATCTCTGATGTAGAGGAAGGAGAAGGGAGAGAGAGTTTAACTATTATTGAATGGGAAAGTAGTACAAAAAAAGGGCTCCTGAATTACACCTTTATCTAGGCTGGGCAAGGGGATGGTAAAAGATTTTATATCAAGAAAACTACAATCAAAGAACATGGGTCTGGAGTGAACAAAGGAATAGTCTGGGATTGTTTAAGGCATGATTCAGGGGTGTGTGACTGGGTTTGGCAGAGGAGAGATATGTGTTTGAGGGAAAAGACAGGGGATAGCTTTGTTTAAAAAAATGAGTGATAGTTTTCTAAGTGGGGGAGAGAGAGACAGAGAGAGAAGGGGACGGGGAGAGACTTTTCTACCATACCTAGAAGCCTTTTCATCCTACAAAATTACTTCAGCTCAGCTCTGGAATTCACACCTGGTAGGTACCCTCTGCCCCTGTGGTCTCTCCTCCTGATTGAATGGACTTGTTTTTAAAATCTTTTTAAAAATTTTTATTAATTTATTTTTAGTTTTCAGCATTCACTTCCACAAGATTTTGATTTCAAAATTTTCTCCCCATCTCTCCACTCCCCCCAAGACAGAATGAAGTCTGATTATCCCTTCCCCCAATCTGTCCTCCTTCTTCCCTCCCTTCTTCCCATCTCTTATCCCTTTCCCTTCTATTTTGCCATAGGGCAGGATAGATTTCTATACCCTATTGCCTATAAATCTTATTTCCCAGTTGCATGTAAAAACAATTCTTAACATTCATTTCTAAAACTTTGAGTTCCAAATGCTTCCCCTTCCTCCCTCTCCACTCACCCTCATTGAAAAGGCAAGGAATTCAATATAGGTTATATATATGTAGTCATACAAAATATTTCCATGATAGTCATGTTGTGAAAGACTATACTTCCCTTCATCCTATCCTGCCTGCCTCCTTCACCTTTATTCTATTCTCTCCTTTGACCCTGTCCCTCCTCAAAAATTTAGTTTCTAATTACCCCCTCCCCCAATCTGCCCTCCCTTCTGTCATCCCCCCTCTCTTACCACTTTACCCCCTACTTTTATGTAGGGTAAGATAGATTTCTATACCTAATTGAGCGTGTATGTTATTCCCTCTTTAGGCCGAACCAATTAGAGTAAGGTTCCCTCATTCCTTCTCACCTCCCCCCTCTTCCCCTTCCCTGCTGCCTTTATGCGAGATAATCTGCCCCATTCTATCTCTCCCTTTCTCCTTCTCCCAGTACATTTCTCTCTCTCTCCCCTTAATTTTCTTTTTTAGATACCATCCTTTCATATTCAACTCACCATATGACCTATGTGTGTATACAGTTCAATTTTAATAAGTCGTTTATGATTTCTCTTTCCTCTTCACCTTTTCATGCTTCTCTTATGTTTGAAAGTCAAATTTTCTTCTATGACACAAATATGGTACTGATTCCTAAATCAGGAAGAGATAAAACAGAGAAAGAAAATTATAGACCAATTTCCCTCATGAATTTAGATGCAAAAATTTTAAATAAAATATTAGCCAAAAGACTCCAACAACTTATCACAAAAATAATACACTTTGATCATGTAGGATTTATTCCAGGAATGCAAGGATGGTTTAATATTAGGAAAACCATCAGTATAATTGAGCATATCAACAATAAAACTAGCAGAAACCACACGATTATCTCAATAGATACAGAAAAGGCTTTTGACAAAGTACAACATCCATTCCTATTAAAAACACTAGAAAGTATAGGAATAAACGGAGCCTTCCTTAAAACAGTAGATAGCATCTATTTTAAACCATCAGCAAATATTATATGCAATGGGGATAAACTAGAAGCATTTCCAATAAGATCAGGAGTGGAACAAGTGTGTCCACTACCACCCCTCTTATTCAATCTGGTACTAGAAACACTAGCAGTAGCAATTAGAGAAGAAAAAGAAATCAAAAGAATCAAATTAGGCAAAGAAGAGACCAAGCTATCACTCTTTGCAGATGATATGATGATATACTTAGAGAATCCTAGAGAATCAAGTAAAAAACTACTTGAGACAATAAATAAATTTGGCAAAGTAGCAGGATATAAAATAAACCCACATAAATCCTCGGCATTCCTGTATATCTCTAATGAAACTCAACAGCAAGAGATAGAAAGAGAAATCCCATTTAAAGTCGCTGTAGACATTATAAAATATTTGGGAATCTACCTGCCAAAACAAACCCAGAACCTATATGATCACAACTACAAAACACTTCTCACACAAATAAAATCAGATCTAACTAATTGGAAAAATATCAATTACTCATGGCTGGGTCAAGCTAATATAATAAAAATGACAATTTTACCCAAACTAAATTATATATTTAGTGCCATACCAATCAATTTACCAAAAAACTACTTTTTAGAGTTAGACAAAATAATAACAAAATTTATTTGGAAAAACAAACAGTCTAGAATATCAAGGGAATTAATGAAAAGAAATGCTAGGGAAGGTGGACTAGCTATGCCAGATTTTAATCTGTATTATACAGTCATCAAAACTGCTTGGTACTGGCAGAGGAGTAGAATAGTGGATCAATGGAATACATTGGATGCAGGAGATCCAGCAGTTAATGAATATAGTAATCTATTGTTTGATAAACCCAAAGACCCCAGTTTGGGGGATAAGAATGCACTATTCGACAAAAACTGCTGGGAAAACTGGAATACAGTGTGGCGGAAACTGGGCATAGATCATTATCTAACACCATATACCAAAATCAAGTCTAAATGGGTGCATGATCTAGGTGTAAAGGATGACACTGTAAGCAATCTGGGAAAGCAAGGAATAGATTACCTGTCAGATTTGTGGAGAGGGGAAGACTTTAAGACCAAACAAGAATTACAGAGCATTATAAAATGCAAAATGGATAATTCTGATTACATTAAATGGAAAAGCTTCTGTACAAACAAAGCCAATGTAACCAAGATCAAGAGGGAGGTGGGAAATTGGGAAAGAATTTTTACAACTTGTGTCTTTGATAAAGGACTCATTTCTAAACTATACAGAGAATTGAGTCAAACTATATGAATATAAGTCATTCCCCAATTGATAAATGGTCAAAGTATATGAACAGGAAGTTTCAGAGAAAGAAACTAAAGTTATCTATATCATATGAAGAAATGCTCTAAATCACTATTGATTAGAGAAATGCAAATCAAAACAACTCTGAGATACCACATCTCTCCAGTCAGATTGGCTAAGATGACAAAACAAGAAAATGACAAATGCTGGAGAGGATGTGGGCAAATTGGAACACTAATGCATTGCTGGTGGAGTTGTGCACTTATCCAACCTTTCTGGAGAGCAATCTGGAACTATGCCCAAAGGACTATAAATAATTTCATACCCTTTGACCCAGCAATACCACTTCTAGGGTTATATCCCAAAGAAATCATATAAGTGGAAGGAAGACCCAAATGTACAAAAATATTTATAGCAGCTCTTTTCATGGTTGCAAAAAATTGGAAATTAAAGGGGTGCCCATCAATTGGGAAATGGCTAAACAAGCTGTGGTATATGAATGTAATGGAATATTATTGTGTTATAAGAAATGAGAACACAGATTTCATATTTACCTGGAGAGGCTTATACAAAGTGATGCTGAGTGAGAAGAGTAGAATCAGAAAAAATTTGTATAAAATCACAGACACATCATATATGTGATGACCAACTATAACAGACTGGACTCTTTACAGCAATGCAGTGATATAAGTCAATCCCGAAAGCCTCATGAAAGAGAGAAATGTGACATCCAGAGATATAACTAGAAAGAACTGAGCCTGAATCCTTATGGAAGCAAACTAATTGATCTTTTTCTTTTCATTGTTTGGTTTTATTTCTTCTTTACCATTTTGCATCCCACCTAGTACAATACATCTTTGTAATTGGACTAATGTCTAATATGAATGTATTTGCAGATCCTTTACTGGACTAAATGCTGTTGTGGGGGGTGGGGGGAGGGAGGTAAAGGAAATTTGAAATTCAAGGAAATATGGAATTGAATCTTGTTAACTGAAACTAAACTAATAAATTAATTTTTAAAAAGTCAAATTTTTTATTCAGCTCTGATCTTTTCATCAATAATGCTTGAAATTCCTCTATTTCATTGAATATCCATTTTCCCCTGAAGGATTATACTCACTTTTATTGCATAAGAGATTCTTGGTTATAATCCTAGCTCCTTTGACCTCCAGAATATAATATTCCAAGTCCTTTGATACGTTAATGTAGAAGCTGCTAAATCTTGTGTTATCCTGATTGTGTTTCCATAGTACTTGAATGGTTTCTTTCTGGATGCCTATAATATTTTCTCCGTGACCTGTGAACTCTGAAATTTAGCTATAACATTCCTAGGAACTTTCCTTTTGGGATGTCTTCCATGAGGTGATCAGTGGATTTTTTCAGTTTCTATTTTAACCCTCTGGTTCTAGAATATCAGTGCAGTTTCCCTTGATAATTTCTTGAAAGATGATGTCTAGGCTCCTTTTTTTTTAATCGTGATTTTCAGGTAGTCCAATAATTTTTAAATTCTCTCTCCTAGATCTATTTTCCAGGTCAGCTGTTTTTCCAATCAGATGTTTCATATTGTGTTCTATTTTTTTATTCTTTTGGTTTTGTTTCATAATTTCTTGATTTTTCATAGAGTCATTAGCTTCCATTTGCTCCATTCTAATTTTTAGGGAATTATTTTCTTTAATCAGTTTTTGGACCTCCTTTTCAATTTGGCCAATTCTGCTTTTTAAGGCATTCTTCTCCTCATTGGCATTTTGTACCTCTTTTTGCTATTTGGGTTAGTCTATTTTTAAGGTGTTATTTTCTTTTATCTTTTAAGGTTTTTTAGCAAGCAGTTGACTAATTTTTCATGATTTTCTTGTAACATTCATTTCTCTTCCCAATTTTTCCTCTTTTTCTCTTACTTGATTTTCAAAATCCTTTTTGAGCTCTCCTATGGCCTGTGACCAATTCATATTTTTCTTGGAGGCTTTGGATGTAGAACCTTTCACTTTGTTGTCTTCTTCTGGTTGTATGTTTTGATCTTCTTTGTCACCAAAGTAGTATTCTATAGCTTGAGGAGATTTTTCCTGCTGCTTGCTCATTTTCCCAGCCAATTATTTGACTTTTTAATTCTTTGTTAAGGTTGGATTCTGCTTCCAGTGCGGAGAGTATAGTGTCCCAAACTTCAGGGGGTTTGTGCAGCTGTTTTCAGAGATACTTATAAGGACCTATAAATTTCCAGTTACTCCAAGGTAGTATGTTCAAAGGAGAGTTGTTTATTCCTTTCCTGGCCTGTGCTCTGGTCTGTGAGTGACCACAAGCACTCTTTCCTGCCTTGGAACTGTAAGGAGGATTCCCTTTCTACTGCTGCCACAAACTCCACAATGCCAGAACTCCTTCTCACCTCAGGACCACCACCCAGGACTGTGACCCAGATCCAAGCACCAGCAAAGCAAGAGAATCCTACCTCAGCACCAGCCAAAAGATCCCTGCAATCCCCCTCTGATCAGCCACTCCATCTCTCCCCTGTCTGTGGGCTAAGAGCTCCAAAGGCAGCTGATGTTACAGCTCTGGGGCTGTAGCCCATACCACTCCTCTGTTACCCAGGTAAGTCAGACCTTTCATACTGACCTTCTAAGTTGTCTTTGGCATTTGTGAGTTGAGAAGTCTGGAAACTGCCACAGTTGCCAGTGATTCAAACCCCTGAGGATTGTTTCAGGTTAGCTGGGGCCCCAGCTATGGGGCTGGTTTTGCACTGGACTGCGCTTTTCTCTCAATCTGGTGCAACAGACCTTTACTGTCAACCTTTCAGGTTGTCTTGGGCTGGAAATTTGTTTCACTCTGTCACTTTATGGGTTCTTCTGCTCTAGAATTTGTTTAATAATTTTTACAGGTATTTGGAGGGGCTTGGGGGAGATCTCAAGCAAATCCCTGCTTTTACTCCACTGTCTTGGCAAGAAGAAGGATTTCTTGACTTTTGTCCTACCACTAGACTTTGATGATTTTTGGAAGAGAGTGTAAGGCTAATTACTTCTTGCAACTCTGCCTCACTTAAATCTAATTTACAAGCAAGGTAAGACATTACCCATACTGTAACATTGTGATGTCGTTGGTCCTCTTTGAATACAAAGGATGAACAACAACCATAATATCCCATGTATCCTTCCACCTGCCAGACAAAGATCCCATTTTTAGAGAACTCTGATTACTTAACTCTGCATCACTTCACATAGATCTTTCCTCACTTTTCCATATTCATCCTATGCATCATTTCTTATAGCACAGTAATACTTCAATACCTTCATGTACTGCACTTTGTCGAGTCATTCCTTGGTTAATAAGCATCTACTTTGTTTCCACTTCTTAGCTATCATAGAAAGTGCTGCAAAGTAATGTTTTTTTATATTAAATTAAATTATTAGCGTGAGAATCACACGAGCAGTTGGATCATATACTATGAAGGTCATTCAGTAGATCAGCTCTTGTGAATTGTACCACTCAGGAGGACAAATAAGGGAATTCTGTGGGCTTCATTCAGGCAGAGTTCACTACATATACAGAATTAAGAAAGAACCCTTGATCAACCTGCCTTTATATACACAAATTCTTCTGTGAATTTTCTTTCTTCATAGTATTGAAACTCTGAGGTCCCTTTTAATACTAAAACCTCATCATTCTAATGCATATGAAAAATACAAATAAGGCACTATTCTATCAGAATCCAGACTTGTGTTTCTGGGAGCTAGAAAGGTAAAGACTTTAAGTCAGGGGTTCTTAATTTGGGTCTATGAACTTTTAAAAATATTTTGGAAACTGTATTTCATAATAATTGGTTTCCTTTGTAATTTTATCCATTTTATTATATGGGTTTAAAAATACAAGTCTGAGACAGGGTCCATAGACTTTACTAGACTGTCAAAAGGTTTATTACACACACACACACACACACACACACACACACACACAAGTTAATAATACCTGCTTTAAGGACTCGTACCATATTTTTACAGTGGTAAACTATTTAGACTGGTGGGAATTTGTAGTCTGCAAAGCTGAGAATCTAACTACAGAAAGGAGACCTAAGATTCGCTGAAAAGGGGGAATAAGAAAAACTTGGCTTGATCTCTAAAACATTTTAGGTTATTGGCCCAGATGTAGATGAGTCATGGACAATAATTAGTCAGCAAAGCTAGGTCAAACACAGTTACATGGAGTAACATAGTATCATAGATTTAGAACTGGAAGGGGTTTTAAATTCCAAGCAGTCCCAACCCTTCATTTTGTGGAGGAGGAAACTGAGGCACAGAGAGGTTATGTGACTTGCCAAAGGTTATGAATCTTCTCACCTCCTGAGCCAGTATTATTTTTCCCATCCTATTACCATATTTCTTTCCTGCTATTGTAAACTTGGCCATTCAGATCTTTCTCCCTTGTATTATTTGAGCTGACTCACCCCTCTCATGGCTTGGTAAAGTTTTTAAACTTTGACCTTGTCTCGACTGAATTAGAGGATAAGTCTGCTGCATATATCCAATCTGTTGTTCACCCCATCACAACATCTCCTCTATACAACCTCTTCTCTCCCCTCACACAACTGTCATTTTGGTGCACGCATTCTTCCTCTCTTGCTTGGACTATTGTGATAACCTTCCAACTTGCCTCCCTGCCTCAAATCTCTCCCCAATATAATGCATTTTATAAAATATTCACAAAATAATATCTCACTATGTATGGAAAAGAAAATCCTCTGCCAAATTGAATTACTGAGACAAATATAAACCGACAGATAACCCACTGAAGAATAAAATCAAGACATAGAACTATAGAGTCATATCAATACAAAAATGAATATCAATGTAAAAATTTTCAGTACAATCCTATAGCAACATATGGAAGAAATTATGGGAATTAGATTATTGATTTATACCAGGGATGCAAGGATGGTTCAACATAAGGAATAAACAAACATAATCCTATTTTTCAATAGCCTAACCCAAATGATTATGTCTATAGATGAAAAACTGGATCTATGATTTCATTCATAAAGGAAATTCCCTCTACCAATGCAGAGTTGATTAAGTGACTTGCTAAGGGTCACATTGTCAGTTTGTGCAAAAGGAGGACTTGAAAAGAGCCCTTTCTGACTGCCAAACCAGCTCTTTATCCACTATACTACACAGCTTTTATTTTAAGCTCATAGAGGAGAAAGAAATGTCTCTAATGAAGAAAAAAAAAACCTAGGGAAAATATCTAGATTAAACCAAGCATAAATACATAGAAAAGATATGGACTGAGGACATCACAATTACAAGAGCATTGAAGTTTGATTCACAGGACATTTGAAGGAGGGTAATATACCAAAGCACAGAAAAAAAATTTTAAATTCTAACCTGATTAATATCAAAAGATAGAGACCAATAGAACATTTATAACTACAGATCTATAAACCTACCTTCCTATTTATGTAAAATGTAATAAGAATGATAGTTTTTTAAAGCACTTCAATGTTTGTAAAGTGATTTACATTTTTTATCTCATTTGATTCACAACAATCCTGTGTAGTACTTGCTATTAATATCCTATTATGTAGATTAAAAAATTGACATTAAGAGACCTGCCCAGGGCCACATAGTTAGTAAATGTCTGAAGCAAGATTCAAATTCAGGTCTTCCTGACTGCAAGTAGTGTTCTATCCATTGTGTCATCTAATTGGTTTTCCCCATTATTCCTCAATTCCATATGTCTGAATGCTTGCCAAATCCTGCCATTTCTACCTCTAGAACATCTCATATATGACTTCTCTCTATTTGTAGACATGTTAGTTCATGTCCTCATCACCTCTGTAGTAACCTCCTAATTGGGTCTCCTTGCTTCAAGTTTTTCCCCACTTTAAGCCATACTTTGTACTGTTACAAAGTAATTTTCCTTAAATGCAAATCTGAACAGGTCCTCTCCTACTCGATAAGTGCCAGTGGCTCCCTATCACCTCTAGAATCACATACAAATTCCTCTATTTAGCTTTTGAAGCCTTTCACAACTTACTTTGAGCATGTTTCCAGAATCATTAAATATTATTCCTTCTCTAGCACCATGTGATTCAGTTAAACTGACCCTCTTTCTGTTTCCCACACATGAAATTCAATGTCTCACTTTCATGCCCTTACAACAGATGTCCCTCATGCCTGGAATATACTCCCTTCTTTACTACTGACTTAGAGAATCCCCATCTTCCCTCAAGATGCAACTGGATCACCATCTTCTACATAAAGCCCTTCCTGATCTTTCTAACTGCTCATCTCTTCCTTCTTTCCAAATTATCTTGTATTTTTCTTTCTATTTGTATTTATTCTCTTTGTATTTATTCTGTACACTGTATAAGAATTTGTTGCCTCCCTTGCTAGAAGAGAGAGAGAGAGAGAGAGAGAGAGAGAGAGAGAGAGAGAGAGAGAGAGAGAGAGAGAATTTATTAAGTAACTTTTTCACCAGGCACTGTGTCAAGCATTGGAAATAAAAATTAAAGCAGATAAGGCAGTGCCTGCCCTCAAGGAGCTTACATTCTAATGAGGAACTAGAAAGGAGGTGAGGGAGTTACATAGCAGTGGCTTAGCTGGAGATGGTTGGTAAGTACTGTGGAGACCTAGAACTGAGCAAAATAAGTCCAAAGCTAGTGAATGAAGAGTAGTTATAGGGGCAGAGTCTAGGGTGGAAATCATGATCTGCATGAAGAATGACATGACTGAAGATGACCGAGAAATAAAAGCTTTTTGAAAGCAGGGACTATGCTATTTTTTGTCAGTGCCTGATACATAATAAGTTCATAATGAATATTCATGGATTAATTCATTGATTTTAAAAGATGGACTGGTCACACAGTTGGTTCATTTAGACCATGGCAAAGTGTCACCAGTTCACCAACTAGAGAGAAACAAGCCCAGGTGCTCCTCTAACATCCTCTTGTCAAAAGAAAGAGAGGGAGGTCCCACAGTGAATGGACATTGTGTTGTGGCCAATTTTTGGAGAATAGGAAGAAGAGTTGTGAGGAATGGGCAGGTATGGGTGGATTGGCAACATCCTTGTTGGAGGGAACACTAAAGGAAATGAGACCACAATTTCACTGGAATATTTGAGGAAATCCCTGGTGCTTATATAATGCTTTAAAGTGTACAAAGTGCGTATATACATTCATTCATTTGAAACTCGGAACAGCCTGCTGAGGCCAGTACTGCAAATACGATTATCCTCATTATCATTAGAGATGAGGAAACTGAGGTTCAGGGAGAACTTGCCCATGGTCACATAGCTTATAAGTATTAAAAGAGGGCTTCAAACCTAGGTCAACATTAGTCTAACTCTGATAGTCTACAATGCCACACTGAGAATTTAATTTTCCATGATTTGGGGCACAAATTCTTAGCTAGTTCCTAAGTTCTTCTAATGTTAGAAAACCAGATTATTTGCCAACTCCTAGATTTAAGGCTTTCTATGTTTAAAAAAAGTTGAAAAAAAACAACAAAACTTAATTACTACATGATGTTTGGGTCAGAATGACCCTCTCAGAATGACCTTTTTGGTTCCTCTATGATTAAATACAACGTTGACACGATGTTGTCCATTAGCTAATTATCTCCATAGTCTTCAAAATGTCCTGACATCTTCTGCCAGTTTGGGTTAAACTGCTGTATTACCATTACCTACACTGTCAGGATTCTCTTCACCTTGGTCTGTAATTCAGGCCTTTAATTTTCCTTAATTACTGTGTAGCCATAGATCAAGCTGTTACCCAAAGTATTGCCCTGTAACCCCACATGGTGTTTGCAAAACTATGACCTCTACTAACCTTCAAATATAGAGAAAACATGAATATTTCAGGTAATCTAAAATAGCTACTTTCAAAACCTTAATTTCTTTAGAGAAATCTATTATCTATCATGGTCAGATAAAGCATTGAGTGTATTCTCTCTCTCCCTCTCACATGCATTCACACGCATATAGACACACATACACTCTCTCTCTCCATATATGTGTGTGTGTATGTATGCATAGATATAGATATATATATACACATATATATCTCCATGTATATATACACACATATATACATATATGTATATATTATATGATACATATATAAGTAATTCTCAAATAATTTGAACGCAATAAAATACAAAGCACTGAGACTATATTAAATATAGTTTAATCTTTATTTGGTGACTTTGGGAGGCTCTTTGGGGACAATTCAATATTTATAGCTATGAAAAGAAATGATCTTTTTCTATAAATGCTTCACATTTATATATTGCTTTAATGTTTACTGTATTTTCCTTTTCTGTGCCTTTGTTATCCTCTGTGCCTGGAATTCATTCCATGCTCACCTCAGCTTCTCAGAATCCCTAGTTTCCTTGAAGTCTCAGCTCAGATAATACCAGCTTGCTACACCAAAGTTTTCCTGATCTGTCCTTTCCTCTAACTGCTATTGCCTTTTTCTCTTTCACATCTGTTCATATTCATACAGGTTACCATTTCCTCCAGATAGATTCTAAGTTCTTTAGGAGTGGGGACTGTTTCACGTTTGTCTTCACCTTTCCAGCATTTAGCAGAGTCCCTGGCACATAGTGTGAGTTTAATAAGTTCTTGTTGATTGATTGAAAAAGTAAATGTTCTCACAATACCCACAGTGCGGTAGGCAATCCAGCTGATAGTATTCTGATTTTAGGATAAGTTCATTAGGTCCCAGATAACGTCACTGAGAACTTGCCCAAAGTCGCACAACTAGAACCAGAGTCAGAATTTCAACCCAGGTTTTCCCTGACTTTCTGATCTAAGGATGTTTATAGGAAAACTGCATTTCCTATTACACTTCCTCTACAGAGCATGCAGTTAATAAGGTTTGGCTAAATAAAAAGCTTGGTAAATCTAAATTCAGATTCAATAAGGATTTATTAAGTATGGGTTGACTGGAGAGCATGGCACTAGGTACTAGGAAAGATACAAGGTTGAAGTAAGCAAGGGCCCTCATATTGATAGAATTTAACATTTGGCAGGGGACATAACATATATGAGGCAGGGGAAGACTCAAAGATAGCAGGGAGATTTGGGGCATCATCATCATATAATCTGGCATTTATATGTGTCAGAGACTGTGCTAAGTGCTTTACAATGATTATCTCCTTCAACCCCCACCACCACCCTGAGAAGTAGATGTTATTGTTATTCCCATTTTCTAGATGAGAAAACTTAGGCCAGCAGTGCTTAAGTGACTTGCTCACATAGCTAGGAAGTGCCTAAGTTTAGATTTGAACTCAGGTCTTTCTAACTACTGCTCTCTAGCAGCCTCTTAGTATATTCTTATTGCTAAGGCTTCTAAGGCTATTCCCTGATTGCTTCTGCTGATGCTTGATACAAGTGGGGGGCCCTGAGGTGTTCTCTCCTGCAAAGGTCTATAGACTGAGCTAAGGTCCGTTCTTAGAAGCAGCTGGTAAGTTGACTGCCTTACAACCTTCCTCTAGCTTTCTCTAGTCTGGGGGTCTCAAATTTTCATGTCATAAACTCCTATGGCAGTGTGATGAAGTCTATAGATCCCTTCAGGAAATAAGGTCTGTTAATTCTCTGTTGCCCACATTCATATTCGAAAGAAATTATAGATTTAAGTTAGAGATTAGTGAAAATAAAGATATAATTTGTTTTGGCAATCCAAGTTCCCTGATACTATGAAATTTATCCGTGGTCCCTAGCCTCACAAAAATCTGCTGAAAAATTCCACCATCCCAAAGACATCAAGATTGTGTGAGACTTATTTACATAGGATTTCAAGGCATTCTTCCAAGAAAAAATGGGAAGACATGAAACAAGAGAAAAAGCGGTGACCAGATGATAAAAATGGGGATGGAGTTCTGCTATGAATGGATCTAAATTCTCCACTGTATCTGGCGATATCTCCAGTCGTCCTGATCTATATCTTGCCCCTGGACCAAGATGGCTTCAGAGGAGAGAGCGAGGCTGGTGACTTTTCATAGCCCTCCTTCACTTAAATCAAATTAACTTACATGTCACGGCATCACCTTCCTAATGTCAAGGTCCTCTTTGAGAATGAAGGACAAACAATACCATACCAAAATTTGAGCCTCTTGGGCACGGTTTTGTCCTCAGATGTGGCTATACAACAACTATCTATCCATTTTCCAAAAGAGCACAGAAAGCAGTCTTTCTCTAGCTCTCAGAGGCACTATGGCCCTATCTCTTTTGATTGGGAGAAACAACTTCTTTGCCAAGTAGTTACAAGATTGTATAGATTGTATTTTTGTATAGAGAACCAGCAAACTTTGGAAGTGTAACAGCACACTCCCTGGCATGAGTGTGACTTCTGTGACTACATGGGGAACTGGCTGCCCTTGTAATAGCTACTGACCTCATCTTATGTATCTACTTTTCCAAAGTTAAATAATATAGGTTTCCATCCCTTTGCTGGTAACTGGTTGGAAATTCTCCTCCCAGAAGCCTTCATATTCCTCCAATAGACTTCAAGCTCTTCCACAGCAATGATCACATCTAATTTACCTTTTTTACTTCCCCTAACTCCTAACCGGGAGTTCTAAATACCCAGAATAAACTGGGAATCCTAATTGTTGTTGCAGGGAATTCCCAGTGTGAGAATTCTCCTTATCATCTCAATAGATAAATCCTAGGGAATTACCTCAGGTACATAGGTACAAAGTGACTTGCCTGAATCCCAAATCTATAATAGTAGTACATACAGGGGGCAGTTAGGTGGCACAGTGAATAGAGCACCAGCCCTGGAGTCAGGAGGACTTGAGTTCAAATACAGCCTCAGACACTTGACACTTAATAGCCATGTGACCTTGGGCAAGTCATTTAACCCCAATTGCCCAGCCTTCCCCCCCTCCGAAAAAAAAAACAAAAAACAATAATAGTACCTGCCTCCCAGGGTTGTGAGAAAGAAAATGTAATAATATTTCTAAAACTCTTTGTAAACCTTAAAGCACTAAAGAAATGCTAGCTGTTATTGTGTGTTAGAAGTGGGATTTTTTTTTTCCAAATGCTTTATTAACTTCTGGTTCACATCATTCATTTCCACCATATTTTGAGTTACAATTTTTTCCCCATTTTTCCTCTACCCACCACCCCAGAATAGCAGGCCCACAGGATATCCCCTCATCCAATCTGCTCTTTCCCATATCCCCTCCCATACCTCCTTCAACTTTTCTATTAGGGCAAGGTGAATCTCTGTGCCCCAATGCCTGCACATCTTATCTCCCAGTTACATGCAAAATAGTATTAATAATAGTATTTTTATATATTTGAAATATTTAATTTTAAAACTTCGAATTCCAGATCCATTCCCTTTATCCCTTGTCACCCACTCCCACTGGGAAGATAAGCAACTCAGTATATGTTGTACATGTAGAGCTATGCAAAATATTACCATAGTAGATATATTGTAAAAGAGTGACTATACTTCCCTCCCACCCATCCCACCCCCCCACCTGGTCCATCCCTACTTTGATCTTGCCCCTGTTCAAAAGTGGGTGCCTCCAACCTCCCCTCTCCCCAGCATGCCCTCCCCTCCATCACCCCCCCCATCCTCCCCCCCGCCCCACTGTCCTGCAGGGTGAGATATCCCATTTAGTATGTATGTCATTCTCTCCCTGAGCCAAATCCAATGAGAATATGGTTTTGCCTTTTTGCCTTCCTGTTCTTCCCCTCCCCTGCAACCACTTCCCCTTGTTTCTTCTACATGAGATAGTTTACCCTACCCTGTCTCTCCCCATCTCCTCTTTTTTTTATTTTTTGTTGGTTTTTTTTTTTTTTTGGAGGGCAATTGGGGTTAAGTAACTTACCCAAGGCCACACTGCTAGGTTTTTATTTGTGTGTGCATTAAGTGTCTGAGGTTGGATCCAAACTCAGGTCCTTCCAACTCCAGGGCCAATGCTCTACTCACTGCACCACCTAGCCATCCCACCCCATCTCCTCTTGCTACTTTCCTCTCTCACCTCTTAACTTCACCCCTTAAGTATCATCCCTTCCCAACAAATTCAATCTGTGCCCTCTATCCATGTATACCTGTAAACATATATACACACATTCACATATGTAGTCATATGTCCATATACCCTTCTTCAATTATTTTCATACTGAGAAAGGTTTCATCAGTCACAGTTATTGTTTTTCCAAGTAGGAATGTAAAGAGTTCAACTTTGATAAGTTCCTTTTGATTTCTTTTCCCTGTTTACCTTCTCAAGTATCTCTTGCTTCTTATATCTGAATGTCAAATTTTCTATTCAACTCTGGTTTTTTCCTCAAGAATGCTTGAAAGTCCTCTATTCCACTGAATAACCATATTTCCCCTGAAACAAGATACTCAGCTTTGGTGGGTATGTAATTCTTGGTTTTAATCCCAGGTCCTTTGCCCTCTGGAATATCATATTCCATGCCCTTCTATCCCTCAGGGTAGAAGCTGCCAGGTCCTGTGCTATTCTGATTGTGTTTCGACAATATTGTAATTGGTTCTTCCTGCTGCTTGGAATATTTTCTCCTTGATCTGGGAATTCTGGAACCTGGCTATAATATTCCTAGGAGTTTTCTTTTGGGGATGTTTTTCAGGAGGTGATCTGTGGATTCTTTCCATCTCTATTTTGCCCTCTGGCTCTAAAACATCAGGGCAATTTCCCTTGAGAATTTCTTGGAGGATGATTTCTAGATTCTTTCTTTGATCATGGCTTTCAGGTAGTCCAATAATTTTTAAATATCTCTTCTGGATCTATTTTCCAGGTCACTGGTTTTTCCCATGAGGTATTTCACATTGCCTTTTATTCTTTCAATTTCTTGGATCTGTTTAACAGCATCTTGATTTCTCATAAAGTCACTAGCTTCCATTTGCTCCAGTCTAATTCTGAAGGAATGAATCTCCTCAGTGAGCTTTTGAGATTCTTTTTCCATCTGGCAAATTTGACTTTTTAAGGCATTCTTCTCATTGCCTTTTTGAGCCTCTTTTGCCACTTGAGTTAGTCTATTTTTTAAGATGTTATTTTCCTCAGTCAGGTTGTTGAATCTCATTTCATACTTTTCCTGCATCTTTGTCATTTCTCTTCCCAATTTTTCCTCCACTTCTCTCATTTAGTTTTTAAAATCCTTGTTAAGGTCCTCTATGGCCTGTAACCTGCTCATATTTTCATTTGGGGCTTTAGGTGCAGGATTTCTGACCTCACAGTCCTCCTCCTGTTCCATGCTTTGATCCTCTTTGCCCCCAAAATAGGAGTCTAATGTTGCATTTTCTGTTTATTTTGTTTCCTTTGCCTAGGCATGTTGCCATTTAATTACTTGACTTTTGGGCTTGTTGCCCCAGTAGGACTCTGCCATCAGAGAGGGGAGCTTCCGTCCCAAATGTTGGGGTCTTCTCAATTAGTTGGGTGCCCTCCCTGAAGCCCCCATACACTCTGGCAAGCTGGACCCACACCCCAAGACCTCCACCCCAGACCACAATCCAGATCCAAGGAGGTTAAAGCGAGAGGACTGATTGCCAGATCCTGCTACGGTTTGCAGACCAGGAGCTGAAGTTGCAATTGAAGCTGCAAAATGGCATCTGCGCAGTCTCCTCAGCCGCTTCTAGCCCCTGGGGAAGAAGCCAACATGCTCCCAAATACTGGTCCCAAAGTCCATAGGGCACTAACGTCTCACTTTGTGTTGGAAATTCTGGAAAAGCCACAGCTGCTGGTGTTCTGGGGTCCCGACAGCCAGCTGCTGGACCAGCCACCTTGGGGCTAAAACCTCTGACTCAAGCTGTCCTGTGCTCTGCTGCCAGAGCGCTGCACTGTCAGCTCCCAGAGTGCTGCACTGTCGACTCCTAGCTTTCTGCGCTGGGCGTTCCCTGACGGGCTGCTGAGCTCTCCTCAGAGGGAGGTTAGCTTCTCTGTGTCGTTCTGTGGGTGCTGGAGCTCCAGAGGTTGTTCAGAGTCCCCCTTTTACATGATTTTGAAGTGGTGTGGGCTGGAGCATTGTGGAAGTGCTGTTTCTACTCCGCCATCTTGGCTCTGCCCCCCTAAAAGTGGGATTTTCGCCAGGCTTTCCTGACCTAATCTCAACACTCTTTCTACTATGACAACAGCTTCTGTTGTGTGTACTAGGTGCTTAATAAATGGTCATTAATGCTTGGCTCCAAAAAAGAGAGGGAATAAAATGTATTCCCTCATTTCTTTTGCAGAAGGAGGAAACTTGATTGTCAGATTCTATTGATATAATATAAGTTTTATTATGCTTTTTTTTCTTTTTAATCTTTCTGGGAAAGGAAAGAACGAGAGAAGGTTTTACAAAGGAAGTTAATATAAAATAAATTATATCAATACAAAATTTTTAAAAAATATAAATGCTTTCAAAAATTGAATTTGTTGATGATTTTCTCATCTTTTTCTTCTTTTCCCATTTCCCTTTTCATCTTCATCACCAAAATCATAGAAATTTTATTAAGCTTTTAGTGTTGTGTATCACCAGGATTGGGGCAGGAGATTATAGGGAATGTTAAAAGTTTGACCCTTTTTGCTGAGTAACTCGGTATCCAAAACAACAATAGAAAAATATATGTGCATAACAAACTTTTAAAAATGACAAGAGTGAAGGAAAAGAACAGATTACCATGTTGTGATCTAAGCAAAATTCCATGTTAAATGCCCCATATTTCCCTGGTCTGCATTTGTTTTTCTAACTAATCTCAGAAATGGAAGTCTCTATGACAATGAGCCAAAGCTCCAGATTCTTTATATTTGCTGACATCTGAGATATCATGAGAGATATGTTTTACTTTAGTACAAAAATGTTCTTGCCACCTGTCTGACAACTAAAACAGCATCCACTTTGAGAAACTTGAAATGCTCCAATGGGGATTTTCCTTTAACATTTTCACTTGATTTTAGATGAAATAGAAGGCATTCAGAACTCGGGCCCCACTCAGAGGAAGTAAGAATCATAAGGAAATTTCAGTATTTCAAGCCAAGGAAACTGTGATATTTTTCACTCTTAGAACTTAGTGATGGGTTGCTATCACTTTTTTTCTCTGAAATCCAAATCCCCAAATCCACCACATCAGAATGTCCAGAATGGTGAAATGCTGCCCTTTGAATGACCCTAAAAGTCCGAGTTTTTTCCTATATGAATCACCATTAAGAGAATGCTGTCCACATTCCTAGGTACAACAAAGGGTCACTGGGGAATTCTGTTGAAACAAACAAATGTGATGCAGTCTCTTGAGCCCGCCAACTTGCCATATTCTTTTCCAATCTAATATAGTACTTATTATCACATACCATCTTTAAAGAAATAAGTCCATGACTATGGCCAAGATTGTCTGACACCAGAGAATCATTTCATCACTCTCTGGTTTGCAGAATCTTTGCTCCAATTCTTCATAACCTTGGTAGAGTTCCCTTGGAAAAAATGAGTATAAAGACATTTCATATTACAGACCTAGTACAAGTCTATTACAACAATATCAACTAACAGCCAACAAGCAACATTTTTTCAAGGAATTCACAGCACATTTTAGGCTTGTTTATTACTTCTTATATTACTTCTGAGGTAGAAGCTGACTAAAAGTCAATGATAGAGAGAAGACTAGAGCTCAGGTCACCATTATTACCTTCACCTTCTACATAGGGTTAATGAGGGTTCTGGGTATCATAGTAAGAAAGCTTATGGCTTACAATTTAGAACATAAGTCAATAAAAATCTCAACTTCATCCATATTTTAAGCCACCGTGTGAATGAGCATCTGTTGTCCCATAAGGAAGGGAAATCTTTTGAGGCAAGAGGGCTTGTGAATATGTGCCATTTCTAATAGGTATGTATAGCATGCAAAACATACAAAAGGTATTTAGTCATATTTGTTTATAAATCAGTCACTGACTGACCTTGGAGACAGCTATGTTCTTTTTTTTTACTTTTTTTTTTTTTGGAGGGCAATTGGGGTTAAGTGACATGTCTGAAGTCACACAGCTAGAAAGTGTGTTAAGTGTCTGAGGCCGGATTTGAACTCAGGTCCTCCTGACTCCAGGGCTGGTGCTCTATTCACTGCACCACCTAGCTGCCCAGACAGCTGTGTTCTAAAGGAGGAGACAGAGACTTCCCAATTTTCTAGTCTGTCACTGTCTTCCAAATTGAAGACAAGGTAGACTTTCCCTTTGGTGTGGCCTTGAATGAGAATTGGAGCATACAGGAAAATGGACTGAACGTGCTATTTTTATTGCCACAGGAAGTTCCCAAAGGTGTACTGTATGTATAGTGCAAGCCTTGACTCCAGGAAAATACTCCATCTCTTGGCTCCAGACTCCTCCCTGACTGTCCTCCTTATCTCAAATGCTCTCTCTACTCAATTTTACCTCCTGACTTCTTCGATTTCCTTTTAAGTTCCAACTAAAATCCCAACTTGTACAGGAAGCCTTTCATAATCCCTCTTAATTCTAATGCTTTTTTTTCCTATTCATCCTGCATATCATTTTTATGTATTTGTTTTCATATTGTCTCCTCCATTAGATTGTGAACTCTTTGAGGGTAGGGACTGTCTTTTGCCTCTTTTCACATACCCAATGAGTAGCACAATGCTTGGCATATGAGCGCTTAATAAATGCTTATTGATTTATTAAAGACCTGGTTTCAAGTCCTACACCTTATTCATGCCAGGGATATATGACCCTGGGCAAGTCACTTAATTTCTCAATGCTCTAGCCAATGATATCAAACTCAAATAAAAACAGAAGTCCCTTACCTATCCATAGGGATCCCTGCAGGCTGCATATTGTGATAAGTTTGAGAGGCATCGTTTCTGGGTAGTTAGTCATTTTATTAATAGTGCCAGAAATTTAGTAAAAAGAGGTCAGTGGCACTCTTGAATGACAAAATACCCTCACGGCAGCAGATGCAGATCCAAGATAGAAAGAAGAATACCAACCTACATTGGTAGAAGTAGTTTCCTCACCTGGAAGCTCCCTATAGTAAAGAAACTGTATGTTCAATCATAGGTCCACTCTTTAAGGAGCTCCTACTGATGAACTTCCTCTACCAGGGCATGATGGAAACTTCTTTGCAATTTAAAAGACATAGGTACTTGCCTGAAGCATTTAGCAGTTGAGACTTAATCCAGGGTCATATAGCCAGTGTGTGCCATAGAAGGTGGATGAAACTGCCCATCTAAATTGCAATGGAGCTATTAATATCAAAGAAGGGAAGGTTTAGGGCTCCCTACCCTATGCTACTACATATGCAAGTGGTCCTTTCTCTTCCAAGTACTTAAGCGATTTAAAAAAAGAAGACATCAATGCATTAAACAAAAAAGCTAAACTCATAGGACCTAAATATGTGAAGGCCCAGCCTTGAGGTGGGAGAAGCAGGGGACAAAGCCAGTAAGATGGGAGAAAAGAACATAGTTGTAGAAAAAGGAGGCAGAGGGAATAGCAAAAATAGAAGTCCACAGAAAACTAAGAAGGTTTTTTAAGAAGGGGTTCTTAACCTGGGGTCCTCAAACTTGTCTTATTATTTGTTTGTGTTCTTTTTAATATTTTATTAACCAATTTTAAATATGATTATTTTCCTTTTGCATGCACTTTATGTACTTTATTTTATGAATTTGTACTTATGTATTTTATGTACATTTATGTACATCTTATTACTTTATTTTATGAATTATGTGTTTTATTTTATATACTACGTACTTTATGAATTTAAGAACATTATTCCGAGAAGGTGTTCATGCTCCTCAGAATAGGTTTCACCAGATTGTCAGTGGGGTCAGTGACACACACAGACACAAAAGGTTAAGAACCCCTGGAACAGAGGATGGGAAAATGACTTTGTTCAATCTGAGGACCAAGGACATTTAATGTTGGATTCATGACCTAAGGATTAACCCTGAAAATTTATTACAGAAGACAAGAGTTGCCCACAGAGATAGAAAGAAACAAGCATTTATCAAGCACCTACTATGTAGCAGATACTGTGCTAAATACTTTACAAATATTATCTCATTTGACCTTCACAACAACCTGTAGTGCCAATGCAATATTCACAGTGCCCACAGTCAAGATTAATATACCTGCATGGTGCTCAATCACAAAATATTACAGACTTTCCATATAGAAGACAGAAGCAAAACATTTATACAGACACCAGAAAACTGAATCCCAAAACCAGTAGGCCAATCCCATCATAGTAGCAAAGAAGTTAATAAGCCATAACAACACAGAGAATCACAGCATCTTTTAGCCTTCCCACAAACCAATATAAGACCAATATTTACTCACCAGCCTATCTCCCTCTGAAGCATCCTCTCCTCCCAAACATCTAGCTGACTCTGACTACCAGCTTCCTTCGGGCTCTGCTCCACCCTTTCACAAACTCCTCCCAAAACAGGTTCCAAGTGATTACATTCAGCCTATTAGGGGGCAGCGTTTATTTTCAAAGTAGGGAAGATCTTCAAATTCCCTTAGGCTTATTAAGGGCCAGGGAAGATCTTCAAATACCCATTACTGTTATACAACCCTGGGAGGTAGATGCAATTATTGTCCATATTGTATAGGCCTCAGGCCAGATTTTAACTCAGACCTTCCTAACTGTAGGCCTGCATTCTATCCACTGCACCACTACCTGTAGGGAGAGGTTATTCTTTCTGCCTATCTCCCTCTCAGTCCCTCCCACCACTGCCCTCACCCTTTCAGATCACCTGGATCCTACCCTACATTACTTAGGGGCAAGAAAACACCAAAGACTTCTGCTTTGGATAAATTAATCACATGGTGATGTCTTGTGACTAGCCACATAGGCCAAATGACCATGGATGCAGGTGTTGGCCTGACCTGACCTGGTTCCTTCTCAATATTAAAGCCACCTTCCAGGGTTTTTGGTTTTGTCATTCTCACTACAGGGTAGGAAATAAGCAAATATAAGGGCAGCAGCTCACAGCTGCCGTGGTATGTTCTTGTTTTCTGGCCCTCTGACTCACCAGATTCCACCCTTTGCCATTTTGTAAACATTAGAATTGAGCTGTCCATTATATTTGCTGCTTATCACATATCTGAGGCAAAATGGTGCCACCTACAGTAGAGGGATAGTCCAGAAAATGCTATTGTTATCCTAGGATTGTTATCCTAGGATAACAATAGCATTTGTTATTATTGTTATCCTAGGATCATCGCTTTATAACTGGAAGGGGACTCAAAGAATGGCTAATCCAACCCCTTCATTTTACAGATGAGGAGAGTGAGGGCCAGGAAGTTATGGCTTATTCAACATCACATAGGTGGCACAGATCTTAGGAACCTGGAGTCTAGGCTTTTTTCCATCATAACATGGTGTTACATACCCAATGGAAGTATCTTGCTCAAGAACACACAAGCAGGAAAACTAGGATTTAAACCCAATTTTCTAACAAAATCCAATGCTCCTCAGTTGCCAAAGCACTTCTGTGGCCACCCCTAGAGACATATTTAAACTCCTCACCTTCTCCAAAATCAAATGTTCCAAAGGAGTACATTTCCACCTTCCCCCTACCCCACCCTCACCCCTTCGCCCTCCAGAATTCAAAACAGGCATCAAGAACTAAACTTAAGAACCTGGAGTCTAGGACTATTTCTCCTTTCAGTATTTGAGTCTGGGCTCTCCACACATTATTTGTTTTTATGTGAGGGTTGTTGATCGTTAGAAGTGTTTTCCTGAGACAATTCTGAGACCAAGAAATAGGCCTCTGGACTGCTGCAGGAATCTGCTTTCAGTAGGGGAAAATAGTTGACTTTCAGGGTCAAATTCAGCTCCTTCCAGAATCCACTCCCACCTTTTCTTTACCTCAAAGGATCCATCTGAAAGACACTGTCAGAAGAAAATCTTCTCTATCCCACTCTCTCCCCACCCCCCCAAAGAGAACATGATTTTCCCTTTCAAGTTACCCATCCCCAAACCAGAGTTCTGGTTTCAGACCAAAGCTAATATTAGAAGAAAAAAAAAAGGAATTTTCAAGTATTTGTTTATTTTTAAAAGAGCCAAACTGACCCTAGGGAATAGTGAAAAAAGCAGTCCTTCTCCCTGCAGGGGTGTGGTAGGGGGATTACATGAGGCCAGGCCAGAGAAGAAGACAAGGGAAAGTTTTTTCTCATTTCCAGACTGACCATCTGTAACTCAAAAAGAAAAATAAAACAGTCTTGGAGAATCTTTGGCTTGCTTATGCCAGCATCCTTTAGAGCTGGCTCTCTGCAGAATGTAAAAAGGACATAATTATTTCCACGGCTGACTAATATACACTTGTTTGTGAAAGGCCATTAGCCCTTAACCCATCTGTGGCATAGGCTTCTGATGAGACTAGAGACCACTCTGAGAATCAGAAAATAAGGTTTCTTTCACGCCTCGTATCCACCATGGTCTGAGTCCCCATGTCCTTAAATACTTCCTGTCCTTTTGTTTGTACTTTTCCTCTCCTATAAAAAGGAAGATAGCAATGTCTTTCCTCTCTGTGACTAAATGGGATGTTATGTAGATTAACTAGCAACTATCCATTTCCTGACAGAGAAGTGATAGACTAAATATACAGAATGAAATAATTATTTTTTGAACTTGATAAATATTGGCATACGTTTTACTTGACATTATGATAAGAAACTTTTTGTTAGGAAGGGGATGTGGGAAGGATAAAAAAAATAAACATTTGGTAATTGGAACTTTAATTAAAAAACATATTAACTAGCAATCAACCCTGGTTCTTATATTGAAGATGAGCATTGTTCTCATCCTGGAAGAGCATTTACTTGTTTTGACAGTTTTGCTACCACGGAGAGACTACATGGTCTATTTGATAGAATGTTGGACTTAAAAGAATGGAGATATGGGTTCAGATTTAGCCTCTGATAATTACCAGTTGTATGACTGAGCAATGCATTTCATTTTTCTGTGGAACCTGACTGGGATTTATTTACTAAATTATAGCATACAATCAGTTTGGTGGAGGAAGTTCTCATACCAGAAGTTGTTCATATTACTGAGCTCAATGTGTACTCATATAATGCATCTGCAAAGTCCTTTAATGGGACTTAGTGCCTATAGAGTGCCTTAGTGCCTCTTTTCAACTTTGTAGAAACAGCCCAAAGTCTTTAGAGGGTTTTGAGATAGTAAAAGAAAGGTGATATATAAAGGCAGGTGATTCCCCTAAACTTTTTAGGCCATTATAGAATCACAGATTTTGAGCTAAAAGAGACCTTAGAGGCATCTAATCCAACTTTCTAGTTTTATAGATGAGTAAACTAAAGCCAAGAGAAGTTAACTGACTTGCCTAAAATCACAAATAATAAGTAGCAGCATTTGGATTTGAACCTGCATCTTCTGAATCCAAATCCAGCACCCGTTCCATTTTATTCTGCACTTGAAGGCTGGCTCTCTCTCTCTCTCTCTCTCTCTCTCTCTCTCTCTCTCTCTCTCTCTCTCTTTGCTTTTTGGAGGGGGGAAAGGTAGGGCAATTGGGGTTAAATGACTTGCCCAAGGTCACACAGCTAGTTTTGTGTTAAGTGTCTGAGGTCGGATTTGAACTCAGATCCTACTGAGTCCAGGGCCAATGCTCTATTCACTGCACCACCTAGTTGCCCTACTTGAAGTCTTTCTTGATCCCTACAGGTGCTAATACCAATTCCTCCAATCATCTTGTATCTATTTTACATATACCTTTATATGCACAGTTTGTTCCCCCTGGCTAACCTATAAAGCTCTTTGGGAACAGGAATTATTTCAATTTTTGTCTTTGTAGTCCCAGCAAACAGTAGTCACTTATAATAATAAGTGCTTGCTATTTCATATGAATCTTGTCTTCACCTAAATCTTGTCTTCACCCTATGGAGGAGCAACATCTTATCTATCCTCTGCAGCCCCCATTTCATCTTGGAAAATCCTAGTTCACAGCAGGCACTCAGTACATATTTTCTGATTGATTCATTGATTTTGGAGATAGTCCATTTATGCCCCATTTAATAATTCAATTTAGCAATTATTTATTAAGCACTTACTATATACAAGCCACTGAGCTGGGGATACAAAGACAAAATGAAACACCCCCTACCCTCAAAGGGCATATGTTCTATCTTCGCTTTGAGGATTTTTTTCTGCTACTCACTGGAAAACAGTCACCTCTCCATTGGAGGATGCTACAGGCATACCTCCTTTTATTGTGCTTCATTTTATGGAACTTCACAGATATTATAATTATTTTATTTTTTACAAACTGAAGGTTTGTAACATCATAGCATGTTCATCAAGCAAGTCTATCAGTGCCATTTTTCCAACATGTGCTCACATCATGTCTCCGTGACACATTTTGGTAATTCTCCCAGTATTTCAAACTTTTTCATTATTGTTATATCTGTTATGGTGATTTGTGATCAGTGATCTTTGATGTTACTATTGTTTTGGGGCACCATGAACTGAGTTTAAATAGGACAGCAAACTTAATCAATAAATGTTGTGTGTGTTCTTACTGCTTTACTAACCTACCACCTCCCTCCCTCACTAACCTCATCATCCCTCTCCCTCCTCTAGCCTCCCTATACCCTGAGATACAATATTAAAATTAGGATAATTAATAACCCTATAATGGACTCTAAGTGTCCAAATTCAAGGAAGAGTCAATTAATATGTCAAATTCCACCAATGGAATTTTAAAAATTGCCACAGCCACCCCAACCTTCAGCAACTACCATCAGTCAACAGTCATCAACATCAAGGCAAGACCCTCTGCTGGCAAAAAAAAATACAACTCTCTGAAGATGGTTAGTGTTTTGTAAATATTTAAAGTATGTACTTTTTTAGATATAATTATATTGCATACTTAATAGACTACAGTACAGTGTAAACATAACTTTTATATACACTGGGAAATCAAAAAATTCATGTGGCTCACTGTATTGCAAGATTTGCTTTATTGTGGTGGTCTGGAACTAAACCCACAAAATACTTCATCTATCATTAGACCTCCTGAGTCCCCACTTATTCTAAGAGTAATCCCTGGACCAGCACAGATAGGGTCCTATATACTGCAAAAAAATCCAAAAGCATTTGAGGTACAAAATCCCCTTATGCCTGTTTAACACAGAAATACAACTTCAGAATGACACAGATTTTTTTTAAAAAAAGGTTCTCTCTTACTTTCTAAACAAAATATAAAGACAAACATACTTCATTTTCATCATGGAGTTGTCCCCATAGAGTATTCCCAGACTCATAAATAGGGCTAGAACTTTGAATCCCATTCCTTTTCCTGTTACCTACCAATTCCCATTAATCATGGTGCATTAATTACTTGATCATTTCAGATGAGAATTCCAACTATGGCATTAGTCAAAGGTTTTTAAAACATTAATTATAGAGGCAAGATAAGAAAATCATAAGCAGAAAGGAAATGAACAGTCTTATAAATTACAATTCCTCTAAAATAGCTTACACATCCTCCCTTTGTCCCTGGCCCCACAGAACAGACTCCAACATTACAAAGAATTAGTAGTCTCAACCTAGTGGACAAAGATATAGTGGATATCCAGTATTCACAGGTTTGCAGGAAGAAGTGCCAAGAGAATTCTTGAGGAACTGGTGATAACACTCCTTCAAGCAATGGATTGGCCAAATGAGATGTTTGATCTTGCCCTAGTTAAGCCTTGAACACTGTCTGCCAGGAAAACCAAATATATGAGACAGGAGAGAAACAGGGAGCCTGAGACCAAGGGCTAGTAGACCTCAGAGAAAAAAAATCCTTATTAAAAAAAGTTGGAATCCATAGCCAAGAATCACCAAATTAGAGTGAAACCTTAGAGGATGTGTAGTGAACATAATTGCTGTGAATTCACACCTGGAAATCAAGGACCAACATGCCCCAATAAAACCTAACTTCACAATGGGATCAGAACATGAGGAAACTGGCAGCCAGCTTCTGAGAACAAGCTGAGAAGAGATAGCAGACCCTGGAGAGGAAGCAACTATTGGACAAGAAGACACACACCTGTCACATGTGGTTTTAGCAATAAATGCCTCACTCATACATGAATGAGGTTATAAGTCAATGTGGCAAGAGAAAGAAAAGCCTTGCTCTGGTAGCCTGTAGCATAAATGAGGGCATGCTTCTGCCAGGCATCCATCCAAGCTAAGTGGATCTTTATTTGGCTCTCTGGCTACAACTCCTTCAGCAGGGCCCGGGGAAGGAAGTGCCTGCTGTTCCTAGTCTGCCCCACCCCCTCCTCTATCTCAGCAGGGACCGGGAAAGGTGGCCAAGCACATCACACCATTAAAAGTCATTATATTCAGATTTAGAAATTATGAAGCCTCCTGTGTTACTTTGGGCCATATGGTCAGCCTCACAGCACCTTAGCTTCCTTATCTGTGAAAATGAGTTAATTATATACAATTAACTGGTCCATCTTACTAGGTTGCTAGAGGAAGCAATCACTAATGGAAAGAATTACATTCTGCAGGACTACCTTCTTCCATAATATTAAACGATCATTTAGTCATCTATTAACTTACATGCGTGCGTAACTCTGCTAAGTGATGCTCTTGAAAATCCAATAAGTGTTCATTTCCTAGCTACTGGGAATAGGGGTAAAGCATGATTTAGGTACTTGTGATTTGTGTGAGTTGAGCTGTAACTCAGGAAATGGGGCTGAAGCTAGAATTCCAAACCTGTCAACACATTTACAGATAAGACTTAGGAGAGAGACTGATCTACTCCCAGATCCCTCATAGCTAACCTCAGTTCTACAGGAACTCAGCAGCTGAATAATCCACCTCCTTATGGTGTTTATAACTCCTTTCCCCAAGAGGTCACTTCATACCTTTGATGTCCATCCAGGTGTACAACCATTTCCCCCTCTACCACACACAAATCAGAGTTGTTGAGAGCTATGAAGGCTCCTAGGATCAGCTGTCATTCTCCCTACTCCTGCCTTTATGCAGGGAGGTGAAAAGATAAAGCCTGAAGCAATGAGGAGATTGGCTGAGGCAGCTAAGCAACACCTGCAAACAGCCCCTTCTCAGCTCCTACCCCTGCTACCGTGAATGTCCGTGGTTTCCTGCATTAGGACAATCATTTTAGCACGCCAAATCCTTAGGAAATCAGTCATTTCTAGTGTGAGAACACCCTCATCATTTCTCCTTCTCACTCTCCATTCACTGGTTTCCAGGTAACCACTCTTTCTCCCCTCTGGTACAGCCTCCATATAGCTGCCAAATTAATATTGCTAAAATTCAAGTCTGACCATGTCACTCTCTATCTCAAATATCCTCAGTGACTATTGCATCTAGGATAAAATACAAACTTTTTCCTTTTATGTTTTAAACCCTCCACACTCCTTTGTCCATCTGCCTTTCCATGATTAGTTCATATTACTCTCCCTTACATACTTCTAGACAAACTATAATGCCAGCTATTCCCTCAACTCAACACCCCATCTTCAGCTTCCATGACTTCGCATATGCAGCCCCTTTGTAGAACTGTTACCAAGGTGGGACAGCCTGGACTTCCCTTCATCCCCATAGCACCAACATGGGACAGATAGCTATTTTTTTGGAGTGTGGTTCAAAGAGTGACATTTGCACTTCATGATCTTCTACCAGCCTAAGCTTTCCTGGGATGTGGAGAACAAATTGGATGAATTTTCCCTCAAGTACCAGAATAAATGGGGCAGGCACAGTGGATAACTCTATCCACTAGCCTTGAGTCAAGAGGACCTGAGTTCAAATTCAGCCTTAGACACAGACTAGCTGTATGACCCTGGGAAAGTCATTTAATTCTGTTGGCCTCAGTTTCCTCACCTTGCCAAGAGAGCCCCAAAATGGGGCCATGAAAAGTTAGATACAACTGATAAATGACTGAATAACAAAAACTATGATAAATTAGTCACTCCCTAATCCCAGAATGTACTTCCTCCTTACTTGAACATCTTAGAATCCCTAGCTTCCTTCAAGACCCATCTTAGGTGCCAACCCCTGGTCCTTAGTGTTCTCCGCTTGTTAAAATTATGCTATATTTATTTATCTCTGTACATACCGTTCCTCATTCCACTTCTGGTTTCCACATGTGAAGGGTATGCGTGAAGCAAGTCTAGAAAAATGACTTGCAAATGTAATTTCTATCCATCAAGAACAGTTCACACCAGACTAATCTGATTTCCTTTTTCAAAAGATCACTAAACTGATGGATCAAGGGAATACTGTTGATAGCATTCACTTAGATTTGAACTAAACCACTGTGACGATATCTTGTGCTATCCCTATGGGAAATATGGAGACATGGTCTAAATGATAACACAATGAGATGGATGTAGAACTGGTTGAATGGCTGGACTGAGAATGTAGTCTGTAGTGGTTCCCTGTCAGGTTGGCAAGGGGTCTCCTGCTCTAGGGATCTATGACTGGCCTTGTGCTATGAAACTTTTTTTTTAATCAATAACGTGAATAAAGACTTATTGGATTTAAACCTGATACCAAGCTGGATGGCATAGCTAGTGCTCTGAATGAACAGAATCCAAAAAGATCTTGACTAAAGGTCAAAAGACTAAAACACTAGAAGGAACTAAATCAGATTAGACTTAATTTGGATAAATGTAAAATCTTACATGTGGATTTTTTTTTAAATCTACTTAAAGGGGTTGCTCGGTGGTGCAGTGAATAGAGCACTAGCACTGGAGTCAGGAGGACCTGAATTCAAATCCAGCCTCAGACACTTCACATAAAACTAGCCATGTGACCTTGGGCGAGTCACTTAACCCCAATTGCCCTACCTTCCCCCCTCCAAAAAGCAAAAAAAAAAAAAAATCTACTTAAATACAGATGTACTTAAGTACAGGGCAGATGTGGCTAGGCAGCAGTTTGTCTAGAAAAAGAAAAAAAAGATGAAGAGTTTTTTTCAGAAAGTAATGCCAAGGTAAGTTAATGGTATAATGGCTGGTAATAAAGTTAATAAGCAGGGCAGTGAGGTGATGCAGTACCAGGTCTGGAGTTAGGAAGACTCAAATTCCTGAGTTAAAATCTGACTTCAGACCCTCACCAGCTGTGTGCCCCTAAGCAAGTCACTTAACCCTGTTTGCCTCAGTTTCCTCATCTGTAAAATGAGCTGCAGAAGGAAATGACAAAAAACATCAGTATCTTTGCCAAGAAAACCCCAAATGCAGTCACAAACAGTCAGACATGACTGAAAACAACTGAGCAACAAGGAAGTCAATGTCATTAAGAGAAGCAAAGCTTCCAGAAATAAGAAGGTGAGGAGCAAAGCTGCACCCCGACCTAGTTAAAATACCTTTGGAGTACTGTATTTTATTATGGATATCATATTTTAGGAACTATATTGGTCATCTGGAGAACATCCAGAGGAAGGCATCCACAACAGAAAGCCCTTGAGTCCTGCTGCCCCCCACCCTTCCCCATATGAGAATCAGCTGAACTGGGGACGTTCAGCCAGGAGAAAAGAAATATTAGCTATTAATGATAGCTGTTTTCAAGTACTGGAAAAATGGCCATGTAGAAAACAGATGAGACTTGATTGGGCTGACCTCAGAGGCAAACAGGAACAATGAATGGCTCTTAAAACACACACACACACACACACACACACACACACACACACACACACACGCACACGCACGCACGCACGCACGCGCGCTTAGGCCCATTGTAAAGGTAAACTTCTTTCAATCTTCCAAAGTGGAATGGTCTATCTCAGGACATAGTAGATTTCTCTCACCGTAGTTCTTCAAGAAAGTAAAGGTGATCATTTGCTATGGGCGCATAGAGGTGATTCTTCTTCAACCAATATTTGAACTAGATAGCTACTGATCTCCCTTGTCACAAATGAAATTCCAAGAGACAGAATTCCAGACTTATTAGTATTTAACCAATAAATTGAGGTTACTAATCTCTCCTGGTGATCAAAGACACCAACTGAGCATCCCAAGCCTTTTTAAAATCCAGATGTTTTCCTTCTGCCAGGACATCATGGGGACCTCCCCACAAGCGAAAGGCAACCCTGATTGGCAGACACTTAATGAGGAAATTGGCTAAGAGTTCTCAACTCCTCCCTATTACTTCATCATTTTGGGGAGGAGAGTCAGCTGGAGAAGTAGTCTGGTCATGAGATTCAGATGCCTCCAGCAATCTGGACTAAGAAAACCACCCTAATCAGCATCTCCTTGGCTTAGTTTCCCCTTTGTAAACCAGGTCACCCCAACTTTGATTAGAAAAGAGTCATAGAGGTTTTGCAACCACTGTTAACTTTAAAAATACCAAAGAGTCACACAGATTAAAAGCAAATTCTTTATTCCATTGGAGGAAAGAAATTAGACACATGTGTTGGGACCTTTTCTAGGAGGAGAAACAATTTATATATTTGTAACTAGATAAAGAAACAGTGTAGTGTAACAACAGTAGTAAGGTACAACAGCAACAGTGAGGCAAGGCTGTCTAGTGACAAAAAGTCCATTCATAGCAGGGCTTCATGTCTGGACTGTTGGTACTTGCCCAAGCTCAGGGACCATCAATTCCAGAGGAGGAGTGCCAAGGATTGTTGTTATGCCAAGCTCAGGGCACAGCCTGCTTGCGGAGCCTTAGCTTTGGAAAACAGGGTGTCTCCTACTAGTAAAAAAGAAGGAGTAAAAACAGAAGGGTGGTCTTGGATCCTGACAAAGGCAATGACACAAGATTCACTTCTTGGTAGCATAGATGAGCTTAGACTGCCTTCTGTGCTCAGGGGGTAAACAGAGAGGTTCAGCCCAGGCCTTGGGAGGGGTTGGAATGTGACCACATTCCTTGCCTAGAATAAGAGAGGTCTCTCTTTAAACTAGCCTTAAGAGTTGGGGGTAGCAAGGTTAAACAGAGAAGCAAATATTACTAATTAATTGTTAATGTTTGCCCTTTGTTCTTGAAGAGAACCATGACATCAGGGAGGTGATGCCATGACATGCAAATTAATTGGATTTAAGTGAGACTGACACAAAACTGCTCTGCATGGCATGCCCCATCAAAGAAAGTGCTGTGATGGGTGTGGCTAGGTGGCCCAGTGAATAGAGCACCAGCCCTGAAGTCAGGAGGACCTGAGTTCAAATCTGGTCTCAGACACTTAACACTTATTAGTGTGTGAACTTGAGCAAGGCACTCCACCCCAATTGCCTTGCCTTCCCCCCTCTAAAAAAGCAAAAAAAGAAAGAAAGAAAGAAAGTGCTCTATAAGCAAAACAGAATTGCCATAGCTCAAAATTTGAGATGTACAGATTTAGAAACATTTCAACTCCAAATGTTCATGTGGTGAAGCCTTCTAAGATCATATCAGTGTGGTCAACCACAGTCAGACATATTGTACCTTGGCTCCAACATAATGATATCATTTTGATCCTCTTAGAGTATGAAGAACAACCAACCAACTGAGAGATGATTGAGTTCAAAATTTCATCCAATTCAATTAGCATTTATTAAATGTGTATTATGTACCAGGAACTGTGCTAAGGACTAGGGATACAAATAAGAAAAAGAAAAGACAGTCCTTACCCTCAAGGAGTTTACAATCTAATGTAGGAAGATAACATTCAAAAGGAAGCTAAAATGATGGTAGTAATGGGAAAGTGAACTTTTAATTAGCTCATAATCTAGTCAATCCTTTTCAGATGAATGTAGCAATGCAGAAATCAAGCAAGAACATGAAAATATATTCCTTCTCAGCTCTAGTCTATTCCTTGCATAGTTTAGAAGGTCAGAGGATCATGGATTTAGAGCCCGACAAAACCTTAGAGGCAATATACAATCCCCCATTTTATAGATGATAAAAAATCAGTACAAAAAATGTGAAATGACTTCTGCACAGTTGCACTAGCAGAAATATTCAAGCCCAGAGTACCCTCCTCTCTCCTTACTCACTATCCAAATTCTATTCATTTTTCAAGGGCCATGTCAGACTTATCTCCTTCACAAAACCTCAGTCCACAATAATATTCCCCTTTTCTATACTTCTTTAGCACATATGGTATATTTATTATACTTGCTTCTATATTTTCATCCTTTTATTCATGTGGGATTCCTTCTACCCATGTGTAGTTTAATTAATTCTTCTATGATTTGATCACCCAACTCCATGCATTTTCACTGTTCTCCATGCGTAGAATTCCCTCCTTCCACATCTCTTTCTTCTGGCTTCCTTGGTTTCCTTCAAATCTCAGCTAAAATCCAGCAGGGATTTCCTCCCCTTTCTTTGTATCCTCAGTGCATAAATATAATTCCTGGAACAACAAAATAAGTGATTAATAAATACTTGCTGACTTATTACAAGATCTCCATGTGTCTCTATGAGGGTAAAACCTACTACTTAGTGGTATCCATGTGTTCACCCTTGCAGCAGTGAAAATCTCTGGGTCTAACCGGGCTGGTCTTAAAAATACAGACATATGGGATATTGCTGGACTGACCTGCAAAGTCTTTCTAGCTTGTTAACATTTTCCAGAGATTGTGATTTGCCAGCACAGTCTTCAAGTTAGTTACCACCACACTATGATGAGGCATCAGAGAAGTCACTTTATCAGTGACTTTCCCATGTAATTGTTGTTTCATTATAACATTTTTCTGTCATATTTTTCATTGATTATTTCATGTGTAAATTAGCTGCCTAGAGTTAGCTAGGTGGCAAGGTCTGTAGTGAGGAAGATATCCGTTCAAATCTGACCTCAGACAACTATGTGACCATGGAGAAATATCTCTGTCTCTCCTCCCCCTTTCTCTCTGTTTCTCTCTCTGTTTCTCTCTCTCTCTCTCTCTCTCTCTCTCTCTCTCTCTCTCTCTCTCTCTCTCTGTTTTTGTCTCTGTTTCTCTTTCTCTGTGTCTCTCTATTTCTCTCTGTTTCTTTCTCTTTTCCCCCCTCTCTCTGTCTCTCTGTGTCTCTGTCTCTGTCTTTATCTGTGTCTCTCTCTGTATCTATCTTTCTCTGTTTCTCTCTCTCTCTTCCCCCATCTCTCTGTCTCTGTGTCTCTCTCTGTGTCTCTGTCTCTGACTCTCTCTCTTCCCCTTGTCTCTCTCTCTCTATCTCTCTGTTTCTCTCTCTGTGTCTCTGTCTCTCTGTGTCTCTGTCTCTCTCTGTGTCTCTGTCTCTGTCTCCCCTTCACCCCTTCTTTGTCTCTCTCTGTCTCAGTTTCTTTATAAAATGGGGATAACAATAATAGCCCATAACTCCCAGGGTTGGGAAGATGGATGGAGATATTTGTAAAGCCCTTAGCACAGTGTCTGCCATAGAGGAGGTGCTTAATTCTTATTATTCTCCCTGCTCCACCCCAATACTTATGGTAGTATTGATTCCTCAAGTAGAATGTGCACTTTGAGGACAAGCATGGTATCATATCTCTTCAATATGCTCCACATTGCCTACCACCACAAGGCCCTCTTCATTGATTAATTGAAAACATACTAAGGGGAAAGAAGATGCCACTGAACTTCAAGTAAAAAGAAAAATAACTAAATGACAGAGAATCACTGTCCAGAGTGCAGCCCAAATGTGTAGATGTGACTCATAAGATAGGAATGTCAACAGTGATGAGTAGAAGTTGTATAAATATCTTGGGCACTTATCATGATTTTCTCTTACAACTAGTCAACATGTGGATTACATTTTCCTCTTGCAGTGTGGAAGAGACCAAATAGTTTGTAGAGAAGTATCTGCCTGGAGGTGGGCAAGTGGGGAACAAAAAATCCCCTCCCCCAAAATGGATTTTTTATTTTAGGGATTTAAGCAAACTGCTACTCTTATTTATAAACTTGCAATTATATAATACTTTAACATGTACAAATTTTTTTTCATGTATTACCTGTTGGATCTTCAGAATAAACTTGTGAGGTTGATGCTATTGTTATGCCCATTATACAGATAAAGAAACTGAGGCTGAGGAAAGTTAAGTGACTTATGTGATTGGTTAGATATATTGAGTTAGGTGAGTTTCCAATCAGGACAACTTAGCCTCAGATTGGCATTCCAGAGCTAATGAAAAGCTCAGTTTGAGACAAATTGAAACTAGCAACAAAATTATATTTAAAAGGTTTAAATGTATAATGATAAATTTCAGTATTTAGGTTTTTAAAAATCATACAAATATAGAATGGAGGGTATGTGATTGTAATTGGAATGAAGAGTACCTAGAGATTTAATTACCAGTGAGAAAAATGAATGAATGAAAAAAAAATACATTATTGTACTTACTCTGTGTAAAACACACACACACACACACACACACACAAAAACTGTGTTAAATTGAGGATACAAATAGAAGCTCATGAAACTCATATTCGAGTGGGGTAGACAACAGGTAGGGGAAGTTTTAGATACAGGGTACATGGAAAAGCTCAGTAATCCTTAGGGTACAGTGAATAGGGGAGGTGATAATGAATCTTCTTTTGTATCATTTCCAATGACAAAACATTTATTTCTTTTTATATTTTATATTTAATTATGTATATATATTTGCGATATTTTCCTGTTGCTTAATACATGGACAATTTTTTTAATAAAAGTGGCATTTGATGCTGAGTAATTTGTATATCCTTTAGGGGTCTCACTCAAAAGGTGCTATAAGGCTTTTAGCTTTAATTTCTCCAACAATTTATTCAATTCTACTTTATCTTTTACTTATATTTTATTTAGATTTGGTCAATTCTGAAAGTGGGATATTGAAATCTCCCATAATTATTGTGTTTCTGTTTATGTTTTTTTTTGTCAATTAATTTTTCCTTTATGAATTTAGATGCTATGATATTTAGAGCATATAAGTTCAATTCAGATAGTGGTCTGTTGCCTACAATTCCTTTATCCGCAATGTAATTTCTTTTTCTCTATTTATGTTGTAAAATTTTATGTTTGTCAGATAGTATGATTGCAACCCTAACTTTTTTATTTACCTAATACATAGTAAATATTATCAGCCTATTACTTTTTTTTTTTAAGCAATTAGGGTTAAGTAACTTGCTCAAGGTTACACGGCCAGTCATTATTTATGTGTGGGTGCTCATTTTCTGAGGCCGGGACTGATCCTGGGTCATTCCAACTCTGGGGCCAGTGCTCTTACTGTGTCACCTTGCTGCCCCCAGCCTATTACTTTTATTCTATGCATACCTTTGCTTTTTAGATGTGTTTCTTATGAGCAACAGATCATATGTTTTCTTTTCTTAGCTAAACTTTCACTTTAAATTTGATTGAATTGTTTAATCCATTCATATTTAAATTATAAGAATTTGGTTTATTCTTCCATTTGTGTCTCCAACATACCCCAGCTTATGTGCTTATTCATCAGTGACAGTTGATAGGTAGTTGGTATCAGTGGTAGTGAGTATTACTAAGGTCCCATCTCAATATGATGGATGATGGATGAATGAGCAGGGCTAATTTAAGTAGTTGCTTCTGTTTTTAGAGAACTCTGATTTACTTGCCCCAATATTGGTCAATTTGATAATATGGTTGCCCAAAAAAGCCAATGCTTCCCCCCCAACATATGAGGGAAATTGCATGAAGAAAAGGAAGAGTATCTGGAATACCTGTGGAGAGCTAACTATTATAGAGGAGAAGGAACACATATTCTTCTGAACCTGCTGGAGTAGAAAGGATGAATACAAAGGAAGAGAGCTTATATTTAATTTCACATTAGTTCCCCTAAATAATAAGCATAGTCATGAGTTGTTAGAGAGAGGAAAGAAAGAAAAAATGGAGTTTAGATGAAAGCCAAAATATTGAAATAGCTGGAATGAAGTAAAATGATATAATGGAATGATCACAGGATTTGAAATAAGAAGATTTGGGTATGAGTTCTGGCTCTCTTACTGCCAGTATTTCCTTTAGTAAGTCTTTTTACATTCTGGACCATAACTTCCTAACCTATAAAAATAACACCAGTGATCAATATGATTCTTAAGGCAACTTACAGCTAAAATCCTATTTTTTTAAGAAAATAAAAGGATTCCATGCAAGAGAGTCAATTTAGAGGGGATAACAATGTTGCCTAGTGGTGATCAATGATAACTTTAGAGAAGGAAGAACATCTCATTTAATTTACTTATTTTACATATTAGAAAACTCATCCTGAAAAGAGGTAAAGTAAATTGATCAAAGTCACAAAACCAGAAAGAATAGACCCAGAACTTGAACTCAGGTCCTCTGATTTAGATACTAATCCTCTCTCTAATATTCTAAGCCGTCTCTTGTATAAAGATGAAAATTGTGGTCCTAGGGAAATGGATGAATAAGGAAAAAACAAATCAGACATTGAGGTCTGGAATGATCAAGGAATCCAGCTTGATCAGGAAAGGCAGCAGCTCCAGCCTTTGAGAAGTGCCTGAGATTTTGAGAATAGAGGTCTTAGTGGGGATATAGATACTTAGTAGGTGTGAAGTTAAGGATGAAGGTCTCTGCACTGAGAGAATCCTAAATACCAAAAGTGAAAGGAAAACAAATCATTGCTTTTTTATGGGCTCCCAGATGTTTCCAGTTGATGTATAATTAATATGAGATGGAAAAAGAGACCAACAACATCCCCAAAATGTAGATATATTTGAAGAAGGGAGGTCTAAATGATCAGAGAAATTTGAGGTGTAAATGTTTTGTTGCCTAAATAAAAGATAAGGACACAAAGTACAGAAGTCTAAGTAAATGTTTCTTACCCAGTCATTCACTGGGCCTAGTCATCAGGTACAAGAGCATCTTTAATTGATTATAGGAAAGGCAAAATAGTTCATTTACGTAAGGAAGACAAAACTGACTGAAACTGTTAGAGGGACTGGCACAATGCCAAATGAACAAAATACTGAGAAGTAAGAATTTAAAATGACTCAAAATGCACCAAGTGACAATAAATGAAAATGCAATAGGTACAGAGCCAGAGAATCTACTTGAATAGGCCTAAATTTAGTCAGCCGGAAGGCTTTCAAAAGTGGCATCTTACTCATCTTTTTAAGAGAAATGTTTTTCTCTTAATGGGGAATTTGTATTTCTTTTGAGAGCCAGAACAAAACATCTATAGTCAGGATGTTTCTCAGAGAATCTCAGTGGATGGTTCATATGCAAATTAGAACACATTTTTTCCAAGCAAGAGACGTCAAAAGCATAAATTTACATGGATCAAGGAACAGCAAATTATGCATTAGATATTATAATAGCAGCAATTTACATCGATACTGCAATCTTTTCATTCATTTATTCAAAAGATGTTTATTGTACATCAACTATATCAAAGGCCCTATTTCATTTCTCACAGCAACTTTTCCTTTCTTCTTATGCCCTCAATTTTCACCTGTTATTGATCCTGCTAAAAGAATAATCTGGATAGCTTGTATTCTTCAGCAACTTTTCTCAAGTCTGTTAAATCTCAGATCTGTTGAGGGTCAAGACTCTTAGGGTTTTCTAGGCAAAAATTATTAGGACAACTGAAAGTTCAGCAGCAAGGGACAATCATAGGAAATTCCTTCCTCAATACAAGTAAAGACATCTATCAGAATGGTTAATGCATAACAATAGATTCTTTAGTAATCCTAAAAAATATCATACATACATGTATATCATTTACAATACGTTTATTATTTCTGAAAAGGTCTATTTCTTTCCAGCCTAGTTGAGTCTACCTTTACAGAAGGCCTCATGAATTTTTCAACTCTTGGTGGAGAGAGGAAAAGAGGAGGGGAAAAGGAATTTTCTGTTGGTTCCTCCTCTACTCAAAAGAATAGCTTTCTATCTACTTCTACTCACAAAGAAGTTGTTCCCTACTGCTCCATCCTCTACAAGGAAAGAGAGGTATAGGACACAAAAAGGAAAACCAAAAAGCTTCTGTTTCTTTATTCAACCTGACAAAAAAAGAGCATAGTCAAGAGAAAGAAACAAGAAGATCTGGGTTTTGAAGTCTTGGCTACTACTGTTAATCAAATCAAGTCAAAAGTTCTATCTTGCTGGGATGTAGGGCTTCTCCATTGAGGGGGAAACAAGGCCCTATCATCTGTATTCCAAACTCTGCTAGCTCTGAAGGTCACAGGAAATGGTACCTATTTTCCAAGGCAACAGTTAGTTCTGAATCCAGGAGTCCTGATCCCTTAATAAATACAAAGATACCTCTTCAATCCAATCCACATGAGAGGACTCTTACTCTATTTACAAAAAGTTCCCCTCCCCAATCCATAACTCAATGGTGACCACTCTTTCCTGCAACCTATTATATTAGAAGGTAACTTGGTGTCTGTTGTTGACTATATGTAATGGCAAGCAAAGGAGTACTTAGCACTTTGTTTCAGTTCAAGTGTCTTTGAGCCTTGCCCATGATTATATCAAGTCTTTGTTAAGAAACAGAATCTGTGAAACCCACAGTGGGAGGAACTTGCCAAAGACAGGAACAAGAAGGATGTAAGAGATGGGTGGAATAGTGAAGAGCTAAAGACCATATAAAAGCAGGAGCACAAACTGGGACAAAGAAGGGCTGAGAAGGACAAAACTTGTAGTGTCCAGTACTTTGTTTGTCTGTTTTGATTTGTGTTTGTGATACTTTGTATTTCTTAGACCTTGTTTGTGGGCTGTGTTGATTTTAAAGGCAGATAGTGAATTGATGATGGCTCTGTTAAGTTTTATCTTCCCAGAAACAGAAATTGCGAAGGACTTCAGGTGGACTAGACACTGTGAGCTTCAATATGGAATCAGAACTGGATGAGGAGCTGGACGAGGAACTAGACAAGGAGCTGGATGAAGAACTGAGAGCTGCCTGACTGTGAATCCAGGTGGTAGTTGGATGAATTCAGGCAAAAGCTGGGACCATGAAAGAGGAACCATGGAATCTGGGAGCCAGCCTCGAGCCAAGATGAAAAGACTTCTCCTTGGGTACTTAGTGATGACTGACAGTACCATGATTTACTGTGACCTAGGGGTGAGAGAATTTTGTACTTTGTAACTTGTACCCCTTAAGATGATTGAGTTGAGGATGATTGGAAGCTAGTCTCCAACCAAGAAGAAAGAAGACTTTCTGACTGAGAAATTAAGACTCTGTGACCTAGGGGTAGGAGATCTTTGTATTTTGTGTCCTGAATGATATCTTTTGTTTAAAACTATGTGGCCACTTTAGTTATAAGTTATATCATTGCGAATATAATATATCATGTTATATCATTGCGAATGCTGTACTTTGGTTTCTGTGAATATTTTGCTTTAGTTTACTGCTGAATAAATAGAGAGTTCACTATACTACATGATCAGAACCTTAAAGCTATTCACAGCAGCAGTTCTCTGGAAAGCTCCTTATGCTTGGCTTTACACTATAGTGAGTCAATGAGACCCATCTTGCCTACCTCCTCTTTTTACAGGTAACTCCTACCTGGTTAAGAACACATCCTTGATCCCAAAGTTACAGCAGATCAATCATCAACAAGAATTTTTAGGCACCTATTTTAGGCAAAACTCTGAGCTAGGCACTGGGGATCTAAATTCAGGAGTGAGATTCTCTACATTCATGGAATTTACAGTTTACTGAATAAACTATTCATACAGCCTAATAAATACAAATGATATTGCATCTTATTTTAAGAGAGGTGCAATCAAAGTGTTGAGTGGGATCTTAGTTTGAAAATTCTATTGCCTATTGGAGGAACCACTGAATGAGTTCCTACAGCGTCATTTGAATCAGATTTTGAAGGATGAGGAATTGATAAAAAAAAGACAAGTAAAAATGGGAAAATATAGGTCATAAATGCAGACCTTGTGTGAAATAAAAGAGACATGTCATTTTTTAAATTGATAAGCATTTAATTTCTTTCCCTCTTACTTCTCTTCCCTCCTTGTACCAAAAAAGGGTAAAAAACAACAGCAAAAAAGATAAAACAAAGTCCTTGTAACAAATACACATAAACTAGCAAAATAAATTCCCACCTTGGCCATGTCCAAAACAATATGTCTCATGCTGCATGTTGAATCCATCACCTCTCTTTCAGGAGATGAGTAATATTCTTCATAATTGGTCTTCTAGAATCATGACTGATCATTGCACTGATCAGAGTTCTTAAGTCTTTCAAAGTTGCGTGATTTTACAGTGTTGTCATCCTATAAATTATTCTCCTAGTTCTGCTCACTTCATTCTGCATCAGTTAATGTCAGTTTGTCCAGGTTTCTCCAAAACCATCCCTTTCATCATGTCTTATTGTACAGCAGTTTTCCATCATATTTATCTACCACAATTTGTTTGAACATACTCCAGATTTTAGGTATCTGCTTCATGTCCAGTTCTTTGCTGCCATAAAAAGAACTGCTATGATTATTTTGTATATATGTATGTCCTTTTCTTCTTTCTTTGATCTCTTTGGGGTTGTGGAGGGATGTAAATAATCAAGTAACTGGATCAGAACTTTGTAAACCAAAGTCAGATTTATTGAGTTCAAGTCAGCAAAGGTAGCTCTCTCCCTTTGGGAGAAGCATACCATTCATGGAGGAAGCAATGTTTTTATTGGACCAGAAAGGAGTAGGGATGGGGTAAAACTTAAGTGGTCAAGGTCCCTATTGCTAGGGCTTGTGGTTGATCTGGTGCAATAACCCTATTACTCAGATGCATGGTTAGGGGTTTCTGCATAACAAGATGGGAGGTAGGGTAACCTAAACATTTTCCCCAACAGGTTACACAACAGGATACCATGGTGTGTCCTATTTTGGGTTACCTACATTGCAAACACCAATGAGAGAGCACAGACATATATGTTTCAACAAAACAGTGATTTGCAAAATAGAGTAGCTCTGGATCCATCAAGTAAAGACCTAATAACGATATCACTGGGTCAAAGAGTACACAGAGTTCGGCAGCTTTGGAGGCCCAGCTGAAACTGCTTTCCATAATGGCCAGACAAATTCATAGCCTTACTATGCTGTATTCCTATGCCTGTTGAACTGTAGCTCCTGCAGCATTTGCTATTTTCCTTTTTTGTGCCAATTTCATCCATCTGATTGGTTTGCAATAGAGCCTCAGAGTTTCTTTAATTTGTATTCCTTTAATCATTAGTGATTCAAAGCATTTTTGCACATGACTATTGATAGATTTGATTTCTTCATTTGAGAAATGCCTATTCATATCCTTTAACCATTTATCAATGACTCTTGTTTATATTATTATTATTTTATAATTATATTTTATATTATATTATATTACATTATATTATATTATATTATATTATATTATATTATGTTATATTATATTATGTTATATTATATTATGTTATATTATATTATAAATTTGGGACAAGGGGAATTCAGCCTTATTTAAATCTCTTATCTTCCTCAGTGCATAACAAAGTTCTTTGTACATTCTAGGTGCTTAGTAAATACTTGTTAAATTTATTTGTTGAGTTTAATGGATAGGTAAATAAGATACTACCTTTGTTCTTAGGGAATGTGTAATCTAGTAGAAGTAGAATAAAGCAAGTATACAGATAGTTACTAAGGTAGAGTATAATGATTGGGAAAATCAGTCCAGCATAAATATGAAAGATGCCTTAGAGTAGGAAGGAAGATGAAACAGGAGGACCTGGTATTCTAGGCCAGGAATGAAAGGGCTATTATGGAAATAGAGGCAAGGAGAAAGATAGGGTTTGGATATAGAAGTAATGTGCACAAAGGTAATAGTTAACAGCTTTGAGAGTCTGACTGTAAAGAAAGAAAGCTTAGCATTTTGTTATTCTTCATGATGTCAGAAAAACATTGTTAAAGAAAATTTAGGTGACCAACCTATAACAACAAACGAAGATTTCAGAGCAAAGGTTATCTGATAAGCTATCAAAATAACATGCCTTTGCTAGAAAATCCATTTAAATTTTTATTGTTATTAATTTGGCAGTATTATGAATTATCACTGTCATCAAGTTTTTTCATTAAAACTATAGCTTTTGAGTTTAAAACAATGACAAAGGTAAGGGTGGGAAGGGAAAGAACAGAATATTAATCAAGTCCCTTTAGAGAAAGTAATAGAAAGTATTAAATTCCAGAAATATGTTCTATTTTGTGATTAACATATAAGTGTCATTATTATCATTTTTTTAAAGCAACTGGGGTTAAGTAACTTGCTCAAGGTTACATGGCCAGTTATTTTTTATGAGTGGGTGCTCATTTTCTGAGGCCAGAACCAATCTCTGGTCCTCCCAACTCTGGGGCCGGTGCTCTTACACATTGTGCCACCTAGCCGCCCCATCATTATTATACAACATATTCACAGATGATGCAAATAGGAAGTAATTAAGGCAAAAGAGACAAAGTGATGCAAGAAAATTTAAGAAGAGAGATATAACATGAAACTCAGACTTCCTACAGTAAGGAAGCGAAGGATTCTGAAAGATGGAGATAAAGATAAAGAAGATTACAGCAAGGGAGATAACCTGCATGAATACCCAGAAGCAAGAGGAAGCATGTTAAGCTTCAAGTATCTATCAGTACCTTTTAATTGAAATATATAGTGGGTGGGAAGGAAGAGTGTAAGAAGAGGAACAGTGTGTAATAAAGTTGTAGTTTCCCATTCTGAAGATAGGATCACATAGAATGTTCAAGCTGGAGGTCATCTAGTCCATCCAACTCAATTCATAGGTGAGAAAACCAAGGCCCAAATAGAACAAGTGACTTGCCCAGAGTCAACCATATAGTTAGTAGCAGAGCCAAAATTAAAACCAAGTTTGCTTGACTCCTAACCCAAAGCTCTTCCAATTATACCATGCAATGCAACAAATATGATGGTTCTTCCTTGCTCCTCCACATTCTTTAGAAATATTTTTATTTTGACAAGTCTTTGAAAAATGCTCAAGTCATAAAATGAATTGAATAAATAAATTTAAAAGAATTTATTAACATTTCTTTGATGGAATCTTATGCACCACTTCACTTTTATAATTCTTTATTCATGATATGCTATATGCCTACTGTGTATCTCTCCATTGTCCTTTGGGTAACTTTCAGCATTAGTTCATTGGGAAATGTAGTATTCCCTGACTAAGGGTCATATAACTCCATGGGAAGAAGAGCGGTATCAAAAAGATAAACCTGATTCAAGGTATTCTCCCTGTGATTTCATTGGCATAGGGGATTCCCTTTGTGGAAAGTCCTTATGTTAATACACATTGACAACAGTCATAGATAGTTGCCTACAGCACTAAAAGACTTAGGGATTTACCCAGTCATGGAAACTGTATAGGTAAGAAATAGGAATTAAGTATAGGAATATAGGAAGAATGTTTTCTTGCTTTCAAGTCTGGCCCTTTATCCATTATGACATATTGCTTCTGATTCTTTTAAGAACAACAAAAGCAGGGCCTTTGGCATTTGAGAGTGTCACTGGCCCTTTTATTAAAAATGCTGGTATTGTTAATAAAATGATTAAATTACTCAGAAAAAAAAAACATCAAAAGCAGGCTGAGCAACTTACCCTGCATTATTTGTGACCAATAGAATTCTGTGCATAGTCTCTGACTGTTTTCAAATGAAATAAAAATCACACATGGAAGAGGGAAAGAAGAAAAGAGAGGGATCAATACAATGAATAAGAAAATAGATGATGAGGACAGCCCCAAGATATTCTGAGTGAAGAGAAAAATCTCACCAGGTGTCATTGGATCCAAAAAGAAGAAAATGAAGATTTCTCTCCTGACTCATGAGGAGTTTAAACAAAAAGCCATATTTCAACTTTCTCCTTGACTTTTATTAAATAAAAGTTAAAAAGAAAAAGTAAAGATGGAAAGCCAATAAGAATCAGTAAAGAATACTACCTGAGGGAACATAAGAGCAAGAGAAAGCCTTGGAATTCAGCCACATTGTCATCCTTTCCATAAAAATCCTATGTGGATAGAGTAAATATTCAGTGTAGGTATAAATGAGAACAAATGAGCAGATCCCCATAGATAAGGTAAATAAGATACCGAGTAGAAGACAGACAGCAGAAGATGTTGGGTATAGTGCATTGGGAAAAGCCACTGACTCAGAAACAGGTGACATGGGCTCAGATCCTGGCTCTGCCACTTACTGTGTGCCTTTCACAAAGTCACTTTACCACTGTAGACCTCTGTTTCTTTTTTTAATTAAATGTTATGTTTATTTTTAGTTTACATCATTCATTTCCACAAGATTTTGAGTTACAGATTTTCTCCCTGTCTTTCCCCCACCCCATCACCCCAAAACACAATCCCACTGTATACTCCCTCCCTGAATCTGCTCTCTCCTATATCCTTCCCCATACCTCCTCCAACTTACCAGTAGGGCAAAATGGATGTCTATACTCCAGTGTCTGTATATCTTATTTCCCAGTTGCATGTAAAAAAATAATATTTTTAAACATCTCATTATAAAACTCTAAATTCCAGATTCTTTCCCTTCCTCCCTCATTACCCACCCTTACTGGGAAGATAAGCAATTCAATATAGGTTGTACATGTGTAACTATGAAAACATTTCCATAGTGTATATATTGTAAAAGACTAACTATATTTCCTTCCATCCTATCCTGCCCCTCACTTGTTCTGTTCTCTACTTTGACCCTGTCCCTTTTCAAAAGTGCGTGCTTCTAGATTCCCTTCCCCCTAACCTGCCCTCTCCTCCATCATCCCCCCTCTCATCCCATTTCCCTCTACTCTTCTGTAGGGTAAGATACCTTATTTAGTGTGTATGTCATTCCCTTCCTAACCATACTCAATGAGAGTAAGGTTGGCCCATTCCCTTTTGCCTTCCTATTCTGCCCCTCCATTGTAACAGTTTTCCCTTGCCTCTTCTATATGAGATAATTTACCCCATTCTGTCTCCCCCTATCTCCTCTCATTATATTCCTCTCTCACTTCTCAATTTCACCTTTTAAGTATCATCCCTTCCTATTCAATTGATCCTGTGCCCTCTGTCTATAAGAGCAAGAGTACCTGTACACATATATAACTGTACACATATATACACACACTCACATATGTATTCATATGCCCATATACCCTCCTGTATAAACATATATATGTATGTATTCATATGCATATATGTATATATATACATATACACATATATGTATATATATACATATATACACACACATTTCTGTTCCCTTCAACAATTCTCATACTGAGAAAAGTTTCATATGTTATAATTATCATGTTTCCATGTAGGAATATAAATAGTTCAACTTTGATAAGTTCCTTATGATTTCTTTTCCTTGTTTGCCTTCTCATGCTTCTTCTTCTTCTTGTATCTGTATGTCAAATTTTCTATACAACTCTGGTTTTTTCATCAAGAATGCTTGAAATTTTTCTATTTCATTGAATGACCATATTTTCTCCTGTAGTATTATATTCAGTTTTGCTGGGTAGGTGATTCTTGGTTTTAATCCCAGCTCCTTTGACCTCCAGAATATCATATTCCAAGCCCTTCAATCCCTCAGTGTAGAAGCTGCCAAATCATGTGTTAGCCTGATTGTGTTTCCACAGTATTCAAATTGTTTCTTCTTGGCTGCTTGTAATATTTTCTCTTTGATCTGGGAACTCCAGAACCTGGCTATAATATTCCTAGGAGTTTTCTTTCTGGGACCTTTTGCTTTTTTTTTGGAGGGCAATTGGGGTTAAGTAACTTGCCCAAGGTCACATGGCTAGGTTTTTGTTTGTGTGTGCGTTAAGTGTCTGGGATCTTTTTCAAGAGGTGATCAGTGGATTCTTTCAATCTCTATTTTGCCCTGTGGTTCTAAAACATCAGGGCAATTTTCCTTGAGAATTTCTTGAAGGATGATTTCTAAGTTCTTTTTTTTTTGATCATGGCTTTCAGATAGACCAATAATTTTTAACTGATCTGTCCTGGATCTATTTTCCAGTGGTTTTTCCAGTGAGATATTTCACATTGCCTTCTATTTTTTTCATGTGTTTGGATCTGTTTAACAGTATCTTGATTTCTCATAAAGTCACTAGCTTCCATTTGCTCCAGTCTAATTCTGAAGGAATGATTCTCTTCAGTGAGCTTTTGAGATTCTTTTTCCATATGACAAATTCGGCTTTTTAAGGCATTCTTCTCCTCATTGCCTTTTTGAGCCTCTTTTGCCATTTGAGTTTATTTTTTAAGGTGGTATTTTCTTCAGTCAGGTTATTGACTCTCATTTCATAATTTTCTTGCATCATTCTCATTTCTCTTTCCAATTTTCCTCCACTTCTCTTATTTTGTTTTCAAAATCCTTTTAAAGGTCCTCTATGGCCTGTAACCAGTTCATATTTTTCTTGGAAGCTTTTGGTGCAGGAGTTCTGACTTAATTGTATTCCTCCTGTTCCATGCTTTGATCCTTTTTGTCCCCCAAATAGGAGTCTAATGTCAGATTGCTCTGCTTGCTTCCTTTCCTTTGCTTGCTCATGTTGCCACTTAATTACTTGACTTTTGAGCTTTTTGCCACAGTAGAACTCTGCTACCAGAAAGGGGAGCTTTGCCCCATTTGCTGGGGTTTTCATAGCTGCTGGAGTTATTAGTTGGGTGCCCTTTCTGAAGCTTCTACCAGCTCTGGTACCTGGTCACACACCCCAGGACCTCCACCCTATACAGCGATCCAGATCCAAGCAGGTTAAAGCAAGAGTGATTACCCCTCAGACTGGTTGCTTGGTCCCCCTATAATCTGAAGCAGCCACATGGCAGCAGCACCTCAGCCACTTCTCCCTCCAGGGGCAGAGGCCCGACCACAGTCCTGGACCCCCTGCTCCCAAAGTCCACACTGAACTTTCACTTTGTTTTTTAGCATTTATGGGTTGATAATTCTGGAAACCACCACAGCTGCTGATCTACTCTCCCCAAGTCCCTCCAGCTGTGGCTGGTCGGCACCACCCTGAGGCTAAAACCACGGGCTCATGTGGGGGCTGGGCACTGCTCCCAGTGTTCTGCAATGGACCTTCCTGTCAGTGGTATACTTGTTTCTCTCCGTCACTTTGTGTTTTCTGTAGCCCTAAAATTTGTTTAGAGTCATTTTTATAGGTATTTGAGGTGGTTATCGGGGGGGCATGAAGAATTCCTGCTTCTATGCTGCCGTCTTGGTTCCACCCTGGACCTCTGTTTCTTGATCTGTAAAATGAGGAGAATTGGACTATGAGCTCTAAGATTCTTTTCATTTTTTAGAGAAGATAATATTTTTTTTTCTTTTTTTTGGAGGGATTAAGTGTCTTGTCCAGGGTATATAGCTAGTAAGTATCTAAGACTAAATTGGAACTCAGGTCTTCCTGACTCCAGGGCTGGTGCTCTATTCACCGTGCTGCCTCCCTGCTTGCTGTAGGAGAAATCCTATCCACCATGGGGAGCCCCGCCATCCCGCAGCAGGGCTGAGAAAGAATCACTTACTCAGAGGTTGCAAGGGGGTGCATAAAAAGAAATGGGGCTCCTGGAATGGTGGAAAATAGAGAGCCCATTTTATTACCTTGCATACAAGCTTTTATAGGATGCTTCCTAATTGTTTTCCCCTGAGGACATCACCCACTTCTTTGTTCCCAGGCCGTGGGTATAGACCACACTTATCTTGAGGACATAATCCTCATACCTGTGTGTTTGAGATCCTTCCTGGGGGATGGGGAACCCGTCCAGGCCAGATAGCAGGCTCTTCAGCTGAGAGGGCTTATTCAGCCATCAGGATCAGAGTCCCACTGGCCTGTGGTCCTCTACAATCCACACTCCAGAATGGGAAGATCCAGCTTTATGTCCCACTATGCCTTTTACATACTCTTCATTTGAAATCAACTTTTGCTGTATAATTGTTTTCTGCCATGTCTGACTCTCTATGACTCCTTCTTAGCTTTACTTGACAAAGATTATGGAGTGGTTTGCAATTTCCTTATCTAGCTCATTTTACAGATGAGGAACCGGGGCAAACAGGGTTGTTATTTACCAAGGCTCACACATTACTAAGCATTCTAGGCTGAGTTTGAACTCAGGTCTTTCTGACTCCAGGCCAGGCACTCCATCAACAATGCTATCTAGCTGCTCTTGAATCCAGTAGGATTAACATGTTTTAAGTTCCCACAGATGAGGCATAAAGCTGGATTGTAAAATAATAAGGAAATCATTGTGGAGAGAGGTAATGGTAGAGACTTGGCTACAGAACTTGAAAGATCTAAGTTCAATGACTGCCTCTGACTAACACTGGCTGCAAGACCCTGGGCAAGTCATTAACTTCTCAATATTCAAGGCAATTTTCTAAGGCTGTAAATTTCAAATAAAGCACTGACCTGCACTGATAGAACTTCCTTATCCAGGAGTGCCTATAACAATGAAATCACAGGTCCAGTCTTTATCCCTTATCCCTATGCTGATGATCAAGTTCAGGGGAAGCCTCCTAAAAAGGAACAGCACAAAAAGCAAGAACTATAAGATGTAGCTGCTTAGAAAGATGGGGAGGATTTTAAGAGGCAGAAGTAGTCTGAGTCAGAAAAATAGCCCTGCAACTAAGTGCCTTAAGAGACCATGAAAATAAACTGGGAAGCACCACGGTGTGGTCAATAGAGTGTTAGACCTGAAGACAGAAAAAAAAAAAAACTAGGTTAATTCAACCTCTGATGTTTATTATGACAAAAGATCACAATATCATAAATCTAGAGCTAGAAGGAACCCCAGAGCCCATCTTATCAAATACCCTCATTTTACATATAAGAAAAGTAAGGCACAGATATATAATATGGCTTGCCCAAAGTTATACAGATAATAAGCATCAGAGGCAGGATTTGAATCTAGGACCTCTCCCTCCTGAATCAAGGTTTTTCCTGCTATACTACATTGTATCCTGGGCAAGTCACTTAGAGTTTTCCAAGCCTCAGGCACCTTCCTAAGACTTATCTATTATATTATAGACTCTATTATAGTCTCTATCAATGAAATTATGAATCGTTGATGCAACAATTATTTCAGATGCTATGAAGCATAAACTTGCCAAATATGGAAATATATCAAGTTTTATGAAAATAAAAGGTACTAAGTATTTACCATTTCATTTTTTCTCTTATTGCCTTTCTCCTGATGGTTCTCTTATCAATTAGACCTATCTACCTAATAGTATTTTTCCATCTATGCTCTCCTTTCTGGTCTCATTAGTAATATTATAATACTTCATCTCTCATTTAGACTACTTTAATAGACTCATAACTAATTTTACTGTCTCTAATTGTTCCTCTCTCCTAAATAGATAGACAAACAGACAGACAGATATAGATAGAGAGATAGATAGATAGATAGAAAGATAGATAACAGCATAGATACAGATATAGATTATATAATAGAGGTAGGTGTGAGATGATAGATTTTATATATTAATTATAAATTGTTAATATTTTCTATGAGGAATGTGATAGGTGACTAATTAAAGAAGAACTGACCTAGAGTAATGATCACCTAGTTAAAATTAAGGAACATAACTCTTTGGTGGCTCTTATCAGCATATATGTGTGCTTTCTACCATGATTATTTAGTAGCACTTGAATAGGAGTTGCTCAATGAGTGCCTTTTACACCCACATCAACCACCTTAGACAAATCCCTTTTTTCTTCCTACAATCACTTATTTTTATATCATAAGAATTTCATTCTTGACCACTCTCATTCCTTCTAATCCAAGATGAGTACCCTTTGACCCAACTAATACCATTAATATGTCTGTATCCCAAACAGATCAAAGAAAAAGGAAAAGGACATATATGTACAAAAATATTTACAGCAGCTCATTTAGTGGTGGCCAAGAATTGGAAATTGGGGGAATGTCCATCAATTGGAGAATGACTAAACAAGTTGTGGTATATAATTATTATGGAATACTATGACATTATAATAAAAAAGTAAGAGGGCAGTTTTAGAAAAATCTGGAAAGATTTATATGAATTGATACAATGTGAAGTGAGTAGAACCAGGAGAAAAGCAATATGGTCATGATAATCAACAACTGTGAAAGACACAGCTACTCTGATCAATACCATGATCCAAAACAATTCCAAAGGACTCATGATGAAAAATCCTATCCACATTCAGAGAGAGAGAGATCTAATGAACTCTTAAGTGCAGAATAAAGCATATTTGTATTTACTTTCTTTATTTTTCTTGCTTTTTTGTAGCATGCCTAATAGGAAAATGTGTTTTTCATGACTTCATATGTATAATGGCTATCACACTGCTTGCCTTCTTAGTGGGTTGGGATTGTTGTTGCTTTTCCTTCATTCTTGAAGAGGAGCATAACATCAGGAAGGTGATGTCATGGAATGCAAGTGAATTGGATTTAAGTGAGGAAATGCTGTGTAAAGTCACCAGCCTCACTTTCTCCTCTGAAGCCAACTGGGTCCAGTGGCGAGATATAGATTAGGACAACTGGAAATGGCCCTGTATGCAGTGGGAGACTGACTTTTCTAAGTTAAGGTCTCAGTTTGACTGGGACGACACCTCATTTAGTGACTAAGGCTAGGTAAGAAATATAACAGAGAGTGGCCTCTTTTACCTAGTCAAAAAAGAAAAATCATTCTGGGAGAGGAAGACCTTCAGGGTTTCTGGCAAAAACAGAAACAATTTCTATTTACATTCACCCTGTGCCATTCAGGACCCAAACAGTGACCAAATGGGGCTTGGCCTGGGTGAGGACACTGATGTGCAGTAGGAGAGGAGGTGGGGGAAGGGAGAGAATTTGGATCTCACTATTTAAAAATGAATGTAAAATTTTTTTTAGCAAAGAAAGACAGCTTAAATTACGTCTTCTGCAGGAAGCCTTTTCTGTTATTTAAGTACACACACACACACACACACACACACACACACACACACACACACACACACACACACACACACACACACACACACACACACACACACACACACACACACACTTTCAAGGGTACCAGAAAGACAGGCTACCTTGTTGAAGAATTCAGAACTAAGGTATAATGGATACCTGCTTCAATTTGTATGTCTTAAGACTAAAATAAGGAAAATTGAAAAAAAATATGAGAAATCACATAAGTATTTGAAGATAGATATGATTGTAAAAGAGTGGCTATCTGCTTGATACAAGAAATTTGGATAGTTGTGGGTTTTAAATAGAGGATGAGTTACTGAGAATCAGGAGGATATCATTAAGCTAGTGGTGTCAAACTCAAGTAGAAACAGATGGGTGGCATATTGACTTAGAAAACCACAAATTCACATTATTTATGTTATTATCTAATGCATTTTTATTTATTTTGTTAGACATTTTCCAATTACATTTTACTCTGGTTCTGGCTTCTGACGTAAGCCACAGCTGTTCCACAGAAGCAACAAAAGCTGGGAAAAGAAGAGAAACCTGAGACATGGAGCTGAAAGAGACTGAAAAACTCTTCCCCTGGAGCTATGGAAGTTAGAAGCAGTCAAAGGTTTCAGCTGAGAGGTTCCTAATTGATCAGAGAGAGCTGATTTTATTGGCTAAGAGCTATTGCCCTGCACCACCACTTCCAGTTAGGAAAAGGCTGTGCTTTTCCTATGAACTTGTTGCTTTCTTTTGCTACTTCTGCCTTGAAATGGAAAAGCAAGGGAACTTTGGCTATTTTTTGGTATTCTGGTGAGGCGGAGATATGTTGTAACTTCCCTGATTGGACAGGGCAGCCTCTAAGTGAATAATTGGCTGAATTGTAAAGCCCAGAGATAGCCAATTTGAAGCTTTACAATTCTCTGACTTAAAGAGATGTTATTCACATTAAGAGATGTGCCACTTTCAAAACATCCTTTCAAAGGAGATTAATTAATTAGTTAATTAAAAGAGTTTACAAAGTCTATGGGCCAGGCAAGAAGAGATTTCCACAGCTGAAGAATGTTGAGCATCAATAGTCAAGCATTGAGCAGAAAGTCAGTGTGGGATAGTATAGGCCTTCCTGACCAATCCCATTGAAGGCTGAAATTTCGTGATGCCCTAACCACATACATTTTCCTCCCTAGTGTGTTTCTCTGCCAGGTTCCTATAACCAGGTTTCAGGTTCCACATGAGTGTGCTGATGAGAGAACTTAATTTTGGTTTATATTAATGTATTATAATATATTTCATTATTTATGCATGTGCTTTAATATATTTTCTACTTAAATATATTTAATGTAGCTATGACATTATTTATTTTGCCTTAGTATTAAGTGGTTATGTTTGATATCTAAAAGTGTCATTATTGTAAGTGGTTGATGGGGTAGCTAGACAATTACTTGGATGGGGGCTCAACAGCTAGAGTGGTGATTAGGAGAGATCTATTTCCCTTCAACAGTTGCACCTAGGACACTGAGAGAGTTTGAATGTAACCAGATGATGGTGGTCAGTCTCCAAGAATTTAGAGCTGTGAGAGCAAGGTGGAGTGATGAGCCAAACCCATGGAAAAAAGTAGAGGTGTTTATTCCTTACCTTGTCTGTAACTCCCATGACAACACACTTGTCTTATTACATAGGTGAGAGAGCTCAGGGTTTTTATTGCTAGCTCTCTTTGGGGGCATTATTTCTGTGAATTACCATCTCATTTAGCAAATGTTCTTCCTCTGTAATATCTGCTGTTGTTCAGTCTTTTCAGTTGTGTCCAACTCTTCATAATCCCATTTGGGGTTTTCTTGGCAAAGATCCTGCAGTGGTTTGCCATTTTCTTCTCCAGTTCATTTTACAAATGAGGAAACTGAGGCAAATAGGGTTAAATAGGTAGCCCAGGGTCACATAGCTAGTGTCTGAGGCCCAATTTGAACTTATGAAAATGAGTCTTCTTAACTCTAGGTCCAGTCCTCTATCCATTGCTCCACCTAGATGCCCTTACTGACACATAGTACATGTTTAAGAACCGATTATTCACCATTTTGTTATGACCAACTATGAATGACTTAGCTCCTCTCAATAATGCAATGATCCAAGAAAATTCCAAAAGACTCATGAAAGAAACTACTATCCCCATCCAGAGAAGATCATTCTGAAAGCAGATCAAAGCATACAATTTTCAGGTTTTTTTCTGTGTGGGGTTTTTTTCTTTTAATCTGTTTCTTCTTTTACAACACAATTAATATGGAAATGTTTTACATGATTGCACATATATAACTTTTTTTTTAGATTTTTCTTTTTATGCTTTTTGGAGGGGGGAAGGTAGGGCAATTGGGGTTAAGTGACTTGCCCAAGGTCACATGACTAGTTTTATGTTAAGTGTCTGAGGCCGGATTTGAACTCAGGCCAGTGCTCTATTCCCTGTGCCACCTAGCTGCCCCTACATATATAACTTTTATCAAATTGCTTGCCATTTTAAAAAGAGGGGAGGGGAGGGAGGAAGGAAGAAAAATTTGGAATTCAAAATTTTGTAAAAATGAATGGTAAAATTGTCTTTACATATAATTGGAAAAATAAAATGTTGTTCAAAAAGAAATGCTTGTTCCCTTCTCATTCTAGGCAAGAAACTATCATTCCTCTATTTCATTATACTTCTAAGAAATCTAAGTCCTTTTTCTTAGATACTGTTTTAATTATCTGTTCATTTCCAGAGCTATCTTCTTTTTTTTTTTGAAAACCCTACTCTGAATCAGTAACAATGAAGAAAATACCTGTTTCCCTAAAAGCATCAATTTCTTCTCCAGAATGTCATAGCAGTACTTTCCATGTTTCCCCTGATGCTATCATCTTTCCTCCTGTGCATCACCAGGAGTGAGTAGTGGTATTTATTTTTGACAAGTTTCAGAAATTACAAGTTCTTGAATACATATCCCCAAAATAGAGATTTTATTATTATGTCAAGTGAACAAAGACCTGTGTTGGTGTTGATCAGGACTGTGTCTCCAGCCTTTCCCTCCCCAACTTTTCTGTTCTTCTGCCCATTATTAGATGACTTGTTTCTTATCACCTGTGAATTGACATCATGCTTTGGAACATTAATCATTTTTATTGACTTGTCAAAGTGCTAGTCAACAGAAATCTATGACTAATTGAATACCAAAGTGAATCATAGAATTTTGGAGGTGGAGAGGACCTTAGAGGTCACCCCATCCAAGGAAGGAAATCTCCTCTGTAACATTCCTGACAAGTAGTAGATAAATCAGGATGTACTAAATCATAGACTATACTCTGTTTGGAGAAAGGAATCTGCTAGTATGATGACATCTGGAGGAAAAAAAGGGACCAGGGGCCAAAAGCTCATACTCTTAGGGTAACATAGGATGAGGATCATAAAATGTGGTAAAATACATAATGCTAAGTTTAACTACTATGCAACATGTTGTACTTTTAAAAGACCACAAAGTTGCTGCAGTAGATGTCAATAAATTCTATGCAAAACAGACTTTGGGAAGGGTGTTACACAGTCCTTCCAAAAGCACACACATTGGCAGGCAGACACTAACACATTTGGGTAGCAACAACCAATCCAAATTTCTCTTGCATAATTAGTAGATTTGGTACTAGAGAAAGAACATTTTCCATGAAAAATTTGCTTTGAAGACTGCCTTTCACTGCCAGGTCCCTTGGGAGACTGAGTATTTCCAGCTCTCACTATCTCTGACTCATCTCCAGTATTTAAGAGAAAACATTCCTTTGGGGAGTGGGGTTGAACACAAGGAGGTCAAAATGGCTTCTTGAGCTGCTCCAAATGTCTCTATGGCTTAAGCCTCATACATCTCTAAGAGAGACCAAACTTGATGATTTCCAGGTCCCAACTCTGGATCTCTGAGCTGATAAGGAAGAGGGAAGTGGATGAGTCCTTTGTAAGGAACAAATTGCCTTGTGGAACTTTCCAGTGACTAAATACAACAGCTGAGTTTGGAAAACCATTAGTGGAATCTTATTTAATCTTCCATAGGAGTATTAATAATTCAGTCCCAGAATGAGAAAGGAGAAAGGGAAGTAACTCTCTAAGGATGATGGGAGTGGGGAATAATGGATAGCTAAAGGAACAAACCTCTAATTCCCTAAAGAGAATATTTAAATAAACTAGCTTGGGTGGCCTCCCTAAGCTCCTACGCCCCTCCCATGCTGCCCCAGAAAAAAATACTCACTGAAATCTCTAATGATTGAAACAAATATTGACTAATGTATTTTAAATGGCTTGGTCTCTCTGATGAAAAGGATTTGAGGAAAGTTAAGTAACCTCTCTGATCTCCTAGTCATAAATTTATGTCATTACCTTTGGACCTGGATGTTGGGATCAATTATTTAAAACTTTTTTCAAATACATTCTAGTCTCCACTTCAGCCCAATAGGCTAAAACAGATCATGACAAGGAGAAATCAAATAGCAGCTGCTTTCTGCTTGCTTTCATTCAATCTGCCCCTATGCTTCCAACTCACAGGCCTGCTCCTTTCCTGAAGGGAGCTGAGGGGGATTCCTGAGATCCTGGCTTAGTCAGCCTCAGCTGGGAAATGTTTTCCTTCCTCTAAAGGCTCTCAGCTAAGTGGAACAATCACCAACAGGGATGTACCAAGAAATGACTGAGGGGATGCCAGGTCAATAAGTGACTGTCTTTGGGATCCCTCGCTATTGAACATTTGGAGTTTCATTGGATCGTGGCATCTTAGATTTAGAGCTAGAAGGGAATTTCATTTTACAGAAGGGGAAACTGAAGCCCAAAAGGTTGACTTGACCTTGGTAAATAGGCAGAACCAAGATTTTTTTTCTTTTTTTTTTTGCATTTTGGAGGGGGGGAGGGCAGGACAATCGGGGTTGAGTGACTTGCCCAAGGTCACACAACTAGTAAGTGTTAAGTTTCTGAGGTCAGATTTCAACTCAGGTCCTCCTGACTCCAGGGCAGGTGCTCTACTGACTAGGCTACCTCACTATTGAAGTGTTTCCCTAAAACAGCCCTGGATGGTAGGTGCTATTATCTCTATTTTATTAGATGAGGAAACTTGAGGCAAGCAGAAGGTTAAATGACTTGCCCAGGGTCACATAGCTGCGTGCCAGGGGCAAGATTTGAACTCAGGTCTTCCTGATTCTAGGCCCAGCATGCTACAATTTAGCTACCATGAAAGTCAACTGAATTCCATGCAAGAAGTATTTCTTAAGTGCCTACTATGTGCAAAGCAATGTGCCATCTTCAACATTAATAAGAGAATACAAATACACACACATCTCTATATGTATGTATCTAATTAACTCTGTGTGTGTGTGTGTGTGTGTGTGTGTATTCAGATTTGTGATTTCATCCATTCTGGGAAAGTCAGGTTCCAAGTATGGAAACTCCATCCACCAATGCAGATCAACAACTCCTGTCCTTTGTCTTGTTAGGAAAGAGGATCTCCTGGTAGTACTGAAAGGTTAAGTGATTTCATAGGATAATTGGACCATAGATTGAGAGCTGGAAAGGACCTCAAGGACTATTCTAGTCTTACTTCCTCATTCTAAAGATGGGGAAACTGGAACCAAAAGGTAAAGTCACTTGTTCAAGGACACACAGGCTGCAGCGCTGGGTTTTGAACGCTATTCCTCTATTCCACATCCGTGGTTTTTCCAATAACTCACTCTGCCTCCTATAGCAGAGCCAGGACATGAACTCAAGATTTCCTGTTCCATTTTACCTACTCACTATCCTTCACAACTTCTCATATATAGAAACTAGATAAAAGGAAAAAGGACTTTAAGAAAGTTTTGGGGCCAACCCACACTCCACATATCTCCCTCCCCCACAAAAAACCCCACCAGAGACTGACATACCCTCACATACCCACCTTCTCTGTTGATGGATGAGATGTCTAGAAAATATGTTTTCCACAAAAGGCTTTCATTGTTCCATAAACAACCCCCCTATGGTTCTGGTTTGGATTTTAATTATATGAGCCCATCTTTATTTTTTCTTCTAACGAATCAAGGCAGTAAAGTACTACACATTTAAAAAGAACCACGTAGCGCATAAAACCACATTCTTGGCCTGACCTTCTCTACAATACAGTCTGTTTCTTTGGCCTGAACAGGGCCTGCCTCCGTGCATACTGCTTTTGTAAGGCTTTTAAAGACTTTGGGGCTTTGGAGTGATTGGGAGAAATTGGCTTTGCTGTCAAGAAAAGCCCTTCAGCCTTTTAACTGTGACTGATAGTGTTGCTATGTTTCCCATGGGCCCACCTAGACACAAGCAAATCAGTGAAGTCGGAAAAATTGTATTGAGTGTGTCCTAGCCTCTTCGTTCTGTGTCATTTCCTTGAGTCCTTCTCCCCTCTCCTAATAAATAAGACCCCATACCCTTGATGACTTTGACTATTCTTCTATCGGTTCCATAAAGGATTTGATGTCAGTCATTGTACAACATGATAAATTCATGCTGATCACTTACTTGCACCAAGAATACTTGCCTTTATCACTAAGAAGGCTTTTGCTATCTCTAGCAAAAGAATTTCAGACATCAGTATCCAGGTGGAAGAAATCATAGGATTATAGATTTAGAATCTAAGGGACCTTAGAGGTCATGTATCCAACCTCATTTTACAAATCAGAACACTAACCCTAAGAAAAGTTAACTGAGATGCCCAAGGTTGCAAAACGAATAAGTGTAAAAGGTCTTCCTAACTCCAACAAAAGTCCTCTATCCACTTTACTATGCTGTCTCTCATATGAGACATTTTGCTGAGGGAAGCTAGTAGGGTTGAAGGGGATCGCAGATAATAAAGAAACAAAGGACCTTAGAGATCAGCTGGTTCTGCTCACATGTTTTTCAGACAAGGAAACATGGCAAGGGAGCTGTAGCATTTACAGAAGCCACACTCTGGTAAAAAACCTTCTGGACAGACTGGCCAAACCAGGTTAAGGGTAACTGACAGGCCTCAAACCTTTTGATGAGTTAGGGGGATGTCTATTCCAAGCACAAGAAAACTTCTTCTGGTAGAATGGGTGGATGAGAACAATTTGTCCCAATGCCCATGAAGGCAGTTGAAGCAGGTGCTGTGGAGTATTTGATCAGACATGGAAGATGCCAAGGTTGTCCACTCCATCCCAGACCATTGCCAGTCATCTTGACATTTGTCTTACCACTGGACTTTGATGGCTCTGAAAGAGAGAGTGAAGTCGACAATACTTCATGTTGTGCAATGCTGACTCACTTAAATCTAATTCACCCAGGAGTTAAAAAATCACCCTGTGATATCATTGGTCATTTTCAAAAATGAAGGACAAACAATGACGACTCCATGCCTAGAATTCTCTCTCCTTGTTTTTGCTCCTAACTTCCCCGGATTTCTTCAAGTAATAGCTACAGTCCCAACTTCAACAAGAATCCTTTCTTGCTCTCTTTTAGTGCCACTGTTGGCATTGGAGAGAATCTGTCGATTATTGTATATTTATCCTCTATAGATCTTGTCTCTATCTAATTATTTGCATATTGTCTCCCCATTAGACTATAAGCTCCTTGAGGGCGGGGACTATCTTTTGCTTTTTTTTCTGTTTCTAGGCTCAGCACAATGTCTCACACATAAAAGATGCATAATAGAGGCTAGTTGACTGACTGCTTTTACAGATGAAGAAGCTAGGACCCAGAGAAATAAAATCACTTACCTAGCATCATATATCAACTAGTGAGTTGTGATTAAACATAAATCTTATGATGCCTGGCCCAGCACTCTCTCCACTGTCCTACACGTGCATATACATATGCACACACATTTCATACCAATTAACTCCAATTTGTGATAATTCAACAGCACAGGTACATGACATTTTTTCTTCAAAATATTAGAGAGTTATAGAACATTAGATAGAGAAGGAACCCTAGAGGAGATAATTCTATAAAATATATGCTACAGATGAGAAAGTTAAGTCCCAGAAAAATTAAATGATTCACCCAATTTCAGATAGCTAAATGACAGAATCAGGCATCAATTCCAACCCACCATCAGTATGGCAGGTCTTTTCTAGTTGTTCTTCCTGGAGTGGAAGTATTTGTGTTGAGCTCCTTTACTCCTCCCCTCCCTATTCATCCATTCTCTTGACCTTTCTCCAATGTACCCATACCACACATTTATAAAATAGCTCTGTGATGTCCCCTTATGTTCTTTTTTCTTTCTTTTTCTTCTGCCCTTCCTTGATCATAACTCTAGAGCTAGAAGGAACCTCAAGGGTCTTCTAGTCCAGCTCCCTCATTTTAAAGATAAGGAGACTGAGGCAGTTAAGTGACTTGCCCAAGGTCACACAGGTAGTAAATGTCAGAGATAGAATTTGAACCCAGAACTCTGACTCCAGTATCTTCACCAAGGAAACCCGAAAATGGGCTCACAAAGAATTGGACACGACTGAAAAATAACAACCTCTGACTCTAAGTCAGTGTTGTTGTTGTTGTTGTTTTCCTACTATGCCATTCTATTGGACATTTTTATCTGATTTCACCTCTATATGAATATGGGAGGGGGACTGGGGAGGAGACAAAAAATTGCCCTAGTCTATAGATGCCTTTAAGGGTAGCTCTTGAGGTATCTTCCTAAAACTGATTTGGTGAGCACCATCCTTGAGAGTCAGTAGTCCCGGGTTTTAATGGAGGTGCTGACACTAACCAATGGTGTAAACTTGGGCAAATCACTCCATTTTATTTGGCCTCATTTTCTTATCTGCAAGATGGGGTGCTTGAACTGTCTATCACAAAATCATGGTGGGGAAAGTGCTTTGTAAACCTTAAAGAGGAAAATAAATATTAGATTATTGTCATTATAACTCATTTTCTCATATATATATATATTTTTAGCAGTCCTGGGACTTGTTGATATCCTGAGTTCTTATTTCTTAAGAATTTTTCTTTTCTTGTTTTCATTAATTTTGATGGAGTTCAGGTAGAAACAGTCTTTGGACAAGTCAATAATCTTGTATTATCCTTTTTCTTTCTTTTTGGAGGGGACAAGGTAGGACAATTGGGGTTACGTGACTTGCCCAAGGTCACACAGCTAGTTTTGTGCTGTGTCTGAGGCCAGATTTGAACTCAGGTGCTCCCGACTCCAGGACTGGTGTTCTATTCACTGTGCCACCTAGCTGCCCCTGTATTATCCTTTTATATTTAATGTTACATGGACTATTACATAGGGGAATAAAATAGTTGTTTTTTATAGATGAATAAAAACATATAAGCTCAAAATCTAAAGGCCCACTGAAAGCATCCTTAGTATAATTCCAGTAGTAGACAGAATAACAAGGGAGAATATGTCCTTCATTCTGTTCCTAAAGAATGTTCCTACATTTGTTCCTACTAGATTTTGATCTAGGGAATGCAGTAGTCAATGCCAATAAATACTATGTCTCTATCTCTATCTCTATTTCTATCTCTGTTTCTCTGACTTTCTGTCTAAACATCATTCATTATATGCTGACAAATGCTTTTGTTCTTTTTTCTAGAATGTATGTAGATCACTGAACTGTTTGTTGTTAGCATGTTAAAGTTCCCTAATTTCTAGTTTATCTTATCTGGACAGCAATATTTCAAAAATCTCCCATGTCACTGAGTGTATACCTCTCTCTGGTGCAAGGCAAATTGCAATAATTAATGCATATTACAACCTCCTCTGTCTCTTAGTTGACAGCTGCAGGGGCAACTAAGTGGCACAGTGGATAGAGTCAGGAACACCTGAATTCAAATTTAACCTCCACACTTACTAGCTGTGTGACCTTGGGCAAGTTGCTTAACCCTGTCTGCCTCAGTTCCTCATCTGTAAAATGAACTGTATAAGAAAATGGCAAACCACTCTAGTATCTTTGCCAGGAAAACTGCAAATGGGGACACGAAGAGTCAGACATGACTGAAATGACTGAAAGAAATTAGTAATTGAGACCCCATAAACATGCCTACTAGGGGGAAGTATGAGGGGAAGAGAAAAGAAGGAAGAGAAGGGTTAATTTCCTTCCTTAAGTTTCCCATAGTGCTTTGTATAGGCTTCTCCTTTGGTTTAAGTCATTCTCCCATAGGTCACAATTGCTTAAATATCTTGTAATTCCTCCCCTGCCTTTGACTGTGACCTCTATGAGTAGTCTGTCTAATATTTCTCTGCAAACCCAGTCCTTACCATCATACCTTACATTTAGTAGGCCTATAATGAATGGTTGTTAAACTAAATAAATGATTTTGAACTCATGAATTTTAATGAAATTTAGGAGTTATCCTAGTCCCCGTAGCAATACTTTTACAAAACTTTTCTTCAAATGAACTCCTTTAGAAACTGACTAATCTCACCTAATAAGTAGGTTCTCTTTTAAAGGTTGACATATTTTGACTTGTCTCCAAATTCTCAAGACTCACCCTGTTTGGATACTGTGGCCTTCTTTGTATTGACTAAACCTTTGAATTCTAAAAGGGTATAATTCTATTCATAAACAGACAATGGCAGAAACAAATGCATTTTCTACCATATACTAGCTCTGAGGAGTGCTGAGTAGCCAAAGACCTTGTCAATTCAAGAATTCAATTCAACAAATATTATTAAATGCCTTTTACGTTCAAGTCACCATAGACTATCGTGTCCTTTCTCTTTCCTTTTTGTGACCATCAATAATATTTTCTGAGTACCTACATAAATGTATAGAGAAGTTTATTCTGTCTTCCCTGCTTTTGACGCTCCATTTAAGTTTTGCTTTTGTGTCCAAAAAAATTATGCCATTAGATGGTAAGTTTCTCTGCTCACTTAGCCCCTCTGGGCCTCAGTTTCCTCATCTTCAAAATAAAGTGGTTGAACTAGATGACTTCATAGGACTCTTCCAGATCTAAATCTATGATCCTATTTAATGGAGACACCATTTCTAGGCAAGATGAAAATTGGAGGCTTAGAGCTGGAAGATGCCTTGTACCATCATAATCCTCTAGACCCTCAAATTGCTATGTCAGTTTGACTATCATAAAGCACTTCCCTTTTAGCTAGAGGCTTGTTTTGCCTCTGGAGACATGCCACTTGTAAGTGATGGCCATGGCTCTTCCACAAGAGACAGTTTGTGTCTCCTGGTCCACCATAATTATACCCAGCCTCCCCCCTGCCATCAGCATGGTTACGTGAGGCCACTGCCCTCTGAAAGTAGTTCCCTCCTTTAGAGGCCCCAAGGGAATTGAACTCCACCCACATGATGTGACTTTTAGAGAAACCTACTGGGAAAAGATATAATTGGGATAGATGTCAAAGCTATCAGAAGGGCGTAATGGAAAATAAATGACTTGTAGAAAGGTTTTCTCTGTGGATGATTACAAATTTATTTTCAAACAAATTTAAGAAGACAAAGGTGGTTGTACACAACATTTAGACAAGAAAGTGTCTAATATTTAAGAGATATTGATCCTCCAATGTTGGTAAACTCATGACCAATAGGGATTATTTATTGATGGTATTGAACCAACCAACTGTATCTTTCTCTGTCTCTCTCTCTCTATGTCTCTCTCTCTCTGTCTCTCTGTCTCTCTCTGTCTCTCTGTCTCTCTGTCTCTCTCTGTCTCTCTCTCTCTCTCTCTCTCTCTCTCTAAGATTTTGAAATCTTTCCAAAGTTTGTTGTTTTATCCTGCAAAAGCTATCTTCCTTTGAATCTTTACATCTTTAGGGAAAAAGAAAAATGGACTCCAACTGCACAGAATTATATCTCAGGTGACAACAGATCTTGGGGTCTTCACTGCAGTGGGTGGAGGAGAAAAGACTGAGAATTTTGTCCTCAGATGATAGAGGATAGGATGATGTTTTGATGGAAAATATTTTCTTCTACAGCTGAAGCTGTGCAGAGGAACAACATGAAACCAAAAGAAAAAAAAGACAGAAAAATAAGCTAAAATGGAGGAAAAGGGAGGGGAAGTAATAAAATCAGTACATCCACAATCCTAACAATAGGAACCAAAACTAATTCAAAGATCAGGAATTTAATAATTACGTGTAAATCCAGCAGGGGTCAGTAATTGGTGGAATATCTGCGTTATTTGCAGCAATTTGCTCTTCTCCTTCCTGGTCCTCTACCCTCTATCTTCACCATTCTTCCTGGAAGGGAGTGTAAGAAATTAGCCAGTCAACCCATATTCTTCTCTCCAAGAAGGACTATAGCTAAACCATCCTGAATTGTTGAGTGCTTATCATGTTCTTAGAGATACATAACAAATATTCTATGGCTTCTCACTAACTTCTTCATGTACAAAAATTATAATCCAACCATGCAAACCAGCATAGATCTAACCCAAGAAAAATAGACTAGGTCTCAAAGAAATTAAGCTTCAGCAAGAACTTTTAATAAAAATTAAAAATCTAATTCCCTTTTCTGGTCCTTCAATTTTTTAAAGTAGATATGAGTCTGCTGACAGAGGAAAAACATGTTTTTATATCCTTCCCAGAGCACTATAATATTTTTTCCATTTTATTTTCATTATAAGCTTAACAATTACCAAAAACTACCAACATTTCAATATATAAAGAAAAACAATGAAGAGGAGAAGAATACTGTATAAGAAACTGAGAACTGTTTTTAAACAGTTTTTTAAAAGATTTTTTTTTTTGCTTTTTGGAGGGGGGAAGGTAGGGTAATTGGGGTTGAGTGACTTGCCCAAGGTCACATGGCTAGTTTTTGTGTTAAGTGTCTGGGGCCAGATTTGAACTCAAGTCCTCTAACTCCAGGGCCGGTGCTCTATTCACTGTACCACCTAGCTGACCCTAAAAGAAATTTTTTAAAAGAAATTTGTGTACAGAATACATTGTCATATATAAATGATAACTAGATAGATAATTTGATGGAAGTCAATGTGCAGAAAACTGGCCTTGGAGCTAAGTAGACCTGAGTTCAAGTCCTGCCTTTAAGATAGATAGACATAGACACAGACATAGACATAGACCTAGACATAGACATAGACATAGACATAGACATAGACATAGACATAGACATAGACATAGACATAGACATAGACATGGACATAGACATAGACATGGACATGGACATGGACATGGACAGACATAGGCATAGGCATAGGCATAGGCATAGGCACAGGCATAGGCATAGGCATAGGCATAGATAGTGACTGAGTTCTAGTCGACTCTCTAAGACTGTAAGTTGTTGAATTGATCTGATGTAGGGAGTTTTCCCATCTGGTGATTCCCTTTATCAATAATAACAATCAATCAACATACATTTATTAAGTGCTTACTAAATGTCAGGCACTATGCTAAGGTCCATCCTCTATTTAAAATTTAACAAGGCAGTAACATAAATGCTCTGTCTCTTTGTGCCCCTTTCTGTACTTCCTTTCACCTTCTTTTGTACAGCATTCTATTCACAAGTTACTAAGTAGAATCATTTGACAACACACTAAATTAGGTATCAGGAGAGGTGAGCTTCAGTACTCCCACTCTTCCACCAGCTCACTCTGGAACCTGGAACAAAGTACTTAGCACTTCTAGGACTTAGTTTGTTCATCTGTAAAATGGGAGAATTTTACTACATGACATCCAAAAATCTCTTCCTGCAAGAGCTTTTGCTTCCATATTACCAAATTTACCAGTCTGAGGAGGGCAGATAAAAATTTCAAGGGGCAAGAAAACTTCACCTGCAACTCTGCTTGGTTTCAATTCCATGGAACAAGATCTCCTCACCTTTATTTCCCCCTTCCCTTTCTAGTTTGTTGTCTTTCCCTGTTAGCTCCTTAAAGGAGACTCTTTTTGTGTGTGTGTGTGTCCCCAGGTATCAGCACAGAAGGCACTTAAGAAATGTTTATTTAATTGAATTTAAAATTGATGTATTTCTTTAACATATGTATAGGTCTGCTTTAGCCATGATTATCAAAGTCCCTTGTTTCTTGTTCTGTCCTTGGTGAAATAATGCCATTATATCTTCTATATAGTATCTTATTGAATAACCCTTCAATCTTTGCTAGACAAAATAATTCTTTAATTAATTTTAGGTAGAATTTGAAAGACCTTAAATCCTTTTAAATGTGCTTCACATCCTTGTAAAGACCCAAGCAGTACTTAGTCTGCTTAGGATTACCTCATTCATGCTGAGTCAGAAAGACAGATTATTTCAAGATTTTTTAAAAATCAAATTCTCTTTTCACGATATTCTAATAAGCTATTGTTAAAATTAATGTCTATTTATAATTGACTGAGACTTGTTGCTCTATGCTTCACTGAATATTTTAGATTTTCTCTCTCTATAGTTTGCTCTTCTTTACAAAATGCATTTTGGCCAATGGTTTATGGAAAACATCATCAACTTCTCACAGGTGTTCAGAAATATTAAGCTTCCCATTCAAATACCTGTTCCAGCAGGGTCCCACCTGAAAATGCAATTATTACATTAGGGACTTTTCTACTTTAAAAAGTGGGAACCAGGATAAATAGTGAGCTTTTGTTTGTGTCCAAGCTAGAATCTGACCTAGGTGGGTCAATCAATAAGCATTTATTAAGGGCCTACTATGCATTACAATAAACATTGGGGATACAAAAGAAAGGCAAAAAGCAGTCCCTGCATTTATTGTAACAGAGGAGACAGCTTACAAATAACTGGTTACATACAAGACAGGTACAGAGTAGATGAGGGCAAAGCATTAGCCAGTGGGCAGACAAGGACACCAAGAGGGGAGATGGCATGTAGTTTGTGAGGAACTGGATGGTATAGGAGACTAAAAAAGCAGGAAGAGATCAGGTTATGAAGAAAGGGGCATTCTTGGAAGATGGGGGAGTAAGTCAGAAATTTCCAGGCTCTCCAGATTTCCTCCACAAACAGACAGAAAATTGCCATGAAATGAATGAAGAGCTGCAAAAATAAAGGGGTAAAGCAGTTATTCTCCAAAGACAACTTGAGAGGACCTCAGAAAAAACAAGACCTCCTGGGGCTGAGGTTTGGCCTAAGTGACTTGTAGACACCTCCAGGCTGACTTCACTGAATCAACAAATATCAGGCCCTGGAGCAGCTCTGTCGGGAAGCAGAATAGGCCTCAAGAAATTTCACCTCTTAAACTTTCACCTCAAGGTCTCAGAAACTTCCACCTTGCAAACTTTCATCTAAGAATCAGCAGATACTGAGTGGGGGAAAATCAAAGGACCCCCTGCTGTTTCTGGAAGCCAGGCCTAATGGTGCATGATCCCAGGCTGTGACAGTGGGTGAGGAGAAGTGAGCACATGCCCGATGAGTGTGGTACCACAGGAAACAAGAACATTTTGGGGATAGCATGTCCAGGAGACCTACATGTGGCTCAGGGGAGGAGAGGAATCCCTGAAGTTGAGCCCCTGAACAGTATTCAGAAAATAACAGTATGGAGGAGCTGAGGCCTAAAGCTACATTGCCCATAAATTGGAACTAAAATCTGATTATGATAGTAAGCTGCTAAAATAAAATAAAACAAAATAAAAATGAGTAAGCAGAGGGTAAAGAACCTGACTATAGATAGGTACTTTGGTGTAAAAAAAGATCTGGGTTCATATTCAGAGGAAAAAAAATGCCACTCCTACCCCAAAGCGTATCAACAAATGGTCACAAGCCCAAAAAGAGTTCTTGGAAGAACTTAAAAAGGAATTAAAAAATCAAATAAGAGAGGTTGAGGAAAAATTAGGGGATAAAAAAGCAACCCAAGAAAATTATTAAAAGAAAGTTAATCAATTGGAAAAGAGGTCCAAAACCTTAAGGAAGAAAATAACTCTTTGAAAACTATAATTGGGCTAGAGGAACCGAATGATATTGTAAGACACCAGGAAATAATAAAATGAGAAAAAATAGAAGAGAATCTGAAACATCTCTTTAGAAAAACAACTGATCTAGAGAATAGATTGAGAAGAGACAATAATAAGAATTATCAGATCACCTGAAGGTTATGATAAAGAAAAAAGAATCTGTATACAATATTATGAGAAATCATTAAGGAAAATTTTCTGAAGTTCTAAAACAAGAAGGTAAAATAGAAATAGAAAAAAGTAATATCATTCACCACCTGAAAGAGATTTCAGGATGAAAACTTAACAGGAATATCTTAGCCAAGTTTCAAAACTCCTAGGTTAAGGGAAAAAATTGCAAGTAACAAGAAAAAAACAATTTAAATACTACAGAAATACCATCAGGATTTCACAAGACCTAGTAGCTTCTAACTCTAAAAGACTGTTTTGGAACATTATATTTTGAAGAGCAAAAGAGCTGGAGTTTTGGCCAAGAGTAACTTACCCAGCAAAATTGAGTATAATCCTGATTTAAAAAAAAAAAGAACATTTGATGAACTGAATTTCAGGCATTTGTAACTGAAAGACCAGAACTCAATAGAAAATTTGATATAAAAGATCTAGAAGAAATATAAGGAGGGTCGGCTAGGTGGCGCAGTGAGTAGAGTGTCGGCCCTGGAGTCAGAAGGACCTGAGTTCGGATCCGACCTCAGACACTTAACACATACACAAAACAAAAAAAACCTAGCCGTGTGACCTTGGGCAAGTTACTTAACCCCAATTGCCCTCCCAAAAAAAAAAAGCAAAAAAGAAATATAAGGAAAATATTAAAGACTAACTATAAGGCACTCACTAAGGTAAAACTGTAAAAATATATAAAAATATAAAATGCATATAAATGCATTTAATTATATGTATTATATAAATTATATATAATTATATAATAATACATAATACAAATTATGTATTATATAAATTATATATATAATTATATAAATGCATTTAATATATAAAAATATAAAATTTATATAAAATGCATATAAAAATATATGCATTTATTTATGAAAATATCAGTATTCTTAAAACTTTCATCATTACTAAGGTAGTTTAAAAGAATGGTTAGGGCTGCATTGTATATGATGGTGTGATTCTAAAAAATAAAATTAGATAGGAAAAAGTAAAAAAAGAGTGATTATGTTATATTACATGATATATTATGATATGTTATATTATGTTGTTATGTTATGTTATGTTACATTACATTACATTATATCATATCATATCATATTGTGGCGTTGGCGTGGAGTGGCATGGCATGGAGTGGCATGGCAGGGTGTACATGCTGTGTCATGTTGTATCATATCATATCATCATATCATATCATATCATATATATTACATTATATTACATTGTATTGTATTGTATTATATTATATTATAAAATGAGGTATGAAAGAAAGAACTAATATAGAGGAAGAGGGTGGGGGTGGAGGGCTGGTAATGTGGGAACCTTATTCTATCAGGGTTGAAGAAGAAACAAGCTATACATCTGGAACGGTGTTTTCTGAACATGTAGAGAAGTGAGAAAATTGGGGATAGGATCAGGGAGGGACTTTTTATAGGGATGGGTAGATTGGGATTTGGGATGGTGAGGAGAGAAGGGGACACTATTAAAGGGGTGTGTGAATTGAGATTGGAGGGTGGGAGAGAAGACAAGGGGGCTCTTGGAGGTGTGGGTAAAGTGGGGTGAGAAGATAAGGGTACATATGATAAAAATACAGGCTGAGAGAAAAAATAGTGAGTGAAAATAAGATGGAGGGAAACTAACAAACTGTAATTATAACTTTGAATTTGAATGGGCTGTTTATAGTAGCTCTCTTTGTGGTGGCAAAGAACTGAAAATTGCAGGGATCCCCATAAATTGGTGAATGGTTGAGCAAGTTGTGGTATATGGTTGTGATGGAATACTATTGTGCTATAAGTATTGATGAGCTCAGTGATATCAGAAAGACATGGAAACACTTGCACACAAGAATGAAGAATGAAGTAAACAGAACCAAAAGAACATTGTATACAGTAACAGAAATATTGTTTCAAGAATGACTTTGAGTAAATAAGTCATTTTGACTCTTATAACTAAGGATTGATAAATGTATGGATATAATAATTTAAATAATTATGTAAAGAATAATATAATATATACCTATTTGTTCCTAATGGTAGCCATCTTTAGGCAATCTTCACTAGAGAGAAAAAAAGGAAAAAGAAATTTACATGATAACTCCGTGGTATATTTGGGTGGAATAGCAAGCTGTATGTGGTAGATTTGCGGTTTCTCATGCAATCATCTTTTTTATTGTGCTGCGTTATGGAAATACTTCTTTTGTTCTATGAATTGAAAATAAAATAAATTAAAACAGAGTCCCTGGGTTTGAATTCTATATCTTATACTCTGTAACCTGTGTGACCTTGGGCAAGTCAGATAGATAACCTCCTTGGGCCTCAGTTTCTTTATGATAGATGACGTCCAGCTCAAGACGCTCCCTAAATATGCCCTTGTAGCCTTGATGACAGCCTTCTCCAGTTAGGAACAAAAGCAAACAAACATAACCCAGATCCTATAGGTTTTAACCCTTTCATCTTCAGAATTTTCATCTTGAAGCCCTGCTGCCTTGATTGTTGATTGTTTCACTTGGCCCACTATTTCAGACAGACTCCAGTTATACTTCACATTACTCCCTGTTCCTAACCATCTTAGCCACCTTGACAGCAGCATCACCCCTTCCCCAACCCTAAGCTACCACTTCTGGAGCCATGATCAAATCAATTTCATCATTATGCCCGGAAGGAAATCTACTTTATTATGGTCCCAATCACCATTGCTTTAATTTTCTGACCGAAGTGGTCCTCCCTGCACAACATATTTGTATGTGTGCCTCCCCTTATGAAGAATGTCAACTCCTGGAAAACATGAACTATCTACTTTTGCATTTGTATCTCAGGTGCTTTGCCCCTAATGGATGGTAAATGCTTTTATTCATTCATTCCTCTTTTCAGCATCTTAGGAATTGACTGTTGTGTTCCTATCCATGCTTAAGGTGCTAGAGAAATGTTTTTCAGGCTCTAAATCTATTATCTACTTTTGAAGTGTCTAAATTGGCTATTGCATTCAAATTATGTTCCTTTCCGCTCTTTAAGTTGCTGGAGAAAATTGTTTACTGAGCCTACTTAGTGACATCTAACCATTCTCCCCAGGAAAGGGGAGGAAGACAATTTTCAAAAAAAAGTCCAGAGGAAAAGAAGTTAGAGTGGATCCTATGAAGAAAGATTCTTAAAAACATCTTCCTGAGGATGATGAGTATTAAAAATCTATTAATTAACCTTAAAATAACCTCAAATAAGGAAAAAATGGGATAGGTCTCTAAAGAACCCAGAGTAACTACAGAGGGATCTCACTGACAAATGAGGTAATGCATGTGAAGACAGTCAATGCAGTGTTATCTATTATGAGATTTGATATTTAAATGGATGAGTATGAAAAAAATGAGGGAAAAATACTGAAACATCAACATAAAAAGGGCCCAAATCTCTCTCTTAATACTAGATGACTTCTTGTTGAATGAATAAACAAAGGGAATGAAAGGAAAGAATGCTACTCTGTGTTTATTAACTATCAATCCTACTTATCCACTCTACAGTCCAAATAGTGTTCATATTATTCCTCACACATGACATTCTATGTCCCATCATCATGCCTTTGCACAGGTTGTCCCCATGCCTGGACTGCAATCCCTCGCCACATCTAGTTTCCTTCAAAACTCAGCTCAAGGGTTACCTCCTATTGTTCAGTCATGTGCGACTCTTCATGACCCCATTCAGGGTTTTCTTGGCAAAGATACTGGAATGTTTGCCATATCCCTCTTTAACTCATTTTGCAGATTAGGAAACTGAGGCAAAAAGTGAGTTTCCCAGGATCACATAGCTAGTAAGTATCTGAGGCCAGATTTGAACTCACAAAGATGAATCCTCCCAGCACTCTATCTACTGTGCCACCTAGCTACCTCTAACATGAGGCTTTTTCTGAATCCTTCAGTTGTTAGTGCTTCCCTTCTCTCCAAATTTTTTTTCTTCCTTAAGGATATTTTCTATGTATTTATATGTGTACATGTTGCTTCCCCAAATTGAATCCAAATTCATTAAAGGCAGAAACTCTTTCATTTTTTGTCTTTGTATAGATGATGCCTAACATATACTAGACACTTGATAAATGCTTATTTGTTGATGAGATAAAAATATAGATAGATAGATAGATAGATAGATAGATAGATAGATAGATAGATGGATAGATAGATAGATAGATGAAATAAACTTCTCAGAAATAGTTAAAGCTTATCTTAAAGTGAGGCTCACAAAAATGTTAAGGGCAACCAATGAACTTTTTCTGAGAAAAAAACAAAAAGATGGTGTTCATTGAGTGGATTAGAGGATATAATATTAATAGATGTCAGAGAGAATGAAGAATTAAGTTATTGAAAGGCTATTTACTTCTGTTGAAACAAATAGGCAGCAGTAATAATAACAATTGAAATGGCAACTCTGCTTTCTATATTTTTCCATGCTCAGAAAGCTCTTTACATTTATTGTATAATTTGAACAAAGCAATTGGGTTCAGTTCATTTAAATTGTCTTAGGAAGATTCTGAAGATCACCTGGCAGGATAAGGTACCAGACACTGAGGCTCTTACTCAAATTAAACTGCCAAGCACTCAAATTCTGCTTCACACAGCACAACTCCAATGGGTGGGCCACTTTGTTCAAATACAAAATGTATATTTGCCAAAAAGATTATTTTCTGGAGAACTCACTCAGGCCCAGTGTTCACATGGTGGTCAGAAGAAGCAATACAAGGACACTCTCAAGGTCTCTCTAAAGCACTTTGGAATTGATCATGTGACATGGGAGACACTGGCACAGGACTGCTCAGCATGGCATGCCCACATCAGAGAAGGTACTGTGCTCTATAAGAAAATCATAATTGAAACAGCTCAAAGGAAACACAGGATACACAAATTTAGATTTTATTATTTTTATTTTTTTTATTTTTTGGAGGGAGGAAGGCAGGGCAATTGGGGTTAAGTGACTTGCCCAAGGTCACACAGCTAGTAAGTGTTAAGTGTCTGAGTCCAGATTTGTAATCAGGTCCTCCTGATTATAGGCCTGGTGCTCTATTCACTGCACCACCTAGCCACCCCAGTATGAACAAATTTAGAAAATTCACCCCAGACATTCACATGCACTATTTGTGCCCAACCTGTTGTAGAGCATTTCACGCTCATATTGGTCTGACCAGCTATAGTCGGAAACATTGAAACTTGACTCTAATATAGTGATGTCATTTTGGTCCTCTTCAAAAATGAAGGACAGGGGGCAGAGCCAAGATGGCATAGAAGCAGGAAAACTCCATGTGCTCCCCCTATAACCACCTCAAATACCTATAAAATATAACTCTAAACACACTTTAGTGCTACAGAACCCACAAAGTGACAGAGAGAAACAAATCTCCCACTGAAGGCAGCCCAGAAGGCCAACAGGAAGGGTCCACCATAGCGTGCCGGGAGCTGAGCCTAATGCAGAGTGAGCCCGTAGTTATAGCCCCGGGGTGCCCCAATCAGCAGCAGCTAGAGGGACTTCGGCAGAGTAGACCACCAACAGCTGAGGTGGTTTCCAAAAATATCAACCAAATAAATGCCAAAGGCAAAATAAAAGGTCAATGTGGACTTTGGGAACAGTGGGTCTGAGAGTGTGGTCTGGCCCCTGCCACCAGAGCGAGAAGCAGCTGAGGTGCAGTAGCCATGCAGCCATGACCAAGTGGCTGCTTCAGAGCTCCTGGCCTGTAGATTTTAGGGGGACCAAGTGACTATTCTGAAGGGTAATTGCTCTTGCTTTGATCCACTTGAATCTGGATCACCGTCTTGGGTGGAGGTCCTTGGGTGTGTGACTAGGTACCAGAGCCTGTGGAGGCTTCACGTAGGATACCCAACTAATAGCTCCAGCAGCTGCAAAAACCCCAGTGATTTGGGACAAAACTCTCATCTTAGGAAGTAGAGTTCTACTGTGGCAAAGAGCTCAAAAGTCAAGTAATTGAGTGGCAACATGAGCAAGCAAAGAAAGCAAAGCAAGTAGAGCAATACAACCTTAGATTCCTTTTTGGGGGGACAAAAAGGATCAAAGCATTGAACAGCAGGAAGACAACGAAGTCAGAACTCCTGTACCAAAAGCTTCCAAGAAAAATATGAATTGGTTACAGTCCACAGAGGAGTTTAATAAGGATTTTGAAAACCAAATAAGAGCAGTGGAAGAAAAATTGGGAAGAGAAATTAGAATGATGCAAGAAAATCATAAAAAGAGAATCAACAACCTGACTTAAGAAAATAACATCTTAAAAAATAGACTAACTTGGGGGCAGGTAGGTGGCACAGTGAGTAAGAGTGCCGGCCCCTGCGTTGGGATGACCTGGGATTGGTACAGGCCTCAGAAAATGAGTGCCCACACATAAATAATGACTGGTTGTGTAACCTTGAGCAAGTTACTTCCCCCCAATTGCTTTAAAAAATAGACTAACTCAAATGGCAAAAGAGGCTCAAAAAGCCAATGAGGAGAGGAATGACTTAAAAAGCTGAATTTGCCAAATGGAAAAAAGAATCTCAAAAGCTCACTGAAGGGAGTAATTCCTTCAGAATTAGATTGGAGCAAATGGAAGGTAGTGACTATGAGAAATCAAGATGCTGTTAAATAGATCCAAACTCATGAAATAATAGAAGGCAATGTGAAATATCTCATGGGAAAAACCACTGACCTGGAAAATAGATCCAAGAGAGATAATTTAAAAATTATTGGACTATCTGAAAGCCATGATCAAAAAAAGAACCTAGAAATCATTCTTCAAGAAATTCTCAAGGAAAATTGCCCTGATGGTTTAGAACCAGAGGGCAAAATAGAGGTTGAAAGAATCCACTTATCACTTCTTGAAAAAGATCCCAAAAAGAAAACTCCTAGGAATATCATAGCCAGGTTCTGGAGTTCCCAGATCAAGGAGAAAATATTACAAGTGGCCAGGAAGAAAAATTTTCAATATTGTGGAAACCTAATCAGGATAACACAGGATCTGGCAGCTTCTACACTGAGGGACTGAGGGCTTGGAATATGATATTCTGGAGGGCAAAAGAGCTGGGATTAAAACCAAGAATCACCTACCCAGAAAAACTGACTATCATGCTACAGGGAAAATATGGTCATTCAATGAAATAGAGGACTATCAAGAATTCTTGATGAAAAAACCAGAGCTGAATAGAAAATTTGACATTGAGATATAAGAAGCAAGAGATGCTTGAGAAGGTAAACGGGGAAAAGAAATCATAAGGAACTTATGAAAGTTAAACTATTTACATTCCTACATGGAAAAATGGTAATTGTAACTTATGAAACTTTTCTCAGTATGAAGATAGTTGAAGGGAATATAAATGCATTTATGTATACATATGTATGTATGTCTATATAGAAGGGTATATGGGCATATGAATATATATGTGAGTGTGCGTATATATGTACATAGGTATACTTAGAGGGCACAGGATCAGCTGAATATGAAGGGATGATACTTAAAAGGTGAAATTGAGAGGTGAGAGAGGAATATAATGAGAGGAGATAGGAGGAGACAGAATGGGGTAAATTATCTCATATAGAAGAGGCAAGGGAAAACTGTTACAATGGAGGGGAAGAATAGGAAGGCAAAAGGGAATGGGTCAATCTTACTCTCATTAAATTTGGCTTAAGGAGGGAATAACATACATGCTCATGTGGGTATCTTACCCTACAGGAGAATAGGGGGGAAGGGCACGAGAAGGGGGATGATGGCAGGGAGGGTAGTTAGAAGCACACACTTTTGAAAAGGCACAGGGTCAAAGTAGAGAATAGAACAACTGGGGGGGGATAGGATGGAGGGAAATATAGTCAGTCTTTCACAATATATCCACTATGGAAATGTTTTGCATAGCGACGTATGTACAATCTGTGTGGAATTGCTTATCTTCCCAGTAAGGGTGAGTGACAAGGGAGGAAGGGAAAAAATCTGGAATTCAAAGTTTTAAAATCAAATGTTTAAAATACATATATTATTATTGTTATTATTATTATTTTTACATGACACTGGGAAATAAGATATACAGGCACTGGGGTATGGACATCCATCTTGCTCTACTGGAAAGTCAGAGGGGGAATGAGGGAGGATAGAGAGCAGATTGGGAAAGGGGGTATACATTGGGATAGCTGTTTTGGAGTTGTGGGTAGGGGAAAGACAGGGAGAAAATTTGTAACTCAAAATCTTGTGGAAATGAATAATGTAAACTAAAAATAAACATAAAATTTAATTTAAAAAAAAGAATGAAGGACAACAACCAACCACCATTGGAACCCATTGAATTGTGAGCAACTTGACAATAAGTACTGTCTTTTTGGTATATAGTAAGTTTCTAATAAGTATCTGTTGACTGACTCCCCTTTTTTTTTTTTTATTAAAGAGAATGATACTCAATTTAAAAAACTAGAATATGGTTAAGAGGAAATTGTAGCCACCACATAGCTAAAAAAATAAGAGAGAACTTTACTTTAAACTGTGTGAATTGGGGGATTGCCAGATCAAGGTGAATTCGGGGAAAGGCTTTACCATACCTGGGGAACATTAGCATTATCATCAGCCTGTAGGATAAGAAGGGAGCAGACATGGGGAGAGCCATGTATTTGCCCAGAAGACAGGGAACGTCATAAGAAGGTTATATGGATCCCTATTGTCTGGCATTCTTTTTCCCCCAATGTTTAACATTTGTATTTAAAGTTTTGAATTCCAAATTCTGTCCATCCATTCTTCCCCTTCCCCCTCCCTGAAACAGTAAGCAAGCAGATACAGGTTATACATGTGCAATTATGTAATACATTTCTGTATTAGTAGTTTTATACAAGTATACTCAAATAAAAGAAAAAAGAAAGTGAAAAATAACATGCTTCAGTCTTTATTCAAGCAACAACAATTCTTTCTCTGAATATTATGCTCCATCATTAGTCCTTTGGGATTGTCTTGAATCATTGTATTGCTGAGAATAGCTAAGTCATTCACCGTTCTTCATCATTCAATATTGCTGTTACGGTGCACAGTGCTCTCCTGGTTCTGTTCCCTTCACTATGCATCAGTTCATTTAAATCTTTCCAGGTTTTTTTCTGAAATCATCCTTTTTGTCATTTCTTATAGAATATTACAATCATATACCATGACAATCATATACCACAGCTTGTTTAGCCATTCCCCAATAGGGGGGGCATCCCTTTGATTTCCAATTCTTAGCCACCCCAAAAAGAGCTGCTATAAATATGTTTGTACAAATAGGTCCTTTTCCATTTTGTAATGCCATGCACAGAAGCTTTCCAGAAAAATGCTACTGTGAACAGCTTTTAAGGTTCTGATTACACAGTATAGTGATCACTCTATTCTATAACAAATCAAAGCAAAACTTTCACAGAGAATCAAGGTACAGCATTCAGAATATTACAGCTTATCACAAAAAATCACAATATAATATTCACAACATAGTTCCAAAGTAAAATAGTCACTCTTAAGTTAACTCAATCAGTCACTTATCAGTAGTCTCAAAGTACAATAGTCAAAGTCTTCCACTCTTAGGGCAAAGTCTTGAATAACTCAATCAGTCACTTATTCAGCAATCAATTACTAAGTATCATACACAAAACCCTCCACCCCTTAGGTCACTAGTAAACTATAATTCCATAATTACTCAGTACCCAAGGAGAGGTCTTTTCATCTTGACTTGGGGCCTGTTCTCAGATTCCCTGGATCCCCTTCCATGGTCCCAGATTGTGTACCTGGATTCACCAGACTGTCACCTGGGTTCAATGACAGACAGCTCCCAGTTCCTTGACCAGGTCTCTGGGTAGGTCCTGCTCCACACTGAAGTTCACAGGGTCTGGTCCATGTCAAATCCTTCACCATTGCTGCTCTAGGGAATTCAAGGCTCAACCAAGCCACAAACAAAGTCTCAGCATCCCAGTCATGCTTCCTCAGTCACCTGGGCTCCTGGGCTCCTGGACTCCGGGGCTCTGGGGCTCCAGGCTCCTGGGCTCCTGGCTCCAGGCTCCCATCCAGAAGCAGCTCTACCACAACAAGCTCACAGGAAATTCTGGCTCCGTTCTCCATTCTTCTGTAGCTTCTCTGCCACCATATCTTAGTCTCAAGAAATTCTGACTGTGCCTCTCTGGGGCTTTTCTTACATACACAACATTAGCTACTTCCTGTTTCAGCCAACCCCTTCCTCTTATGTCAGCAACAGGAGATAGGAGTTCATACCTTCTGTTTCCCCAACAGAGGCTTGATCAGTGCTAAGTACCTGCTATTTTTGCCAACACAAAAGGATCTTCAAATTCAAAATTACATTACCATTACACTTTTTTTTTATGTCTTTGGGATATAGACTTAGCAGTGATATTGCTATCTCAAATGTATGCACAGCTCTATAGACCTTTGGGTATAGTTGCAAATTGCTCTCCAGACTATTTGAATCAGTTCACAACTCTGCCGATAGTACATTAGTGTCCCAGTATTCCCACATTCCATCTAACACCCAACATTTTCCTTTTTTGTCATATTAACCACTCTGATAGGTGTGAGGTGGTACTTCAGAGTTAGTTTAGTTTGCATTTCTCTGATCAATAGTTGTTTAGAACATTTTTATACAACTATAGATACCTTTGATTTCTTTGAAAGCTGCTTATTCATATCCTTTGACCATTTACCAATTAGGGAATGGCTTGTAATTTTATAAATTTGACTCAATTCTCTATACACTTAAGAAATGAGGCCTTTATCAAAAGTACTTTTTGCAAATATATATAGGTATATATAATTTTTCCCAGTTTTCTGCTTTCCTTATAATTTTGGTTGAATTTGGCTTTGTTGCATCTTTGAATTATTTCTTTTTGGTTGACTGTAGCATTTTCTCTTTGATCTGTGAGCTCTGGAATTTGGCTATGATGTTTCTGGGAGTTTTCAGCTTGGGATCTCTTTCAGGCAGTGATCAGTAGATTCTTTCAATGTCTATTTTGTCCTCTGGTTCTTATATATTGGGCCAGTTTTATTTTCTAATTTCTTGAAAGATGTTGTCCAGGCTTTTTTGTTGTTGTTTTTTTTCTTTATCGTGGCTTTCAGGAGGTCCAATAATTCTTATATTATCTCTCCTTGATCTATTTTCTAGGTCAGTTGTTTTTCCAATGAAAAATTTCACATTTTCTTTTTTTTTTAAGCAATTGGGGTTAAGTAACTTGCTCAAGGTTACATGGCTACTCATTATTTATGTGTGGGTGCTCATTTTCTGAGGTCAGCACAGATCCCGGGTAATCCCAACTCCAAGGCCGATGCTCTTACTCACTGCGCCACCTAGATGCCCCTTCTTTTCTTTTCTTACTTTTTGATTTTGGGTTATCATATCTTGACATCTCATAATCATTAGTTTCCACTTGTTCAATTCTAACTTTTAGGTAATTATTTTCTTAAGTGAGCATTTGTGCTTCCTATCCCATTTTGCCCATTCTAGATTTTAGGGAGTTATTTTTGTATATCAGTAGATTTTTGTATATCTTTTCTCATACTGTTGACTTTTTTAATGATTCTCTTATATTACTCCCATTTCTTTCCCCAATTTTTCTTCTACTTCTCTAATTTGCTGTTTAAAATCCTTTTTAAGCTCTTCCAGGAATTCTTTTGGGGCCTAAAACCATGTTACATTTTTCTTTGAGGCTACACATGTAGCCATTTTGACACTATTGTCTTCTTCTAAATTTATGCCTTAATCTTCCCTATCACCATAGTAACTTTCTAAAATCGAACTCTTTGTTTTGTTGTTGTTTTGTTCAGTTTTTTTCTGTCTTTTTTGTGCTGTCATGTTTTCATGTGAGAGTTGGGATCTGGTTCTGTACTGTCCCAATTTTTTTGTGTTAGGGCTCTGGGTATTACTGCTGGCATTCACTGAACTTCAGGTCTTAGGTTTCCCTTCTGGTTTATTGGGGGATGGGGTCTCCCTGTTGGCTTCTCCTGGGTGTGGAGTTTAGCTACTGACCTGCTTCAGGGATGGGACCTTGCTGCTGGGTTGCTATGGAAACAGGGTCTCTCTGCTGGCAGGTCCCAAGGTTGGGGTCACACTGTTGGCAAGCCCTAGGGCAGGGCTTCACTACTGGTCAGCAGGGAGGTCAAGACCTGACTAGTGGCTTGTGCTGGGGGTGGAGTTGCTAGAGCGATGCCTTGCTGTGCTGCTCACTTGTCTATGTAGCTTCTAGTTTGCAGAATGGTAAGGTAATCCTGGTGGATTGCTGCAAACAGAGCCTTGCTACAAGCCCCTTACTGTGAGATTGATTGCTGCTGCTACTACTCCTCACTCCCCTCCCACATGAGTGAGACAGACCTTTCCTGCCAAGCTGGTAAGCTGCTTCCCTGCTCCTAGATCTTTTTTTTTTTTTTAAAGCAATTGGGGTTAAGTAACTTGCTCAAGGTTACATGGCTAGTTATTGTTTGTGTGGGTGCTCATTTTCTGAGGCCAGATTCAATCCCGGGTCATCCCAACTCCGAGGCTGGCACTCTTACTCACTGTGCCACCTAGCCGCTCTTCCTAAGGTAGTTTTGTAGTTGTTTGGAGAGGAATTTGGGAGGGTTTCGAAAGATTCCTTCTTCACTTCACCAGAGTTTTATTTTTTCATAAATTTAGAAGAATTTTATACTCTTCTAGATGTATATGTATTTTCCCCTCTTAAATACATTCCAATGAAAGTAGCTTTCCAGAAAATTCCCGTCTACCCCATCTAGTTCTTCTGTATTGATTCATCCTCTTGCACCTTATTTGTATAAGATAATTACTCTTTTAGCTGTTCTTTATTGGTTTTACTTTTTGAAGTCATATCATGCTCAGATCTACCCTGATCTTTCTTATAAGTTACCTAATTACTAATTAACAATCTTAGACATAGGTTTAAAATTTTCCATACATAAAAGGTAAACATTCTATCCTTATTAGTCCCTTGTAATCGATCATTGGTATGTATCTTATATTTCTTTTGGCTCTTGTATGTCAAATCTTCCATTGAGTTTGGGGAGGGCGCTGTTTGTTTTGGGGGGCTTTGGGTTTGGGGTTTTTTTTTTGGTCTTTTTGGAGGAGGGAAGGCAGGGCAATTGAGGTTAAGTGACTAGCCCAAGGTCACACAGCTAGTAAGTGTTAAGTGAGGATTTGAACTAAAGTCCTCCTGACTCCAGGGCCAGTGTTCTACACACTGTGCCATCTGGCTGTCCCTGAGTTCAGGGTTTTTTTTTAACAGAGTCCTGAAAGTCTGACAGTTGATCAAATGTCCATTTTTTTTTTTTAGTCAGAATTATGCTTAGATTTCCTTGGTATGATATTTTCAGCTGGAGTTCTTTTTCTCTTTGTTATATAGTCTTCCAAGATCTGCGGTATTTTAGTGTTGCCAATGCTAGGTCTTGTGTCATTTTGTTTTTTTTTTCTTTTTTGCTCATAATATTTTGTCCTTGATCTGGAGGTTTCAGGATTTAACTATAACATTTCTGTGAGTTTTGCTTGTAGGATCTCTTTCAGGTGGCGATCAGTGTATTTTTTTTTCTATTTCTACTTTCCATACTTGTTCTAATGTTTCAGGACACTTTTCTTTAATTATTTCTTGTATTATTGTATTAAGATTCTTTTTGGATCAGAACTTTAGGTAATTCAGTTATTCTTATGTTTTCTCTTCTTGATTTGTCTTTCTTATGAGAAGTTTTACATTCTCTTCTATTTTTTCATTCTCTATGTTTTGTTTTGTTTTTAATTTCTTCATCTCTTATAACTTTCCCCTTGCCCAGTTCTGATTCTCAAAGAGTTATTTTCTTCCTTAAGATTCTGGATCTCCTTTCCTAATTGGTTGACTTTCTTTTTGTTTGTTTTTTTTTTTTGTATTATTCTTATTTTTCTTTTTAATTTTTCCTTCATCTATCTCATTTGATTTTTAAAGTCTTTAACTTCTTCAATGCATTCTTTTTGGGCAGGTGATCATTTGATATTACTCTTTGGAGTAGAAGAGGGTTTATTTGTTTCAGTATCCTCCTCTGGAGGCAATCTCTGATCGTCTCTATTCCCATTGGAGCCCTCTATGGTTGGATTCTTTCTCCTTTGCCTGTGCATTGTTTGTTTTTTTTTTTTGGTAATAATTGTTTTTATAATTTTTTTGTATTGTATAGTAATTGTATTGTACTAATTGTTTTTATAATCACCTCTAGTGTGGGGGGTGGTGCCTCTGGCCTCTGATCTCTGAACCTCTTCAGTTCCCCCATTCTGACTTTGAAGTCAAATCAAGACCTCCAGCCTCCTGTAAGTGCCCACAGCCAGGGCCTTTCTGCCCCACTGCTTCTGCACTCACCGGGTGTGAGCTGCTTCCTTCTTGCCCCCACTGCCCTCTGCAGCACAGCTGGGTCTGGCATTCCTTGTTAGCAGAGCTTCCCTAGATCTTCCCCAGGTTAGGTGTCCAACTCCCATCACTGTCTTAGGGGTAAAAGTTCCTCAACTGGGGTGGAGGCAGCCTCTCAAACCAGTTAACCCTAGGGCCTGCTGCTTGTTGTTCAAATAGCTTGCCTCTAGTTGTTAAAGTGGACCTAGCCTGGAGGTGTTTGCTCCTCACAGGGAAATCCCATACTGGGATTTTCCTTCAGGTCTTCTCTGATCATCCCAAGAGGACTCCCTCTGCCCCTTCTCTGATTTGTTTTCACTGCTCTGTGTTTGCCCAGAGGGCATTATTTTATCTCTTTTCGTGGAGGAAAATCTTGAGAGCTTGAAGTTTTCTGATTGACTCCAGTATCTTTCCAGAATCCTCTCCAATTGATTTTAAAACCTTTTATTTGTAAAGCAAGAAAAAGAACAGAAGGTCTTACTCACCTGCATTTAAGAGACCTTGTAGATTTGGGATATTTATATACACCCCATCTCTAAAACCCCAAATGTACTATGTTTTCCCCTGAGGTTGACTTTTCTAGTGGCACAGTGTTGATTGATATCTACCCAAACCCCATACTCAAAACTTTGACCTGTCACCTGGATTTGAGATTTATGCCCTGAAATATAATCCAGGCCTGTGCTGGCAGAGGCCCAGAGCACACACTTACCCACTCTCTACCAGTTGCTGGTGGCCCCAGTAGCCCCAACCTCTGACAGGCTTGGGGTCAGGAAAACATCGCAGGAAAAACAAAACCCAGCCCAAGTACTCAGAAGTGGGGTTGAAGCCTGCCAGGTTCATGTGCTAACATTCAGTCCCTATCCCGCAATCCCCCAAAGTCATATTGAAAGTCCACATTAGTTAATGCTGCCTCTTTATTCTGACAGCCCATCAGGAACATCAAAAATCATCAGCACCATGCTATTTCTGATCCATCAAAATCTTTAGTTCTTTAGGTCATTTTATTCAACTCTTTAACCAAAGCCATTGAATAGATTAATGGGAAGGTATCTGCAAAAGGGAATTAGGGAGTGCTGAGTCATATTCATAATGCCTGGGAAGCTTTAACTTTAAAAAAAAAGATTTAGGCAATGTGAAAAAAAAAATCAGAATGGGAGTTGCATTGGACTTTCTCCAAGGTCAGACTCGGCTTCAGCTGAGGTATTTTATACTAAATTCCTGGCTGCTTTGCATGTAAGCAACTCTATTTATGACTCTCAATAAAATGTGTAACTCTCTATTTTCATGAACTGTCAAATCATACTGAAAACCTATTTTCCCATTACCTTGGGGATCACACTTACTAAATTCAGACTTGCTTAACCCAGAGCAGAATGTCATTGGAGGTTTTGGATGAGCCAGGCAAAAGCTCAGAGGCAAAAATTTAAAGTAGGCTTGGGATCATTTAAAGAACTGTTAAAAGATAGAACACATGAGGGTATCCTGGAGGTCAGGCAAGCTTCTTTAACTTAACTTAGGGAATGGCAACTGTTCAGCATCTGCAGCTGGTCTTATCTGTCTCTCTTTCTCTCCCTCTCCCTCTGTCTCCTCTCCTCTCTTTTTCCTTCTTTCTCCCCTTCTATTTCTTCCTTTCTCTCTCTGTTCTTCTCTCTCTGTCATTGTCTCCCTCCCTCTCCTCTCTCTCTTTTCCTCTCCATGTGGTGGGGATCAATCAGGTGGGCTCCCTAGATCTGCTACTTTCTGAATGAAGGTCAGCTATCTTCAGAAAAATAACTGGCCTAATTCTAAATCTATTTGGAGTTTTGTGAGGAAGCATTCAGCTATACTGCTTCTTGCTCTTCCACCATCTTTGTCTCCCTCATGGGTCCAAGTCTTCTAGTTCAGGTAGATTTTTTTTTTTTTTTTTGCTTTTTGGAGAGTATTTGGGGTTAAGTGACTTGCCCAAGGTCACACGGCTAGGCTTTTTTGTTTGTGTTTGTATTAAGTATCTGAGGCCGGATCTGAACTCAGGTCCTTCTGACTCCAGGGCCGGCATTCTACTCACTGCACCACCTAGCCACCCTTCAGGTAGATTTTTTTAAAGGCCACCACATGTGTGGCCAATCTTTGGTCCACTGAATGCCAAGCTCCCCTTTCAAATCAGTCAGAGAAACTATTTTTATTCTTTATAAATGGATAATATGGTATATACCATATTATCCATTTAAGATATGTTAATCTGATAATATACCATGTTGCACATTTTTGCCATACAACACTGCATTACTTCTGTTATCTATCCTTTATTTTCTGGGTTTGTATCAATTAGAGTAAACAACTTCCTATATTTCCTTTACTATACCCACTACAGAAATGGTTCTGACTCTTTGGGCATGATAGAGGGTGTGGTATATTCAGAAATAAAGTAACAAGTTGATTAAATATGAGAGGAGGGTAGAATGGTAATGAGAATTTGAAGATCTTCCCTGCCCCTTAATAGGCCAAATGTAATCACATGGAGCCTGTGGTAGGAGGAGCTTGCTAAACAGGTGGAGCAGAGCCCAGACAAAGTTGGGAGTCAGAGCAGTAAGTATAGTGGGAGAAAGGACACAGGCAAGGAGATAATGTTATGGTGTAGTAACTTCTTTGTTCCTATTATGGATTTTGCTTTCTGGTTTCTGAATAAATGTTTTGTTTCTGTCTTATATATGGAGAGTTTGTTATATTTTGTGATTCAGAACTATACCAGCATATTCTTAGTCCTCATTTGTGCTATGAATATTGCATTGGCACTATAGAGGGTAGGAGAGATAATAGGGCTAACAAGGCCGGGAAACCTAAGCTCTAGACCTGAATTCTATCAGTCACAGTATATGACCTTGGACAACTCATTTCATTTATCTGGGTTTCAGTATCCTCACATGTAAACTAAGAGGAAACTAGATGGCAGATTAGATAGAGTTCTATAGTCAGGAAGTTTTATCTTCCTGAATTCAAATCTGGCTTCAGACACTTACTAACTGTGTGACCATAGGCAAGTCACTTAACCCTGTTTGCCTCAGTTTCCTCATCTGTAAAATGAGGACACACTGGAGAGGAACATGGCAAACCACTTCAATATTTTCCAAGAAAACACCAAATAGGGTCATGAAGTACATGACTAAAATGACTGAATAATGACAGCAGCAAAAAAGAGAGAGCTGGACTAGATGATTCCTAATATGACTTCCAGATTTATATCTTACCTTCTACCTTCACTGAATACTTCACCTGGATCTGATCGTGATATAATGATATTCAGCTATCTAAGTGTGATGGCGTTTTTGTTTGGTTGGTTGGTTGCTTTTTTTTTTTTCTCCAGTGAAGAAAGAAAGGAGGAGTACAAGGAGAGGAAGAAATGATCAGGGCAAATTAATACATTCACACTGGAAAAACCTGCAATCCCACTGGAATTAACTAAATTAATTGACTAAAATTCCAACCAGATCCTTTCCTTTGATATGGTAAAAACAGAAACAAGAGAAAAGAGGAAAACTGAAATTGAATAAGATAGTGTTATGATCAGGTTCTTTAGAAAGGGCTAAGGTGAAGGAAAAGGACTATGCATTGGGACTATGTCCCATAAATCTCACCCACCAAACCAATCTGTGGCTAGACATGTTAATTTTGTATTAGTGAGCAACAATTCTACAATTTTATTATTTTCTGAATTCCCAAAAGCTTATTTCTGCTGAAAACCAGAGAGGAAAACTATCTTGCAAAAAAGATCTGAAGGATTTAGTGGACTGCATGTTCAATTTCAGTTTGGAAGCTAACAAAGTTAATGCTAATAATCCTGCTGTTCTTAGTCACATCTGGATTGCTGTATTTAGTTCTGGTGCCATGTTTTAGGAGTAACAAAGAAAAGAAGACAATAGGGTAAAAGGACCAGAAGGAAACCAATCAATTAGTTAACAAGCATTTATTCACTGCCTACCATGTGCCTAGCACCACACTAAGCACCAGTGATGCAAAGACAAAAGTTAAACAGTCTGGATCCTCAAGGAACTTGAACTCTGTGCTGTGCAAGGACTGCTTGAAAGAACCTCAAATTGTGTCAGCTTGAAGAAGGTTTTACTTACTGAAGAGCTGTCTCCCAGAAGAGGGATTGAGTTTATCTTCCTAGAATCCAGACTCTGACCCCAGAAGGCAGAACTAGCCTGGAAAATGAAAAATAAACAAATTTAGGCTTAATCTAAGGGGGAAAAAGCAAGCTTCCTTATAATTATATGTGTAATTATGTATATAATTAAAACTTACAAAAGTGAAATGGGCTGCCTTGCGAGCTCTCCCTCATTATAAATCCTCCAATAAAGTCTAGATGACTATTTGTCAGCAATGGGTTAGATGAGATGGCCTCCTTGGTTTCTTATCTCTGTATTGATGGGATTATCTGATTTAGGTAAAACATGATAATAGCCAAAAAGTATTTGAAGGGCAATAACTTGGAATACAGATGTCCGTGCTCTGCTTAGTTCCTAAGAGTACAATTAGGATTTTTTGGGTAGATGACTTTAGACAGGCCATCTCCATGCAAATAAAAAAAAAAATTTCTAACAATTAGAATTCCCTATACAAGGGATTGGCTGTCTTTAGAGGTAGTACATTCCCACTAACCCAGTATCTTCTAGTAGAGGTTGAATAATCACTTGTCAAGTATTGTCAAGTCAAAAGGATTTTTAGTCAGCCAATGACTGGACTGGAGGGCTTCCAATGAAGTTACCAACTCTGAGATTCTGTGATTCTGTTCAAATGAGGTTTTGGGGTTGTTGTTGTTTTTCCCCATTTGGCATTCAATAAATATTGCAAGGTTCAGCTTCAAATTCTGGGGAAAGTCAATAGATCTGAAAGTAAAGAGAAGTAGAGAGAGTAGGAGGTAAGGAGAGGTAGAATCTGACCCAGTTGTTTTTTACTGGACATCCTTTCTACTTGAATATTCCATTATGACAACTGTCTGGAAAAGTAGTGAAGAGGTTTCTGCAAAGTGTTTTACAAATGTATATGCATGTATGTATATCCATGTTTACATATATGTAATGTAATGCAGGTAAATACGTTTGTATTTATACACGTATGCATACGTGTGTGATCATACACATACGAATATCGTGTATATTTTAAACAGCATGGTTAGGTAGCCACATGTCTTTTTTCCCCCCTTTTTTTCTTGTCTTCTGGGTTGATTATCACTCATAAGAAAAGCACAACAATGAAGGTCGACGGGCCATCCTTAGGAGAATCTAAGTAGTCTGGATAATGCATTTTTGGACAATGCCTTCTTTTCTAAAACCTCAAGCTGAGAGTTTAAAAACATTGTGGGGAAGGGGGGGGGGGGCGGCTACGTGGTACATTGAATAGAGCACCCGACCTGGATTCAGGAGGACCTGAGGTCAAATCTGGTCTCAGACACTTAATACTTACTAGCCATGTGACCTTGGCCAAGTCACTTAACCCCATTGCCTTACCTTCCCCCTTCCAAAAAGCAAAAAAACAAAACAAATAAAAATACTGTCGGTCTGGACATATATAAGATGGTCTACTGTACAACAGTTCCATATATCTTCCCCTTTTCAAAGATACCAGGTCAGGTTTATAACATTGTCCTTAGTACCATCAGTGAATTCTGTTTGTGTCTATGCGTATAGATAGTATGGGATAAGAACTCCATATAATATATCAGTGATATGACATTGATTCATCTGAGTACAGCTCCCATATGTTGGTTTGGGTCATTTTTCTGGTCCTTTGATCTATATTTTGACTTCTATTAATGCAGCTTAAAATGGTATTCAACTTTAGCACAAGTTCCAAAAGATGGAAGGCAGGGGAGTGGCAGTGCGAGGGAGAAAGGAATGATCTTCAATATGAAGCAGATTTAACCAACACAAGAGATAAGCTAGCAGCACACAGAGTTTATCTTTCTTGCCTTTCTACAGGGAAGTTTAAGCTTAAAAATCCTATAGATGGGAAGCAATCACTGATTAGTTGGAAGCTGCATTTTTGTTAAAAGAATTTTAGCCTAGGAAGAAACTGGATTTTCTCCAGTTAACTGAGACAAAGGGGTAAACTTGGAATTGAAAGGGAACTTAGAGGATATGTAGTCAAACCCCATAATATTATAGATGAAGAAATTAAAGCCCATACATGACTTGCTCAGAGTCAAAACCAGACTTGAAACACAGACAAGACATGTTCACATCCATTAGTGCTGTAAATCCCTCCAGCCCAACCCAGTCATTTTACAGCTACTCCAAATTTAGCTTTATTTCCACTGTATCTCATGATAAGTGTTAGGGGACAAGTGCCCAAAGTTATCTAAAGTCACAAAATTGAGTTGGAATTGATGGAGTACTAACCCCTTCCTTCAGTGGCTTGCATACCAAGTAATAAAGTTACTCTGTATATAGGGGACTATGGTGGACCGTGAAGCAAAAAACGGTTTGTCTTATTATGTTCCTACGTGTCAAGTTTAATGCAACTTATGAGTCTTTTTTTTAATTAAAAAGATTTGGTTTTTTGTTTTGTTTTGTTTTGTTTTAGTTTACAACATTCAGTTCCACAGTCCCTTGAGTTTCAAATTTTCTCTTCCTCCTTGTCTTCCCTATCATGGCGGCATGCACTCAAATATAGGATCTACAAATATCTTCACATAGATCATTAGTCAGGTTGTAAAGAAGGATTATAACTGATGGAATGATCAGTAGGAAAGAGCGAACAAAACAAAACAAGAAAAAGAAACACAGCAAGTAGTTTGTTTCAATCTACATTCAGACTCCACATCTCTTTCTTTGGATATGGATATCTCTTTCCATCACAAGTCTTTTGGAGTTGTCTTATGATCTTTCATTGCTGAGAGGAGCCCAGTCTATTGGAACTTCTTCAGTAGCCTCAGACACAGAATCCAGAGCTGATAGGAGCCTCAGAAGCCTTCTTAACAAGTGTCACCACTGTAACATCTCCAAAAGTAGTTAACTAGCCTTTGCGTGAAGACTTCTAGCAGGGAACTTCAGCTCTTGGACAGTTCATGCTCTGGAAGGTTTTCTTTATGCTAAGCCTTCCTTCTCTGTACCTTCTTTCATCCATGAAATTTAGAAAAATATTACCCAATAGCCCAAGCACAGATTCCTACAAAAAAAAACCCTCTATATTAATAGATACTACTTTAATTAATCAATCAATAAACACTTATGAAGTCCTTATTATGTGCCTGGAATTGTACTTGGAACTGAGATTACAAAGACAAAAATGAAATGCTCTCTGCTTTCAAGGAATTGACCATCCACCAGAGAAGATCATGTACATATAAATCAGTATATGCAAAATAGAAACATGGCAAATTTAGGAGAGAGCATTAATGGCTAGGGAATTTGGGAAAGTCTTCATGTAAAAAATGTTTGAGCAGAGTTTTGAAGGAAATAAGGGATTCTAAAAGTGGTCATGAAGTTTCCTCCTTCCCCAATCCCCCAATGCCACTCTGTTAAGTAACAAGCAGCACAAAGATGTAGAAATAGGAGATGGCCTACTGTAGTGTGTGAGAACCTGAAAGGGCAATTAGGCTGAATTGTAGAATATAGAAAGGACTGACTGGATCCAATCATTCAATTATCATTTAATCTACCTAATTATCTGTCAACTAGACCAGGGCTTTGTAAACTTTTTCCACTTGAGACTCCCTTTTCATATTTCAGCAGCTTTCATGGGCATTGCATGGATGGAGGGCATGCACAATGCAAAATGTTCAGAACCAAGGCGGCAGTGAAGTTGCAATGCAATATGGGCAAGCTTTGCAAGAAACACCTCAGATTCATTACATATTTCATTTTTAATTAATTTTTGCTTGTTATGCATTCAGAAAACTTTTACTGTTGCCCAATTTTTCGTGACCCAATATGTGAATTTGCTAAAAAATAAATACTTTGTAAAAATAAAGATACTATAACTGAGATTATTCTGACATGATCATTCTTAATGAAATCATGCTTGCTTGTAGTTACTACTACTACTACTACTACTAAATGTTCAGAAGCCATTTAAACCTCAAAAGCCTTTAATAATACAAGAATTTTGGGCAGCTAGGTGGCACAGTGAACAGAGCACCAGCCCTGGAGTCAGGAGGACCTGAGTTCAAATCCGGCCTCAGACACTTAACACAAAAACTAGCCATGTGACCTTGGGCAAGTCATTTAACCCAAATTGCCCTCCAAAAAGCAAAAAACAAAAACAAAAAACAAGAAAATAATACTAGAATTTCAAAGCCAATCTTAATAACCTCTATTTTAACTCTCTTCTCTTTCCTTTTTTTTCTAAGTCAAATGTAATTTTACAGTCTCTTCTTGTAGTACCTCTCCCATTCTCCATGGTTTTTCAGTCTTCATAGATGTGGACTCAGTGATCATCTCTGTAATGGACCAGAGCTGGACAAATCTGTCTGGTGGTTCAAATTTGAGACTAGAATGAAATGAGACACTCCAAAATCATTCATAAGTTAACAAAAATTTTAGTAGCCATAGCAGGGGAAGGACATTGGGAGCAAGGAAGGAATATTCATCAGCAATATATCATCTATCCAGCTAAACACAGCACTCTTATGTTGGTGTTGGTCAGTCTTCTGGTGCCCAGTTAGAAACCTGAGGAAGGAATTCTAGCCCCTCATATCCTGGCTGTTTTTATCTTCAAGTGACTAGGAAATTTAGTCCTCTGAGCCAATTAAATCTTGAAGAGTTTGAATAACTTTACTAGCCTAACCAGCATGGAACAAGAGGTGGGGAAATAGCAACTCTTAGCCCTTTTAAAGACATCTAAGGTATTGTTCCCCTTCTGACACTGCATAGACAACTTCAGCAAGCCATATTCTAATAGCAACACCCTTTGGGTCTTCAAAGCCCACCATGAGGAAAAATTGTCCAATGACAATTGAGTATCTTATTGGTAGCAATGTGGAAGGGACCCTTCAATTCTAGATTTAAGTGAACAAGGAGGTACAATGGGCTTCCTTTTGCCATTGTTCATGAAACTGTTAGGCCATACATCTATGTCCAGTTTGCTGCTACTGGAGCTCACTTGCTACCTGATACTCCTAGGGCCTACAATTTTGCCCACTGCCATTGCCTCTGGGGACCACACTATTTCCAGTTGCATTGCTTTGGGGTTCCCTGCTACCCCACTGTGCTGGAATACTGATGTCCTCTTCTGCCCAGCTTGAACACTCCTCCTATACCAAGGCCTGATTTCTGCTTCAAGAACTTCCCTATCCCACCTCTGCTGTCCATTATACAAGCTGTGACATCATTGCCCTCTGGCAGATCCAATATATTGATGAGGTCAGGAATAACCCCACATGATAGCTTAGGCAGCTCCAAGGAGTTCTGGTCAACAACACCTGCTGTAATTGGTTATCTCTGTACTTTATAACTTCTGTTCTTGCTATATCTTCTCAGTAAATGCCCTTTTGTACAAAGTAACTGATGTTAAATGGTTAAATGATACTGGGGCATTAATTGTTAAAGGGTATCAATAATATAAGAGAGATATTAACTGTTTTGTTCAATAGTTTTTCAGTCATGTCCAAATCTTCATGACCACATTTGGGATTTTCTTGGCAAAGATAGTAGTATGGTTTGCCATTTCCTTCTCCAGCTCATTTTACAGATGAGGAAGCTGAGGCAAAAAAGTTATTTTCCCAGGGTCATGTAGCTACTAAGTGTATGAGTCCAGATTTGAACTCAGGAAAATGAGACTTCCTGACTTCAGACCCAGTACTCTATCCACTGTGCCACCTAGCTGTCTCCACATACTAACTGTAAGTTAATATTAATAGGATACTGTCAGTTAACATTGGACAGAACACACCAGAAATGTGACTTGGGTGGATGGCATTAGAAAAAGAAACTTCCTGACCCTCAGGGAGAAAGAAAGATAAAGCTAGCCAAGTTCTGGTAACCTGACTCATCATTAACAGTGAGGTTTGGGGTAAGGATTCCCAATTTCTACAGAATAGATTTGTAATTAGCTTTCTACTAAGAAAGTGGCAACATCCTTTTTAAAAAGAAATTTATTCAATACTTGTGACCTTGTGCAAGTCATATAACCTGTCTACCTCAGTTTCCTCATCTCTAAAATGGGAATAATAATAGCACCTACTTCTAGGGTTATTATGAAGATAAAACTAGATAATATTTGTAAAGTGCTTTGCAGGCCTTAAAATATGATATAAATGCTTATCATTATTATTATTATTATTTTCCAGAGAGGAGAAACCTACTATCATTTTAAGCATTTCATTCCACTAGGCAGTTCTGATTATTAGGAAGTTTTTCCTTATATCAAACTGAAATGTGCCTTTACAACAACTTCATCCCATTGTTCCTAGTTCTGCTTTCTGAGGCCAAGCAGAATAAGTATAATTCAACTTCTGTAAACACACACATATCCATATATGTGTGTATAAATATATATGTATGTGTATATATGTATACATACAAATATCTATGTATACATACATACATACATACATACATACATACATACATATATATACAGGTAAAGCAATCCAGGTTAAGTGACTTGCCCAGGGTCACACAGCTAGTAAATATCAAGTGTCTAAGATCAGACTTGAACTTGGGTCCTCCTGCTTCCAGAGTCAGTGCTCTATCCACTGCACCACCTAGCCACCCCTTAAAATAAATTTATTGCATGTACAGTAAAATCCTATATTCTTCCCAGAATTATGCTACATGGTTTACATGGAATAAGTCTGGCTTACTGTTCACATCAGAAGTGTTTATCTACATTCCCAGAATAAATAGCATCAAGTAGTATCAAGAGCTCATGTAGGACTGGATGTCATGGAGTTGACACTTCATAACTTTTGAACACAATCAGGAATCCTTGTGTGGGTGGGTGGGTGGGGGAAACTGAGAATGTGCACACTAAAAACAAAAGACTAAAATATTCACTGAGATGACAAGTGAACTGGAAATGGATATTACAGAAGAATATATATTCTAGTTTATAAGTTTTTAAGACACACAGAGTATCCCCAATGTTAGTGCAATTTTCAGTTTTGATAACTTAATGTTGCACTAAGATTTCTGGGACTTTTAAATACTATACTTTCTATATTTTTGTATAGAAAGGTATGACAAGGGGGCTTTAATTTAGGGAAAGAGAATGATCAGAGACAGTAGATGAGTAGTAAGAACGATTTGGGGGAAAATGATAATATTTTAAAGAGCAGAAATGAACCATTTAAAAACACACAAAAGAGAAGAGAAGGAACTTCTGAAGGTGATACAAACAAGCAGGCAGTGTTGACACTAAGTATTAAATTTCTAATCCAATAAATATTTATTAGGTACTTATTATTTGCCAGGTACTGAGATTAGTACTGGGAATAAAAAGAAAGACAATCTCTGCCCTGAATGAGTTTACAATCTAAAGGGGAAGACAACACAGAAGAGGAGGCAGGAAACAGAGGGGAGGAGCCAGGGGGCATCAAGTACAAAGGTGTCTGGTTTGGTGGAATTGAAACCAGGCAGAATAGCAGGTGCAAAGTGGAGTGAGCTGAGTCCAGTCTCTATAAAGGTAGGCTTTGGGAGGAATTTGGTACCCCACCCTCTAGCTCTCCAATCAAAGGGGAGAGGTGGTTAAGGGAGGGAGTGTCAAACAAGGCTTGAGTTACTAGCACAGTGGTGAGATTATCTGTGGGAGCTTATTCTGGGAGGAACATGTTATTCCTTAGAGTTGAAACCAGGCTGTATGAAGTAGTAGCAAATTTTGACAGAATCTTTTTTTCCCCTGTTTTTGGATATTGAAATGTTTATGTTTGTTAAGTTCCTCATGAAAATTGTTTTTTTTTTTAATTTTTTTTTAATTTAGTGTATAAAAGCAGCATGATGTAGCTAGAGTACTGGACTCAGAATCAAAACACTTGGCATCGAATCCTTCCTTTGAAGCTCATCTGGGCAAATCACCTCATTTCTTAGAGCAGCAGTCTTCTCTGACTGCACTCTAGCTAGGCAGTGTTCTTCTTCATGTGTGGTTCCCAAAACTGAATATATTCCAGACACAGACTAAGGCATAATCCAGAAGGTCTATCACCTCCCTCACTGAGACACTGAACCTCTCATTACTGTCTAGGATCCGTCCACTTCCTCTAGAATTGTTTACATATTCCTTCCATCTCTTGAGCATTTAACATTCTTGACAGAGAAAAAGACACATGCATATGAAACAACTGCAAACAATAAAAAACAGATAAAATTAAGTGCTGAATTGTGTGGTACCAATTCTAGATACTGTAGAATTTCAGAGAGAGAGAGAAAAAAAAAGAACAAAGGATGAATGACAAGTTCCTTGAAGGAAATAGAATTTAAACTGAGCATTGAAAGGGTTGAACAGACCACTCCATACAAGAGGAACAACCCAACTTAAAGTAGGAACAGAATAAAACTGATTATCCAAACAACTTGACAAACCCTGTCTTCATAATCAGTCAGCTCTTAGCCATGATGCCACATTGCCCAGAGCAGGATCTAAGTCTGAACAAATGTTTCCCAGTGATGCTTTAACCTTTGGCTCTGATCCTTCTTTTTTGGGATTAACATACTAAGAGTTTGATCCGATATGAATTCAGACAATTTCAGAGGTCAGAGTTCTGTGCAGATTCCTTTTCTCCCCTCCACACTGCCACGAAGAAATTCCCCACTTAGAACATCACCCCTCTCCCCCACCGTACTCAAACAACCACCCCTGAGTTCTAAAGGGATATGGAGTGAGATGAAACCTGGCAAAGAATTATGAAAGCAACTCAGTGTCTACCAGAAAACACACCAGAGTTTCTACTGTCCACTAACCAAGGCACAGATTTACCAATCACATCCCCACATTCTTCTCCACAATACCCTAACCAGTCACCCAAACACAGGTCCCATTATAGGTCAACCTGGAGATGAGTTTTTCAGGTTGTTAATGAGATAATTTGTGGGTGGGAGAAAAAGCATTCATTCACCTCAAATAGGTAGGAAAAAAATGGTTTTCATTACTTTTGACACTAATTTGATCTTTTCTGGGTATTTTGTGCATATGTTTTTTTTTTTTTTTAAATAGCAAATAGCCCAAAAATCAGATATAACTGCCTACCAACTGCAGATGTCTCTTATTGGCCAATTACTTAAAGAAATCCTAGGGGCAGCTAGGTGGCGCAATGAGTAGAGCGTCGGCCCTGGAGTCAGAAGGACCTGAGTTCGGATCCGCCCTCAGACACTTAAGGCACACACAAACAAAAACCTAGCCATGTGACCTTGGGCAAGTTACTTAACCCCAATTGCCCACCAAAAGGCAAAAAAAAAAGAGAAAAAAGAAATCCTGTTGTCCTAATCTGAATAGGAGGTTTCCTATTATAAATCTTTTGGTATTGTGCTGACTTCAGGTAAGAAGAATGATTTAACCTGGCAATTATTAATTTATACAACAAATATTTATTGAGTATATACTGTATGCAATTTTCAGAAGGTGATGCAGAAGAAAATATTACACCATTCTTGCCTCCTTACAATGGAGGTAATAAACATGACTCAAGTTCAATTCAATTTGGCAAGCATCTATGTAGCAACCATTGTAATAGGTAATAGTGGTATAAAATCAAAAGTGAAACAATCCTTGCCCTCAAATAAAGGATATTCTATGACACATACACAGATAAATAGTAAAGGAGACACACAGACAAGTTATTTTTGGGGAGAGATGGAGACATGGCACTAACTGGAGAAATAAAAAAAGACCTCCAAAGAAATAGCACTTGGTCTGGGGCTTGAAGGGAGCTAGGGAGGCTGAAGTTGGAGGAGTTTTCTAGGCATGCTGGATAAACGGAGAATCTTTGTGAAAGCAGTGAGGCAAGAAGTGGAATGGGATATGGAGGAATGAAAATTTTCCCCCAAAGCAGACAAATTTGACTAGAATGTAAAGTCTATAATTACTATTTGGTGGAATGTAAAAGTGCAGTTAGGAATAATAATAGTAAAAATAATAGCAGCAAAATAATAATAATAATAAAAATAATAATGAAGTTATGTGATCATTAGAATTTCAAAACATTTTACAAATGTATCACATTTTATCTTCATAATCACCCTGTGAAATAAATGCTATGGTTATCCTATTTTTGCTTATGAGGAAACTGAGGCTTAGAGAAGTTTATATTGGGAAAATAGGACTATTATGTGAGAAGACAGAAGATTCATTTCCAACTGGAGAAACAGTGAAGGTCTCATGGTATCTGAACTGAGTCTTAAAGGCTTATAGATAGAAAATGGACAGATGGAACTGGGGCAGGAGAGAACAATTCTGATGGAGTAAACATCATGAACTAAGGTCCGGTGTTTTTAAGTTTGGGTAATGTTGAATAGACCAGTTAGGTTGTAACACGGAGTATATATCAATAAAGGGCAGTATTAGAAGAGAAGCCTGGAAAGATTAATTGGACCTACACAGTGGTGAGCTTTGAATGCCAGGTGAAGGAGTTCGTATTTTGTACAGTCTCAGGATAAAAATCAGATAAACAAGCTGAGGAATTTTAACCTCAGAAAAAAATAAAGTCAGTGACCCTTTCTGTCACTCTTTCTCTTTCATTTGCTGTTCTCTTTTCTCTCTTACACTGTCTGCTTTTTCAAGTGGCTGTTCTGTTTCCCAGTAAGAAGATGATGACATAGAAGCCAGTTTGTGGAATTCCCAATTACTGACTTCACTGAAAGGGAATGGGATGGAACACCACAAAAGCTGAAATGGGCACCTCATCTCAGTGGCATCCCATCCTTAAGAGAAAAGTAACTCCGATCAACAGTTGCCACTAACATTACATTTCCTCACTGGGAGTAAAGTTCAAAACAACATCTTTTTAGCTATAGTTAAATAGAAAATGGATGGAAAATGCACACCAGATGGGAGAGAGGTAGATTTATTTTTTTTTTGCTCTATGAATTCAACTTAAATTCAACATGTCAGAAACTAGAACCCAGCAACTTTCCTTGTAGGGGAAAATGAGGTTGATGGGACATGTAGTTCTTATTTGGGAGGAGAGAAGAATCATAAAAGACTTAAATTTCTTTTTGGAGGGGGGAAGGTATGGCAATTGGGGTTAAGTGACTTGTCCAAGGTCACACTGCTAGTTTTTGTGTTAAATGTCTGAAATAAAATTTGAAATCAGGTCCTCCTGACTCCAAGGCCAGTACTCTATTCACTGCTCCACCTAGCCACCCCAAGATTTAAATTTCTTAAATCAGGAGAAGCTTGAGCTTTAATCCCCAAGGAAAGTGGAGGAATCTAGGGGTGTGGGATGGACAGCTCCAGTGGACACCTGATTTGATTATAAGTGAATGGTAATCTTATTCTGAAATGAACATAACATTAGAGTCTTGTCTGACTCACTGACCCAAATAAAGAGCAATCCACCTGGGCAGAATTTCACAATTTCACTGACTGTCACTGCTAATGGAATCTGGTGAATTTATTTGTTCTCCATTTCCTTTCTTTTTCCTGTTTCATTGTTGCCTGGCAGATTAGAATAATTTCTCAAGAGTCTCCTGTTCTCTTTAAAATGTGTTCATTTGCTTTATGTACTTTCATTATGGCTTTTGTCTCCAGGTAAACATCAGGTGTTTTTTACCTCATTCTGAGAGAGGAGTAAACCATATAAATGGGGAAGTCTATATTGAAGTGTGCTATCTCTCTCTGTCTCTCTCTCTTTCTCGGCCTCTGTTTTTCAGTCTCTGTTTCTCTCTAAATCTCTCTCTGTTTCTGTCTCTGTCTGCATATCTGTCTCTCTGCTTCTGTCTGTCTCTGTCTCTTTTCTGTCTCCCTCTCTCTCTTCAAAGAACTTCAACCCTAAAGCAGATTCCCCCTCCACATTCTTTATCTCTATCAATGGCACCACCATTCATCCTCACAGTTACCAAATCCCAATACCTTGGAGTCAGCTTGACTTTTTCTTGATCTTTTTTCTCCTTAATGTCATCAATGACCAATTCTCTTTGATTCTGCATAACCTCTGTTCCTTCCCTTACATTCCTACTACCACCATATTAATCCAGACCCTCACTCCTTAACCTACAAATTTCATGATCATAGGATCAAAAATCTCAAAGCTAGAAGGAAATTCTAAAGCTAAGCCCAGCTCCCTCATCTTACAAATGAAGTAACTAATGGCCAGTTGGTGAAGTGACTTGCCCAAGGCAAAACTTGACCCCAGCTCCTCTGACTCCACAGTCAGTGCTTATTCCACTGTGCCTCTAGGGAAATATTTGAATGCCTAGGTGTGGTTCCATGGGAGTAGGGACAGGTGGAGCCTCAGAACCATAATGGCATGTAAGTGTCTTGCAAAATACTTTGCAACATGTTCTCATGGACTTAGACATCCAAATTGCATTAAATCTGGAAGGGAGCTTAGATATTTACAGGTTAGAAAAATAAGGACCAGAAGAGGCTCTCAAATCTAACAATCTGTCCAAATTAAACCATTTCCCTGCTTCCTTCCTATTACTCACAGATGAACATTTCCAGTCCAAGGGTTTATTTATATAACTCTAGCAAAGGAATGTTCCTCTTGACATTAGAACCTGGACACAGAGTGGAAGGTGATTCTCAGAAAATTCCTCCAGTTTTATAATATTGTAAAAAGTAATTTCAAAAAGGAAGGAGTGCTAATAAATGAGAGAGTGAGAAAGGCCTTGCCTAAGTCATGGTCTATCAGCTGTGCTCTGAAAAAAAAAAAGTTAGAGCTTCTGAAAGTCTATGAAGCAGAGGGAGAAGATGGTTTATTTCAAACATAGGGGAATTGCTTATGCACAGGTCCAAAGGGGAGATGGAATGCTGTTTATGGAAAAATCTGGCAGGCCAGTTAGCCTGGAAGAGAGTACATGAATAGGAATAATATGACATAAGACTGGTAAAGCAGGAGAGAGCTATTTTATGGAAGGCTTTAAATACCAGGTTTAGGAGTTTGTATTTGATTGTAGAAGAAATAAAGAAGTACAGAAAAAATTTTGAATAGGGGGCTGACCAGATCAGATCTAAATTTAGAAATGTTAATTCAGCAACTGTATAGATGATGAACTGGAAAGGGGAGAGGCATGAAGCAGAGAGAGATCAGTTAGGAATCTAATACAATGGTCCAGTGGGAAATTATTGAAGCTATTTGGGCAGAGAGAAAGAAATATGTATGATTTTGATGGTAGTATTGATAGTATTTGGCAACTAACTGGATTCAGGGAATTTAGAGAGAAGGAAAAGTCAAGTAGCACTTTATATGCATTATCTCTTTTCATCTTAATTTGATAATAATTACAGCTAGTACTTACATAGTGCTTCCTTTCTGTGAGGCATTGTGCTAAGCATTTCACAAATATTCACATTGGAGCAGCACAACTCTGGGAGGTAATGGGGTATTATTATTATTCCCATTTACAGTAAAGGAATCTGAGGCAAACAAAGGTGAAGTGACTTACTCTGCATCACTCAGCTAGGAAATGTCTTGGGCTGGATTTGAACTCAGGTCTTCCTGACTCCAGTTCCAGTGCTCTATCCATTGTAACACCTAGCTTATTTTATTTGTAACCTCCATTTTGAGGAAGAGTGCAGAACAGCCATCCATTATTCTCTGGACTTAATCGTCGTGCCCCTACATTGATATTTCCTTCCCTTTTTTCAGTTTCTTTCATGTGTTGTCTTCTCTAATAAGAACATAAGCTCCTTGAAAGCAGGGATTGTAGTTCTTTTTCCTTGTTTTTGTATCCTCAGTGCTTACTAAATGTTTTGAACATAGTAAGCATTTAGTAAATGCTTGTGGACTTAGCTTGATCCTCATAGAAATCAGATGAAGTAGGTGCCGTAATTATCCCCAACTCAGATGAGAAAACTGAAATCCTAAGAGGTCAATACCTTGCCCAAGGTCAAATAGAGCCAGGAATTGAAGTCAGTCCTCCCTGTTCCTCACATCATCAACCTACTGCACTCCCTCCAAAGCTCATCTTCTTTTTGTTCTTCAGTCCTAAGAGTCTTTTACATATGAATGGGCAAGAGGTTGCCCACATTTACATAGCCTGATTCCCTTAGACCTAACCAATAGACTCTATGCCTCTATGGCCCTTGGTAATCTGCAAATCTGTCACTTTTTAATACAGAACATTACTATGCAATAATTAAGGGGTTACAGTCTTCAATCATCAATCATCTCTTCTTGGAGATCTATTTCCAAAGTAGAAAAAATTAATCTGAAAAACACAATTATTGCAACACTAGTTTCTTAAAAGAAAAGAAAGAAATGAAGATGTGCCCTTCTGAAGGGTAAATGCACGGTTTAGGGTTTAGATTTTTCCCTTCCCTCTACCAAATGTCCTCCCCTCAACCCCCACGAGAAGACAAACAGCCAAAGTACTCCTAATGATAGAATTCAGAGGGAATATCATGTAGAATCAGGGTGAACTGTTTATAAAACCTGATGGGACACTTCCTTTCTACTCCCCCCCAGTCTTAGTCCCTTATCCTAGTATTCATTTGCAGTATAATAATCTAAAACAAGGAGTGAGAGGAACTTCAAAGGAGCTGGAGCTAGGAGGAAAGGAGATGTTGGTAATGATGAGGAGGAGGAAGCCACTCCACCCTTTCCTCAATGCTGCTTCATTATTTAAACCCTCATTCCTTAACCTGGTTTTGAAATTCCGTTCAGCCTCAGGTGGTATATCACCTTACTCCCAGCTCTGAGTGTTCCATTTAATTCATAGAATCATGATATTTCCAAACTGGGAAGACTCTTATGCAAACCTCTCATTTTACAAATGAGGAAACTGAGGACCAGATAGTCCCCATGACACAGTGACTTAGTGGAAAAGTTGTGGCTAAAACTGAAGTCTCTAGATGCCCATACTTAATGACTTTTCCACTACAATATGCTGCTGCTCCATTTTTATCATGCATTCTTCCAGGCTTACGGATGTTTTCTCATCAAAAGAAGCTGTCCCAATATGGGAGGACTCTCTCACTGGAGAGATGCCTGGGAAGAATGATACTACTTCATTCAAAACAAAATAAAACAAAAACTGTTGTGATGGTAGTCTTCCCCGCCCCCCATAACTTGCTGAAATAGGAGCATTGAAGTGCTTCATCATCAATTCTCATAATCTCAATCATTGCTGCTATACCCTCCTGACCCTGAGGTCTTGCCATCAGGGAACCCACCTAGGTGTTGTCTAATCTCATTAGAATGGGATCTCTTTAAGACCAGGGATTGACTTGTTATTCTATTGATTTCTGAGTGCTAGGAAGCACTGAGTTCAAATCTGACCTCACACACTCACTAGCTTTGTGACTCTAGGCAAGTCAATTAACTTCTGTTTGCCTCAGTTTCCTCAGCTATAAAATGAAGGCTATAATAATACCTACCATACAGGATTGTTGTGAAGATACAATGAGAAAATATTTATAACAGTGTAGTGTTTGGCACATAGAAGGCGTTTAATAATTATTCATTTCCTCCCTCCTTCCCTTCCTTATTTCCATCCTTCCTTCCTTCCTTCCATCTACCCTTTTCTTCCTTCCTTCCTTCCTTCCTTCCTTCCTTCCTTCCTTCCTTCTTTCCTTCCTTCCTTCCTTCTTTCCTTCCAAATACTTGGCATAATGATTGGGACATAGTAAGTGCTTAACCAATGTTTTTATATTTATTCAGCATCCCCACTGCCATCCAAAAGCATCAACCAATCACACTTTAAAGGGTAAGCACTTTTTAGATAGATTATTGCAATTTCTATCATTGAACTACCACATCTCCAGTCAGAAGAGATAGATACCTTTATGGGCACATGAGGGAATGAAGCAGAATGCAAATTGTTCAAAAGAAACCATAAACTAATGTTTCAAGAGTAAACAATCTCTGGGTTGACAGCTAGACATGTCTCACATATGCTGTTGAATGGATGAGTTCAGCTATGAAAGGGATTTTTTTTGTTTCCATGAATTAAACAAACACCAAAATCTGTGAAGAAAGGAGTAAAGCCATAAATACTCTAAAGACTGAGAAATCTATAAAAATAAACTGTTAGATGTTTACTCCTAAACCATATGCTAGGATATATTTCCATTCTTCAAAAGATCTGTGAGATTTCCTCAGGGGAAGTAGTCCTTCCACTGGCACAGAGAACAACCTCTCCACACAATAGTGGAGGGTCTCTATGAGCAGCTCCTTTTGGAGTAGCCCCCTCAATGTCACTGCCTAAGAGGAAATATGTTTTGCCTGACTGTGCATATTTGATACAAGGAATTTGTATTTATTTTCTTCTTTTATTCTCAATGGAGTGGAGAATAGGAAGGAAAGAAAATGGAATTATATTAATTACAAAATGCTTTAGGAAATAAAAAGTTTGGGTGGGGGGGCTATAGGTATGGAATATTGCCTTCATTTTCAGATAAGGTCACTGTATTGTTAGTTTTTTTATTTAGTTTACTTTGCTACAAGAGCAATCTCATGGAAAGGGAGAAATCTGGTAATGTTTGTAATGCAAAAACAAAACAAATCAATTAAAATTAGAAAAAGTGTCATTATCTAAAAGCTCACTCATCTTCTGTGGAGAATCCTTTCTGAACTTATGGTGGTTTCAAGATGGCAGTTGAGCCACAACCCATCACTCAGTGCATACTTGAAGTTCTCACAGCTTGAGAGGATGTGATAGTTTGAACTCAGCTATCATAGTTTTCTAAGACCCAGGGTCTTAGAAGAAGACCCCCAAGCTCAAATGAGACCTCAAGGTAGTACTTTAGATGAGTGTAGGGACGCACGACTCCCCTGATGGGTGCTCTTAACATCCTATTTTTGACTGCAGTAAATTAGAAAGACAAAGTTCCAAGTCCCTATCAAAATTTAATAGTTATTAAAGATCTAGGCATGGGTATCAGGTTTTCCAGCTGCTGGGAAGTGCTAAGGGATTGTATGTGAAGTATCCCACAGTAGGAAGTAGATCCAGATGCAGGGTTTTAATTGCCACAAAGTCTATTTCCCTTTGAATGCTATAAACATAGTGAAAAAGAAGTCCCACCCTCTTGCCCTAAATGATGTGTGCTGCTGTATTTTTTTATGGGTCTTCCCCCCACTTGAAAATTTTCTGGAAACAAAATCTAGAGACTTTCATCCTCCTCTTCTGGGCCCAATTCTCCCATCCAAAATAAAAGCAACTTTTAAAGATAGATCTTTGAAATAAGGTTACATTCATGAAGGAATTGATGAAACTAACACCACCCCCTACTTTCAGGCTCCCAACATAGATGTCATTATGGACTCCTCACTCTCTCACACCCTTTATATCCAATCTTCTGTCCACTCCTGTCCATTTTGCCTCCACCATATCTTGTATGTGCTCTCTCCTCTCCTCTGAAACTGCCATCACCCTGGTTCAAGACCTCAACACCTCCTACCTGAACTATGGCAGTAGCCACCTTGTTGATCTTCTTGCCTCATCTATCTCCCCTCTCCAGCCTGTCCTCCTCCACTCATCTGTCAAACTGATTTTCCAAAAGTGCAGGTCTAACTATGTCAGCCCACTCCTCAACAAACTCCAGTGCCTCCCCTTCACCTCCAGAACCAAATAAAAATGTTTCATAACTTGGCACCCACCATCACCTTTCAACTCTCCTTCTACCTTAAACCCATGGCCTATTCTAGTCCATTGACACTGGCTTCCTCAATGTTAATGGAATAAGATGCTCCATATGTGAACTCCTGTCATTTTCACTGGTTGTCCCCAGTGCCTGAAATATTATAATTATAATATTAATGCTAATGCTAATGATGGTGATAACTAGTACTGCCAAGTGCTTTATAAATATTTTCCCATTTGATCCTTTCTATTCACTGTTCCTCTTAGTTGCCTAATATTAGGAGAAATATTCCCACTCCTCATCTCCATCTCCTGACTTCCTTGGCTTCCTTCTTTCAAAAGCCAATTAAAAGTCTACCTTCTACAGGAATATTTTCCTGATCTCTTTTAATTGTAGCATCTTCTTGCTGATATTTCTTCTCTCCACCCCTCAATTTATCCTGTACATAACTTGTTTGTACGTAGTTTACTTATTTTCTCCAGTTTTGACTGAGAGCAGGGATTATCTTTTACCTTTCTTTGTATTCACAACACTTAGGACAGTCCCTGGCACATAGTAGGTGCTTAATAAATTTTTGTTGACTTTTAATGACTGTGGTTTATAGCCTTTCCCATATTGAATCAATTGACAGTTCTACTTCTATAACATCTCTTATATTTATCATTTCCTTTTCACTTACCTCTGTTCAGTCATTTTTCAATCATGTCCAACTCTTTGTGACCACATTTGGGGTTTTCTTGACAAAGACACTAAAGTGGTTTGGCATTTCCTCCTCTAGCTCATTTTACAGATGAACAAAGTAAAAACAAACAGGGTTAAGTGACTTGCCCAGGATCACACAGTGTCTGAGGCCAGATTTGAACTCAGAAAGATGAGTCTTCTTGAATTTACAGCAGGTGTTCTATCTACTTTGCCACCTAGCTTGCCCTTACCCAGTCACAACCCAAATCCATTATCTCTCACATGAACTATTGCAAGAGTCTCTTAATTGAACTGCTTTCCTCTCTTCTTTCTTTGATCCATTCACCACAGAGCTACCAAAATTTTCCTCCCAAAACATGTCTGGCTATGCTATTCCCTCATTAAAGAACCCTCATTGACTCCCTATTGCCTCCAGGGTAAAATTAAAATATTTTTTCAAAAAAATATCAGTTTGGCATTCAAATCCTCTTATAATCTGACTCTAGCTTTCCTTTTGAAACTTATTTCACATTCCTACCTTTCATTACTTCAGGTTCCAGCCACATTTGCTTGCTTGCTATTTCCCAGCTAGTCATTTTTCCCCTACTTTTTTGCCTTTGCTGTCCTCTCTGCCTAGAATGTCTTTCTCTCCCTCCTTCAGCTTTTTTGAATTCCTAGCTTCCTTACTCTGGTATTACTTCCTATAAATACAAGGCCTTCCCTGGTTCCCTTAATTGTTAGCTATCTCCCCTTCAAATGATGTATTTACATATCAAAGTAAATCACTTAACTTCTCTGGAATTCCATTTCCAAATCTAGGATCCTATGATCCAAATGACATGTTTATGTGTTGTATTCTACAGTAAAATATAATATGGTCCTTGAAGACAAGGACTATTTTTCCTCTTGCTATTTTTCCTTTTGTTTGATGAGTGCTGTAGCAGAGGGGTGGGGACCCTGCTGGCTGTGGGCACTTGTAGGATTGTCAAGTCCCTGGTTTCTGTTTCAGGGTAGAGCTGTAGTTTGTATCCACCAGAGTGACCATAGGGAGCAAGATCATTTGCAGGACAGTGTGGCTATCTCAGGAATGGAAAAGAGAGTCCAAGGTTGAGCCCTAGGAGAGACCTTAGAAAATAACAGTAAGAAGGACCTGAGGCTTGGGGTATTATTCTCTTTGCCTCAGAATTATAGCTTGATTACACTAATAGCTGCTAAAAAATGAGTAAGCAAAGGAGAAAGAACCCAACCACTCCATTTTTAGTGAGAAATGTCAAATGGTCTCAGGCACTAAAAGAGTTCTGGGAAAAACTTAAAAAAGAACTTTAAAAATCAATAAGAGAAAATGAGGAAAATTAGAAAAAAATAAGAGCAATACAAGAAAATCATCTAAAGAAAGTCAACCAATCTGAAAAAGAGAATAAAAAACTTAAGAAAAATAATTCCTTGAAAACTAGAATTGGTCAAAGAGAAGCTAAGGTCATTCTAAGATACTGAGAAATAATAAAGCAAAATCAAAAGAATGAAAAAATAGAAGAGAACATGAAACATCTTATCAGAAAAATAACTGATCTGGAGAGCAGATCAAGAAGAAATAATAAAAGAATAGTCGAACTACCTAAAAATTATGATTAAAAAAAGCATCTTGATACAATATTACAAGAAACTATCAAAGAAAATTGTCCTGAAATTCTAGAACAAGAAGGCAAAACAGGAATAGGGAAAAAAAAATCCTCCCATCACCACTTGAAATAGAACTCTAGAGGAAAACTTATAGGAATATCACAGCCAAGTTTAAAAGGTCCCAGGTTAAGGAGAAAATAATGTAAGGAACAAGAAAATAAAACAATTTAAATATTATGGAACTACAACTACAGCTACAACATTGAAGGACCATAGGTCTTGGAATACTATATTTCATAGAACAAAAGAGCTGGGGTTATAATCAAGGATTTTTTATCCAGCAAAGTTAAGTATAATCCTGAAGGGGGGAGGGTCTGGGGTGGTGGAAGGACATTTAATGAACTTAAAAACTTTCATGTATTTATGACAAAAACAATAGAACTTAACGGAAAATTTGACATGTAACATCCAGGAGAAATATAAGGTAAACATTAAAGACCAATTATAAGGGACATTTTGACCTTTTTGAGTCCCTTGTAATAATATTATTCAATATCGTTTTCAACTATTTAAAATAACTAGACAGTTTAAAATACCTGAGAGTATACCTGTCAAGACAGATGCAGAATTATATAAATGTAAACAAAAATACTTTTTATACAAATAAAATCAGTTTTAAGAAATTGAAGCAATATTTATGTTCATGGATAGATAAAGCCTAGATAGCAAAAAAAAAAAAAAGGACAATTTTGCCTCACTATTTATTTAATGTCATACCAATTAAATTACTTTAAAAAAAACTTACTGAATTAGAGAAAATAATAATAACGTTCATTTGAAAGAACTAAAGGTCAGGAACTTCAAAGAAACCAGGGGAAAAAGATATAAAAAAAGCAGATTCAATAGTATCAGATCTTAAACTATATTATAAGGTGAGAACATTGTTGAAGTGAGAAATGGATACTTTTTTATTATTTTAAATTAAATTTTTCTTGTATAAATAAAATTTATTCAGACAAGAAAAGGAAGACTGCAGAAAATTGGGGGGAGGGGGAACTTTCATAGACAATTCCTCAGAAAGGATGTGATTGGGTTGGAATATTGCTGTGGTGTAGGAAATGATGAGCTGGTTGATTTAGAAAACACATGGAAAGACTTGGACTTAGGAAGGAAGATTCTATCAACCTTCAGAGAAATAGATGAAAGTGGAAATAAGTATAGTATGGTCTTATATATATGTGCATGCATGTATATGTATATATATATATGTTTATGTTTATAGATCTCTGTGTATATGTTTTCATATATGTATGTATATATATAAACATATACATGTGTGTATCTGATCTTAATTATAGCCTTCTTTAGGACAAGGTGGGGCAGAGGGAGGGAAAAAAATAAAGTAAAAAGTGCACAGCAGAGAACAAAAGAAAACCTAAAAGGAAGATGAGCTGGGCAACTTTTGAAAACAATGCGTAGTAGTTATTATATAGGTTTTCCAGAAATGGAAAGTTATTGTTTTATATTGAATCCTCTCTTAGATTCTGCATGGCAATGTTTTTTTTTCTCATTTTGTATTTAAGTTTAAAATAAATAAATACATGAAATAAAGGTAAATACATAAACAAAATTTAAAATTTACAAAATTAAAAATATTTTTCAAGATCGCCAAAGAGCTTTCCATGCATTGTCATTTGAACCTTACATTGACCCTGTGTGGAATGTGCTGTTTTTATCACCACTTAAACTGAAGCTGAGGGTGGTCAAGTGCCTCAATAGAGATGTTGTTGTTCAGTCATTTTAGCCATGTCCAACTCCTTGTGACCCTATCTGGGGTTTTCCTGGACAAGATTCTGGAGTGGTTTGCTATTTCCTCCTCCAGTTCATTTTAAAGTTGAGGAAACTGAGGCAAACAGGGTGAAGTGACTTGCTCAGAGTCACACAGCTATTAAGTGTCCGAAGCCAGATTTGAACTCAGGAAGATGAATCTTTCTGACTTCAGACCTATCACTCTAGCAACTGAAACATCTAGCTGGCACATGGTAATACAGCTATTATTAATAATAACTAATATTTATATAGTACTTACTATGTGCCAGGCACTGTTAAAAGCACTTTACAAATATTATCTCATTTGATTCTCACAACAATCCTAGGAGATAGGTTCTCTTAGTGCTTTTATTTTACAGATGAGGAAACTGAGGCAAATAAAACCTGAGGGACAACCAGCAAGTGTTCAAGGCCAGATATGAACCCAGGCCTTCTTAAATTCAATTCTAGTATTCAATACATTGTGCTACCTATCTGGTCTACAAAAGTGAGCTCTCTAGGGTGGCTAAGTGGCGCAGTGAATAGAGCACCAGCCCTGAAGTCAGGAGGACCCGAGTTCAAATCCACCTTCGAACATTTGACACACTTACTAGCTGTGTGACCTTCGGCAAGTCACTTAACCCCAATTGCCCTCCAAAGAGGAAAAAAAAAGTGAGTTCTCTCTGATCTTCTGCCTCAGCAGGTCTCTGTCTCCTTCTTCGACCAGAAGGTACCTTTCCTGCCTCTTGTCCCATGTTTAGAAATTCTCAAATCATACCTGTGAAGATCATCCTGCTTCCCAGGGAGCAATGTCAACTCTAACTCTGATATATGTATAATCTGTAGTTGGACTGGACCTGAAAGCAGCTCTCTGAACATGATACTTCGCTCAGAAATAAATGGGAGCCCAAATGAAATGCCAGCATTGTCTTTTTGTCGAGGCAATTTTATTCAACTCACAAACATTTATTAAGTGCCTACTATGTGCAAGGTGTCATGCCACGCAGTAGAGAATCAATAGTAAATAACAATATAATTGCTAAATTACAGTAATTTTTTTTTGTGTGAAAAGAGCTGGAAGATGAGGGTCTGCTGCATCAATATGTTGTTGTTGTTGTTGTTGTTGTTGTTGTTGTTGTTAAGGGGTGTTCCTTTCAGGATGAGCACTGTTCTACCGGGCTGCCACTACTCGCATTAGACATTAGTCAAGAAGTGCTAAAGCAATGTGAATCTAGGGGTACATTGCACAATTATGTTCATAGGATTATAACCTGGTGTTCAGGTCCTTTGCATAAGGCTCTTCTCATTGACAGAGAGAAAGATGACTCAGTAGTCTGAGCATACCTGAAGAGAGGAGTAGGCAAGAAGCTGGGAGAGGAAAGCTTCTCATTCTTCTGGCTTTCAACTTAAAGAGATCATCTTTAATGGAGGAAGTGTCTTCTGAACTTGTAAGTGAGGATGGATTCATAGGATTCCCAAAAGCAAAGAGAAGTGGAAAGGTATTCCAGAAACTGGGAGAGGCATATACAAAGACATGGGGGCAAAAAAAAATGGGAGATATGTTCAGAGAATGAAAAATATACTGTCCTGTTTGGCTTTAGAGTAGGGGAGAATAAAGTGAGATAATTCTGGGAAGGGTCAGATTTGAGATCAGGGCTAAGAAAACTGGACTTTATTTGGAAGTCAAGGAGGAGCTTTTGAAGGGTTGTGAGCAAGAAAATGACGAGCTTAGATCTATGCCCTGGAAAGATTATTCTGGCCTCAATTCTGAAGATGTTCTGGAAAAAAGAAGAGATTAGATGTAGGGAGAGTAATGAGAAGACCATTGTAGTGTTTTAGGAAAAAGATTGTCAGGGTCTGAGCAAAAGATAGTGGTAGGGTCTTTAGTGGAGGTCAGGCTGTTGTAGAAGGGACCAGTCTGGTGTCTGTTTACTTGTTCTATTTCAGTCTTTGGATTGGATTCATGATCTCACTGGTGTAAAGACTACTCTTTCCATCAGTGCAGGTCCAATCTTCCACCTCATCATTAGATTCAGGAATTATGCATGTGGGGAAAGAGACAAGAAGGTCAACCTCATTTGGGGTAGGGTATGGATAGCTTGTCTTAGGACAGGTCACCCCTGTGGATTTTCAATAATTATTTGTTCAGTATCTTAGTATAAGGAAAATACTGTAGCAGGTAGAGAGGTTACAAAGACAAAATGAAAGTCAGCCCCTTTCCTCAAGTAGTATATACTCTCTTGAGGAGATACAACTATAGAAACAGATATGAACAAAGCACATGTGCATCATACTCTCTGTGTACCATTCACAGTGTTTTACCAGTGTAGATCTCTAAGACAGAACCAATATCTACCAGGGTTCCCTAATTCTCCAACAACTTAGGTTAAGCTAGATTGTCCCAAAAAGATGATGAAGCCAGTGCTTTGTTGCCCTGGAGATGGGACAAAGCTCAAGCTGGTCTCCCTTGAAGTAGCTTCTTGGTAACCTTCAACTGTATTAATGTGACTTCTTGACTTAAAAAAAAAAAAAACCTATCCCTATGGAGCTGTATCCTTCAGACTTGTTGAAAGTCCTAAAACCCTGTAAGTCACCTGTTGACAAGACACCTTTTCATATGGAGAAGAGGAGGCCACATCTAACCAAGCTAACCACTATCATATCCTGTCTTTGTATATCCTTTCTATGTTAGGACCAAACAAATCTGAGAGCAGTTAGGTGGCATAGTGAATAGAGATCTGGCCCTAGAGTCAGTAGGACCTGAGTTCAAACCTGCTCTTAAAAATATACTAGGTGTGTGACCCCAGGCAAGTTACTTAACCTTGTTTGCCTCAGTTTCCTCATCTATAAAATGAGCTGGAGAAGGAAATGGCAAACCACTCCCAGTATCTTTGCCAAGAAAATCCCAGATGAGGTCACAAAGAGTGAGCTGTGACTGAAACAACTCAATAAAAATAATGCTATTTTTTGTTAGGTAGTAGGTAGCAGACCTACTTTGTTAAAACTATTCAATGACCTATACTAAGTGTCCCACTTCATCCCAACATTGAACGTGAATGGGGTCTCTCTATCTTCTAATCAAATATCAGTTATTATGTAATGTAAATCTAGACTTAATTTCCCAAACCATATATGTTGTGGTAGTCCCCAGAATATACAGCTGGCTACATCCTGCCCACCTCAGTGTTCTACGAGTAGCCCAGAAGGGCTGTGGAATTTTCTTCAAATGCTTCCATTCTCTTATGTTCAGTGTAATATCTTCACCAGTACTCCAGTGTCAGTGTACCAATTATTATATCCTTGATAAACAACTAACATCAATTAGCTTTTACAAAGCGATATGTACTAAAAAGACATATCATGAACAAAAAGACAAGACCTGTACTGCCCTCTGCCACCTTGGTCCCTGGGGAGAGAGAGCTCAAACTCAAATTGTTTGCCACAGATTTACCCCACCATTTTCCCTTCTGGGTACAGCATAGTCAGTGAATGAGTTGTTCCCTTGCTGCAGGACACGGTGTCTTGGCTGTCAAGCCATCTATTGCTGGGATAGATCTGGTAGGTCACTCCTAGGGCCAGCACACCTCACTGAGATTAGCCTCCAGCAAACTCCAGCTTGAACTTCTGTAACCTGGTTCACTGGTAATTCTTGTAACCTTTAGAATCTCACAGATGGTAGCCTATTTCATCTACTACACTCACTTACCTGAGAGCAGGAAAGAAGGAAACATGATAGAATGAATAAAAACAAACATCACCATGTGTACAAGACCACATAGCCTTCTGGGTAGGAATATGAAGATGCAATGACTCTCTCCCCAGGGGCTACATTTAGAACAGAAAAGCCATTAAAACTTATCCTTTCTCGATTTTGTCCCAGCTACTCTTTATCACTACCTGTGTCATCTGAGATATGAAAAAAAAAAAAAAAACGGTGTTGAGATGTATTTTCAACATGGTTGGAAGCATGATATAGAGGGAAAATGTGCTGGATTTGGAATCAGAGAATCCAAGTTCAGTTTTTACCTCTCTCACTTACTACCTATGTGACATTGGGAAAGTAATTTAATCTCCCTGAGACTAAGTTTCTTTTTTGTTTGTTTATTTGTTTGTTTGTTTGTTTGTTTTGCTTTTTGGGGTGATTGGGATTAAGTGACTTGCCCAAGGTCACATGGCTAGTTTTTTGTGTTAAGTTTCTGAGGCCAGATTTGAACTCAGGTCCTCCTGACTCCAGGGCCAGTGCTCTATTCACTGTGCCACCTAGCCCCCCCCCCAAGACTCAGTTTCTTCATCTTTAAAATGAGGGGGTTGGATGAGGTGCCTCTGAAATTCCTTTCCACTCTAGATCTATGACCTTCTCTGTAACTCACTTTCATCGTCAATTTGTTATTGTTCAGTATGTCCAACTCTTCATGACCCCATTTGGGATCTTCTTGGCAATGATACTTGAGTGGTCTATCATTTCCTTCTCCAGCTCATTTTACAGATGAGGAAACTGAAGCAAACAGACTTAAGTGACTTTCCTAGGGTCATACAGCTAGTAAATGTCTGAGGCCAGATTTGAACTCAGGTCTTCCTGACCAAAAGAGCCTGGTACTCCATCCACTACATTACCTGGCAGCTCTTCCTCTATAAAGATAAAATTTTATTTCCTCCAGATCAGAGGATTTTTTTTTTTATCTTTGTGCCCTCCAAACATAGCACAGTTCCTGGCACATCAGAAGAATTTAACAAGTGTTGGTTGATTAATTAATATAAAATTAAAGAGTTGAATGAAATGACTCCTGAGGTAGTTGCTTATTGCTCTAAATCTTTTTTTTTTTTTAAGCAATTGGGGTTAAGTAACTTGCTCAAGGTTACACGGCTAGTCATTATTTATTCGTGGGTACTCATTTTCTGAGGCCGGATTCGATCTCGGGTCATCCCAACTCCGAGGCCGGCGCTCTTACTCACTGTGCCACCTAGCCGCCCCTTTTAGGGCAATTGGGGTTAAGTAACTTGCCCAAGGTCACACGGCTAGGTTTTTGTTTGTGTGGGTTAAGTGTCTGAGGCCAGCTCCGAACTCAGGTCCTTCTGACTCCAGGGCCGGCGCTCTACTCACTGCGCCACCTAGCCACCCCCTTATTGCTCTAAATCTATGATTCAGTGTAGACTTATGTAACTGGTCTCACTCCATATGCTTTACAGTCAAATCTTTGTTTATCTAATTTCCGCCTAATGTTATGAACCACAAAGTCATAATATGTATCCCTACACCATTTCCCCTTACATAATCCTATAATAAGCACTGAGGCTATTTTAACTATCTCAAATTTGTCTCTGATAAAACTCTAGTTAATTACTCCATGTGAAGTGTGCCTTCCCTCCCACACATTCCTGTAGATAATGTTTTCCAGTTGGTATAAATTAGCTCACATATTACAATCTTTTGTTTTTGTTTTTGATTTTTTTTCCAGAGAGAAGGAAAATGAACTCAACAGGGAAACTGCATATTATATTTCCTTCTTTCAAGGGAAATTTTCATCTACTAAGATAATCACTTTTCCTTTTAGTGCATTTTCTTGGATATTTTAGAAATATACAGGGTCATAAATTGCTGCTCTTTATTATTTGATAACAACTACTCTCCATGTGAAGCTGGAGGGGAAAGTGGCAGCTATTTGAGGAGTTATTCTAAAAGTATGAAAGGCATACATCTAATAAATGAGCTTTATAGGGTCAAGTGGGAGCCACTGGTTTTCAGAGAAAGAAAGGCATCTGGGTGGCCTACTGTGTCATTATTCTCTGAAACATTATCTTTTTTCTCAAGGAGGAAATAGTACTGTTTGGCTTAGCTTATAGAGAATCCACATGGTGTCCTGAGATCAACAAATGTAATTAATTGCAAACTACTTTTCATTCTCAGCTGCAAACTTAGAATTGCAAAGCAGTTATGTACTATGCTAGGAATAAATCTACCTTTGGGGAAAAGAGTCTCTCTCTGTGCCTCTAGTTTCTTCTTTCTTGATCACTTTCAGCATTTAGGCCAGAGTAATCTCTTTATGACTGAAGGGAGTGGGAGTCGCAGCTAGGTGTGGATAGAACGTCAGGCCTGAAGTTGGAGAGATCTGAATTCAAATTTGGCTTCAGATACTGTGTGACTCCGGTCAAGTCACTTAACTCCTATTTGCCTCAGTTCCTCATGTATAAAATGGGGTCACACTAGAGAAGGAAATAGTAAACCAGTATCTGCCAAGAAGACCTCATGGACTGTTCATGGGATCATGTAGAGTCAGACACAACTGAAAGACAGAACAATCTTTCTAAGCTATATAACTAAGCACAGCAGTGTCTTACTCTGAGCCCTTCAAATAAAGTCCAAAATCCTTGACCTTGAAGTCAAGGTCCTTTCTAATATGACCTCAAACTAACTTCCCAGCCTTATCTCAAACTATTCCCCTTAATATTATTTCCCCTACTCTGTGGCCAAACTGGACTGCATATTTTCCATCCCCTGAATGTGTCTCCCTTTTTGTTTTCTCTCCATATCTTTGTATACTCATTCCCTTGACAAAAACAGGGTGGGCAAAAGGGGAAAGGACATAGAGACTCATGAGATAAGGTTGCCTTACTTGAATCTCTTTTTCCTGTAGTGATGAAGTACAAAAGTGAAATGTGTCACCTTGTGCCATTACTGGATGGCTTTCTTCACAGATTGAATGAGATCACCTATTAGGACATTGTAGAGGAGATTTTTCTTCAATTACAGATTTTTTTTGAGCATCAGGAACTATTCTGCCAATATAATGAAATGACAGATGCCTTCCCAGAATAGTGTTCTAAAATGTGTAAAATAAAACACAGAGTATCAAAGGAAACAAATTAGGCTAAAATAAAGTTGTCAATAGAGATATGTAAGCATGTGGATATATATATATACATAGAATAAACATACATACACATACACACATATACATACATGCACATGCACATATACACAATACATATATATACATATATATGTATTGTTTTATGCATATGTATGTATAAATATGTGTGTATGTATTTGCGTATATCTATATGTGTGTGTATATCTATCTATTTATGTTTAGGTCTATCTATATCTAGATCTATCTACCTACAGACAGATATAGGTATAGTTCATGGATCCTAGGTTAAATAGGTCTCGATTTCCTAGATTCTGAGGTTCCATGACAACTCTGAGAGCTTGTAATTTTGTAAAACTCAGAATGAACTGAGGTTAGTGAGGAAAGCTCAAGTTAAAAAAAGTTGTTTGTTTTGTAACTATTTTGGGAGAGAGAAGAATCAAGGAAAGAATAAGATTGCTTATTCAGGGGAAATGATGACAGATGATGAAGGAAAGAAAATTATCAACTCATATTTTGCTTGTGCTATCTCTGCCAAGGAGTATAATTTCTGTAAAGGAATTTCACACACACACACACACACACACGCACACACACACACACACACACACACACACACACACACACACACACACACACAGAGTGAATTGGGAGTTGATCCAGGTACTGGTAAATTGTTTACCAGTCAGTTGTCCAGGGAAGGAAATGCACCTATAACACACTTTTAAGTTTAATCTGCATCATTAACAAATGTTTTCTCCATCACTTCTTTAAGTCAAGACAATCAACAAAACAGTAAATCAAGCCCTGATTTGTAACATTTACCTAGGTGTAAATACTCACCCTGAAAATCTCCAGATATAGTTTAAACCTTTGCTGACACCTAAAATAAGGAAGGAAGTAGTTAAGAGAGCATCTATCTGCCCTCTATGAGTTTAAGTCACCTGCTTCAGATGAACTATATCCTAGGACCTAGACATATCAAAAGAACCAGCAGTTATGATTGCTGAGTGTTAGTCATTGAGTTTCAAAAACTAGCTAAAAGGAAGGCTATTTCAGTATTGTAGAAGAAAGAAGGAGGAGGAGGAGAGAGAAGGGATAGGAGAAGCAGAAGAAGGAGAAGAAGAAGAAGGAGGAGGAGGAGGAGGAGGAGATATAGTGTCTTAAAAACATTAGTCAGTGAGTTTGATTTCAATTCCTGGCAAAATCTTGGAATATATTATTTAAAGGTTGGTTACTGAGCTACTAGAAAAGGAAGCAATGATCATAAAGAGCTAACATTACTTCAGGAAAAAGCAAATAATGCCAGACTAATCTTATTTCTTTTTCTTGATCCAAAACTGATATTCCAAGTGAAATACTGTGAATATAGTTTACTTAGATTTTAGTGAAGCATTTGAGAAAGTTTCTCATTATATTCTTATAAAAATAATGTAAATACTTGGGTTAGATGATAGCACATTTAGGTGAGTTTGTGATTGTTGAATGGCTGCCCCCCGCCACGCCCAAAGTAGTTAATAATGGTCCAATTTCAACTTAGAGCACTCCAGGGATCCGTGCCTGCCCTTTGCCATAGAATATTGTGTATCACAATATGAAGACAGAGAAGGTATTCCTATCAGATGTGTAGGTGACATAAAGTTGGGAGGCCAGATTTCTAATACAGGATGAGAGTCAGGATTTAAAATATCTTGATAAGTTATTTTAAGGATAACTGTGAAATCTTATACTTGGGCTCAAAAACTACACTTCTCAAATACAAAGACAGCAGTTTATCTGATAAAAATCAGGGGTTTTAGTGAACTTCATGTTCAACATGAATCAATAGTGTGATAGGATAGTTGAGAAAACTAATGCAATTATAGGATATATTGAGAGGCTTGCTTTGCAGCACTAGGGATGTGAAAGAGCTGCTGTAATCTGCCCTGGTCATACAATATCTAGAATAATTATTTTCATTTCTGAGAGCTTTAAGTTAAGAGAACATTACAAAGCTGGAGATTTTCCTGAGAAGGCTATCTATGAAGGGCCTTGAATTGATTCCATATGAGAAATGATTGAGGGAACTGAGGATGTTTTGCCTGGACAAGAGAAGACTCAGGGAGAATATCAGTCTTCAAATATTTGAAGGACTGTATTTTGGAAGATGGGGCAGCTAGGTGGCTCAGTGGATAGAGTGCTGGGTCTGGAGTCAAGAAGACTCATCTTCTTGAGTTCAAATCTGACCTTAGACTTACTAGCTTTGTAACTCTGGACAAGTCACTTAACCCTGCTTGCCTCAGTTTCCTTATCTGTAAAATGAACAGCAGAAGGAAATGGCAAACCACTCCAGTATCTTTGCCATGAAAATCCCAAATGGGGTCATGAAGAGTTGGACATGACTGAAAAATGCCTCAACAACATCTTGGAAGAGGGTTTAGATTTAATTTTCTTAGTCAAGAGGAAAAAAACTAAAACTAATGAGTGGAAGTTATAAAATGGGAAATTTAGGCTTGGGGTAAAGGAAAGTTTCCTATCTATCAGAACCATCCAGAAGTGAAAGGGGATACCTAGGGAAATGGTGGGTTCTTTTTCTCCCCTCCACAACCCCCCAATTTTTATTTAAGGTTTCATCACCATATGTTTAGTAGGTTGTAGAAGGTTTTCTTATTCAAGTATGGATTCCAGAATTGGAGGATTGGAAAGGTCCTGAGAAGTCATCTTGTTCAACCTATACTTGAAAAGGAACTCTCTCAGAGGGGTTAAGTAGCCTGCCAAGGTCATTACAGAGAGTAAGCAGCAGAAAGAATAGTCATCTGACTGCAAATCTAATATGCCATCTAGTACATCTCACCTACACTCATCTTCTGTTTTGTACAGAGTACTTTGATCTGTCTTGATTGATTATGGGTCTGAACTTTTCAGTTCCTGGTGTTCATTGTGCTTCCAATCATTTATGATCTGCATTTGCTTAACCAAGCTGAATACCACCAGACTAACAATCATCAATATGTTTTCTGTGCCAGAGGATGGGGAGGGGGTGGGGAGAGTAGGATTGGTGGAAGGGAGAGAAAACACAAAAGTAATCAAGACATTGTCCCTTCACTCACGGAGCTTAAGAGGCATGAGACATAACCAAGAGCTACACAATTGATATGATGCAGAAAAAAATACTATAAAGAGCAAAGGTCCAAAATGTTCTATAAATTTAGAAGGAGGAAGGAAAGATTTACAAGGATGAAATAATAGCCCTTTGTCCAGAACTTACCTTTACCCAACGAATCCCACCGTTCATTCATAATAATTGAGCCATAAGATCTTGGATTTAATTACATCACTGATATAGCATTTACTAAGTACCAGGAACTGTGCTTAAGTGCTTTGCAATCATTACCTCATATGATCCTCCCTACAGCCCTGGGAGGTAGGTGCTATCATTGTTGTTGTTGTTCAGTCATGTCCAAACCCATTTGGGGTTTTCTTGGCAAAGATATTGGAGTGGTTTGCCATTTCCTTTTCCAGCTCATTTTACAGATGAGGAAATTGAGGCAGAGTTAAGTGACTTGCCCAAGGTCACATAATTAGAAAGTTTCTGAGGTTGGATTTGAATTCAGGTCTTGTGACTCCAAGCTCAGCATTCTCTCCACTTTGCCACCTAGCTGTCCTATTATTATCCCTTTTTACATAAGGGACCTTAGAAGTCTAAAATCTTCATTTAATAGATGAGGAAACTGAAGTTCAGAGAGGTTAAGTGACCTGCCCATAGTCACAGAGGCTGGGAGTTTTCAAACCCAGATCCTCCGACTCAGAATCTATGGTGCTTTTTTCATAGCACCATAGAAGATGAGAAAATTAGTAATTCATGTGTAAAAACTTAATGAAGCCCAAAATAAAGCCCATCTGTGATATCACTTAAATCAGCAGCTCCTTAATATCCCTCTGCTCAGGATTACTATGATTTCCAGCCAATTTTGTATAGACTTTCAACTTTTAACATTTAATATTTCCCACCTCTCCCATGGCACAGTCAGTATTTTTTGCTTTTAGCATTAAGAGCAATAGCATTACAGATTCTTTCCCTCCTCTGATCCCCTTCCATAAGGCTGGACTAATTCCACCAGACAGGCTAGGCAAATTCCCAGGTTGTCAGCCCACCAGTAGGCAGAGCTTCAAGGGCCCCAAGGCATACTGAAGGCAATTTACTAAAGGCTGGAGGAGGAGCCCTAAAATGATAATCACTGGTCCACCCTCCCACACAGAGGCAGCTCAAGCCCACCAAATTATTCAAAAATAATTTGGCTTTTCTCCTTCACCTCACAATATCCTCTCTAGATTGCTATTCTGATGGATACGTTTTACTTTAGTCCATACTATATCCCTAAGCTCCATCTGTGTTCTTCAAAGATGAGGACACCCAGAAGCATTTACTGAGTACCTATGGTGGGCAGAAATGTATGCCAGGTGCTGGGGGAGACACAAAATGGAGGTGACAGATGGTCCCTATTCTTGAGGAATTTACGATATCAAGATAGGTAGCTATAATGTGTAATATTTTCAATTTTATAATATATAATATTTATATATTTAACAATATAATATTTATACATTTAATAACAAAATACATCTTTATGTTTATATGATGTTTATGTTTTTAATATTTATATTTTTAATATTTATATATTTAATAATATAATACATATTTCTATTTAATTTATTTTTACAAGCATCTATTGGTTTTACAAACAAATCAAAAATAAAACTCCTATAACAAATATGCATAGCCCTGCAAAACAAAGCCACATATTTGCCCATGTTCAGAAATGAATATTTCATTCTGTATCTTTAGTCCTTCCCTTCTCTGGATCCTGACAAGAAACAACTGGCATATTTTATCTTCAGTCCTCTAGACTCATACCTTATCATGACATTTATCAGTCTTTTTTGTTTTTCACAGTGTTGTTACCAGTCTATAAATTGTAATTCTCCAGGTTCTTCTCACATCCTTCTGCATCTGTTCTAAGCATTCTCCTGATTACAATACATAATGCTATATGATGTAAAGGGCATTAGAGAATTACAAACAAAGGTGAGGTCTTAGGGGAAGGTTGTTACTTCCAAACATGGAGGGTTAGGAAAAAATTTCATGGAGAAGGTAGCATTTATTTCTTGCTTTAAAGATGAATTGAAGTTCAGCTAGTGAAAATGGAGAGGGAGGGCATTCCAGGTATAAAAAACAGCATATGTAAAAGTGAAAAGAAAAGAGAGTTCTGCTCATTTTCAGGAAATAGAGTTGGTCAGTATACCTATGGACAGAGGAAAATAATATGAAATAAGGGAAAGAAGGGAGGAAAGGAGGGAGGAAGGAAAGAAGGAAAGAAGGAAGGAAGGAAGGAAGGAAGGAAGGAAGGAAGGAAGGAAGGAAGGAAGGAAGGAAGGAAGGAGGGAGGGAGGGAGGGAGGAGGGCTACTGGTAGACTGACAACATGGGAATTTGCCTAGCCTGTCTGGTGGAATTAGTCCAGCCTTATGGAAGGGGATCAGAGGAGGGAAAAAATCTGTAATGCTATTGCTCTTAATGCTAAAAGCAAAAAATACTGACTGTGCCATGGGAGAGGTGGGAAATATTTAATGTTAAAAGTTGAGAGTCTATACAAAATTGGCTGGAAAGGAAGGAAGGAAGGAAGGAAGGAAGGAAGGAAGGAAGGGAGGAAGGAAGGAAGGAATTTCTCATTTGGAAGGAATTTCTCATTTGGTCTTAACCACCCTGGAAAGTAACTGCTAGTACTATCCCCATTTTACAGTTGCAGAAACTGAGGCAAACAGCGGTTTAGTGACTTTTCAGGATCACACATCCAGTAAGTGTCAGAAGACAGATTTGAACTCAGTTCATCACTTCAGATCCAGCATTCTCTATACACTAGAAAGACAGGAAAGGAAAGCAATGCAGTACAGTGAAAAGGGGACTAATTTTGAGTCAGAGGACTTGTTTTCAAATCTTAGCTGTTATTCTGAATGAGTCACTTGAACTCCCTAGGCTTCAGAGTTGGACTACATGACCTTCAAATTCTCTTTTAGTCCTAGGATCACATGACAGGCTATAAGGGACCCTTAATGCCTGGTGAAGAATTGAACTTTCAGCACCACTAAAGAGTCACTGAATTTTTTTTTTTTGAGTTGAGGAAAACTATGGTTAGAGCTTTGCTCAAGAAAGGTTACTGAGGCTGCAGTATTGAGGAAAGCTTTGAGGTGGAAAGAGCATGGAGACAGGAAAGGAAGACTGTTACAACATTATTACAATAAATAGTTCAGCTGAGTAGTAATTATTAAATGTATTCCTTTTCCCCAGAATTTTTGAGTAAATGAGTTACCTCAAGCAATCTTTTATTGACTATATGTACGCCATTTAACCAACGACTCTGCAGAAGCACTTCTGTAATTGAGCCTTTTGCCAGGTACTGACCCAGCTCAGTACTAGACATACAAATATAAGCAAGTATAGCAATTCTTGTACTGAGGAAGCTTACATTCTTATTGAGGAAAACAACAAGTATAGGGTTGTGATTACCTGGACCAGTAAATAAGAGTGAAAGGAGGCTAGAAGACATATAATGGATTCAGAGCCCAGAAAATGGCATTCTGTATAGATGCTATACTCAAGGAAAGGATAAATAGAGCACAAATACACAACTATACAAATATATTTATTCAGTTAGTTAATAAAAATTTATTAAGTATCTCCCATGTGTCAAATTGTGCTGGGGTTACAAATACAAAAATGAAAGACAGTCCCTGCCCTCAAGGAATATACAATGTAATGGGAAAGATGACACACAAAAGGAAGCTGAAAAGGAGGGCAGTGACATGGTGGAGAAGTCCAAAGTATTACAGCAAGTTAAAAAATGGACAGATAGGGGGGCGGAGCCAAGATGGAAGAGTAGAAACAGCACTTCCAAGGTGCTCTGCCCCACACCACCTCCAAAAAATGTAAAAGGGGAATATGAACAACTTCTGGAGCCCCAGCAGCCACAGAACAACACAGAGAAGGTAACCTCCTTCTGAGGACAGCCCAGAAGCCCTTCAGGGAGCGGCCAGAGTAGCGCTCTGAGAGCAGGCAGCACAGCACACTGGGAATTGACTGCACAGTGCTCTGGGAGCCACAGCCAGGCCTGTGTGAGCTGTGGTTTTAGCCCCAAGGCAGCTGGGCCAGCAGCGTGCTGGAGGGACCACCAGCAGCTGTGGCAATTCCAGAATTATCAGCACAGATATGTCTAGGACAAAGTGAGAGGTTAGTGCCCTATGGACTTTGGGACCAGTATTTGGGGAACATGTCAGGTTCCTCCCCTGGGGGCGAAATCTGCTGAAGAAATGTGGCACAGAGGCCATTTTGCAGTATCAGTGGCAGCTCCAGCTCCTGGTCTGTGAACTGTAGAGAGATCCAGCAATCAGTCTGGGGGTTAACCGCTCTTAGTTTAACCTACTTGGATCTGCATTGTGGTCTTGGGGGTAGGCCTGGGGTGGGTATCCAATTTGCCGGAGCGGGTGTAGGCTTTACAGAGGCCACCCAACCTCCGGAAGTTGTGAAGACCCCATGTTTGGGACAGAGGCTCTTCTGTCTGGTGGCAGAGTTCTACTGTGGCAAGAAGCCCAAAAATCAAGTAATTAAGTGGCAATATGCCTAGGCAAAGGAAACAAAATAAACAGAAAAATGCAACTTTAGACTCTTATTTTGGGGGCAAAGAGGATCAAAGCATGGCACAGAAGGAGGACTGTGAGGTCAGAACTCCTGCACCAAAAGCCCCAAATGGAAATACATCCTAGCTACAGGCCATAGAGGACCTTAAGAAGCAGATAAGAGAAGTGGGAGAAAAATTGGGAAGAGAAATGATAAAGATGCAAGAAAAGTATGAAATGACAGTCAACAGCCTGACTAAGGAAAATAACACCTTAAAAAATAGACTAACTCAAAAGGCAAAAGAGGCTCAGAAAGGCAATGAGGAGAAGAATGCCTTAAAAAGCCAAATTTGCCAGATGGAAAAAGAATCTCAAAAGCTCACTGAGGAGAATCATTCCTTCAGAATTAGACTGGAGCAAATGGAAGCTAGTGACTTTATGAGAAATCAAGATGCTGTTAAACAGATCCAAACAAATGAAAGAATAGAAGGCAATGTGAAATATCTCATGGAAAAACCACTGACCTGGAAAATAGATCCAGGAGAGATAATTTAAAAATTATTGGACTACCTGAAAGTCATAATCAAAGAAAGAACCTAGAAATCATCCTTCAAGAAATTCTCAAGGAAAATTACCCTGATGTTTTAGACCCAGAGGGCAAAATAGAGGTTGAAAGAATCCAGAGATCACCTCCTGAAAAGGATCCCAAAAAGAAACCTCCGAGGAATGTTATAGCCAGGTTCCAGAACTCCTAGATCAAGGAGAAAATACTACAAGAAGCCAGGAAGAAACAATTTCAATATTGTGGAAACACAATCAGAATAGCCCAGGACATGGCAGCTTCTACACTGAGGGATAGAAGGGCATGGAATATGATATTCCAGAGGGCAAAAGAGCTGGGATTGAAGCCAAGGGTCACCTACCCAGCAAAACTGAGTATCTTGTTTCAGGGGAAAATGTGGTCATTCAGTGGAATAGAGGACTTTCAAGCATTCTTGAGAAAAAAAAAGTGAAATTGAATAGAAAATTTGACATCCAGACACAAGAAACAAGAGATGCCTGAGAAGGTAATCAGGGAAAAGAAATCAAAAGGAACTTATCAAAGTTGAACTATTTACATTCCTATATGGAAAAACAATAACTGTGACTGATGAAATATTTCTCAGTATGAAAATAATGGAAGAAGGGTATATGGACATATGAATACATATGTGAATGTGTGTATATATGTTTACAGGTATACATGGATGATACTTAAGGGGTGAACTTAAGAAGTGAGAGAGCAAAGTGACAAGAGGAGATGGGGAGAGACAGGGTAGGGTGAACTATCTCATGTAGAAGATGCAAGGGAAAGTAGTTGCATGGGAGGGGAAGAACAGGAAGGCAAAAAGGCAAAACCCTATTCTCATTGAATTTGGCTCAGGGAGAGAATCACATACATACTAAATGGGATATCTTACCCTGCAGGAGAGTAGGAAGAAGGGAGATGAGGGGGGATGATGGAGAGGAGGGCATTCTAGGGGAAGGGGAGGTTGGAAGTACCCACTTTCAAAGAGGGACAGGATCAAAGTAGGGAATGGACTGGGGGGTAGGATGGGTGGGAGAGAAATGTAAGCAGTCTTTTACAATATATCCACTATGGTAATGTTTTGCATAGTGATACATGTACAACACACACTGAATTGCTTATCTTCCCAGAGGGAGTGGCTGACAAGGGAGGAAGGGAATGGATCTGAAATTCGAAGTCTTAAAATTAAACGTTTCAAATGTATATAAATACTATTATTAATACTATTCTGCATGTAATTGGGAGATAAGACGTTCAGGCATTGGGGCTCAGAGATTCACCTTGCCCTAATGGCAAAGTTGAAGGGGGTATGGGAGAAGATATGGGAAAGAGCAGATTGGATGAGGGGATATCTAGTGGGACTGCTATTCTGGAGTGGTGGGTAGGGAAAAAGTGGGGGGAAATTGTAACTCGAAATCTGATGGAAATGAATGATGTAAACCAGAAGTTAATAAAGCATTTGTTAAAAAAAAAAATTAAATTAAAAATGGACAGATAGCTGACCTAGGCTCCATTCTTAAATGGAGGTTTGGGGTACAACTCATCACTCTATCACAGGGGCAAATGGTAATGATGAGGTATAAATGCCAAGGTTGACTCAGTCTTGCAGAATAATGAGGTTCCCAAAGATGATGTTCTTGGTGGTATGATGGAGGATTCCAAAGAAGTATAGCCAGATCAGAAATGAAGAGTTGTATCTCTCTTTGTGGTTAATGTGAATATAGTTTTGTGAACATGGGGGTGGAAGGAGGGGAATGGAGGATAGGGAGGATGTGGCACTGTTTTGAGTGGTACTCAAGAAAGATCATTTGGCATTAAGATTATAGTGAGGTGTATTTATCTCTCTGCCTATGTCTCTATCTCAGTCTCTCTGTTTTTCTTTCTGTCTCTCTGTCTCTATCTCTCTGTCTAGCTCTGTCTCTGTCTCTCATTCATTGTCTCCAGTCTACCTTCCTGCTTGCAAATCAAATCAAGAATTCATGGCCATGGATCTGAGACCAGGCCCAGTGAGCCAGAGGTTTTAGCCCCAGGGCAGGCCTGACCAGCTGCCAGCTGGAGGGACTTCAGATCAGCTGTGGAGGTTTCCAGAATTATCAACACATAGAGGCCAAGGACAAAGTGAGAGGTCAGTGCAGTCTGGACTTTGGTATCCAATAGTTGGGAGTGTTGGCTTTTACCCCTGGGGCAAGAAGCTGCTGAGGAGATGCAGCCCAGACACTGCAGCTGCTGCTGCCACCTGTCCCCTGTCCTGCAGCATGCAGGGGGACCAAGTGACCAGTCTGAGGGGTAATCACTCTTGCTTTAACCTACTTGGATTTGTATTGTGGTCAAGGGTGGAGGTCCTGGGGGGTATGACAAGCTTGTCAGAGTGTGTGGAGGCTTCAGAGAGGGCATCCAACTAATACCTCCAGCAGCTGAGAAAACACCAGCGTTTGGGACAGAAGCTCCCCTGTCTGGTGGCAGAGTCCTACTGTGGCACAAAGCCCAAAAGTCAAGTAATTTAGTGGCAACATGCCTAGGCAAAGGAAACAAAATAAACAGAACAATCCAACATTAGACTCCTATTTGGGGGGGGGGGGGAGGGATCAAAGCATGGATCAGCAGGAAGACAGTGAAGTCAGAACTCCTGCACCAAAAGCTTCAAAGAAAAATACAAGCTGGTTACAGGCTATAGAGGACCTTAAGAAGCAAATAAGAGAAGTGGGGGAAAATTGGGAAAAGAAATGAGAATTATGCAAGAAAATTGTGAAATGAGAGTCAATAGCCTGACTGAGGAAAATAACACCTTAAAACATAGACTAACTCAAATGGCAAAAGATGTTCAAAAAGGCAATGAGGAGAAGAATGCCTTAAAAAGCCAACTTTGCCAGAAGGAAAAAGAATCTCAAAAGCTCACTGAAGAGAATCATCCCTTGAGAATTAGATTGGAGCAAATGGAAGCTAGTGAGTTTATGAGAAATCAAGATGCTGTTAAACAGATCCAAACAAATGAAAGAATAGAAGGCAATGTGAAATATCTCATGGGAAAAACCACTGACCTGGAAAATAGATCCAGGAGAGACAATTTAAAAATTATTGGACTACCTGAAAGCTATGATCAAAGAAAGATTCTAGAAATCATGCTCCAAGAAATTCTCAGGGAAAACTGCCCTGATGTTTTAGAACCAGAGGGCAAAATAGAGGTTGAAAGAATCCACCAATCACCTCCTGAAAAAGACCCCAAAAAGTAACCTCCAAGGAATATTATAGCCAGGTTCCAGAATTCCCACATCAAGGAGAGGATATTATAAGCAGCCAAGAAGAAACAATTTCAATACTGTGGAAACACAATCAGGATAACACAGGATCTGGCAGCTTCTACACTGAGGGATCAAAGGGCATGGAATATGATAATCCAGAGGTCAAAGGAGTTGGGATTAAAACCAAGAATCACCTACCCAGCAAACCTGAGTATAGTGTTTCAGGGGGAAATTTGGTCATTCAGTAGAATAGAGGACTTTCAAGTATTCTTGATGAAAAAAAACAGAGTTGAATAGAAAATTTGACATTCAGATACAAGAAGCAAGAGAAGCATGAGAAGGTAAACTAGGAAAATAAATCATAAGGAACTTATCAAAGTTGAACTATTCACATTCCTACATGAAATAACGATAATTATAACTGATAAAACTTTTCTCAGTATGATACTTAAAAGGTGAAATTAAGAGGTGAGAGAGTAATATAATGAGAGGAGATGAGGAGAGACAGAATGGGGTAAGCTATCTCATATAAAAGAGGCAAGGGAAAATGGTTACAATGGAGGGGAAGAACAGGAAGGCATAAGGGAATGGGTCAACCTTATTCTCATAGAATTTGACTCAGGGAGAGAATGACATGTACACTAAATAGGGAGGAGAGTAGGGGGAAGGGGATGAAAGGGGGGATAATGGAAGGGAGGGCAGGCTGGGGGTGAGGGAAGTTGGAATCACCCACTTTTGAAAAGGGACAGGATCAAAGAAGAGAATAGAACAAGTGGGAGGTAGGATAGGAGGGAGGGAAATATAATCAGTCTTGTACAATATATCTACTATGGTGAGGTTTTGCATTATCTACACATGTACAACTTATATTGAATTGCTTATCTTCCCAGTAAGGGTGGGCAACAAGGGAAGAAGGAAATGAATCGGGAATTCAAAGTTTTAAAACCAACTGTTTAAATATATATATAGGGGTGGCTAGGTGGCGCAGTGAGTAAGAGTGCCGGCCTCAGAGTTGGGATGACCCGAGATCAAATCCGGCCTCAGAAAATGAGCACCCACACATAAATAATGACTAGCTGTGTAACCTTGAGCAAGTTACTTAACCCCAATTGCTTTAAAATAAACAAATAAATGAATAGAGAGATAGATATAAATAAATAAATATACTATTATTAATACTATTTTACATATAATTGGGAAATAAGATATACAGGTGCTGGGGCATAGAGATCCACCACGCCCTACTGGAAAAGTCGAAGGGGGGATGGGAGAAGATATGGTAGAGAGCAGATTGGAGGAGGGGATATCCTGTGGGACCGCAATTTTGGGGAGGTGGGTAGGGGAAAAAAGGGGAAAAATTTGTAACTCAAAATCTGGCAGAAATGAATGATGTAAACCAGAAGTTAATAAAGCATTTGAAAAAAAATTTTAAAAAGAAGTCATGACTGCAAATAGTTAAAATATAAAATAATAACATAGCTAAAAATAAAGTCTTTTTCTTTCAATTTCTGCTTCAGTCTACCTCACCTTATCCTTTCTTGCAAGTTGTTATCTTATGGAATTATCTAAAAGATCACATCTTTTTCATGATAGTACATTGGAAGTAGATAATTCTGCACTCTCACAGGCAAACACTGTGGATATTCCTGTGGTCTGAGATATTGTACCAAAGGAAAACATTAGACTTCCATCAGCCCCACCCTCACTACCTCCCCACCTCACCTTCCAAAAAAGTAGGTTGTGACTTGAAACCATTGGTTATAGATTTAAAAGGCTTGGTTCTGTATGTTCTTTCTGCATTGAGCCATTTACATAATTACATTTAATTTACCCAAATAAACTCCCGTAATTACAAACATGTGTTCTGGATGGTGTTCTAGGTTTCTTGTTAGTAGTGGATCCCAATTATAAAAGTACACAATGAACATGACCAACCTGTCTCTGTACATTTGTATGTGAAAAATAGCAGTCTCCAGTAAACACCAGATGCTCAAACAGGCTGTTTTGGGAACTTCTTCCTCATTTCAGCCTCTCTGTCTCCTTGTGTATCAAATCAAGTCAAGAAGTTAAGATTATAGAAAATTTAAGTCATGCACAGTTTTTAAATACAGATTTCATCTTTCAACTTCTGCCTCAATCTACTTCACCCCCTCCTATCTTGCAAGTAATGTGAGAGTTCATATCCTTTAAAATGTTTACATGTATATATGTGTATGTAGAGCTATATGTTTGCATATGTGTATATATGTAAGTATGTATGTGTGTATAAACACACACAAATATATCAGTATTTAATTGTAGCCTTGGGGGGGAGGGGAAGAGATAAAAAGAACAAAGTAAAAAGTGAACAGCAGAAAACAAAATAAAACCTGCAGGGAAGTAAAGAAAAGATGGACAGCTCTGAACACAATGTATAGTATTCATTATATAGGCTTTCTTAAAATGGAAATTTATTGCTTTATATTTGGATCCTCTCTTTTGTTTTGCTCTGCAGATGGCAATGTTTCTTTTTCTTTTCCTATGTTGTATTTAAGTTTTTTCTTTTTCTTATTTTGTATTTAAGTTAAAAATTTTTTAAATTAAGTAAGAATAAGAAAGAAAATATTTTCTTCTCCCCATTAGAGATTAAAAACCCCACAACTAGAAAAAATTTCTTTTCAGTACTGTTTTTATCAAGAAATATTTGGGAAAATATAATCTAGAAAGAGATTATACTCCTGCAATCCTTTTGTCCAAGGAATAATACCTGGGAGTATCTTCCAATTTGCATATGAGACCTCCAGATAAGCTTATCCCACATTAAAGGTTCTCAATGGACTTGAATCAATTCAACACCCTAGCTCATGAGCCCCCATCAATGTGTTTACTGGTCAGCCAGAAGTATTTTTAGTGAAAAAGCATAGATACAAATGAGATAATATTTGTAAAGCACTTAGTAGAGGGCCTGGAACATAGCAATAGTATATTATATAATAATATATAAATGGTCATCATCATTATTATTATACACCTGAGGCACACTTTCCTACATATCCATGTAGTATTACTTGGGAGAGTAGAAAAACATAGGGAATGTGCATGAAGCAGTACATACATATAGATTATGTGTGACCAGAGTGCACACATATCTAGTAGCCCATTCCTCTGATGCTCCATGATAACCAATGTTTTCTAATGTTATTACCTATCACACTTACCCACAGGACACATGTGGCATGCAGTCTCTGATAGCATATACTTTCCACCTGATGTCTGGCGAGAAAATATATCTGCTCAGCATTGGTCCCTAAAGTTTTATGTGGCTACGATCGATGATATTCCACTGGTTCCCTAGTCACTTCTTTTTTTTTTTTAAACAAATGCTTTATTAACTTCTGTTTTACATCATTCATTTCTGCCAGATTTTGAGTTACAATTTCTCCCCCATTTGTCCCCTACCCGCCCTCCCAGAATAGCAGTCCCACAAGATATTGCTTCCTCCAATCTGCTCTCTCCCATATCTTCTCCCATACCCCCTTCAACTTTTCCATTAGAGGAAGGTGAATCTCTGTGCCCCAATGCCTGCACATCTTATCTCCCCATTACAAGCAAAAGAGTATTAATAATAGTATTTATATATATTTGGAACATTTAATTTTAAGACCTCGAATTTCAGAACCATTCCCTTCCTCCCTTGTCACCCATTCCCTCTGGGAAGATAAGTAATTCAGTATATGTTGTATATGTCTAGCTATGCAAAACTTTACCATAGTAGATATATTGTACAAGGCTGCTTATAAATCCCTCCCACACATCCCACCCCCCACCTGGTCCATTCCCTACTTGATCCTGTCCCTCTTCTATAGTGGGTACTTCCAACCTCCCCTCCCCCCAAGAATGCCCTCCCATCCATCATCCCCCTTTCATCCTCCTTCCCCCTATTCTGCTGCAGGTTGAGATATCCCATTTAGTATGTATGTCATTCTCTCCCTGAATGAAATTCAATAAGAATATGGTTTTGCCTTTTTGTCTTCCTATTCTTACCCTCCCATGCAGCCACTTCCCCTTGCTTCTTCTGCATGAGATAGTTTACCCTACCCTGTCTCTCCCCATCTCCTCTTGCCACTTTCCTCTCCCATCTCATAATTTTACCCCTTGAGTATCCTCCCATCCCAACAAATTCAACCTATGCCCTCTATCCATATATAACGGTAAACCTAGGTACACACATTCACATACGTATTTATATGGCCATACACCCTTCTTCCATTATTTTCATGCTGAGAAAGGTTTCATCAGTCACAGTTATTGTTTTTCCATCTAGGAATGTAAATAGCTCAACTTTGATAAGTTCCTTTTGATTTCTTTTCCCTGATTACCTTCTCAGGCATCTCTTGCTTCTTGTGTCTGGATGTCAAATTTTCTATTCAATTCTGGTTTTTTCCTCAAGAATGCTTGAAAGTCCTCTATTCCACTGAATGACCATATTTTCCCCTGAAACAAAATACTCAGTTTTGCTGGGTAGGTGACCCTTGGGTTCATTCCCAGTTCTTTTGCCCTCTGGAATATCATATTCCATGCCCTTCTATCCCTCAGTGTAGAAGCTGCCAGGTCCTGGGCTATTCTGATTGTGTTTCCACAATATTGAAATTGTTTCTTCCTGGCTGCTTGGAGTATTTCCTCCTTGATCTGGGGGTTCTGGAACCTGGCTATAATATTCCTGGGAGTTTTCTTTTTGGGATCTTTTTCAGGAGGTGATTGGTGGATTCTTTCAGCCTCTATTTTGCCCTCTGGATCTAAAACATCAGGGCAATTTTCCTTGAGAATTTCTTGAAGGGTCTAGGTTCTTTCTTTGATCATGGCTTTCAGGTAGTCCAATAATTTTTAAATTGTCTCTCCTGGATCTATTTTCCAGGTCAGTGGTTTTTCCCATGAGATATTTCACATTGCCTTCTAATCTTTCATTTGTTTGGATCTGCTTAACAGCATCTTGATTTCTCATAAAGTCATTAGCTTCCATTTGCTTCAGTCTAACTCTGCAGGAATGAATCTCCTCAGTGAACTTTTGAGATTCTTTTTCCATCTGGCAAATTCAGCTTTTTAAGGCATTCTACTCCTCATTGCCCTTTTGAGCCTCCTTTGCCATTTGAGTTAGTCTATTTTTTAAGGTGTTGTTTTCTTTAGTCAGGCTGTTGACCCTCATTTCATACTTTTCCTGCAACCTTCTTATTTCTCTTCCCAATTTTTCCTCCACTTCTCTTATTTAATTTTTAAAGACCTTCTTCAGGTCCTCTATGGCCTGTAACCCACTCATATTTTCCTTTGGGGCTTTTGGAGCAGGATTTCTGACCTCACAGTCCTCCCCCTTTTCTATGCTTTGATCCTCTTTGCCCCCAAAATAGGAGTCTAAGGTTGCATTTTTATGTTTAATTTGTTTCCTTTGCCTTGGCATGTTGCCACTTAATTACTTGACTTTTGGGCTTGTTGCCACAGTATGGCTGGGCCACCAGACAGGGGAACTTTCATCCTGAACGTTGGGGGGGGACAACTTCCGTTTCTGGCAAACTGGAAACCCACCCACGACCTCTACCCCAGATCACAATCCAGATCCAGGGAGGTTAAAGCAAGAGCAATTACCCCCCAAGACTGATTGCTGGATCTCCCTACAGTTCTCAGGCCAGGAGCTGGAGTGTCTCCTCAGTGGCTTCTAGCCCCCAGGGGAGGAAGCCGACGCGTTCCCCAAATACTGGTCCCAAAGTCCATAGGGCACTAACCTCTCACTTTGTCCTAGGCGTGTCTATGTTGATAATTCTGGAGTCGCCACAGCTGCTGCTGTTCTGGGGTCCCTCCAGCCGGCTGCTGGCCCGGCTGCCCTGGGGCTAAAACCACAAATCAGGCTAGCCTGTGCTCGTCTCCCCATGCACTGTGCTCGTGCTGCCGGCTCCCAGAGCACTGCGCTGGTCCTTTCTGCAGGGCTGTCCTCAGCAGGAGGTTAGCTCCTCTGTGTAGTTCTGTGGGTGCTGGGGCTCCAGAAGTTGTTCAAAGTCCCCTTTTACATAGTTTGGAGGTAATCTGGGGGGAGAGTGGCTTGGACTCGCTGTTTCTATTCCGCCATCTTGGCTCCACCTCTCCCTAATCACTTCTAGTCCTTTTCCAGAATAGTTCCACAGGGCATGAGATTGTGGAGCATTTCTCTGCTTCTTGCTGCCTTCTATAGTTGAAGCCTTCCCACATTTCTTTTACCTAAAATTCTAGGGCTTAAGATGCTGCTCTTTGAGAAAGACAAAGATCCAAAATACCCAGGCATCTGAATAGGGAAGAAAACCTGTAACAATTTTGGCTCCCCTAAAAACTTCTCTCCATCATAAGAAGATTCCTTACCCCAAGTTCCAAGTCCTTTGGAAAACCAAACAGTGCCACCTACATAGTGTCTACAAACTTATACATATATATATAAACATATATATGCATGTATATACATATATGTATATATGTATGTATGTGTATATATACACACATGTAAACGTATGTACATATGTATGTGTGTACATGCATACACTCTATATGTGTACATTACATATGTTTTGGCAGGTTTTATTGTATTATAAAATTTTAAAAATTTTGGTCAATGACATAAACGTTTGCTAAAAGAAAAAAAACTGCAGCAAACTAATATGTCTTTTATTCTAGGACTTCAAGACAGGCTTCCATTTTTCTTTTAGGAAAAAAGGAACTAATTATTCTGACTGAGAAAAAAATATGCTAATATAATTTTATATTATATATGTGTGTATGTATGTGTGAACACATATGACTCCCTGTATAATGATAGATTGTTAAACTGCATTTTTAGAAACTGCCCTTCTGATAAACTTCCAAGGATCCTTTAGATACAAGGCCCTTTAATTTTTCAACCCCAATATTCCTTTTGGCTCCCATGCAAATAATGAGGGAGAGAAAAAGGTGCTGAAATATACACCAAACTGAGGAGGCAAAGGCCTTACCTTCTTCTTATATAGCACATCCCTTGACTCATTCTTGCCTTTATTTTATGAATGCCACCATACAAAGGGATTATGGCAAAGACATAGAATTCTGCACACAGAATTTAGTGAATTAGTGAACCTTCTCACCAATAACTAAAGAGAGTAAAGTATTAATAGCAGAGATGGTCACCAAATAATATTATTATTATTTCCCTTTTTATTCCCTTTGAATTTAACTATGTGCTTAAAGTGGTAATATTTTCCCCTTCTTAATTCAAAACAAATTTTCCTTTGTTTATTCAAATTACAGGCTTTCCTTGGAGTCACTATAGCATAAAGAATATAAGTTATGGGTTTTGGTTTTGGGGGTTTTTTTACGGGGGGGGAGGGGTGAGAGGTTTGTAGCAAACTTGCATCTTTTTTTACTTCCTAGGACAAATTTTCTTAATCTGTTATCCCAATGAAATTTGCCTAAACATCCCCAATATTTTTTTAAAAAGTGTCTTAATGAGATTTATACTAGTTTTCAATGGACTCATTGATAACAAATCTCCTGGACCTTCTTTTACTTTAGACAGCACCTTTTTTTTTTGAAGACACAGGGTTTATAATGTACCACAGGATAGTGATGTCAGCAATAAGAAGATTCTTTTTTTTTCTCATTTTATTTTAAGCAACAAAATGTATTACCCAGTATATTAATAAACATATTTAAGCCTCTTAGATGGAGCCCACTTAATATGGACATGCCAACTTAAGACCAAATAACATACATTAAAAAAAAAGATCATTGGAAGTAAATATTAAATTTAGCATTTATCCAAAATAAAAGACTGAGGAATGACAGTCAATTTTCAAATATATAAAGCATAGATTAGGATGACAAGTCACCAAATACAAAACTGGAAGAAGAAGAAAGAAGGAGGAGGAAGAGGAGGAGGAGGAGGAAGAAGAAGAAAAAGAAGAAGAAGAAGAAGAAGAAGAAGAAGAAGAAGAAGAAGAAGAAGAAGAAGAAGAAGAAGAAGAAGAAGAAGAAGAAGAAGAAGAAAGAGAAGAAGAAAAGAAAGAGAAGGAGAAGAAGACAGCAGCAGGAGGAGGAGAAAGACAAAGAGGAAGAAAGGAGCTGAATTAAAAGCTTAACTAATGAACTTCAGTCCTTACCTTTCAGGTTGACATTTGAAGCCATAATGGGCAGTGTTTCCCAAGGGGAACACCAAATCCCATCTCCCAGGTCTAATAAAAGGAATAATTCAACTGACTTTCAGAGAACAACATGAACCTTATCTCAGATTTTGAAGAGGGCTTATTCTGGGGAAGGATCAGGCAGGAAACTCTTGGCTATTGTTTCACTTTTCCTGCAGCCTTTCAGAAAATCAATGTTATTTTATTCACACTGCTTGATAGGTTCATAGACTTAGAGCTAGAAGCAGATTTATGATTCATCTGAACCATGACTCTGCAAACTAGGGCCCTTGGATCAAATCTGGCCCTGCCACCTACCGTACAGCCTGTGAGGTAAGATAGATTTTTGCATGGTAGTTTGTTGACCCCTAATATGGACTCTGTGTCCAAAGTATGTAGGAGTTAACTTTAACTAGCTCAAGCCAATTGTTAAATTTTCAGCATGTGAATTTATCCTTCAGAAATTAGCAATAGTCAATAGATCAAATCTTAATTTATCATTTTGTTGAATGTCTAGAAGAGTTAAGAAAATGATAATAATACAGATTAAATTTGAAAAGTGGATGCATACATCAACTCCCAACACCAGACAGGTTGTTAAACATTTACTGGTGTATCCCTATACTGCCCAATAAGCATTGCTTGAGCTCACCAGGAATGCAGTAGAAAGCTCAGGGCATGAAGTGTAGGATAAACATAGAAATAATAATAATAACAATAGTATGATGAAAAAGATGATGATGATAACTGACATCAATATAGTTCTTTAAGGTTTGCAAAGTGTTTTATATCCATTATCTTATTTGAGCCTGACAACACTCCCACCTGCATGTTACAAAAGAAAAAAAGAAATGCAGTGGGGTTAAGTGACTTGCCTGAGGTCACACAGATTATTATTCTTTGAACACCATGTTAATGGATTTTAACTAACGTTAGTCTGTTATCAACATAAAAATAATATTATGAACAAAGAAAACTGCAGGAAGAAAGATAGAATTGAGATATAAGTCCCTGGTTATGGTGAAAAGTTTTGTTTTTAATTTTGGCTTGCAATTTCAATTAAATTTCTTCTTATTTGCTGAAAGTAATGTTGCTTTACCTTTTGTTCCAGGCACATAGCAACCATTTAGTAAATGTTTTTGGTTTACTGATTGATTGAAGTCCAGAAGTGATACTTTCACTGGAAAAAAATTAGGGAGGGGTAGGGGAAGAAAGGATGCCAACTTTAAAAGTGGGCAAATAACTTAACACTTAACACCACTGCAACAGATCACGAACATGCAATACCAACAGTCAGAAAGGAAATATTTACAATAGACAACAGGTAACATACTCCAAGATCACAGGTCCTGAGTAGCAATTGTTTCTCCACAGCAGTCATAAAATACTTTTTAAAATATCAAGCACATTAAAATATAGACATTCAACATATCAAAAACAAAAATAATTGTGGCCAACTAATTGAGATAACTTCAACTGAGTTACAGTCTCCAAACCACCCCCCCCCACAAAAATCAATATGTTGGGGTGGCTAGGTGGTGCACTGAATAGAGCACCAGGCCTGGAGTCAGGAGGACCTGAGTTCAAATCCAGCCTCAGGTACTTAACACAAAAAACTAGTCCTGTGGCCTTGGGCAAGTCACTTAACCCCAATTGCCCCCTATCTTCTGCCCTCCAAAAAGAAAAAATAATAATAATAATTTTTAAAAATAAATATGTCTATATGTAAAAAGTAAAGTAATTCAAAATAACTACAAAACACATAAAATATTTTAGTCAGTCTACCAAAGCATGCTTAATACTTGTAGAGATTTAATTACAAAGTGAACCTTAAATAAAGAACAACTTAAATGGTTGAATGAACATTCAGTGTTCATTTCTAGGCTGTGGGAACATAATAAAAATGCTATAAGCAAAGTTAACTTATGGGTTCAATGTTATAGCAATCAAAATGCTAAAGGATTACTGTACAGGGCTCAATAAAAATAATCATAAAATTTATTTTAAAAAATAGAACATCAAGGGAAATAATGAGAAAAGTATTACTTGAAGGGAAATATTACTTCTACACCTCAAACTATATTATGAACCACCAGTCAACAATACAATTTGTTACTAGTTTAAAAAGAGAAAAGTAGATCAATGGAGCAGACTAGACAAGGGAGAAATAGAAGTAATGGAACTCAATAACTCTGTGTTCAATTATCCTAAAAGCATTAATTACTTAAGAAAGAACAAGAATTATTTTTAATGACTTAGGAAAGACAAGGATTACTGGGAAAATTGAAATGAAGTCTGGCAGAATTAGGTCTAGATAAATAATTTATACTATATTTTCAACAAATTGAAGAAGCGTATCTGACCAGAAAGGCACTTAGCACATTGCCTGGTACTTAGTAGGTATTTAATAAATACTTGTTGGTTGGAATATTTTGGATCATTATTATTAAAAAATTAGAAAAGAAACAGATTGTATACATTACATAGACATGTGCAGGAAATGAATTTATAAACAAAGGATAGAAGCAACTCCAAAAAATTTAAAAAGAATTAATTTTGATTACATAGCATTTAAATTTTTTCACAAAAGAAGTATGAGAATTGGCATGAGAAGAAATGTAATTCACTGGTGGAAAAAATCTTTTTATCGAATATTTAGGATGAGGGTTTGGTATCCAAGATATATGGAGAACTAATAAATATATGACTAAAAGTCATTCCCCAGCAGGTCAAATAGGTCAAAAGATAGGAACACACTGTTTTCAAAAGAAAAAAACATAAGAACTACGAATTTATAAAAGAATGCTTCAAATCACGAACAATAAAAGAAATGAAAATTAAAACAACCCTGAGGCTTCACCTCACATTCTGCAATTTGGCAAAGATGACAAAGGATGGGTTGTGGAAGGACAGGAACACTAATGCATTATTGATAAGGCCATGAATTAATAGGATCACTCCAGAAAGCAATTTGAAATTATGCAAATAAAGCAGCTAAAATTTCCATGCCCTTTGAACCACAGATTTCATTACTGAACTAAAACCCCCAAGAAAGCCATTGATAAAAAGAAAATTCCTATCTACATCAAAATTTTTAGAACAGCATTTTTTGTGATAGCAAAGAATTGGAAACAAAGTAGATGCCAACCAGTTGGGGAATGGCCGAACAAATTGTAATTCATGAATTTAATGGAATATTATTGTGTTGTAGGAAATGATGGATGTAGTGAGGAAAGTAATCTTGAGTATTTCTTATTCCTATATTTGAAGTGGAAGAAATAGGGGCATGGAGCAAAATAAATATGGAAAACAAAGGGTATATGCTTATTTTAAGCACAATTCTGCTGTCCCTTCTTGAAAATGCTGGATTGTGAGTCAGTAGACAAGGACATGTTCAAATCTTAACTCTGTTTTTGTTGTGTGTGTGTTTTGTTTTGTTTACCATAAGAACATTTATTTTCAATGAACATACTTATTCTACAAAACAAGAAGATTGATTGTTTTTTGATTCAGAATCTAGTGCTTTTTACTTTCCTTTTCTACCTCTAATCCTCACATCCAGAAGCTCCCTTTTATGAACTAAGAAGGCATTCAAGTCATCCCTTGAAGTACACTTGCCTTGGGTATTTGGCACAGGTTTTTCTTGGCTACTAAAATGTAAGGTAGAACTGAAAGTAGGATTATGTCTTGAATCAACTCCTTAATGTCTTCTTCTGCATCTAGCATAAAGTAAAGCACTCGGCTATATGGCAGAGTCAAAGGAAGACTTGAGTCCAGAGTGAAAGGATCTGGATCTACATCTTATTCCTTTCCCTCTCTGTGTGACTTGGGATAAGCCATGACCTTACTATACATAACATTCTTTTTTTTCCCCAAATGCTTTATTAACTTCTGGTTTACATCATTCATTTCCTACAGATTTTGAGTTATAATTTTTTCCCCATTTTCCCCCTACCCACCACCCCAGAGTAGCAGTCCCACAGGATATCCCCTCATCCAGTCTGCTCTCTCCCATATCTTCTCCCATACCCCCTCTGACTTTCCAGTAGGGCACAATGGATCTATATGCCTCAGTTTCCCAGCTACATGTAAGATAATATTAATAATAATTATATACATATATATATATATTTTAAAACATTTTATTTTAAAACTTCAATTTCCAGATTCATTCCCTTCCTCCATTGTCACCCACTCTGTCTGGGAAGATAAGCAATTCAGGATATGTTGTGCATGTGTAGCTATGCAAAACATTACCATAGCAGATATATTGTAAAAGACTGACTATATTTCCCTCCCTCCTATCCCACCTCCCACTAGGTCTATTCCCTACTTTGATCCTGTCCCTTTTCAAAGGTGGGTGCTTCCAACTTCCCTCCCCCCCAGCCTGCCCTCCCATCCATCATTAGCCCTCTCATCCCCTTCCCCCCTACTCTCCTGTAGGGTGAGATATACTATTTAGTATGTATGTCATTCTCTCCTTGATCCAAATTCAATGAGAATAAGGTTTTGCCTTTTTGTCTTCCTGTTCCTCCCCTCCATTGTAACCATTTTCCCTTGCCTCTTCTATATGAGATAGTTTACCCCATTCTGTCTCTCCCCATCTCCTCTTATTATGCCTCTCTCTCACCTCTTAATTTCACCTTTTAAGTATCATCCCTTCCTATTAAATTCAACCTGTGCCCTCTATCTGTGTACACCTATAAGATATATAAATGTATTCACATATGTATTCATATGCCCATATACCCTTCTTCAACTATTTTCATACTGAGAAAGATTTCATCAGTTACAGTTATTATTTTTCCATGTAAATAGTTCAACTTTAATAAGTTCCTTATGATTTCTTTTCCCCGATTACCTTCTCAAGCATCTCTTGCTTCTTGTGTCTGAATGTCAAATTTTCTATTCAACTCTGGTTTTTTCCTCAAGAATGCTTGAAAGTCCTCTATTCCACTGAATGACCATATTTTCCCCTGAAACATGATACCCAGTTTTGCTGGGTATGTGATTCTTGGTTTTAATCCCAGCTTCTTTGCCCTCTGGAATATCATATTCTATGCCCTTCGATCCCTCAGTGTAGAAGCTACCAGATCCTGTGTTATCCTGATTGTGTTTCTACAATACTGAAATTGTTTCTTCCTGCCTGCTTGCAATATTTTCTTCTTGATCTGGGAATTCTGGAACCTGGCCATAATATTCCTAGGAGTTTTCTTTTTGGGATCTTTTTCAGGAGGTGATCTGTGGGTTCTCTCAACCTCTATTTTGCCCTCTGGTTCTAAAACATCAGGGCAATTTTGCTTGAGAATTTCTTGAAGGATGATTTCTAGGTTCTTTCTTTGATCATGGCTTTCAGGTAGTCCAATAATTTTTAAATTGTCTCTCCTGGATCTATTTTCCAGGTCAGTGGTTTTTCCCATGAGATATTTCACATTGCCTTCTAATTCTTTCATTTGTTTGGATCTGTTTAACAGCATCTTGTTTTCTCATAAAGCCACTAGCTTCCATTTGCTCCAATCTAATTCTGAAGGAATTATTCTCCTCTGTGAGCTTTTGAGATTCTTTTTTCATCTGGCAAATTCAGCTTTTTAAGGAATTCTTCTCCTCTTTGCCTTTTTGAACCTCTTTTGCCATTTGATTTAGTCTATTTTTTTAAAATGTTCTTTAATTAAACAAATGCTTTATTAATTTCTGGTTTACATCATTCATTTCCACCAGATTATGAGTTACATTTTCCCCCCATTTTTCCCATTCTGTGGGTGCTGGGGCTCCAGAAGTTGTTCAGAGTCCCCTTTTACATAGTTTGGAGGGAATCTGGGGGAAGAGTGACTTGGATGAGTTGTTTTTACTCTGCCATCTTTGCTCCACCCCCCCCCCTTAGTCTATTTTTTAAGGTGTTATTTTCCTCAGTCAGGCTGTTGATTCTCATTTCATACTTTTCTTGCATCTTTCCCATTTCTCTTTCCAATTTTCCCCCACTTCTCTTATCTGCTTCTTAAGGCCTCTATGGCCTGTAACTAGCTAATAGTTTCATTTGGGGCTTTTGGTGCAGGAATACTGACCTCCCAGTCCTCTTCCTGTTCCATGCTTCAATCCTTTTTGCCCCCAAAATAGGAATCTAATGTTGAATTTTTCTATTTATTTTGTTTCCTTTGCCTAGGCATGTTACCACTAAATTACTTGATTTTGGGGTTTGTTGCCTCAGTAGGACTCTACCACCAGACAGGGGAGCTTCCTTCCCAAACACTGGGGTTTTCTCAGCTGCCAAATTATTATTTGGGTGCCCTCTCTGAAGCTTCCACACACTCTGGCAAGCTGGTCACACACCCCAAGATCTCCATCCTAGACCACAATCCAGATCTGAGAAGGTTAAAGCAAGAGCGATTACTCCCCCAAGACTGATTGCTGGTCTCCCTACAGTCTGAAGACCAGGAACTGAAGCTGCAACATGGCTTCACTGGGGCTAATCAGAGGCTTCTTGCCCCCAGGGAAAAGAGGCAGACATGCTCTCCCAACCAGTCCCAAAATCCATACTGCACTGACCTCTCACCTTGTCTGTGGCATCTATGTGTTGGTAATTCTGGAAACGCCACAACTGCTGGTGTTCTGGTGTCCCTCCAGCCGGCTGCTGGTCCAGCCACCCTGGGGCTAAAACCTCTGGCTCACAGGGGCCTGGGCTGGGCTCCCAGAATGTTGTGCTGGCCGCTGCCTGCCTGGCTGCTGGGCTGACTTCAGTGGGAGGTTAGCTTCTCTGTGTCATTTTGTGGGTTCTGGAGCTCCAGAGTATGTTCAGAGTCCTCTTTTACAAAAATTGGAAGTGGTGCGGGCTTGAGCGCTGGGGAAGTGCTGTTTCTACTCTGCCATCTTGGCTCCGCCCCCAAGTCTTAACTTTGTAAGCTAAATGAAAAATGAATCAGAAGCATTTGTTAAGTGCTTACTATTTGCCAGGCACTGTGTGAATTTCTGGGAAGGGTGGAGGGACAAGGAGAAAGTATGTGGAAAACATACAGAAAGTCAGAGAGTTCCTATCTTCAAGGAACTTCCATTCCAGATTGGGGAAAACAACATATTCATGAGAGTGGTAAGTAAGCAGAGAACTATGTTTGGGCTTAGAAAAACATAGGAATGATGAGTTGAATCATATGGCAATTGATAGATATGATCTTTCCAGAAATGAATGCTGATCTGATCACTGTATCTATAGTTAGAAAGTGGACAGGAGAAGAGCTGGGAGGGACGGTGCTTAGGAAATCTCACTTGTTAGTAACCCAGAGTCTCAGGGTGGGAATTTAGTGTTGTATGGGAGGTTCAGAGTAGAATCAAAGGACACAATATGAAGATGAGCCAGAACAGTGTGCTAGCATCTGGAGCAATTCAAATTTACTACTTGTGTGATGCTCAATAAATTATTTAACCTCTTGGAGCCTCAGGTACCTAAACTGGAAAACTAGGTTGGACTAGATAACCTCTGAGGTCCCTTTCAGTTGGAATCGTAATAATAACAATAGCTGGCATTTACATCATTTCTTTTGATCCTCTCAGTAACTCTTTGAGGAAGGTGCAATTATTATCCCCCTTTTTCACATGAGAAAGCTGAGGCTGAATGATTTGCCCAGGATCATAAAGTTAAATTTCTTAGGTAAGATTTGAATTCAGTTCTTCCCAGCTACATATCTACATTGTTGTTGTTCATCCTTCATTTTCAAAGAGGACAAATGACATCACAATGTAATGGATGATATCTTGACTTGTGAATTGGATTTAAGTCAGGTAGAGTTACACAAAGTCCTCAGCCTCCCTTTCTTTTCCAGTGTCATTGATACTCAGTGGCTAGACAAAAAGCAAGAAAACTGGTTATAGGGGCGGCTAGGTGGTACAGTGAACAGAGCACCGACCCTGGAGTCAGGAAGACCTGAGTTCAAATCCAGCCTCAGACACTTAACACTTACTAGCCTTGTGACCTTGGGCAAGTCACTTAACCCCATTTATCCTGCCTCCCCCCCCTCCATAAAAAGCAAAAACAGAAAAAGAAAGAAAGAAAACTGGTTATAACTTTAGATGCAGTGGATGACCTTGGCATTTTCAATGTCTGACCAAGCTCTAAGAGCTCCACAACTCCTGCTTCAGCCACTTTCATGGTTCTCATTGTTCTCATCCACTCATTCCTCTGCAAGAAGTCTTCACATGCTTGGAGTAGACATTCCCCCTAACTCACTGAGAGTCTTGAGGCTATAGGTTACCCTCAACCTGCTTTGGACCATCTGCTGATAGGGTTATCCTGGGGTGTGGCTGCTCTACATGTTACAACTTCTTGGAGCCACAGGTGAGAGTTGAGTGAAGGTGGGCACCAAAGGAGGAAGAGCAGCTCTGAAAAAGTTGTGGCAGGACCTTACACCAAAACATGTCTCACACCTTCCTGCCAGTCCTTCCTTAGCACCCCATACTCAAGCTTCGACATCACAGTGCCTCACTAAACCTATGATCTCATAAGAGATTCTTTTATTAGAGGGATCATGGAATTGAACCCTTGGACAATTTCTAAAGTTTCCAAAAATATTTTTATTTTTTTTCCTCAGATATTAAAAAAATCCATCCATCTTATATTACAAACTTCTCTTTTCCTCAAGTAGAAGATTCATCAAAATCTCTCTCTACAATCCACTCACTCCATATAATTATCTTTAAAGTTAAACTCTCCATAAAAATTCTTTGAAAACACCAGAATCATTCTTATTTCTTCTAAGGAGAAGGAATGAACATGTTTAGGATACACTCAGAATTGGAAGACTAGGAAATATAGCTCTCTACTAATATAGTCTAAGATGGTATTAGTTTTTTTTTTTCCTGAATAAGAAGTTTCTTTATGTCTGCACCTTTGGAATTTCCAAAATCAGGGTGGTGGGATGGTGAGGGGTTTTAGACTATGCCACCAGGGTAGCAGTTCTTTATAAACCCAGCTTTGTTCTCCTCCAGTGTCTCCTCTTGGAGTTGTATCTGATCTTATTGCCAGTTTTCATTCGGATCCACTGAAGAATGGGACGATTTTGTTTCTGCTTCTTTGCAAGGAACCTCTTGATCCTGAAAGTCTTGTGGGAAGACATTGTGAAGTCTCAGCAGGGCAGCCAGAAAACAGCAAAACCCAGGTTCCAGCGGCAGCAAAGTCCAAGTCTTACGGCAGAAAGCTGCTCAGCGTCACCCACAACTGCTCGCAAACCAAACAGGAAGAACAGTATTAGTTTTTTAAAGTATTTGCCATATCACACTGTTGTCAACTAGAAACCTTTAGGCCTTTTTCACATGCTCTGTTTTCCAGCCATATCTCCATCATACTTTCCTAGTGTAGCTTTTTAAAAAAAAATAATTTAGGTGTATGACTTTACATTTATCTCCATTATATGTTATTTTGGAGCATCTAAGTGGCTGAATGGATAGAACACTGTGCATGGAGTCAGCAAGATCCAAGTTCAAATCCAGCCTCAGATACTTACCAGTTATGTGACCCTGGGCAAAGCATTTAATCCTGTTTGTCTCAGTTTCCTTAGATGGGGTCGTGAAGAGATAGACATGACTAGAATGACTCAGCAACAATACCATGCATCTCCAAGATCAGGGTTGGGGCAACTGGGTGACTCAGAGGGTGGAGTACCAGGTCTGGAATTAGGGGTATTCATGTTCCTGAGTTCAAATCTGGCTTCAGACACTTACTAGCTGTGTGACTGTGGTCAAGTCATTTAACCCTGTTTGCTTCAGTTTCTTCATCTGTAAAATGAGCTGGAGAAGGAAATGGCAAACCACTCCAGTATCTTTGCCAAGAAAACTCCAAATAGGCTCATGAAGGGTCAGACATGACTGAAGAACAACTGAACACCAACAATGTTACTTTTTGAGCTTTATCCAACTATTCTATCCTGTTAAGCTGTTGTGGGTCCCCAGTCTGACAGATGACATGTTAGCTTTGTGTCTTCTATGCACATGGTACAATGGAAAGAAAACTGCTCTGGAGCTGGAGGACCTAAGTTCAAATCCTGCCTCTGATGCTGATTACCTATGTGACCTTGGATAAGTCATTTAATTTCCATGGGCTTCCATTTCCTCATGTATAAAATGAAGAAGTTAGGCTTGAGGGTCTCCAAGGTCCCTTCCAGCTCTAAATCTGTGATCTTATTATGTACATAATTCTATGCCTTCATCCAAACCATTGTTCAACATGTTGAACAAAAGAGAATCTAGGTAGAGCTCTGGGGAACTCTACTGGGGACATCGATTGAGGCTGATGTCCTCTCTGGGTCTAGTCAATCAACCAGTTCCAAATACACTTAACTATTCTATGATTCAATCTGTATTCCCATACTTTTTGCACTAGGATATCATGAGAGATAAAGTACCTTGTTGAAATCCAGGCATAATATGCTCGTGCTATTGCATAATCTGATAACCCAGGTTTAAAAAATTTGAAATTAGATCAGACTCTTATACTTTATTCTTAATTAGTCCACATTGGATCTTAATGGTTGCTTCCTATTTAATATTTACCAAATGAGCCCTAAATCACCCCTTCTAGAAAGAGTACTGGCTCTAAATTCAGAGGATCTGAGTTTAAATTCTACTTCTCATACTCACAATCTATGTATAATAAGTTCATTTTCCTCATCTGCATAAAGCAGAGATCTGGGATCTATGATCCTATGATCTATGAAGTGGTGTAAAAAGTTTACCTTCTTCCATTCTTTGAAAACTGGTACATGATTTGTCTGTCTCCAGTCCAACAGAGCCTCTCACATTCTCCAGGAATCCTCAAAAAAGAATTCTGCTTTGGAATTTCAGATGCCATCAAATCTGCTTCCAGTTAATCCCTGATTTGATCAATTAAGTTCTGTTCAAAACATGCTGTAGCTTTCTTAACGCCAAATTTTTGTAGGCTGCTTTGAGGGCTTCACAAAGTCTATCCATCATCAGCTTCCCTTTTTCTTCATGATAATGAGGATAGATGTGAGGAGCAAAATCTACAAAAGCCAGGATGGAGGTTCTGTTCTTCTGAGCAGAAAGTAGCATTAAGCCAAATTCCCATCTGCTAACAGTTAACAAAGGATTTTCTACCACAGTACAATAAAACATGACAGTTGTCACATGCCTAAGGCCTTGACACAAAAACCTATCCTGGTATTAAAGAACTTAATAGGCTTTAAAATTTGAGGCTTTTAAAGTTGACATATTTGCTTCATTTTCAAATCTGACAGATCCCTCAGAAGCAAAGAAGATAAAAAAGAACAGAGTGACCACAAAGACAATGCCAGACTTAACAATATGAGTACACCTTATGGCATTGCTCGGAGGAAAATATTTTGTAAATTTTTAAGTCATTTCAATCACGTCCATTTCTTCATAACCACATTTGAAGTTTTCTTAGCAAAGATACTGGGATACTTTACCGTGTCCTTCTCTAGCTCATTTTATAGATGAGAAAACCGAGACAAGCAGAGTTAAGTGACTTGCCCAGGGTCACACAACTACTAAGTGTCTGAGACTGGATTTGAATTTAGGTCTTCTTGACTCAAGACCTGGTGTTCTATCTACTATAACACCTATACTGTAATTATTATTCTTTTTATTCCCATCTTATATTGAAGATCATTAAGTCAAAAAGCATTTATTAGCACTTAATATGTGCCAGGAACTAGGCCAAGCATTGAAAATTCAGAAAAAGACAAAAAACAGACTGCCTTTAAGGAGCATATATTTTAATGAGCAAGACATTTTTTAAGTGACTAGGTATTAATGAGATAGAACAGAATGGGGATACCATCAGACAAGAAGACTCTAATAAGCTGGGGGACCTAGAAAATCTTCCTTCAGAAAGTAAGACTCAAACTGAGTTTCATAAGAAGCCAGAGAAGCTAGGGAGGTGAATATTTCAGTAATATAGGACAGCAGAGGCACAGAGATTTGAGATGGACTGCAAGTGAGCCACTATAAGGGATCTCAGAGTTCATGAAGGGAAGTAGGATGGAAGAATAATCAAAAAGTAGGAAAAGGATGAGTTATAAAGAGCTTTAAATGCTAAACAGGGGGCTTTATATTTCTTCCTGGAGGTAACTGAAAGTCAGTGGAGTAGGAAAGGGTAATGTGGTCATATGGAGCCAAGGGAAGATTGGAGTGAATATAGACTTGATGCAGTAAGTCTAGTTACAAGCCTATTACAATAGTCCAGGAGAAAGAACTGATCCTGGAACAGGTTGCTACCCTGATATAATTGTTTTCCATTCAAATGTTAGGGGTGTCTTGAATGACATGGTTGCTTTTCAGACTATTACTGTTTGACAATAGTGACACTGTTAATGATGGTAGTAGTGAGAAGAACTACGGTCTAGTGGAAAAGAATTTGAGAGTAGGGGTCAGGAAACCTGAGTCCAAATTTCTGCTCTTCTACATATTAGATTTAAAGGTTCAGTTTTCTTAATTGTGAATGGCAACCATAGTTTTACTACCTATCTCACAGATTTGTAAGAAAAGTACCATATAAAGCTTTGAGTGTTAGAAATAGGAGGGGTATGTTTACTTAGTGAGTTGTCTTCATGATCATATTTTAGGGGAATTTGTCAGGCTCTTGATAAATACTTCTTGAATTGAAAATAGCTCTCCTATTCATTTTGTTCTAGGATTGAAAAAGGGCAAATGTTCATCTGACTTTCAAAAATGGAAACAAGGCAGAATATGAAAATTATTGGCTGGAGAGAGTGATTTTAATTTCTAGCAAAATTCTAAAATGTATTAAAAGAATCATTTGGGAGTTCCTAGAATAGAAGACAGTTCCTCTCCAAGCTATCACAGAAGCTCACTCCAGTCCTGGAATTCACACAGTAGTTTCACCAGCTTTCCCTGTAGCCTCTTCTTCTTAGTGGACAGCTCCCCCCCAGAAGCCTTCATTCTTCTGCAAGCCTCACCCCCAACCTTTTCTACCTTCTTTCCCCCATCCCCAAGATTTTCAATTTCCTTTTATATGTTGCCTTATTTCTGTTAGAATGTAAGCTCTTTCAGGGCAGGGACCATTTTTCTACTTGTATTTATATTCTCTGCAGTTAGCACAGTGTTTGACACCTAGTGAGTGTTTAATAAATGTGAGTTAACTAGCTGGCAAACAATGCTAACATAAGAGTCAGTATGGCTTTCTCTCTAGAACATATACCATGTGAATTAATTTTCTTTTTTGACACAATACACTAACAGATTAAGGGGATGCCAAGGATACCTAGATAGATTTCAGCAGTATATTTGACAAAGTCTTTCATATTATCCTTTTGGACAAGGCAGTAAGATATGAGCATGATGAAAGTACAGTTAGATAGGTACAAATAGTAGCCACCAATAGGTTGATAAACTGGAGGGATATCTCCAGTGGAGCTCCCTTGGGTGTCAGTCCTTTACCCTGTGCTGTCCAACACTTGTCTTTTTACTCTTTTTTTATTTCAATTTTAATTTTTAATTCAATTTTATTTCATTTTCAATTCTAAATTATTTCTCATCTTTCTCCCCTCCTCTTCCCATTGAGAAGGCAAGAAAAACAAAGTCATTATGAATGTGTATAGTCATGAAGAGAGAAAGAAAAGAAAAGAAGGAAAGAAGGAAGGAGGAAGAAAGAGAGAAAGAGAAGAAAATGTGCTTTAATCTGCATTTTGAGTTCATCAACTCTATCTGGAAAAGGAAAGAACTTTTTTTCATCGTGAATTCCTTGGAAATGAATTGGCCATTGGTTTGATCAGAGTTCCAAGGTCTTTCAAAGTTGATTATCTTTACAATATTGCTATCTCACTGTTTTTCACATGCAACACTTCAGGCCCTTCCACCAGCAGTCCCTTTTTTCTTGAGTATATTCCTCCTTGCCTGATAGTCTCCCCTATTTCCTTCAGGACTTAGCTTAGGTACCATCTTCTTCATAGGGCTACTCCTGCTGCTGGCACATCAACCCCAGCAGACTCCTAAGATTACATTGCATGTATTTTGAATAAACCTACATATGTTACCTATTGTTTCCCCCATTAAAGTGTAAGCTCTTGGAAGGAAGGAACTGTTTCATTTTTGTCTCTGTATCCCTAGCAACTAGCATGGCCCTAGAAAACACATAGAAAAAGGCACTTAAAAAACACTTGTTGATTGATTGGCTGGTGAATGATAACAACTAATATATTTACCCATGGGGCAAACACTTACTCTTTAATAAGGGATAACATCTTAATCCAAATAAATGGATTTCTAGTGGTTACATTATAGGCCCCAAGAAAGATGGGAGGAATGCCCCTAAAGTCACCCTTAAATTGCACTAATGAGGCAGAGAATACTTGGAAAGGACTTTGGAGATAAAGTCATTGCTAAACCAAGAATGATCTCATTATTTCAAAGACTATAGCTCTGTTTGGTTGTTATTTTATCCTCTGACAAAGAGGAGTGCTAGGGTTGTTTTTTCCCCCTCAAGCTCATTTCCTACTGTTCTTTCTTCAGAGGAGATATGAAACAGCTGAGCACTATTCAGCTAGGGACTCTTCATTTACTCCAAGATAACTGTCCAGCACCCCCCTTAGATGCCTCTCCTCTGAGCCAACTATTGTCAAGTCCTTTGACCTAGACTCATAAATCCCATTCCCAGCCCTTAATCATTTTCATTCCTGTTCTCTGGATCCATTGCTGTCTTTTTCTAACCCTCTTAAAACGAAAATGCGCAGTTGAACACTAATCCAATGTAAGGGTATTCAGCTTTTGCCAAGCCTTTTATAGCCTTTATAGGCTACTCTCTGTCATGTGAACATTGTAATATGGATTCCTCAGGATATAGAAGCTCACTTTCTCATTGGGTCAGTAGCAAAGACTCAATAGGGTGATGGTGAACTCCCTTCCACCTGGAGCACTGTCTTGAAAGATGTGAGGAAAAAAAAAAGATCTGATTTTAACAAGACTTCTTTGCCCTTTGATGGTCACAAGAAGACTTTCAATGTCCCAGAATTTCAGATAGGAGAATTACCACCCACACGTCATCCTCCCTCTTCTCCTTTGGCCCTGAGTTGTATGCCAGGTTCTTTCTCAATTAGTGATCTGAGCTTTGAGCAGAGCTCCTTATGTACTGTTACACAGCTGCTGCATTCCTATCCAGATGCTGGATGAAGCAAGCACTAAATATAGCTTTCAAAGCATGCTGAGAATCCTTCAGGAGTAAATATACCACATATCTGGACAAAACTTTTATAGACACTAAGAATCAATATCCATCGTTTAAAGTTTCATTTTTTTCTCTTTTTGGAGGTGTATGTATGGGGGGAGGGGAGGGAGAAGTATAGTCTGTAACTGTGATTTTATCTGTGCGGTTTAACAACACTTTTTCTAGCTTATAACCTTTTAGATTGCCTGGGGCACTAAGAGATGATTTTTTTTTTGATGGTCACAAGGTTAGCAGGTGATACAATAATAAAGAGCACCACCAGCTCTTGGGGAAGTGGACCTGGATTCAAATTCCCCTTCTGCCTCCTACTAACTGTATGACCTTGAGCAAGTCACTTAATCTCCCTAGGCCTCTGTTTCCTCATGGATAAAGTGAGGGCGTTGGGGCAGATGACTGCTGAGGCCTTTTATTTAGCTATAATGCTATTTCTCACAGCCTGGATTTGAACTCAGGTCTTTCAGACCTTTCTATTATGTTCCATTGTTTGTCTTCTGACTTTTGCCCCATTATAAAGAAATTTATTTCGTTACCATAGGCAGAATTTATCTCCATGTTGTCTGTTATCAAACTTTCGAACTGACCAAAGCAAAAAGTAGTCATGAATCCCAAATCCTAATGCAATTTCCTTTTCCAACTGAATAAATTTTCTATAAAACAAAATCAATTTAGCATACTCCCACAAGTAAGATAAAGCATGTCCCCCCAAACAGCTCCTGTTTTGAATTTAGATTTTTTTGTACTTAAATGGAAACAAAAAAGGCAGAAGTATTCTGAAGTCAAAACAGAAATGGAATTTCCATTTCCCATCCACATCATAAATGAGATCATTCCACAATGATGACTGCTTGCAAATGACTTTGAAATGAGTACTTTCAGACAGAATCAGCGGCCAGGGTCCAACTCAAGGAAGACAGACTGTTTTCTGCTGTATTCATTACATACATTCTGTGGATTTACAAGTCTATCAGAAACAGTGTGTAGGCTAGCAAAACATATGGCCAAGTCTTTGTGGAAGCTATGAATAAATATACCAAAACCATTGGCCAACCATCCTCCCAATAAATTGGCAGAAAGAAAACAAGAATGACTCTTTGTTCCAACAACTGGGAATACACCCCATTCATTGGAAAAGGCAATAATATTTTATGATTTTGACGACATCAGAACCAAAACTTCAGAGTTTGGAAATCCTTTGGCAAAAGCCTCCAGTCTTCCAATAGGACATCCTTCAGAATTTATTCTGAATAAATTCTAATTCCCAGAGCCTTTCCAACCCCACCTGTAACTTAACTAAAGCAGGAGGCCCATTTGTTTGGCTTTCTTTGACTTCTTATCACTAAAAGTCACCAACCTGTTGCAGCTGTTTCTTGTTGACCTTTAAGGCAAAAGAGATTTTTATCAAAGCCTGTGAAAGAGCATTGTGTAACATTCCACGCCAGCCAGGATGGCATCAGGCACTGGGAGAGAGGTTGGTCAGGGATTCAGAGCTGTGCGGCATCTGTGGGGCTGAAACCAAGTGCAGAACTCAAGCTGGGACTCATTATATCAGTGAAGTTAATGAAACCACAAAACTCAGGAGGCTGGTGCTGTCTGCGACCCCATGCCTTGACACGGATGAATGTGCATGTTGCTGCCACCAAGGCATCTCTTGCCTAGAGTCTGTTTTGCTTTAGTGACACCTCCAGTCCCTGGAAACCGTGCTTATATTAGAGAACTTTTTGTCTGAAGACATCCCTGGCAATGGGTCAGGGAGGGCAGGGGTGTTATAACTTGAGTTGCATCACTCGGAAAAAAGTGGGGAAAATATGTATATATGTGCATATATGTGTGTATATATAAAATATATATACATGTATGTGTGTAAGATGTGTGTATACATACACATATACATACACACATATACATGTATATGTGTGTATGCATATGCATGTGTGTATGTATGTATGTGTAAGGATGGATGGATAGATAGATAGATAGATAGATAGATAGATAGATAGATAGATAGATATTACCTGAGCTCTTTCTTTCTCCTTCTCTGTCTCTGTCTCTCTGACTGTCTCTCTCTGTCCATATCTGTGTCTGTCTGTCTCTCCCTCTGTCTCTTTCTCTTCCCCCTCTCCCCATATGCCCAGCATCACATACTATAAAGTTGAACAACCATGCCCAGAATTCTCGAGGAAAATAAAATTATAGTTATACACAGAGCTATAACTAGGAATTCCCTCACCTAAGACAAGAACACTGGCAAGGTGAAAGGGTGGGGGGAGGAATTCAGCTGGGGAACTGAGGACAGTTGAATTTTAGGTGCAATTGTGCTAGTAGCTGTGCTCCTCCAAGGAATTCAGAACCTACTCCTGGGAGTGTTAAGAGGAAAAATGAGCCCCAGAATCCAGAGTGAATGAGGTGGCCATGTGCCAATGTGGGCTGGTTATTGCCACAGTGAGGAAAGATCTATCTGCAGCATGGTAGCACCCTAGAGCAAAGCCCCATTTGTTCCCTGCTACTTATAACTCTGGATATATATCATTTTCCCACTCTGAAGCCAATAATATAGGCAGTGGATGGAGAGTTGGGCTTGGAGCCAGATAGACCTAAGTCCAAGTCCTGTTTCTGGCACTTAATACTTCTGTGACCCTCAGAAACCCTCTAGGACTGATCCATAGACCTATTATTTTGTCAGGGATAATGGAAGGAGTTCCATACCAGGTATTTCCCACACTCAGAGCTGTAGGTCAGGGCCATGGGCCACAAGGGCTTTATCCTTAGAGCTGAAGGGGAACATGCTTTCATCTGGGAAGGTAACACTTCCTTCCTTCCTTCCCCATCACTTTCCTCTATGAGTTTGTGGAGAATAATCCCCACTCCCTCTTGCAGCCCTTCCCCTCAGGATCCATGCTGCCACTTTCCCAGGGGCCTGCCTTCCTCCTCCCCTCCAACTACTTTGGGAGTATAAGTAAACCTCTTAATGGGAGATGGAAAGGGGAGAGGGGAAAGGCTGAGCTAGAGTGCAACTGCTACCCACTACACTCCCACACCCCTGGGATCGTCCTTGAGTCACCATTCCACCCCAACTCCAGGCAAAATGATCACCAGTTAAGGCTCAAACCACACTAATAAGTGTTCACTCCTTAAATTTAAAGTTGTCCTCAGGTGGCAGAGTAAATATGCAGTCACAATATGTGCATATCTAATGCTGCCTTATTTTGTGCAAGGTAGAAAGAAGATTAATAGGAGAATAAAACATAAAATCAAATGAAAATAAAAGGTAAGGAAAAATCATTCAGGAAGCATTCATCGTAGATCATCAAGCCTTAGATTTCAAGCAGAAAAGTATTTGAGAGATCATCAAATCTAACCAACTCTCCTCATTTTATAGATAGAGAATATGAACATGAAGAAGTGAATGACTTGTCCAAAGACACGCAGGTGGTAGACCCTTTTGCCAGTTTACTATGAGACCTCCCTTTTGTGTGAGTGTGTGTGTCTGTGTGTGTGTGTGTGTGTGTGTCTGTGTGTGTATGAGAGATAGAGAGACAGAGAGACAGACAAGACAGAGAGAGGGAGACAGACAAAGAAAGGGGGGGAGAGGAAAAAGGAGAGGTAGAGACAGACAGAGACAGACAGAGACAGGGACAGACAGAGACAGAGACAGAGGGAGAGGGAAGAGGAGAGGAAGAGAGAGAGAGAGAGGGAGACAGACAGACTCAGAGAGAGAGAGGGAGACAGAGAGGGAGTGGGGAGGAGGGGGGGGTGGGAGAGGGAGGAAGGGAGAGGAAGAGGGAGACAGACAGAGAGGGAGATAGAGACAGAGACAGAAAGAGAGAGGGGATGGGGGAAGGGCAGGTTGAAATGAAATAGAAAAAGAAAACAAGCAAGTAAAGACAGAAAGAACATTTCAGGAAAATGAAATGAGAGCAAGAAAAAAGGTCTCTCTTGTCTCTTCAAAGACTTCGTTTTCTCCCACAATCTCCCAGCAGCCACCCCACCATCCACTGGAAGCCTTTTCAGACATGTGACTCTTGTGGGTATTTTCCTTATCAATCTGCTAGTGGTAAGGCTTGAGGAGCCTGTACAATTTATGGTGGGATTTCTAAATGACTAGAGAGAGAGAACTCAGAATAATGTAAAACGGTGGGTGTTTGTAGGTTCCCAAGGGTGTCCTCCTCACCCGAGGAGTTAGCTCAGACTGCCTCAGTCTCAGACTTGGACTGAAAAACCAGAGCAAGAACTCCACATGGGTAAAACCAGAGCTCGCAAGGTATGTTAGGGCCACACTGTACACTCCTGCCCGGCTGTTGGCCCTCAACATGGGCAGCTAGGTGGGGTAGTGGGTAAAGCAGAAAGATCAAGCTGGAGTCTAGCCTCAGACTAGCTGTGTGACCCTGAACAAACTGTAAACTGGGGATAATAATAGTAAGTATTTCCCTGGTTACTGTGAGGATCATATGAGGTCATATGGGGTTCAATCGTATCCTACTCTTCATGAGCCCACTTGGAGATTTCTTGGCAAAGATACTGGAGTGGTTTGCCACTTCCTTCTCCTTTTCCCATTTAACAAATGAGGAAACTGAGGCAAACAGGGTTAAAAGACTGGCCCAGGGTCACACACTAGTGTCCGTGGCCATATTTGAACTCAGATCTTCCTAATTCCTGCACTCTATCTGCTGTGCCACCTAGCTGCCCATATAAATGCTTGTTCCCTATAGAAGACTGTTTTCTTCCTTTGCAGATGGATGCTGATGTGTAGGAGAGGTGAGTTCATACCATTTTATATTGTAGAGTGAAAGAAAGAAAGAAAGAAAGAAAGAAAGAAAGAAAGAAAGAAAGAAAGAAAGAAAGAAAGGAAGGAAGGAAGGAAGGAAGGAAGGAAGGAAGGAAGGAAGGAAGGAAGGAAGGAAGGAAGGAAGGAAGGAGGGAAAGGAAGGAAGAGAGAGAAAGAAAGAGAAAGAGAGAAAGGAGAGAAGGAAAGAAAGAGAGAAGGAAAGAGAGAAAGAAAGAGAAAGAAAGGGAGGAAGGAAGGAAGGAAGGAAGGAAGGAAGGAAGGAAGGAAGGAAGGAAGGAAGGAAGGAAAGGAAGGAAGGAAGAGAGAGAAAGAAAGAGAAAGAGAGAAAGAAAGAAAGAGAGAAGGAAAGAGAGAAAGAGAGAGAGAAAGAGAAAGAGAAAGAAAGGGAGGAAGGAAGGAAGGAAGGAAGGAAGGAAGGAAGGAAGGAAGGAAGGAAGGAAGGAAGGAAGGGAAACCTGAAGAAAATAATTATGTATGTATTTGCATTCCTCATGTTTTCTAAAGAATGGGTTTTATTCCTATTATAATTACCAGATAGAATTATGCCCCCCGCCCCAAATATGCTTTCCTTGTATTGTCCGTCTTTAAGTCCAGGCACAACTAAGTAGAAAAAGTTGCAGAATTTTCTGGAGAGTTTCAGCAAACAAGATCCAGAATTTTAGGGATTTCATGAAGGGGCCCTACTTCTAGCTAGTTACTTTAAAAAAAAAAAAGGAAAGCAAAGAAATGGATTCTCTCCCTCTATGCTCTTCCATATCTAATAAAGATTTTGCCATAAACAAATGTCTTCAGTCTTCCCTATAGACTCATTGCTGGTACATCAGACAGAATATTGCCTTCAGTTATGAGATATGCACTTGTCTCATACTACTTCCTCCACTGGGCAAGCAATTAAATTATTTAACCTCTTTGTGCTTCCCTGGGACTAACCTCTTAATTAAAGATTTCAGTGACCTTGAGTAAGTCACCTGAGCTTTCTTCTGTCTCAATTTTCTTATTTGTAGAATGAAGGGAGTGAACTAGATGGCCCAGATAGCTACTAGATACCTACCCAGTAGATACCTACCAGCTTCAAATAAATAATCTCTGAAGAATGAGAGATGAGGGCTGGATATTAGTGATTTTTTTTTGCTTTTGATTTCCTGCTCCAGTAGCCATGACTTCCTTCTATTGTTTTCTAAAATGGGTTTGGCTTCTAGGATAACTTAGAAATTGAGTAATTGTAGGACCTTGGACCAGTTACTTATCCTCCCTTTGCCTCAGTTTCTTCATTTTTAAAATGAGGTAATTGGACTAGTGGTCTCTAAGGGCCCTTTCAGCATTAAATTTGTGATGCTGTGGCTCTTCTCCTCCACCCTATCCTTTCCATCTGCTTTTCAAAAGTTGGTTCACAAGTGTACAGGTTCCTAAACTCCGGACAATACATGCATTATTTGTAACCAGAAGCTTTATCATTCATCCCTTCAAGTCAATCTTGACTTTGACTCTTTTATCTAAATCTGTTTGCTGACTTGGTGCCTTTCCCTAAATCCTTCTGTTTATGTCCTAGTATCTCCACCACCAATCCTGCTACATACATCACTCTTGATTTCTTAAAAAGAAATCTTTGTTTTAAATGAATTCTGTACTAATAAAAGAAATACTTATAATAATGACAACTCACATTTATGTTTCAAGTTACATGTTTTATTGTATTTGATAACAACAACCCTTAAAGACAGGTGTTTTTTTGTGGCCATTTTTAAAAATGAAGAAACAGAGGCAGAGAAAGGTTAAGGGAGTTGCCTAGGGTCACACAGGCAGACATATTTTCCACAACTACCATTATTATAAACTGTATACCCAACTCATAGGTGAGAAAGGAAAAAATACATGGGAAATGCCACGGATTTTCTTGGGACTTGGATTTCCTAATCCATATCAAAGACCATGATTTTGAATGCTGTGTACCATTCCTAATGAATCTTCTAGGTCCCCAGTAAATACTCATTTAAACAATAGGGGCATTCAAAACTTCTTGTTTTCATCATCAGGGTCCTCTTCCTCCCCATCTCTGTCAGTTAATATCGTCTCCTCCTACTCCTCCAGTACTTAGTCCTCCTCATATTTCTACTTAGTTCCTATTTTAATACTTTCTTCCAGACTGCATTTGGGGCCAAGAATTCCCTCAGTCTACCCTTTCCCTCAGCTAATGATGCCTCCTCCCTTCTCGCCTTGCCCATTAGTCAGTAGAGCTTTTTGGCTACTGGGTCATGTCAGATTTCTCAGACTCATTTCTCTTTCTGAAAGAAAGAAAAAAAAAGAAAAGAAAAATGATTCATAGAACTTGACTCTGGGCACTGGAAAGTCAGGCTTCACCGATAGAGAAGGCAGCAAAAAAGATCCAGCAGAACTGTGAATGGCATTTCAGCTTTTACCTGTTGGTTTTCCAGCAGTTAGTGGAAATTATTGTGAAGGAACTCAAGAAAGAATTTGGCCCGTTCAGGTCAGAAACAACAGCAAAAATGATTCACTATATTGAAAAAAAAATGAAGGGAAGCAATATTACAAGTTCAGCTACTGGTAGGACTCACTCATTCATTTATTTGTTCATTTATTCATTCAAGATCTAATGGTCTCTTTGGGAAAAGCCCATTCCAAAAACATTACTCCAAATGGTTCTTCTGTCATCTGATTTATGTGAAATGTACTTAGTAACTAACTTCAAAAGGCAGATTCTTAAGGAAACTTTATTAAGCCCAAGAAAGGGGAAAGAGTAGGGTCCAATCACTTTGCCAATTTGGATACCAAAATTTGGAAGAGTAGAAAAGAAACAGAGGGTCAGGGGAACAGAGATGTGTAGGTGTATACTTTGAAAGTTATCATTTTCACATTTGTTACTTTCAAGGAGCTAATTGATGTGATCCATTTTTTCAAAGACAAAAAACTGAATTGACTACTACAAATATAGCTCAGAACATCCATTTCCCTTTGTGTATTTATAATTTAAAGCCTTTAACCTATCAAAATTAACATTTTATGTGGCTGTAAAGAAACACATACATTTTGTATGTAAGTTTCGGGCTTGGTTGTTTTGTTGTTGTTATTGGTTTTTTGTTTGTTGTTTTTAACAGCACAGTGAAAGGATCATTTAACAGGGAGAAAGGAAGATGTGGGTTTAAATCCCTTCTCAAGTTACTAGCTCTGTGAACTGGCAAAGTCTTTTTTTCTTTTTGAGCCTCATTTTCTCATCTGTAATACTGGGATAATAACAGCATCTACCTCATAGGCCTGTTGGGAGGAACAAGGCTGCCCAGCAGCATATTCTCTTGTCCAGCTAAGGTACTACACCCTAAGAGAAACAAGCTCAGAAGAGCCACAGGTCCAGCAGAGATACTGTGCCTTGTGAAGAACATCAGAGTGGCTCATTGTGAATTTCATAAGGACCATATAGAGAGTGAGGGAATATCCAAGCCCTTTGGAAGTGGAGTTGTGAGATGCCTTGTGCATGTCTTACTGCTATTGTGCTCTTCATGCCCTCTCCTCGCCCCCCCCTCCTGGAATCTAGGTGTGTTGTTGAAGACTAAACCCCCATGAACCTGGGATGTACTTTATGATTACTATCCTTCCTATGTCAGTTGACTAAGTTTGCTAAAATTCTGAGTCTGTTGGCTGATTGGGGGAAGCACACTGGTGGGGGCTTCTAAGCTAACATTTGAAAGGATTGTCACCCATAGGGTTGCACCTAGAATCCTAGGAGTAGTAATAGCCACCCCTCTGGAGACCCACCCTGCCAGTGGGAGTATGAGTTAGACAAATGAGCCCTGAAAGGGGGTTGTAAGTGCCTTGCAAACCTTAAAGCTCCATATGAATGTGAGTTGTTATTAAAAGAAGCAATCTAAAACAGAAGAGTTTGCTTTCAACACTGCTTAAAAGATTCCCTACCTTGGACCAACAAGTGTCAATAGATAAATTTGCAAATGTTAGTCAAGAGAATTAAGGGACACTTTAAAAGATACCTATTGGAGCCTGACAAAACCCACAGCCTATCTGTTATGAATAGCCCTTTCTACCTGTCCTTGACTATGCTATGGCTCCCTTGAAAGACCAGAGTGGCAGGGTGTGCCTGTTCAGCCTTCTGTTCAGCTCCAGATGGAATTATCTCTTTGAAAGCAAATCTTTTGAACAGAAAATGTCATATCATTTGTCGTTCCTCTTTGCCAATACATACACAGAGTATTTTTTTTTTATTCTGTAACTCAACTTGCTTTCCTATTGGTGATCTGAAGGGTGTGTGCACCATGATGGAGGGGTACAGATAAGCTTTTGTTTTCATTCTAGTTCCTGAATGGCATGCATCATTACTTATCTGGGCAACAACAAATCAAGTTGTGATCTTGCCGAAATAATCCCTTCAGATCTCACTCATTTACTCACTCCTCTCTATGAGACATAAGGCCTTGGCACAGGACACTGCATTTCAATTCCCAATAGGAAACTAATTCATTTCCAATATGTTTATTTGATTTGAAACAAAACATTCACCACTCCCACCTTCTATTTTGTGAGAGATGAATCCTTTCTCTTCATGTTTTGTTCTCAGTTTCTTTCCCACCACATTTCTATTCTAACAAAGGTCTACTGGTTCTAAAGACTTTCTTTTGTACTCTGGTTATTACATAAAAAGCTTTAGTCCTATGAAGAGTTTAATGTGTACAAGACATGGTCCCTGCCCCTAAGCACTCTGGTAGAGAAGAGACATAAACCTATATTGATATAGGCAAACCCTAAACCCAACCCTTCCATGAGTGTAAGTCTGGTAAGAGCAGAGAATGTTTTGGTTTTAATCTTTGTATTCCCATCTGATATCTAAAGCTTTATAAATTTGTCAGTTGGTAGAATTTCCCCACCAGAAAGCTCCTTGGGGACTATAATTACTTTCTTCATGTTCCCAGTACTTTGTACAGTACACAGTATATGGTAGGCACATAAGATACGTTTGTTTACTTGACTGAGCACAAAGCAGTACTTAATTGCTTATTAATTTGAAATGGAATTGAATTGAGAAATTTCATGTACATTCTCTTTATTTTCTATGAAAGAAAGAAAAAAGAATTAGATGAAGAAATAAAAGTTCTAGGCCAGGTCAAAACAATATCTAAGGGTCTTTCAGGCTCTAATATTCAATGATTCTAAACCATACATTTAGAGGTACTTATAAAAATGTGAAGTAATGCTTAGCTGTGGTGAAGTGGATAAAGCACTAGGCCTGGAGCCAAGAAGACTCATCTTCCTGGGTTCAAATCCATCCTCAGATACTTACTGGCTGGATGACCCTGGGCAAGTCACTTAACTCAATTTGTCTCAGTTCCTCAACTGTGAAAGGAACTGGAGAAGGAGATGGCAAACCACTCCAGTATCTTTGCCAAGAAAATTCCAAATGGAGTCACAAAGAGTCAGATGTAGCTGAAACGACTGAGAAACAACAACAGTGCAGACTCTTGAGCTGCCATGTGATACAGGAAAGAGGGCTGGACTTGGCTTTAGGAAAAACTGTGTGACCATGGGCAAGTCACACCTACACTCAAGTTTCCCATCTAATGATTCCTATAGTACCCACTTCACAGAACCATTGCAAGGTTCCCTTGCAATTGGAAATCAGCAATTAGCTTTAATCAAAGTGCTTCCAAAACTTTATAGCATGTCCATTAGTATCCCATTTGCAGTAAGCTAAGGCAAAGATCTTTCAAAAAAATCATGTTGCTATTTAATCTCTACAACTAAGTAACTGATACAGAAGTAAAGCACGCTCCTTGGGAAGGAAGGGCAGCCAGCTGGGTTTAGAGTTGGAGGAACTAGGTTTGAATCCTATCCCTGACACTTATGAACCTCGGGCAGGTCTGGCCCTCAGTTTCCTCATCTATAAAATGGGGAAGTTGGAATAGATAATCTTTAAACTATTGAGATCTTGGGGCTTAGAGTTAGAAGTGAGCTTAACTGCCATCAGGTCTAATACTCCCATTTTACAAATGAGAAGAGTAAACCACATAGAGGTTAAGTGACTTGTCCGGGGTCACACAGATAGTGACTGAGACCAATTTTGAACTCAGGTATTCCTGACTCTGATGCTATCTAGTCCCTCCCAGTTTTAAATCTAGGGTCCTATAATTAATGAAGAGAAGGATGTGTCTTACATATAAGTGGAATTGAATTATACTGTTTTCAACTTGGAAGACAGCCTAGAGGTCATCTAATATGGCTTCTAGCTAACAAGAACATCTTCAGGAGACTCGGATTTTATCTGCTATAAACGTGTACTTAAGATTTCTGTTTAAGTCTCTTCTCTACCAGAGTCCTTAGGGGCAGGGACCATGTCTTATACATTTTAAAGCTTCGTAGAGCTTAGCTTTTTATGCAATAAACACAACAATTAATTGTTGTTAAAGGAATAAACATAATTACATAAGGTAACTTAAGGACATAGTGCAAAAATATTTTTCTCCATTCATACAATTACAGATTTGCAGATCCTTAGATAATTAGAGCGGTAATGAGCTTTAATGATTAACTAATCCAAACCCCTCATTTACAGGTGTACAAAGTAAGACCTAGAAAGAGATAAAATCACTTGCCTGAAATCATATAGCTAGGAATTCTCTAATTTGGCAGGACCCAGCATGTTGGTATTTTGGGGTCTCCAGAGCAACCCTAACCCTCTTAGTGGGTAACCTCTTCACTTGGGCAAGTCACTTAACCCCAACTGCCCAGGCTTCCCCCTTCCAAAAAAGAGAAAAAAGAAAATCTCATTATTCAACCCAGGTATAATCCCAATTTTATTAATTTTATTATTTTGTTTTCCAAATAACCTTCCTCCCCTGCAAGCACTCAGGTTAACAATAATGTAAACATATAAAAATTTTATTTATTCCACAAAAAATTCAGAAAGAACTCATATCCAATGAAGTCCATTAGATCAAGGGTTTTCTGTGTCATGAACCTCTTTGGAAGAACAACAAAACCTATGGAGCCCCTCTCATGATGTTTTTAAATTATTTAAGGAGGTACTAAATTTCAGTCAGAGGTTAGTGAAAATAGATGCATTTTTTCCCCTTTCGGTTCATATCCATGTTCCATTTAAGAACCCCTGCTGTAGACAGCCCTCCAAAAAAGTCCATTTCTTCCTTTTATAGAGGGTATTAAGCAATCCCCACTTTGAGCAGGTCCCTCATTCTCTTGATTTATCATACCAGTGTGGTTCAAGGTACCTGGAAAGCCATAACTCTCCATAGTACATGTGATACCTTGCTATTCTAGTCTCTTGCTCTCTGCCCTAGCTATCTACCATGTTGCTTTCATTGAAGTTCTATCTTTCTTGTCTCTTTCATTCATCAAGGTTCCATCACCATTGCCTTTATCTGTCATCAAGGTTCTGTCTTTATACAGAAGATATGGGGATATAGCATCCTTCAGCTCAGGTCTCTCTCCAGGTCTTCATGTACCACCCTACTCCCCTTTGCATCTAGTGTTGACTCCTGTCTTTAGTTCATTGCTCTGCTACCTCCAGGCTATGTGGTTCTACTTCCAACTTACATCTTCTGTCAGTAGCCTATGGTCTCCCTTATGTGGAAGCAGCTCTTCTCTTGTATATGTACCCTGGGAATATTACATGCATAATGGAGAAGTTCATCTCATTCTTCTTGGCACAAGCCAGCTACAGTAATTTTAACGTTATAACTCTTCCTTTCTTGGAACCATAGCATCATAGAAATGGGAAAGGCACCTAAATAAGTCAAAACAGAGATTCTCAACCTTTTTTGTGCCATAGGCCCAGTTGGCAGTCCAATGAAGCCTATGGACTCCTCAAGAATAATGTTCTTGAATGCATAAAATAAAATACAAAGTAACACTTATGTTAAAATATATTTAAAATTATATTAAACTACAGTTATCAAAATAGTTCTTATTTCAGGTTAAGAACACTTGAGTTAGGTGGTCTATCCCTTAAAAATTCTATTCTCTTGCTTTACCTATTTCTCTCTCTGGATTAGTTTGTTGAAGCATATTCACTAACAAATTGTCATAGCTAGCTCTGCCCTTTACTTGTAATTCTAGCTACCATCTGGTACCTAGTCTTTCTAACTTCAAAGTGAGGCAAAATCTTTCCTGGAGCCCATCTGCAGTATAAGAGTATCATATTCCAATAAATAGTAGCTCTAGGTTTGTTTTGTTTTATTATTTTTTTTTATTCTGAGCTTAAACATTTAAAAAGGATCATTTCCATATTCAAATTAGAATACAAAATAGAATTAAATATGAAATTATGAATCTCTATTTACAGCTTGTTTTTATAAAGTATATAATAAATTAAATTCATTACTTTCGAAACTGTCCTGCATATCTGTGCACCTTTTTGAAACACCTTCTATATTTCTTTATTTACTTTTTTTAACAAGAAAAATATTTCCCTCAAAAACAACAGGTCATTTCCACCTATTGTAAAAGGAGGGCTTTTCCCCCTCACATAAACAATTTAGCTTTAAATGATGTGATCATTCTGTTATTTCTCAAACTTAAGAGCAGTTTTATAATCGATTGAATATGAAGTCACTTATAAGATGTGGGTGACAAGCAGAGCCCCATTTCTGTTCTCCTTTACTTGTAATTCTATTATTATTGTCTTTGAATTATGACAACCATTTTGTTTTTTAATTGACCTCCAATGAAATAGTCCTGGGAGGGATCCCACTTTGAGTCAATTTAGATCAATAAATATTCATTCAGCACCTAATATGTGTAAGACAAGTAGGGATAAAAGGATAAAAACTAAAGAGCTCCTTTCCTCAAGGAAAAATAAATAGATAGATAGATAGATAGATAGATAGATAGATAGACAGATGATAGAGATGTAGATATATATTTGTATGTGTATAAATACATATATGTACATATATAGTATATAATTAAGGTATTAAAAGACACTATACTATCTGGATACATAAAATTAAGTTGAATTAAAATGTTAAAAGACAATATATTCAACCTATACATTGTATACATTGTAACACTTCAATTCAATTATTTAAAAAATGACAATGGTAAGAGCACCCAAACAGAGATTATCAGGAATCTGACATAGGGATATGGATCGTCAAAGAGAAAAGGACACAAGAGAGTTCTCAAAACAAATTCTACTCAAAGGGTAATATTATAAATCTGATGACACCCTGCAATAGCTTTAAAGGCTTTGTATATATGGTACCAGGATTTCTGGTCTTCTGCTGCTATTTTAATTCATAATTGAATTCTGAATAAGACTGGGAAATCTTTTTACAATTTATGGGAGTGTTGGCCACTATCTTGAAAGTGATAGGGTGAACTAGTTGCCCTCTTGTGGAACAGCTGAACTTGCCCTTTTGATTCCATAATTTAAAATCATAACAATGGGCTCCTTGGTTCAATTTGGAAATTCTCATGTATAAGCTCAGCTGCCAGCCTTGGTCATATAGCTTAATGGGGGAAAAAAAAGTATGTGTAACAAAACAAAGAGATTTTATGAGACCCTGTTTCCCTCATCTTCTTTATAGAACTTATAAGGATGGGTGTGGACTATTTTAAACAGAAGTGGCAGCTAGTTAACCCCTCTGAAGGTAGTCCAAAAAGATCACAAGAAGAAGTTAATTTTTATGCCTATTTATTTTCTGAAAGTTAAGAATAAAATGCAGTTTTCCACCTTCAAGATTTCCTCTGAAAACAGAACCATTGCAGATCATAGACTGTCAGCTTATAAAACAAATGCCATAGCATCAATTTTCTTCTTTTATCTTTGGTTCATTATTTAAAAAGTCATTTCATCCAAAGACAATTAACAACTAAATGCCAAAGAACTGTCTAATAAATCAGAAAAGAGAAGAAAGCTGCTTTAAAACCTAGATTTAAAAAATGACAAAAAAGATTCAGAATGAAATAAAAAACATGTGAATGTTAGACATTTAACCTAACCTGAAATTTATAATGACTATTATGATTAGTTGGGATATAACATAACAAGTAAAGATGTGTGTATATATTTAGGTTTCTAACACCTATTAAAATAGAGAGGGAAGGGGCAAGAGATGGAGAGGGGAAGAGGCAGGGACAAAAAGAAGGTGAAGAAAGTGAAGGAGAAAAAAGAAAGAAAAGAAAAGGAAGGGAGGAAGAAAAGAAGGGAGATGACAAATAGGATAAGAGAGAGACAGAGAGAGAGACAGAGACAGAGAGAGAGAGAGAGAGAGAGAGAGAGAGAGAGAGAGAGAGAGAGAGTTCAACTTTACATAATTTTGTGTACCCACTTTCCCCCAAAGACATTGTGAACATTGGTGGGAAAGTACAACCCAAACTTAGGGTTAGACTATTATAATTTTATTATTCCTATTCTTTCCATCTTTCTACTGTTGACAAAATTCTCTTTCTAAAAATATAAAGACACACTCTTCATCTCACATGAGGCAGAAAAAAATGCAGTGATTTCTGCACATGCCCTTCCCTCTTCAAAAAGGAGTAGGCTAAGGAGTTAGGAAGAGCTGATTTGATGATGCCCATAGTGATGCTATCTTGGAAATTCTACTTGTACAAAAGGACAACTTTCCCATCTAGTGATCAACTTCTGTTGAATGAAAAGGAAAAGAGGAAAAAGGATAACAGAGGGGAAGGGACTGAAGTAAAAGGTAAGGGAGGGGAGAGGAGGGAAGAAGAAATGGCTCAATATCTGGAGCAGTCAATGGTTAGTATTACTAGTGGCAAGGAAAGTGGACCCCTCCTCCAAATCTACTCCCCTCAGTGATGGATTCAGGGCCCTGGCTGGAATGATACCCAATGCCTTGGGGCTCGAGGTTATTCCCATAACTATCCAGTTCAGAGTTCTGGTCTATCTCCACTGGGTAACTGGGTAGTACAACGAATAGCATGCCAGGCCTGGAGTCAAGAAGACTCTCTTTCCCAAGTTCAAATCTGGTCTCAAACACATATTAGCTGTTTTACCCATGGCATGTCACGTCACCTGTTTGCCTCAGTTTCCTCTTCTGTAAAATGAGCTGGAGAAGAAAATGGCAAACTACTCCAGTCTCTTTGCCAAGAAAACCCCAAACAGAGTCATGAAGAGTCAGACCTGAATGAAAGACAACTAAACAACTATCTCAAATGGCATCTGAGGGGAGGCGGTGATAGTATATTGACTTGTCTGGCATATACTACCTCCCGTCTCTTCCTCAGGGTGCCTCGATGCTTTCCTGTCCTCTCACGTATCAGCCTTCAATTCCCTTTACACTTTCTACAATCCAACTATACTTTTTCTGAATATATATATATATGTATATATATATATATATATATATATATATATATATATATAAATATATATATATTATACACACACACATATATTCACACGCACAGAATATACTTATTTACGCAAATATCTCTCCCCTGATAGAATGTAAGCATAATGAGAAAAAAGACTTTCAGTTTGTTTCAAAGTTCATTTCAGACTACCTCTTCTAGACCTACACTATACAGCCTCTGATCCCACCCCCAGCTGCTAGTGCCCTCCCTCTCTAACTCCCTTATATTTAACAACCTTGGAGTATTTCTAATTATTCCATAAATATGTATTTGACATATACTTACATACGTATACAATGTCTCCCTTGATATATAAGCTCCTTGATGAGAAGGGCTATTTCATTTTTGTCTTTGAACCCTCAGAATTTAGTACAGTGTTTGGCACATAATAGGTACTTAATAAAATACTTATTGATTGATTATTTAAGGCCTTGACTCATTTCAGATGGTCTTCCACTGCTGGATGACAGTTTCCATTTTCTCTTACCACCTTCTTCTGAAATAGTTCATTAAAAAAAAATTCTCTAGCTGAAGGAAAAACAGAAAATACATTTCTCCCTCATTTCCCTCTCACCCCTAAATTTAATATGTGAGCAAAGGGATGTAAAGAAATGATCCAACTAACAGCTTGAAAGCATATTATTACACATTTTATTGGTTCCACCTGCTGAGAAATTGCTTTAAGGGAAATAATATTCTGCATAGGACTTCTTTCCCCACCACATGCCTTTCTAGAAAAATCCATCATTATACTTGTGAGGCATTATATATTTGCTTCTAATATAAAAGGGCCAAACTGCAGTAGTACGGATGGTCTTCACTGAATGTGCCTATGTGTTATACCATGGATAAAACTGTTTTAAGTATCTGCCATCACAATGAAAACATCTCCAACCAAGTCCCAGTTCATTCTCCTCCTTTTACCCCTCCACCACCTCCCACCCTGCTTCATCCTAAAAAGAAAATGAATCCTTCTATTCAAAGTGGTGTAGTGGATAGAACACCAGGACTGGAGTCAGGAAGACTTGAACTTCATGAGTTCAAATTTGGCCTCAAACACTTATTAGTTGTGTGATCCTGGGCAAGTCACTTTACTGTTTGCCTCAGTTTCTCATCTGTAAAATGAGCTGGGGAAGAAAACTACTCCAGTATCTTTGTCAAGAAAAACCCAAATACAGTCATGAAGAGGCTGAAATGACTGAATAACAATGGACTCCCTGCACTAGTGTACCATTATCCTCTCTGTCCCATTTCCTGGCCCCTGGTTCAGCTATGGTGACAATATCATACAGTGTCCACATGCCAAATGAGCCCTTCTCCTCCTCCAAGTGTCAAGAGCTGACAAAGCATGACAATTTCTATTGGTTCTAAAATCTTGGCCTGGGGAGAGGGGTGGAGCCAAGATGGCAGAGTAGAAACATCACTTCCAAGGTGTTCCCCCCCACACCACTTCCAAACTATGTAAAAAGGGGACTCTGAACAACTTCTGGAGCTCTAGCACCCACAGAACGACACAGAGAAACTAACCTCCCGCTGAGGACAGCCCAGCAGCCCTGCAGGGAGCAGCCAGTGCAGCACAGTGCAATGCTCTGGGAGCTGAGCCAAGGCCCGTGTGAGTCCTGGTTTTAGCCCCAGGGCAGCTGGGCCAGCAGCTGGCTGGAGGGACCCTAGAACACCAGCAGCTGTGACAATTCCAGAATTATCAACACAGATATGCCTAGGACAAAGTGAGAGGATAGTGCCCTATGGACTTTAGGACCAGTATTAAGGGAATGCGTTGGCTTCTTCCCCTGGGGGCAAGAAGCATCTGAGGAGCCTCAGCACAGAAGCCATTTTGCAGCTTCAGTGGCAGCTTCAGCTCCTGGTCTGCGAACTGTAGGGAGATCTGGCGATCCATGTGGGGGTTAATCGCTCTTGTTTTAACCTGCTTGGATCTGGATTGTGGTCTGGGGGAGGTCTGGGGCAGATATCCAGCTTGCCAGAGCATATGGAGGGTTTTCAGAGCCCACCCAACCTCCGGAAGTTGTGAAGACCCCACCATTAGGGACAGAAGCTCCCCCATCTGGGGAAAGAGTCTTACTGTGGCAACAAGCCCCAAGATCAAGTAATTAAGTGGCAACATGCCTAGGCAAAGGAAACAAAATAAACAGAAAAATGCAACATTAGACTCCTATTTTGGGGGCAAAGAGGATCGAAGCATGGAACAGGAGGAGGACTGTGAGGTCAGAAATCCTGTACCAAAAGCCCCAAATGAAAATATGAGCGGGTTATAGGCCATAGAGGACCTTAAGAAGGACTTTAAAAATCAAATAAGAGAAGTGGAGGAAAAATTGGGAAGAGAAATGAGAAAGATGCAAGAAAAGTATGAAATGAGAGTCAATAGCCTTACTGAGGAAAATAACACCTTAAAAAATAGACTAACTCAAATGGCAAAGGAGGCTCAAAAGGGCAATGAGGAGAAGAATGCCTTAAAAAGCTGAATTTACCAGATGGAAAAAGAATCTCAAAACCTCTTTGAGGAGATTCATTCTTTCAGAGTTAGACTGGAGCAAATGGAAGCTAGTGACTTTATAAGAAACCAAGATGCTGTTAAACAGATCCAAACAAATGAAAGAATAGAAGGCAATGTGAAATATCTCATGGGAAAAACCACTGACCTGGAAAATAGATCCAGGAGAGATAATTTTAAAATTATTGGACTACCTGAAAGTCATGATCAAAGAAAGAACCTAGAAATCATACTTCAAGAAATTCTGAAGGAAAACTGCCCTGATGTTTTAGACCAAGAGGGGGAAATAGGGGTTGAAAGAATCCACAGACCACCTCCTGAAAAAGATCCCAAAAAGAAAACTCCTAGGAATAATATAGCCAGGTTCCAGAATTCCCAGATCAAGGAGAAAATACTACAAGCAGCCAGGAAGAAACAATTTCAATATTGTGGAAACACAATCAGAATAGCCCAGGACCTGGCAGCTTCTACACTGAGGGATCAAAGGGCATGGAATATGATATTCTGCAGGGCAAAGGACCTGGGATTGAAACCAAGAATCACCTACCCAGCAAAACTGAGTATCTTGTTTCAGGGGAAAATATGATCATTCAATGGAATAGAGGACTTTCGAGCATTCTTGAGGAAAAAACAGAGTTGAATAGAAAATTTGACATCCAGACACAAGAAGCAAGAAGCAAGACACAAGACATAGAAAAACAATAACTGTGACTGACGAAACCTTCCGCATCATGAAAATAATTGAAGAAGGGTATAGGGGCATATGAATACATATGTGAATGTGTGCATATATGTTTACAAGTATACATGGATAGAGGGCACAGGTTGAATTTGGTGGGAAGGGATGATACTTAAGGGGTGAAGTTAAGAGGTGAGAGAGGAAAGTGGCAAGAGGAGATGGGGAGAGACAGGGTAGGGTAAACTATCTCATGTAGAAGAGGCAAGGGGAAGTAGTTGCAAGAGAGGGGAAGAATAGGAAGGCAAAAAGGCAAAACCATATTCTCATTGAATTTGGCCCAGGGAGAGAATCACATACATACTAAATGGGATATCTCACCCTGCAGGAGAGTAGGGGGAAGGGGGACGAGAGGGGGGATGATGGAGGGGAGGGCATTCTGGGGGGAGGGAAGGTTGGAAGTACACACTTTTGAAGAGGGACAGGATCAAAGTAGGGAATAGACAAGGTGGGGGGTGGGATGGGTGGGAGGGAAATATAAGCAGTCTTTTACAATATATCTATTATGGTAATGTTTTGTATAGACATACATGTATCACATGTACTGAATTGCTTTTCTTCCCAGAGGGAGTGGGTGACAAGGGAGGAAGGGAATGGATCCGAAATTTGAAGTTTTAAAATTAAATGTTTCAAAGGTATATAAATACTATTATAAATACTATTTTGCATGTAATTGAGAGATAAGATGTGCAGGAATTGGGGCACAGAGATTCACTTTGCCCTAATGGCAAATTTGAAGGGGGTATGGAAGAAGATATGGGAAAGAGCAGATTGGATGATGGGATATCTTGTGGGACTGCTATTTTGAGGTGGTGGGTAGGAAAAAAATGGGGAAAAATTGTAATTCAAAATCTGGCTGAAATGAATGATGTAAAGCAGAAGTTAATAAAGCATTTGTTAAAATTTTAAAAATAATTAAATTAAATAAAATTTTTTTAAAAAGAGTATTTGAGCAACTAAAAAACTAAATAAATAAATAAAATAAAATATTGGCCTGAAGTAAATGGGTTGGATTAGGAGTATTTAAAATAACTGAGGTTTTTTCCATGCCATGGTAGGTGGCAGAAATCAAGCATTCTCCCACCCATCCAGGACAGTGCCTCCTAGGAAAGGTAGAGGTGAAGTTACAAACAGTCTGTACAATTGCTACACTTATTAATCTACATACCAGAATGTGTACTCATTAAGATACGTATTCATTTAGATACACATACATGCAAAAACCTATTTATTAACAGGTCATGAAGAATACAGTAAATGAAAAAATATATTATTAAGTTCCATGCCCTGTCTAGAGTATATAATCTAGTTAAGAAAATTTTAAAAATTCTCTGGGCAAATCACTTTGAGGTTCTTGGGGAAAATTTCTTAGGTACCTGTGATTTTGTTAATCAAGGGAATTGGTGATAAGCAAATCCCTCTAGCAATATAGATGGGGACCTGCTCTTCAATTTATAATCTCAGAGGAGTCATTAACTTTTTTTGTATAATTATCCCCTTTAGCAATCTTATGAAATTGATGAATCCCTTCTCAGAATAATACTTCTAAATGCATAAATGTTTTTTTTTAAAGCAATTGGGGTTAAGTAACTTGCTCAAGATTATATGGCCAGTCATAATTTATGTGTGGGTGCTCATTTTCTGAGGCTGGATCCGATCTCAGGTCATCCCAACTCCAAGGCCAGCACTCTTACTCACTGTGCCACCTAGCTGCCCCTAAATGCATAAATTTTTAAAAATAGAATTACAAAAGAAACCAAATATTAGTGAAAATGAAGATATAAAATTTTTTCTATCCATATTCAAACTGGATTCCTATCCAAATCTATCTATGGCCCCCAGCTTAGGGAGTTTTCTAGGACACAGAGAGGTTAAGTGACTTTCCTAGGGTCACAGAGCCATTAGGTATCAGATGCAAGATGTGAACCCATAAATCTGAACCTATCAGAAGTCTGATCCTTAGCCACTATACCACATGGTCTTGAATAGGTTATCATAAAATGATGAGGTATAGGGTTAGGGGTGCTCAAGACCCCTAAATACCAACACACAGGGTCCTGCCAAATGAATTTGACTCAAGTCTTCTCTCAGCCAAAGAAAAGCAAAGTTTATTAAAAGTTTGCCATATTGGGTAGACTCTTAAGGAGGCTCAGTATCTGTAAGGTTTGTATTGGACAAGTGGGCTCATATTGGACACAGAGCAAGTCTAGAAAATTCCATGGCACTCTCACACCACATGGAGACAGGATGGGGTCTTATATACAGAAAGATAATGGGAGGAATCTAGGAATGGTCTAGAGAAGTTAGGGGAGGATCTTCAGGAGGAGTTAATGAGGTCAGACTCCAGTAAATGAGTGAAATTGCTGGAGGCTACCTAGAGATGACAAACAATGGTGGGATAGTCCAGACAATGGTGGGATAGTCCAGTCCAGTGGGTGTAACAGTTGAGGATCAAGGGCAGGGGCTAGCTGGATAATGGAGGGCCAAGCTAGTAACAAAGGTTTGGGCAGAGCCACAAAGAAAGGCTTATGGCCTCATGCAAATGCCTCATCAAATGGGAAGATTCAATAAGAGTTCAAGGGGGTTCCCAGAGCCTGTACCTCATCAGTCTCTTACTGTATATATATATATGTGTGTGTGTGTGTGTGTGTGTGTGTGTGTGTGTGTGTGTGTGTGTGTGTGCATGTATGTATTATATGTATAATCATAAGCTTATATATTATATGTATGTGTGTATATATACATATACACATAATTCTTATATTTTGATCCACCTTGTGATTTCATTAGCTTAACACAATGCCTGGTGCATAGTAGGTACTTAATAAATGTTTATTGATTGATTGATCAGTCATTAGTGCAGGGAAAATCTAGTGAAGAAACTTTCTCTACTAATTCGAATCAGTAACTCTTCTACAATGTAGTCTTGAAGGGAGTTACCTGGACCTCAAAGAGGTCAAGAAAAGTGCCCAGGATCACACAGCCAATATTGTCAGGGGGGTAACTTGAGGCAAAGTCTTCCTGATTCCAAGGTCAGCTGTCTCTTAATTATACTCTCTTGTGGTATGTATACAGTGTGGTATGGTTAAATGAGAACTCGACTGAAAAATCGGGGGAGAGGGAAAGACAAAGAGAAGGAAGGAGGGAGGGGAAGAGAAGAGAGGAGTGAGGGGGAAGAAGAAGGGGAGGGAGAGAGAGGAAAGAAGGAGGAAGAGAAGGAAGGGAAGAAGGCAAAGGGGGCGGGGGAAATCCAATCGCAGCTCTCTGATTGGTTGTGACTGTGTGATCATAAGGAAGTCATTTAACCTGTTTGAGACTTAATTTCCTCATCTGTAAAATGAAAATAAAACTTGTACCACATATACAGGGGTATTGTAAGGAAATAATTTTCTTTCTTTCTTCTTTTTTTTTTTTTAAAGCACCTGGGGTTAAGTAACTTGCTCAAGGTTATATGACCAATCATTATTTACATTATTTATGTGTGGATGCTCATTCTCTGAGGCTGGGACCTATCCCTGATCGTCCTGACTCCGGGGCTAACACTATTACTCACTGTGCCACCTAGCTTCCCCAGGAAAGAATTTTCTAGAATTTGTTCTCTAGCTCAAAATTAATTTTATTTTATCAGTTCAAATAATTCTAATTCTAAATAATTACTTTATCTGCATAGACTCTAGCAGCCAAGTCCATTATAATACTCTTTTGTATGGATAAAAAATATCTTGGTGATATGTCCAATATCTAGAAATACTAATTTCTAAAATTGATGCCAAAATATATTATTATTTTAGGACTGGAAAATCAAAGGCAACGGAGCACTGTATGTTTAGCTAGGGTGGGGTCTGAGCAGTAGACACCTGTGTAAGAGATTAAGGTAGATGGAAGTCATGTGCCTTGGGGAAATTGCTGAGCTAGAGACATGGTAGCATAGTTAATGAGAGGTAGATTTAAAATCTGGAGGTGGGGGGAGAGGGAGAGAGAGAGAGAGAGAGAGAGAGAAGCAGACAGGAAAGAGAGGCTCAGAGAGGGAAGAGAGGGGGAGGGAAAGAGAGAAGGGGGGACAGGCAGGCAATGGTTCCAATCCCAGTTCTGATTAGTATAGCTGTGTGATCACAATAACCTCTTTGAAACTTAATTTCCTCATCCATAAAATGGAAATAATAAAATTGTAGTCCATAATTTATGGGGGTGTTGTTAGAAAATAATTTTCTAGAATATATTCTCTGACCTGAAATTAAACATCCACGGTGAATTCATTCATCTGGAAAAGAATAAGATATCGAGTGGGTGCATGGTGAAGGATGAGAATTATTCTCACACCAGACTCCTGGCATCCCAGAGTCAAATGTTCCTGGCACCGAGTCTGTGGTTGGCATCAAAAGTGTTAGAAATACCCCAAGTGATAGTATTTAAATCATAACAAAAATAACAGATTTTAAAACCCTCTTTCCATTCCACCAGCTATGCTTCTCTAAGGAATAGGTAACCTCTAACCTTTATTTCCTCTTCAGACTATGTCTTAAGGCCACTTTTTGGAAATAAAATTTCACTGCTTCTGCTAAGGCATCCAGTTATAAATATAACTACCCTGAGCTAGGTAAACATTCATTGTATTGTTATGCATCAAAACTACACCCCACCCATACCTCTTAATTCAGGAAAATACCCAGAGTTTTAGATCCTCATATAAAAGCATTTTGGTTGGGCTACATTATCAGATCCAAGAATATTTTCAGCCCTATTCTATGCCTAGTGATGACGTCAAAAGAAAGTATGACTGACCATCTGAATGCCAATCTCAGGATCCCAGGACTATACTCCTAAAATAGCCAATCTTTTCTTAACAAACTTCTTTATGTAGCTTATATCTATGAATCCCTGCTCCAACCCAAAGGTGATCCTTGTTAATGTCAGTATTTGTATTGATGATCTTTCCAATGATCTTAGCATCTTCTTTTTTTATTGTTTTTGGAGAGACAATTGGATTTAAGTGATTTGCCCAAGGCTACACAGCTAGTAAATGTTAAGTATCTGAGGTCATATTTGAACTCAGGTCCTACTGACTCCAGGGTCAGTGTTCTAGTCACTGTACTACCTAGCTGCCCCTATCTTAGCTTCTTAATAAAAAAAAAAAAAATAGGTTTTTCATATATAGTACTGCAATGTTAACAAAGTGCTTTCCTCATAGCACCCCATTGGGTATGTAGTACAAGTTTTATTGCTAGTTTCAATCAGAGGTGGTATTGGGACTTCTGTCTTTTCAGGCACCTAGATGGCTCAACAACTGGGCCTGAAGTCAAGAAGTTGTTAAGTCATTTCAGTCATGTCCAACTGTTCATGACCACATTTGGGTTTATTGGTTGTTTTTTTGGCAAAGATATTGGAATGACTTACCCCTTCCTTCTCAACTAATTGTACAGATGAGGAAACCAAAGAAAACAGTGTTAAGTGACTTGTCCAGGGTCACACAGCTAGTAAGTGTCTGAGGCTGGATTTGAGCTCAGTTCTTCCTGACTCCAGGCCTGGTGCTCTATATACCACCTATCTGCCTGAGCTTACTGAGTACTCATCTAAGTGGGCTGTGTTTTACCCTTCTGTCCTACCTTCAATCCACCTACTTTTCCATGAATTACTGTGAATTCTACTAACTCAAAGCCTGCTGGTTGATATTCCCGTCCATTTTCAACTCAGTCAAATTAATCTTTCTAAAGCACAGATCTGACTATATCACCCTCCCCCCTCTTCCTTTTCCATAACCTCCAGTGGCTCCCTATCACTTCTTTTTTTTTTTTGTTTTGTTTTTGTTTTTGTTTTTTGTTTTTGTTTTTTTTTTTAAAGCAATTGGGGTTAAGTAACTTGCTCAAGGTTACACGGCTAGTCATTATTTATGCGTGGGTGCTCATTTTCTGAGGCCGGATCTGATCTCGGGTCATCCAAACTCCGAGGCCGGCGCTCTTACTCACTGCGCCACCTAGCCGCCCCTTTAGGGCAATTGGGGTTAAGTAACTTGCCCAAGGTTACACGGCTAGGTTTTTGTTTGTGCGGATTAAGTGTCGGAGGCCGGCTCCGAACTCAGGTCCTTCTGATTCCAGGGCGGCACTCTATTCACTGCACCACCTAGCCGCCCCCCCTATCACTTCTGAGATCAAACCTAGCCTCCCCTCCAACATTTCCAGTCTCCCATCTTCCTGTCCCCACTCCCCTTGACATATTCTACTATCTGATGACACTGTCCTCTTTTCTGTTTTTCACCCAAGACTCCATCTCTAGACTCACAATATTTTCTCTATGCCTGGAATACTCTTCCTCCTCAATTCCACTTCCTAAACTCCCTGGCTTCCTTCATATTTGTCATATAGTAGTCACTTAGTAAATGCTTATTAACTGATTATATCTGTCTCTTCTAGTCCATTCACACTGCTTTGTTGGAATATTCAGCTTGTTAAATATTCTATGAGGAGAGATAAATCTATACATATAATGTTATATACAAATAGATACATGGTCATTTGGAAAGGGGAGGAGGGGATAACATTGATGGATAGCAGTGATCAGGAAAGGTCCATTGGGATACTGAGGGTCTGGGAAACACTAAATTAGCTCCATCATAGAATACAGGTTTAGGGTACACTGCCTCTGTTTTCTCCTTTGCTCTAATAGCTCTGACACTAACCTGTCACTAATGCCTCATTTAATTTCCTCATTTTTTCAACTGAGGGAAAAAAACAACAGAGTGACAATAGTGAATATTAGTTCATGTCAAATAAATGATTACCAGGGTCCTATTATCAGTAGAGTCAACAGATGGGAATCACTGGTTCACCCCATGAAATAACAAAGCCTTTATTGAAGGCCTCAAAATTCCCATCACAATACAGCACTTATATACCCTGAGGACACATGGCAAGGGTTTAGTTTTATATAACTAGATGATTAGGGCACGGCAACAATTGAAGCTGAAATGTCTGTCAGTTTTTATGCCCCGCTGATAGCATCAGGCCAATATTTGGAGCCCTCAATGACATGTACTTATCCGGGGCACAGAAATTTAAGCTCTTATGTCTCTGATAGGAAACATCAGGGACAAAAAAGGATGAGTGTGGCACTGGGTTCCAGGCCTCTGGCACCAGCCAAAACAAGTCCAGCAGGCCAACATCCTGAAAACTTTAGATGCCTTCACTGGATAGTAGTGAGATTACTCTCTGCCTAGAGGTGTCATTTTACATAACTCTTCATTCAGTATTAAAATCCAGTCAAAATGTCTTCCATTGTCCCTTCTCTGAAATCAAACAGCCTTTAGTCAGTGTGTATCCTGTGGGTCAAACAACTGAGGAGAAAAAATGGAAAGTGATTTGTGACTTGTAAATTGAGGACTGGTTGCAAAGTAGACTAAATTTAGTAAATCACTTTTATATCATTCTTTAAAGTTTAAAAAACACTTTCTTCATGAAAGTGCTATAAAGCTAAATAATATGAGTCTTATTATCTCTATTTTGGGTAGCTAAGTAGTACAGTGAATAGAATGCCAGGCCTGGAGTCAGGAAGACTCACCTTTCTGAGTTCAAATCTGGCCTCAAATACTTACGAACTGTGACCCTGGGCAAGTCACTTAACCCAGTTTGCCTCAGTTTCCTCATCTGTAAAATGAGTTGAAGGAAGTGGCAAACTACTCCAATGTCTATGCCAAGAAAACCCCAAATGGGGTCATGAAGAGTAAGAAATGACTAAACAGCATCCCAATTTTACAAGTGAGGAGGTTTGTTTTTGTTTTTATTTTTTTATAAAGAGGGAAAATAACCTCTTTTTATAAAAAAGAGACAAAAGTCAAACTACAAAGTAGCAATAGCTTCATTTCTGACAGATAATGTTATATAGTATTATATTAACCTATTCAGAAGAGATTGGACTAAGGCCTCTAAGGTCTTTTGCAAATCTAAATTTACAATCATATGATTCTATGATCTTAAGAGTAAACATTGTCAAGGATAAAGGCATAATAGAGAAAGTGGGGTGGGAAATAGAGATCTTTAATAAAGTGAATGCAGCTCATTCCTTCATGATCACCTGGGACTTGCTCCTAAATGGAGTAATCAAGATGTTACCTTTTTCTATCCAGCCAGAGGCAGGTAGGTGGCCCGTTGGTTAGTGTTCTGGAGTCAGAAAAAAACTGAGTTCAAATCTAGTTTCAGTTATGTGACCCTGGAGATCATAATATCTACCTCTGAAAGTTATTGTGAGGATTAAATTGAGATGATGTTTATAAGGTGATTAGCACAGAACTTGACACATAGTCAGTGTTTAATAAACATTTATTCCCTTCCCCTTTTCCTAATCGTGGAGTTAGCATAGTGTAGTAGAAAGAGTAGCAAATTCGATGTCACAGAATCTCAGTTCAAATATCCTCTCTTCCATTCACTACTTGTGTGACCTTATAGGGAAGTCACTTCACCACTTACCCTCAGTTTCCTTATCTCTAAAATGAGAAGGTAGGACTATACAACCTTTAAGATGTCTTCAAATTCTGTATATATGATTCTACGACCTGGATTTGAGCTCTAGAACATACTATCTGTATGAACTTGGACAAGTCCCTTAACTTTCATGAATCTTGTTTCCTCAGTTATAAAACATGGACAATAAGATTTGTACAACTGATCTCACAGGATTCTTCTGAAGAAATTTTACAAACTTTAAAGAACTCTAGAAGGATGAATTTTTTCTTGTCTAGATACTGAGAAACAAATATTTCTACTGTATGCAATGAATTGTCCCAGGTTTTTGATATACCAGAAATGCTTTCAAAGAGATCAAGAGTTTTAAGCAGAAGAAAAAAAAGGCAAAGCAAATGAATGAAAAAGCACTCTCAAGCACTTACTATGCTCCAGGCACTTATGCAAAGGACTGGGAATCCTATACAAAAACTGGGATAGTCCCCGTCCTCAAGGAGATTATATTCTAATGAGGAGAGATGGGTCTGGGATCATACATAGGTAACTGGTAGCCAAAGAGGAGTGTTTTGGCTAGGATAGTCACAGGGCTACTGAAAGGAATCATGGAACAAATGCTTGAAACTATACTAATGCCATATTTATTATCTATCTTAATTAGACATATTTTTTTGTTACTTCAATTAAGTAGTTTAGGCAACATATTCTAAATTATTTTATAAACCAAGTCATTAAAATAAGAGAAGTAGAATATTCTGCTGTAAAATCTCTTTATAAAAAGTAGTAAGAAATAATGCAACTCATACTGAGCAAAAGCAGATGAATAGGGAATGAAAAAAGCATATGGTTGTGCACTCACCAATATGATAGTATTTTTTTATCAAGAAGAATAAAATAAATTAAGTAAAGAACTCATCATCTATCTTCACCAAACTGAACCAGGAAGATTAATTTCTTTGGCGAATATCTGCGTCAAAATGAACACAAATATTTACCCAGATGCATTTGAAAAGGAATAAGACTCCTTCCGTGTGTATATTGCCAATGTTTTCCAAAGAGATAAACTTCCATGATGTTATGCTGATGGTCACTATTAATGCTGCTAATTTAGTTGGCATTTGACTGTTCTCACACATTAACATGAACATATGACTTGGTATAAATTTTGCAACCATGCACACAAGCATATGTCTGAAAGAAAGAGAAATCTGACAATAAGAATTTCTCATTTTTGTTTTCTTTCTGAATTTGACAAATGCCAAATAAAATGAACATTTCTATATACAAACTAAAGCAGATAATGAATATTACACATGAATCTATTGCATAAGGCTTGTTTTCTTAAGTGTATAATAAATTCAATATGTCACTTTCAAAGTTTACTTACTGGTCTATTTCCTTCTAAACTCTTTTTGCTTCTTTCTGCGCATCTATCTATCTATCTATCTATCTATCTATATGTATGTATATGTATGTATACATATGTGTGTTTACATAATATATATGCATATATATTTTATGTATTTCAATGACTTTTATTTAATCTCTTCTTTTTTTGACAGTATCATTGCTACCTTCTATTCCCCCAATTCCCTTTATCATTTTTTTAAATAAAGAAAAAATAAAAGCCTTCATCAAATAATCAGACTCAGGCAAAACAAATTGACACTTTAGTCATGACTAGAAATAAGTGTCATTCTGTACCTTGAGACCATCAATTTGGAATCATGACCAAAAAGAATTTAGTTGAAGTAGAATGTTGTTTTTTTTCCAAACTCCTTGTTTTAAGTCCTTGTGAATCTTTATGTTTCAAGTATATTTCTTATAAACAAGATTATCAGATTGTTTTCTAATCTATTCTATCTTCTTTTGTTTTATGAGTGATTTCAATCCACTAATGTTCACAGTTGCAATTATTAATTATTTCCTTTCATCTTGTTCTCTTATGCCTTTTCCTCTTTTTTTTCCCTACTCCCTCTTTACAAAGAAGAGGATGACAAGAGGATTACTATACTAAGAAACAGTGCTCTTTAGTGTATTTAATTTGTTTTTGCTTTGTTTCTACTTTTTTCTTCCTCTCAACTATATACAGATTCTTACACCTTATTTCTTTCCTCTTAAACCCCTTTCACAATTCACCCTCTGAGAATAGAGTTTGTTTTGCTTGTAATTAATCCTTTCTAGAACCTACCCTCCTTCTCAATAACCTCTCTCCCTGTTCTCTCCTATTTTGTTATTTAGTTGTGTGTGTATATGTATGTGTGTGTATATTTTCCCCTCTCCTTTGACCACTTCAGATGAAGATGAGTTTCAAGTGATACCCACTCCCCTATCTCTTCCTTTTTTTATATAATCGTCTATTGATGAACCCTAATTATATGAGATAATATTTCTCCACGCTCTCTCCACATTCCTTCTTCCTTGCCTTTCCTATCTTCTTTTAAGATAATAAAGAAGAATGGCAAAGCCACTTGAAGACATTTGTCTTATTTAATCCCTTTTATTGCCTTGATGACCTTTGAGTTTTGAGGGGAAGCTTGTATCTACTACTCCTATTATAATATAAACATTTCATCTTTGAATAATCCTTACTGAATGCTAAATCATATTTACTTTTTTAGGTTTCTCTTGACTCCTTTATATTTCATTTTTAATTTCCATTCAGTTCTGGTCTTTTCATCAGGAATGCTGAGAAGTCCTCTATTTCATTTAAAACTAATTTGTTTCCCATGTAGAATAACACTCAGTTTTGTTGGATAAGTTATTTTTTATTGAAAGACTATATATGTTGCCTTTTGGTGTATTTTGCCTTTTAGTATATCATTTTCTAAGTTCCTTGCTTCTTTTAAGTACTATTTGTTAAATCTTGTATGATCCTGACTGATTCCTTAGTATTTAAATTTTTCTTCTTTCCAGCTGCATGGGGTATTTTTTTCTTTGAACTGAAAGCTCTAGATTTTGAATATGACATAGCCAGGAATGTTCATTTAGGGAGTTCTTTTAGCTTATAACTTGTAGATTCTTTATATATTCATTTTGCCTTTCAGTTCTAATAATTTGGCAAATTTCATTTCATGATATTTTGAAATATGATGTTTATGCTATCTCTTTCTCTTTAGGTCTTTTGGTCTCTGCCTCTCTGTCTGTCTCTCTCTGTCTCTGTCCCTATCTCTCTGTCTCTCTCACTTTGCATCTCTGTGTGTCTCTGTCTCTGCCTGTCTCTGTCTCTGTCTCTCTGTTTCTGTCTCTGTCTCTGTCTCTCTCTCTCTCTCTCTCTCTCTCTCTCTCTCTCTCTCTCTCTCTCTCTCTCTGTGTCTCTCTCTCATTATGGCTTTCAGGTAGTATAATGATTCTTAAGTTACCTCTTCTTGATCTATTGTCTAGGTCAGTTTTGGTTTTTTAATGAGATCCTATACTTTCTTCTACTTTTTTAGTCTTTTGACTTTATTTTAGTATTTCTTGTTTTCTCATAGAGTCACTAACTTCTTTTGGTCCATCATAATTTTCAATGAGTCTGTCCCTTGGGTAAGGACTGACTAACAAAAATCATTGGGAAAACTGGACAGCAGAATGACAGAAATTAGTTCTAGACCAACACCTCATACCATATACCAACATTAGCTATAAATGTTATAAATGTTAGTTATAAACTTAGATATCAAAGGCCATATCATAAACAAGTTAGAAAAGCAAAGAAGAAATTTCCTTTCAAATTTATGGATATACTAAGAATTCTTTGTTTTATTAGGCTAAGAATTCTTGATCAAACAAGGGATAGAAAGGATCACTAAATATAAAATGAATACTTTTTTTTAATTAAACAAATGCTTTATTAACTTCTGGTTTACATCATTCATTTCCACCAGATTATGAGTTACATTTTTCCCCCATTTTTTCCCTACCCACCACCCCAGAATAGCAGTCCCACTAGATATCCCCTCATCCAATCTGCTCTCTCCCATATCTTCTCCCATACTCCCTTCGACTTTGCCATTAGGGCAAGGTGAATCTCTGAGCCCCAATGCCTGGACATCTTATGAAACATTTAATTTTAAAACTTTGATTTTCAGATCCATTCCCTTCCTCCCTTGTCACCTACTCCCTCTGAGAAGATAAGCAATTCAGTATGTGTTGTACATGTATAGCTATGCAAAATATTACCATAGTAGATATATTGTAAAAGACTACTTATATTTCCCTCCCACCCATCTCACCTCCCACCTGGTCCATTCCCTACTTAGATCCTGTCCCTCTTTGATAGTGGGTACTTCCAACCTCCCCTCCCCCCAGAATGCCCTCCCTTCCATCATCCCCCCTCTCATCCCCCTTTCCCCTACTAAGGAGAGTGAGTGAGGGTAAGATATTCCATTTAGTATGTATGCGATTCTCTCCTTGAGCCAACTTCAAAGAGAATATGCTTTTGCCTTTTTGCCTTCCTGTTCTTCCCCTCCCCTGAAACTACTTCCCCTTGCCTCTTCTACATGAGATAGTTTACCTTACCCTGTCTCTCTCCATCTCCTCTTGCCACTTTCCTCTCTCACCTCTTGACTTCACCCCTTAAGAATCATCCCTTCCTTGGGGCGGTTAGGTGGTGCAGCGAGCAGGGCGCCGGCCCTGGAGCCAGAAGGACCCGAGCTCAGATCCGGCCCCAGACACCCAACACACAAACAAAAACCCAGCCTCAAGACCCAGGGCAAGTCACCCAACCCCAATTGCCCTCCAAAAAAAAAAAAGAAGAATCATCCCTTCCCATCAAATTCAACCTGTGCCCTCTATCCATGTATACCTGTGAACATATGCCATGCACCCTTCTTCAATTATTTTCATAATGAGAAACGTTTCATCAAACACAGTTATTGTTTTTCCATGTAGGACTGTAAATAGTCCAACTTTGATAAGTTCCTTTTGATTTCTTTTCCTTGATTACCTTCTCAAGCATCTCTTGCTTCTTGTGTCTGAATGTCAAATTTTCTATTCAACTCTGGTTTTTTCATCAAGAATGCTTGAAAGTCCTCTATTCCACTGAATGACCATATTTTCCCCTGAAACAAGATACTCAGTTTTGCTGGGTAGGTGACCCTTGGCTTCAATCCCAGCTCTTTTGCTCTCTGGAATATCATATTCCATGCTCTTCGATCCCTCAGTGTAGAAGCTGCCAGGTCCTGGGCTATTCTGATTGTGTTTCCACAATATTGAAATTGTTTCTTCCTGGCTGCTTGTAGTATTTTCTCCTTGATCTGGGAGTTCTGGATCCTGGCTATAATATTCCTGGGAGTTTTCTTTTGGGGATCTTTTTCAGGAGGTGATCTGTGGATTCTTTCAACCTCTATTTTGCCCTCTGGGTCTAAAACATCAGGGCAATTTTCCTTGAGAATTTCTTGAAGGATGATTTCTAGGTTCTTTCTTTGATCATGGCTTTCAGGTAGTCCAATAATTTTTAAATTATCTCTCCTGGATCTATTTTCCAGGTCAGTGGTTTTTCCCATGAGATATTTCACATTGCCTTCTATTCTTTCATTTGTTTGGATCTGTTTAATAGTATCTTGATTTCTCATAAAGTCACTAGCTTCCATTTGCTCCAGTCTAACTCTGAAGGAATGAATCTCCTCAGTGAGCTTTTGAGATTCTTTTTCATCTGGCAAATTCGACTTTTTAAGGCATTCTTCTCCTCGTTGCCTTTCTGAGCCTCTTTTGCCATTTGAGTTAGTCTGTTTTTTAAGGTGTTATTTTCCTCAGTCAGGCTGTTGACTGTCATTTCATACTTTTCTTACATCTTTTTCATTTCTCTTCCCAAATTTTCCCCCACTTCTCTTATCTGCTTCTTAAGGTCCTCTATGGCCTGTAGCCAGCTTGTATTTTCATTTGGGGCTTTTGGTGCAGGAGTTCTGACCTCACAGTCCTCCTCCATGCTTTGAGCCTCTTTGCCCCTAAAATAGGAGTCCAATGTTGAACTTTTCTGTTTATTTTGTTTCATTTGCCTAGGCATATTGCCACTTAATTACTTGATTTGGGGGCTTGTTGCCACAGTAGGACTCTGCCACCAGACAGGGGAGCTTCCGCCCAAACATGGGGTCTTCACAACTTCCGCCAGTTGGGTGGCCTCTGTAAAGCCTCCACCCACTCTGCCACCCCAAACTTCCCCCCAGACCACAATCCATATCCAGGCAGTTTAAAGAAAGAGTGATTAACCCCCAGACTGATTGCTGGATCTCCCTACAGTTTGCAGACCAGGAGCTAGAGCCACTACTGAAGCTGCAAAATGGCTTCTGTGCAGCTGTTTCTTCAGCAGCTTTTTGCCCCCAGGGGAGGAAGCCACGTGTTCCCCAAATACTGGTCCCAAAGTCCATAGGGCACTAACCTCTCACTTTGTCCTAGGCATATCCGTGCTGATAATTCTGGAATCGCCACAATTGCTGGTGTTCTGGGGTTCCTCCAGCCGGCTGAAGGCCCAGCCGCCCTGGGGCTAAAACCTCAGACCTGGGCTCTGCTCTGTGCTGTCAGTTCCCAGCGTGCTGTGCTGCCTGCTCTCAGAGCACTGCGCTGGCAGATCCCTGCAGGGCTGCTGGGCTGTCCTCAGCAGGAGGTTAGCTTCTCTGTGCCTTTCTGTGGGTGCTGTGGCTCCAGAAGTTGTTCGGAGTCCTCTTTCACATCGTTTGAAATTTGTGTCTGAATACTTTTCTTGAGATAACAATAGTTAGCATTTTTAAGTTGGCAAATTACAAGTATTATCTCATTTAATCTTCATACTAATCCTATAAGGTAGTTGCTATTATTTTTCCCTGTTTGTAGATAAGGGAATGGAAACTGAAAAATTAAGTGATTTGCCTAGGGATACATAACTAGTAAACTAGTCTCCTATCCGAGGCAAGATTTAAACCCTGGTCTTTCTGACTCCAAGTCCAAGACTCAACTTCATCACTTAGTTGTCTTATATAGCATTTAAAATTTTTTGCTTAAGCAAAACTAATGCTGTTGAGATTGGAAGGGAAACAGTTCATAGAGGAAAAAATCTTGATAAATTTTGCTGATTAAGATCCCATTTTCAAAATAAATAAAGATTTGATTCAAATTGATAATAATAGCTATACCCCAGTTTTTAAATGGCCAAAGGAAATGAGCAGTTTTCAATTTAAGAAATCTAAGCTACATATAGATATGGAGGGTGGGAAATGCTCTGGATCACTAATAACTAGAGAGATGAAAATTAAGCAACTCTGAAATTCCACCTCAAATCCATAATACTAGCAATGATAATAAAAGAAGGAAAGTGTCCAATGTTGGAAAGACTATGAGAAAACATGCAGATTAATACAATGTTGGTAGAATTGTAAATTGGTTCAATCATTGTGCAAAGCAATTTGGAACTATTACCCAAAAGTCACCAAACTGTACTTACCTTTTATTTTTTTCAGCAGTACCAGTTTTGGGCTTATGTCTCAAATACATCAAAAAAAAAAAAAAGGAAAGGACCTATATGTGTGAAAAATATTTATAGCAGTGGCTTTTATAGTGACAAAGAAATGGAAGCCCAATTTGTGCCAATCAACTGGGGAATGACTGTGAAAATTATGATATATACATACACACACATATATATATATATATATATATATATATATATATATATATATATATAATTATGCTGCAAGAAATGATAGGAGAAAAAGGTTCAGAGAAACCTGGGAAGTCCTGTAGAGCTGATACAGCATAAAAGAGAAAAAAAAACAAGAGAACAATTTATATAGTCAACAACAACACTGTAAAGGGGAAAAAATGAAAGGGTTAAGAACTATGATCAATTCAGTCATCTGTCATAATTCCAAAGGACTGAGAATGATCCATTCTATATATCTCCTGATAGAGAGTTGATGGATTAAAGATACAGAGTGAGACATACAATTTTTGAACATGGTCAATAAGGATATTAGTTCTGTTTGACTATGGATATTTGTTACAAGGGTTTTGTTTCTCTCTCCATTCCCACCCAAGAAAATAAATGCTTGTAAACTGGGGGAGAAGTGAATTAAAAAATAATTAGAGGACTCATTCTCAGGCTTTACATTTTTAATGAAGCAATATTTTAAAAAGTATTATCAGATATTGTAAGACCACTCCTATACTTGCTTAGCTGAGGACTTCAAGTTTAAAAGAAGTGCTTATTTGCTCAAGATTCAACATACAAAGGGGACAGTCTACTTTGAGAAAATACAAAAGGCCACAGTAAGAAAGCTAGAGACCTAGTAACTGCTAACTCCATCCCTAACCACCTCCCTGCTAACTGCGTCCTTTCTCTCTCTCCATAGGCATAAATTCCACCCAAGGGGCTGACATATCCATTTTGTAGTTATAGAGAGGTGGAGAAGAGGTTTCTTTTCAAAATTTTTTGTGTAGGGATCCAAAATTTCTAGCCACATCACTGAACATTATAATCAACTGTTGGGAAGGTGATGGGCCAGAGCAAAGGAAGTTAATAAGAAATGTCTAAATGTATTCAACTATTACATGTGACTCCAGGAATGGGACAGGCCTAAGGGAAAATCTTAATGCGGCCCAGTCAACTGTGACCAGCCTAAAAAAGAGGGGGAATGCTCAATCTATCAGTGAGCCTGAGAAATAAGGATTTATATAGCATGGTGCCTAGAACACAAAGGCTGTAGGAGGGTAAATGAGAAATTATAAAAATCAGTCTTGGACTGACCTATAATTAGAAGGAAATCAGGATTGACTTAAGGAAATTTGAGCAGTAGGTTTAATGAAAAATGAGTGAAAAGTCTCAAAAAAATATAATATACTATAATCTTTCTTTCCTCATTTAATGTGATATTAATCAGAATAAGCCCTGAATGAGAAGGGAAGAACTCTGAGTATATTCAAGCAAATGCTAACATCTCTCTCCATTATACAAGTACCAGGAAAAAGAAGGGAAATGATCAAGGAAATGGTCATTAGTAAAATATAGTGATTCTATTGCCCCTCTCATCAAGTCCAATTTTCTCAATCAGCTATCCAAACACCTTTCCAATCTATTTCACCTTACCTATCCAACTTGATTTTCCACTATTCTCTATACAAACCGTCTCTTCCAGCTAGGAAGATTTACTTTATCTATTCACTGCCCTCTCTCTTCTCCTGGAATGCTATCAATATCTCAAATTCAGCTCATGTCCTTTCTCTTCTATGATTCCTGCCTGACTACTCCAAGCCCACAATTATTTCTCCAGTCTGGGAATCTCCTTAGTACTTACTATATGTAGAAAGGAATGAAAGCAAATATTTTGTCACTGGAATACACTTTCTTGTTTTGGTCTCCAGTTGTTTCATATGGCCTCTCTTCAACAAGATTGTAAGTTCCTTAATAGACAATATCATAGTCTTCTTTTCAGTCTCCCTTACTGGGCTCTGTGATTTTTTTCTTACATTTTTAAAACTATATTTTAATAAAATTCATTTCCTTTCCAATCATATATATTTTATTTTATTCATTTAAAAATATCATTCTGAGGAAATGTCTATATACTTCACCAAACTGCTAATAGGGTCTATGACACAAAAAAGGTTAAGAACCCCTGATATAGCACAATACTAGGGACACAGTAGGGGCTCAGTAAAAACTTATGGAATCCAATTCAACTGTCAAGAGCAATTTTTTAGATACCCATTCAAAATGACAGTGTTATAAGTATTGTGCAAAGTATTATTCAAACACAATCCTCATCTTCTGGGAGGTTATACTCATAGATATTACTCCCAATGAGAGGCAGTTTGGTGCAATGAATAGGGAGCCAGTCCCAGAACTAGAAAAACCTGGGTTCAAACCCTGCATATTATATATAGTGGTCATGTGACTTTTGACAAGTTGCATAAGTAATCAGTACACCCTGACTATTCTCTAAGACTGTTAAAATGGTAGGAGTTGCCAATCCAAATTGGTAAAGGAGCTTTATACATGGAAGAAGTTGATGACTCTGGATCAAAATCACTACAAACAGACTTCCTCAGTCAGATATTTAAAGAAAAATAATTTCCCACCCCAGTTTAGGTAAGGAAAGAGAGAGACTAAAGTCTTTTCAACTACCATCCTCCTAAAATTAAATTTAGACTAGTGAACAAAAGTGTGGATTGGTGCTGGCTTTAGCTGAGTTCCTCCACTCTGAATTCTAACAACGGCTGGCCTTGTTTCTATTTACGTCATGCAACTTGACAGATCTTTTTTGATTTTATTTTTTAAAGATACTCTTTAAGAAAGATGAAATTTACAAAAATGACCCTTCCAAATTTTTATTAATCTGTGACCTTTTCAAATGTTAAGTTATGAAAAGTTCTACTGTTCTGTAGTACACACTGACATCTTATTTAATTTCTAACATTATGGATTAATTGCAAAGAATCTATGATTATCTTTGAAATATTTTCCCTTGAGCTCAACAGTACATTGCAAAACACTTGAAAAATATAGCTGGAACCAGGTACAATATTTGCAGTAGCTTGATTTATTTTTCTAAAGCACAACTTTGAGAAGAAAAATAATGCCATTTTTCTGCTCAAGCCTCCTCAATGGCTCCACACTACCTCCTCAATAAAATTTTAACTACTTAGGCTAGCATTCAGGAGCTTTTCTCTGATCTGGCCACAGTTCTACCTTAGGTTATAATTGTGTGCATTTACAAAATTTTTGTATTTCCGGCTATCCCAGAGTAGCGTCTGGCATATAGGAAGGTGCAAAAAAATTACTTGAATTAAAATGGGCTTCAATCCACATTAAAGTATAAATAACTGATATAAAAAAGATATCAGATATCTGGAAAGCAAGATTTAAAAGAGTGGGAGATAAAGAAAAAGAAAGTTGGAGAATACTGGAAATCTGAAAGAAGCTTAATTGTAAGTTGTATGTAATTCAGATTAGATGTTTAATAAAAAGAATCACCTTTGTTTACTCTATTAACTATTATTTTATTTATTAGAAAAGTTATGGAAGACTACTATCCTTGTCAGAGCTTTGGCTATTAGACTGTCACTCTCTCCTATGGAAAGATCAAATAACAGGCACTTCCTTCTAAAGGAAAACATTACATGAAATGTTTGTTCTGTGAGTCTCTGACCTTTCTTTTTGAATTACTTTTGATCTAAAACTCATCTTTTGAAACCAGACACTAGAAATAATAGTGCCACTGCTTTTACCATAGATGCTTCTGCTACATTTCATCTAAATGTTAAAAAAAAAAAATCATTTTTTAGGGGCAGCTAGGTGGCGTAGTGAGTAGAGCGTTGGCCCTGGAGTCAGAAGGACCTGAGTTCGGATCTGGCCTCAGACACTTAACGCACAGACAAACAAAAACCTAGCCATGCAGCCTTGGGCAAGTTACTTAACCCCATTTGCCCTCCAAAAAAAAAAATCATTTTTTTAAGTTGGCCTGCATTTCATCTTCAATATTGTGCATTTTTACATCTTCTCCTAAAGGTACACTTCATTTCCCCTTATTAATAGAACTTAATTTCACAATGGTTCAATGTCCCTGGGAAACAAAAAACAAAAACAAATAACAACAAAATAATAAAACAAACAATAAAAAAAATATACAGCAATTTCCCTTCCTGAAGAGGCATAGCTATAAAGCAAATGACTTCCAATGGACTAGTTTCCTTATTTCATTATACATCTCGATGTTGTAATAGCGCTCTTCACAGATAACTTGTTTGTCTGTACAGAAAGAGCTATAGTTATTTAATAGCAAGAATGAAAAATAAACAAAATAAAGGAAGTCTAGCTGGCATAGGTCATACTTTTTAGATACGTTGTGTCCTTGACTTCTATCTATACAATGATGAGGGTTTGACCTAAAGCTGCAAAACAATTAATAAATGTCAGGGGAAAAGAGTCAGAAACCAAGAGTTCTGATTCCACCTTAGGAGATAAAGCAATGATCAAGACTGGCTCTGAAAAAAGATGAAAAACTGTGCTCCCCTCTATCTTTGTAGAGGTGGGGAATGATGGGTCTGGAACACTGTACATATTGTCAGACATGGTTGATATATTGGTTAATTTTGCTGAACTGTTCTTTTTTATTCTTCCTTTTTTTAATCTTTCTTATAAAAGATGGCTAATTATGTAGGGGAAAGGAGAAGAGATATTCAGAAATGAGGGTGATATAAACAACAGAGATAAAAATTCAAAATGAAGATAATGACTCTTTGTGTGACATCTGGTCTGTGAACTGGTTTGTTGGTTTGATCGAATATTCATTTACTGCTAATTGTGTAGAATATGCAAAAGAAAAAAAATATGCCTATAGGAGTTAGAGTTAGATTGGGCTCTAAGAACATTTGATCCCGGGGGTCTTAACCCAGGGATATGTGTACTTTTTTTTAAAAAGTATTTTGATAACTGTATTTCAACGTAATTGATTTCTTTTGTAATTCTATATATTTTAATTTATGTATTCAAAAAACATTCTGAAAAAAGACCCATATGCTTCACCAGACTGCCAAAGGAGGCCATGAAAAAAAAAGGTTAAAAACTACCGATCTAATCCAACTTCATTTTACAGATAAGAAAACTGAGATCCAAACATGTGAGGTGATTTATTTAAGGTTACAGAAGCATCCAGTAGCAGAACAGGGATTTAAATCCAGACTGCCATTCCAGTTCCCTTTCTACTATATCCCAGACCTTGTTCTTGAGAAGATACAGATGACCCTGAAAGTTGCTTTCTTTTTTTTTTTTTCTTTATCAAGTTACACAGTAGAGGCTAAAGGAAGAATGGAATATAACAACAGTCCAATTTTAGTGAATGAATGAGCATGTGTCATTTCTCGGAGCCATTCATCTTTAGGAGGTGAAGCTTTAAGGTGAGTCATAAAGGAGAAAAGGGAAATTACTTAGCTGAGAAGATGATTATCTCACTAGAAAAGACAGTAGGGAGGGAGATTGGCCCAAGAATGGAAGAAGGGAACAAAAGACACCCAAGGTAAATGAAAACCAGAGTTAGAGAGAACAAGTCTGATGATAAAAAGTCTTATTTTCAAATATTTTAAGTTTTATATTATGTTGGCTTCTACTGTAGATCTCCTCCATTTCAATGGTGAAAATCTTTGGTAAGCATTCATCACCTTATTTTATTCCTTTCCTGATGATAATCAGAGGATTATTAAACAGGATTATTTTCATCAAAGAACTTTAAATAATTTTGACATATGAATAGAAGACACCTGGAAAAGTGCTCTATGGAATGAACGCTATTTCATATTAAACCAAAAATAAATACAGTGAGATCATATATTCTTTTCTCCTTTGAGTGCAATATAGAGTCCAAGCTGAGGAGGGATTTTCAATGGATGGTAAGTTCCTACAGATGCTCTTCTTTAAGGATGATGTTACAGTTGCTAAATCAAGCTCTAGAACATTTCAGAACCTCCTAGAAAATACTCAGAACCAATCAAAGGAATTTGGTCTGACGAGTCACACAGGAAAGATCAACTGGATGGAAGATGTCTACTGCCCAAATGTTTACATACAACTGGATAAAATACCTACAAGAGTTTGTCCATCAGTATGTATATATGGGACAAACAGTACAAATACACAATAAATTGGGTCCTGAAATGAACAACAGAAGATTAGACTGAACTGGCTTCAAGAAATTTGAAAAAAACAATATATTAACCTCAAGTTTCTCCCAGAAACAAAGGCCTTTTTAAAAAATATCAATATATCAGTGCTGCCATATGACTGTGAGATATGGAACACCACAGCCTCTAAAAAGTTAAAAATGGTTATCAAAGGACAATGAGAAGGCATATATAGCTAAGGAAGAACTTCAGAGAACAGGAGTAAAAGATGTCATAAGAGAAATGTATTATTGGAAGAGAAGGTTGGTTGATCACATGAAGAAGACATGGGATAATACAATGGACAGCTTTAGTGCTACATTGGTGGCCTTGTAATGTGGGAGGGAACATACAAGTTGATGAGAGCACAAATCCATTTGAGCAATGTCTTTAAGGCAAATGACACCCAAACCAGTCAAAATTGACTATTATCTAATCCTCAAGTACTCAAAAGGATCTGTGAGGTTATGATTGTGGAAGTTCCTATACAAAGGAGACCCATGTCTGTCCATCCTTTGGAATACTAATCCATGTCTTTTCATTAGTTAGAGAGTCCCCAAAGTGCAGGGGCCATTCCTCAATTGAACGGATGAATGAAAAAAAAATTGTTAAACTCTTAATATGTGTCAAGTATTGTGCTAAGTGTTGTGGATACAAATACAAAATACAAGTCACATCTTCTCAGAGTTCTAGGGCAACTCTCTTACACTATGAGTTAAAGACATTGCTAATTGAGGAAATAAGGCAAAAAATCACTTGAACTTTTTTAAGTCTCTAGGTCAAAGACACTATATTACAGTCTGAATCTGAAAGGAATTTTCACACCTGGATGTTTCCATGGTCAAGAAAAATATTCAAATGCTAACTTTGAGCTTATCTTCCTCCATTATAATGTAAGCCTCTTGCAAAGAGGAACCATTTTATTAATTGTATTTGGAATAGAACATAGCAGGTGCTTAATAAATGCTTGTTGATTGATTAAATGATGATCAAAGGTATTGCTGAAGCAAGTAGACAAGTGTGATTTACATATTTTTACAAAAACTACTAGTGTTTCCCTATATAAAGCAATATGAATTAAACAATAACTAAATGCCCTTTCTTCCTTCTCTTTGTCAGATATCAGGCAATATAAAAATGAACAAGAGGAAACTTGGATGTGCTATCCCAGGTCAGCTGGTATTTATCATTGCAATATTTGACAAGTTATTCATTATACTTTGGGTTGCAGTTTCCTTATTTACCAACTAAGGACCGAAGTTCACTTCTCGCTCTGAAACTCTTAACTTTTTGGTCTGCTCAACAAACGTACCATATCATATGGTCCAAGGAAGAATTTTATCAAATAGTAAGTCATTCTGGGGGCCAACTGGGTGATCTTGTAGAGTGCTAGACATGGAGGTGAGGAGACCAGTTCAAATCCTACCTCAGATTGTCAATACCTGTATGATCCCAGGCCAATTGTTTAATCTCTTAGTTTCAGTTTCTTCATCTATAAAATGGGTATAGGGGGCAGCTAGGTGGCACAGTGAATAGAGCACAGGTCTTGGAATCAGGAGGACTGAGTTCAAATACAGCCTCAGACACTTAACACTTACTAGCTGTGTGACATTGGGCAAGTCACTTAACCCCAATTGCCCTGCCTTCCCCCCTCCAAAAAGACAAACAAAAAGTGGGGATAAAAATAGCACCCACATGACAGAGTTATTATAACAATCAAATGAAATGCTCTTTGTTAAATGCTTTGTGACCTTTAAAGTATTGTATAGATGCAATCCTTTCCTATTATTTTTGTTTCCCAAGATAAAATTTCCAAATCTTTAGCTCTTCTTTCTAAGATTTGCCATTCACATCTCTGAGTTCCATTTTATCTTTTTATAAAAGGTTTCATTGTTCTTCTACCTAATTTCTCAATTCAATTATCATTTGTTAACTGCCTATTACCTTCTCAGGTATTGTGCTGGTACCGGGGAATAAGAAGAAAAATGTAAAACAGTAGCTACCTTCAAGGAATTTACCTTCTCCTGGGGATACCATATGTACACAGAGAAGTAAGTAAGTTCAAAGTAAATGAAGAGGGGGAACCTACTCACTGCTTGGTTTCCAGGAGAAGGTATCATCTGAGCTGAGCCTTGGTGAAAGAAGCTAAGACATCTAAAATAGAGAGTTGAAGAAGACAGTCTAAGAACAGTTGACAGCCTGTGGTTGGGAAAGCAGCAAGCTAAGAGATTTCTCTAGTGTAAACTTCTCTAACATTCCATTGAAATGGCATGAGCTTGTTGTGTGATATCTAAAGCTGAGTTTAATACAAAAGCCAACACCTTATTTGATAGACATTTGGCCATCACTGGCCACATTCCTATCAAGTAAGGTGTCCTTGGCACTTTTTCCAATTTCCAATGTCCAAGAGGAACTCAAAGCAGTTATGGTTGACTTTAAATCCAGAGTGTCTGTCCTTTGGAAGTGCCAGGACAAAGGGGAAGGTAATTGTAAGTCTCCAAAACATAATACCTGAACATGTTGAAAATAGTGTAAAGAACAGAGGGCAAATTTGAGCAGGTCCCTTTGTTTTCCTCCTAGGCAATGCCCTGAGGAGGACTAATACCTATGTTCACTCTTCCTTTCCTAAATTGAGCAAAGTATTTTCTTTTATTAATGTTCTCTTTCTCTGTCTCTGTCATAATCTCTCACAATCTTTAATTTTCTTTCTTTCTGTCTCTGTCTCTGTGTATGTCTCTCTATGTGTCTCTATCTCTATGTGTCTCTCTTTCTCTGTATCTCTATCTCTCTCTCACTCTCTTTTTGTCTGTCTAATGGCCTCGATAGAGCTTGATCCTTGGGACCCTATAAGCTTCAATGGTTCTGTCCCTGGGTCATAGTAGGTACTTAATAAATTGATTGATTAATCACATTGATCAATATAGGTAATCACTGTCAGTCAAGGAGATTTATGTATGTGTGTGTGTGTGTGTGTGTGTGTGTGTGTGTGTGTGTGTTATTTTGGTTCAGTCTATAAGAAAACATAATGCTATGGTAGAAAGGAAAGGTTCATTTTATTTCCTGAAATACTAAGAAATAATATTTTGACAGTATTTTAGTCTGAAGGGCTTGATCTCATCTGGATGAAAGGAATCTTATAAGTGCTTAATGTCAAGGAAGTAATGCTCTACTTGGAAGCTCTAGAAGTCCTGTGTTCTATTCCTGATTACACTCCTAATGAGTTATCTGACGTTAAGCAAGTCACTTAAGCTTTCTGTGCCTGTTTGCTCATCTATAACATATAGATAAAATGATCTCTGGAGTCCAGTTATGAAATGCTACAATTCAGAGCACATCCAAGTTCCAATTGTCAAATAACCCAGAGGTTTTATGGAACTGGTTTATAAGGAGATGAAAATAACACCCACCCCACTCTCCTCAGTGAGGAGAGCGTAGGCCTGATTGTACTAACCATAAATACTAACAGTTAGAGTTAGAAATAACTTTGGGAAACCATCACCACAAAGTCTGTGGTTAAACTAAAAATATCACAATACAGTTTGGTGGGAGATGGATTGCTGTAGTTTAGATGAGTAGTTTTTTTTTCTTCTTTATTTCAGGGGTTTTTTTATGTGAAAGGTCACTACAGAGTCAAGCATTATGGTTTAACACAGGCCTTCTCAAGCTTTTCAATTCATGAACCATTTGGGGTGAGCCAAAGTCCCCACAATGACCTATCCCATCTACTTTCCCTTTCCATTCCCTTCTATGAGAGAATTAGTCCTATTTACCAAAGTTTCCCTAAAAGGGAAACTTTTTACCTAATACTTAAGGACGGTTGTTGCTGTTCAATTGTGTCCGACTCTATGTGACCCCATAGACAAAGTCCATGGTGTTTTCTTTTTTCTTTTTTTTTATGTTTTGGAGGGGGGAAGACAAGGCAATTGGGGTTGAGTGACTTACCCAAGGTCACATAGTGCCAAGTGTCTGAGGTCAAATTTGAATTCAGGTCCTCCTGACTCCAGGTTCAGTGCTCTATTTACTGGTACCATCTAGTTGTCCCCAACTAGATGGTACCAAAAAATACTCAAGTGGTTTGCCTTTTCCTTCTCCAGTATATTCTCATTTTACAGATGAGGAACTGAGGCAAATAGGCATGAAGTGACTAGCCCAAGGTCACACAGCTAGTAAGTTCCTGAAGCTAGATTTGAACTCAGATCTTCTTGACTCCAGGCCTGGTGCTCTATCTACTGCATCACCTAGTTGCCCCTTAAATTCTATACTTCAATTTTATCCGTAAGGTGAATTAAATAAAAGCATATTATCACCATCTCAATTACCTTAATAAGCTTGAAATAGTGACAATATTTGACATTCATAATAGGAAGTAAGATAAAACTGTATCAGATGATTTGTAGAAGCACATTGATTAACACAGACCGATAAAAAAAATAGTGTCTTTTTCTTTTGGTTGAGCTATGAATTGGTACAACCATTCTGGAAAGTAATTGGGAACTATGCCCTGAAAGTCACTAATCTATACATACTCCTTGATCCAGTGATGTCACTATTAGATGGGCAAAAAATAAATAAAAAATAAAAAGATAGACTGGCTGTGTGACTAGAGTGAGGGATAGCTAATGTGCAGTTCATATGCACCGTAACTGTCTTTATGATGTCCAGAGGAATAGACTATTCTAGCATGTTGGGTGGGTCTTCTATATTCAGTATATGGACGACATGGAAAAGTGGAGCACAGGATGTGTAGGTAGACATAATCTGAATCACTATGGCTCAGAGAGACAGACACACTGCCTGTAGGCCCATGAGGCCAATTACATTCCCAAATGCACAGGATCAGATTAAAATGTAAACAGGAATTATTTAGAAAAATAAATTAAAATGCAATAAAAATAATATTAATATATGGTTTTCTAAGTCAATATGTGACTGACAGAGATCCTTGTATAGTTTAATGGCCCCCATTTCTATTTGAGTTTGATACCACTGTTGTAGGGAATACCCACATCAGTAAATTCACAGATTCATTTTATTTAATAATTTAGCCAAAAGTAATAGGAATATAATTAGGGCATTTATAAAATAAAATGTGTAAACTTCATAAAGGAGTAATTCTGAACCTATTGTGTATGTGTGTGTGTACACAGACACATACACATAAACCATACAGAGTCAGACATGACTGAAAAACAACTGAACAGCACCAAGATAGTATGTGGGGACCTGGGTCATATGCAGACCTCTTTGACTCATTGTTCTGGTGACACACACTTCCCCATCCCTCTTCCACTATCTCTCTGTTGCTCCTGTAACTCAGACTTCTAAGACCTGGTATAATGGTACTGAGATATTGATAAGACAAAATCCAGGATAAACTTAATGTGTGAGTGAGTTAATGCCTCTGTGTGTGTGTGTGTGTGTGTGTGTGTGTGTGTGTGTTTATGTCTTGAGAGCTAGAGTTAAAGATTTATAAGCTTTAGAAGGCATTTTTGGAAGCTTAACATTTTCGAACTGAGCTAGGAATTTTTCCCAAGCTCCATGTACTAGCTAGTTCTATGACTCATTCATTAAATAACCTTATATTTCAAGCAACCATATTAGGTGTATTTTATATTGGGATTTAGTCTTACCTAAATGGTCTATGAGCCAACTTCAAAAGATCCAGGATAGCTGGGGTAGAGAAGAGAGCCACATCCAATCCTGAGCCCCTTTCCTTTAGCATCATTGGCAACATAAAGCCACAGAGCCTTAAAGGAAATGACTGGGTCTTTGGCAGTTTGGAACCAAGCTATGATAGAGCCTGTTCTGCTCGACCTTACTCTCTACAATTTATCTCATTTAGTTATTCTCTTCACTTCTATTGTTGCTGATCAGTCATTCAGTTATGTCCAACTCTAAGTGATCCTGTGGACAATCCATGGGGTTTTCTTGGCAAAGATACTTAAGTGCTTTGCCATTTCCTTCTCCAGTGTGTCCCCATTTTTACAGATGAGGAATTGAGGCAAATAGGGGTTAAGTGCCTTGCCAAGGGTAACATAACTAATAAAAATCTGAGGTCAGATTTAAACTCAGATCTTCCTGACCCCAGACCAGGTCCTCTATGCACTGAGCCATTGAGCTCCCCTTAATCCTTAGGAATTACCTTTCATGAAAATTAGCCAGTTGTTTTCAGGCTGCTTCCCCTCAGAAGCAGCTTCCTGGTCACTTAAAGGCATAAAAAGTCCCAGTCACCGGGAGTTCAGATCCCTTAGATCTGGTGGATTTTTGAGGACTCCAGACAAAATGTCCTTCATTATATCCTGCCCATATATATGGCTATATGGGGAAGTATATCCAGAGAAGATAAGAACCAAAGTATCTTTGTTGTGTAAGGGAAACTAAACCTCTGTTAATTAACTGCTCGATGACTTGCAGGTGCACCATTTTGACCCAACATCAAACCTAAACTAAGACAGTGCTGGTATTAGCTCCATTTCCTACACCTCACCAATCCCTGTTTCCTTTGGCCCACTTCACTGTTTATTGCTTGACCCTTGTGGGGTTTCCTCTGAAAGGAGGAAAATGACATAGACCTTCACAGACTTCAGGATTTGTAGGGTTTTTTTTTCCCCTTTTAACTAGAGAAGTCATTCTATAGTAATTTCAGAATGGGAGACGTGATGGTGGGAAGACAGAATGGTGAAGAGAGAAAAGCCTTACTAGAAATAAAGGATCAAGGGAATGAGTGTAGAATATGTGGAATGTAGAATATTTGCTATGTGGGGAAGCATGTAATCAACAAGCCAAGTCAATAAATTTTCAACACTGAATATGTACTAGGTGCTGTGCTGAGCTTCCTTTTATATCCTGAAACATTAAGAAATACTATCTTTAAGATATTTTAGTCTAGTCTTATTCTCACTGGAATGAAAATAATCTTATCACTATTTAATAAATAGCAATGAAGTTATATCCTACATGGGAGTATCTGTTTTGTCCTCAATCAGTGATCTAACCAATTTCTTTTTTTTAATAGAAGACAAGTTTAGGAATGAAGAACTTAATCAAACGAAGAATGAAGAACTGGAAATTAAGACATTTAGTTTTGTTTGTGGTGATCAAACTAAAAGTGGAAGAATCTTGGTTTAATTCAATGAAAGGAAACAGCTGAGTTCAGGAAGCTATTTCCTTCTAGGGCTATTAATATTATCATTACAGTTTTGTGTATTAAATTAAAAATTCTAAACTTAAATTATGTACTTTCACTTTACTTTGTTATGAAATTTTGTCTTGAGTTTCATGGGCAGGGAGAATTCCAATCAAGAGAGGAAACTTTGCTAGTTTGCATTACCCTCCAAAAAGGAATTTTCCTACATTAGTAAATTTATCTCTGACAGGTTTTTGCCAACAACATAGAGTTTGGACTTTTCTTCCACACATATTTCCTAACATGTCCCTTACCTTGGTCCAGAACAACCAACTGGGTGGGGGTGGAGGGGTGACATTGATTTCTTAGCCAAAATGACAAGTGGCAAAAGTGCTGTAACTGCAAAACTTTTTTTTTTCTATTTGTGTTGAGTGCCTTTCCCAGACAGCACCACCTCCCACTCTAATGTTTCACCACCCTGTGGATCAAGTAGGTTTTCTCTATGTCTCTGTAGCTCTCTGTCTCTTGCTGTCTGTCTGTCTTCTCTTTCTCTCTCTTTTTCTCTGTCTCTGTTTCTTTATATATAGAGATATATAGATATATGTAGACATATAGATATATAATCATATAGATATAGATAGATAGAAGATGGGTGGACAGATAGATAGATAATTCTTATTTGAACTCAGTAAGATGAGTATTCCTGACTCTCGGCCTAGTACTCTACTCATTGTGCCACCTAGCTATCTGACATGCTATTTGTACCCCCTTAAATAAGAGAATAGATTCAGTTTTCTGGTCAGGTGTCCATGAGAAAAAGAGAAAACAATGTTGGTCCATTAAGTTCCCATGAGGTAAAGGATAGAATCCTTCTATGACATTACCCTATAAATAATTCTGGTTAAGTTAGTTAATGTGTGAGAAAGGCCAACAAAATAACCCCCCTTTTCTTCCCTGCTAATTCATCTGAAGCTTTTGATAGATCCTCTCGGACACACTCTACCTTACCTCATCATATTGAAACTTAGTTATTGCCTAGCATCCCTTATTTACAAAGGGCTAGGTGGATAGAGCACCAGGCTGGAAACAGGAAGACTCATCTTCCTGAATTCAAAGCTGGCCTCAGATACTAGTTATGTGACCCTAGGCAAGTCACTTAACCTTGTTTGCTTCAGTTTCCTCATCTGTGAAATGAGCTGGAGAAGGAAAGGGCAAACTAGTCCAGTATCTTTTCCAAAAAAAAAAAAAAAAAGCCTAAAAGAAGTAACAAGTAGTTCGACATGACTGGAAAACTACTAAACAGCAGCAAAAGTTATTCATCGAGCCTTTGTAATATATAAGGTACTATACAGAAAACACAAAAGATGCAGTATCTTCCCTGGGGGAGCCATGTCAGATCTATTAATCTTTTTTTATTAATTTATTGTTAATTAATTCATCTACTTTTTTTTTTTTTAGTTATATGGGTCTCTTTGTCAGCTTCTTCCATTTAAAAATGTTGATGCGGGTTGTCCCAAAAGTCTTAGTGCGGCTTTAAGGTTTAACGAGTGGTATAGTGAACAGAGTGTTGTACTCGAAGTCAAAAAGACCCGTGTCCATATCCTGACTATGTGATTCTGGGCAAGTCATTTAATCTGTCTCAATCTTGTTTTTCTCATCTATAAGATGGGGGTTATAAAAGCACCTACACCCACAAGGTTGTTGTGAGTAATGAATAAGTAACTATATGTAAAGTGATTTGCAAATCTTTTTTTGTTGTTGTTGTTTTTTGGGAGGTTTTTTGCTTTTTTGGAGGGAGAAGGCAGGGCAATTGGGGTTCGGTGACTTTCCCAAGGTCACACACCTAGTTTTTTGTGTTAAGTGTCTGAGGCTGGATTTGAACTCAGGTTCTCCTGACTCCAGGGCCAGTGCTCAATTCATTGTGCCACCTGGCCGCCCCTGCAAATCTTATAGTACTGTGTTTATTGTCGTTATTGTTGATTATAAAGTCACAGGATCATAGCCCTCATGCTGAAAGAGACCTCAAAGGCCATGTTGTCTAATCCTCTGATTTTTTACAGATAGAGACTGAGGTTTCTTCTTCATCTATTGATAAAGAAATTGAGGGTCAATAAGGTTAAATGATTTGCCTAAAGTCACACATGTATGGATGTGTGCTGGTACATGTCTAACAAACTGGCTCTCTGAAAAAAAATGTATTCATGTCACAATTTTAAGTTTAACCCACATTATTAACATTATCTCAATCACTCTCTTAAGTCTAGACAATCAACAAAACAACAAATCAGACACTGATTTGGAAATTTTCTTGGTTCCTGAGGTATAAATATTCACACTCACAATTTAACAATTGGCTCTCCAGTTGGAGCTGGCACCAGCATATCCCTGCAGGTGGTATCCCTGAGATGGTATTTAAATCCAGTTCATCTGCCTCCAGAGACAGCGCCCTTTGAACTATGCCTTGATGCCTCCTCTAAAAAATTTTATCATAATTCAGATTAACAACATGCTTAAATACTTATAACACAGAACTCTCACAACTCTCTGTGAGGTAGATGGTGCAAGGATTATTATTCCCATATTATCATTGATAAAACCGAGGCTCAGAGAAGTTACCTCTCTCTCTCTCTCTCTCTCTCTCTCTCTCTCTCTCTCTCTCTCTCTCTCTCTCTCTCTCTCTCTCGTATTTTTTTTGGAGGGGGGAAGGTAGGGCAATTGGAGTCAAGTGACTTGCCCAAGGTCACATGGCTAATACATATTAAGTGTCCAAGGCTGGATTTGAACTCAGGTCCTCCTGACTCCAGGGCTGGTGCTCCATTCACTGCACTACCTAGCCACCCCAAAGTTACGGATAAAATAAATCTGATGCCATAAAGGAATTGGAATAATCATTTTCTGTGTTCATATCCATTCACCAAAGGGAACCTTTTAATGTAATAAGTAGAAACAGAAACCTACGTTATTGGCCAAAAAAATCAGAACCATGATCTTTGTTTTTAATCTGGCACCAGTATTGTACCTGTATTTTTTTCAGGCAAGAGGATAAAAGAATATCAATGGCCTTTCCTGTACCTGAAACTTGGCCAAGTAGCCTGGCATATGCAGACTTTCTTGAGCCAGCTTTGCAGGTAAGTCCAGCCCTGGGCCTCAGGATGTTTTCCTCTTTTCATCCTGTCAATTATATTTGATGCATAAAGAGGACTGTGAGCTCAAACCACACGTATCTGTCCTTGGGTGAAGAGAGGGCTGCATTCATACCATTTGTTTTCAAAAGGACAGCAAAGGTTTGCACAACAAACAATAAGTATCCTGGGTTTTAGTTTCAATATTTGATCAGGTTCACAATGTTCTGAAAATTTATGGCTTTAATAATTTTTTAAAATTCTATTTTATCCTATTAAATTCCCACTTATTTCTTCCAATATACAAAAATTGTGTGGGAAGAAGAGGAAAATCGCTACAAAAGAGGTAAAGATTTGGGAACTATTTGTGGAAAACACATTATTTCTAAAACATTTTCACTTATAATCACTCCATTGGGAGGCCACCACATCTGCTAGCCGACGATTGTATCAGATCTCAGAAACCAAGCAGGGCCTAGTCTGCTTAATGCTCAGATGAGTGGTCTCCAAAGAAAACCCAGTTTTCAGGAAATGGTATTAGCATGCCTAGCAGCTCCAGGCTGATACTGGACCAAAGCCCAAGCAATGTTCTAAAAAGACCCATGGATGCTGCAACAGATTATTTTTTTTTTAATAAGACAACTGCAGCCTCAAGATCTAATGGGATTTTTTTTTCTCTTGTTAAAATAAATACCCACAAGGATCTTGCAACTAGAGGACAGTGCACAACGTGCAGGACCTGGAGTCAGGAAGACTCATCTTCCTGAGTTCAAATCTGGTCTCAGACACTTACTAGCTGTGTGACCTTGGGCAAGTGACTTCACCCTGTTTGCCTCAGTTTCCTCATCAATAAAATGAGCTAGAAAATGAAAATGAAAAAATCAATAAAATGAGCTAGAAAATGAAAATGAAAAAAACCAAATGGGGTCACAAAGAATCACACACACAGCTGAACTGAAATAACAAGTAGATCACGTGGGAGAAGTGGGGTGGAATCTCATTATTTAGGAGTAAGAAGGAATAAGCAGAATTTCTCAACTCCAGAAAACTAGAGTAAAAAGAAAAATTAGGAAAAGCAAACCTCCTTGGATTCTCTACCAGTTCTCCTCTTTGTGAATACTTTAGCAACACTTTAAGGCTTACAAAACACTCTATAAATGTTATCTCATTTGATCCTCACCACAACCTTGGAATAATAGTATAATAATAATATGTTTATTATAATATATAAGAGAATAATAAATAATAGTATAATTACATTATATAGTAATAGTAAATATAATATAATATAGCATAGTATAACATAATATAGTATAGCATAGCATAATATAATATAATACAGCATACATAACATGACATAACATGAGATGATGTGACATGCCATGATATGATATGATATAATGATATAATATAATTAATATAACATAATGTAAAATAATAATGTTATCACTCTGAAAGTGCTAGTATAATCCCCATTTTACAGGTGAGGAAACTGAGGCAGACACAAGTTAAATGACTCGCTCAGAGTCATATAGTTGGTAACTATCCAAGACTAGATTTAAACTCAGATTTTCCTGTCTCCAGGTCAGAGTTCTAACTGCTATGTCACCTAGCTGCCTCCAATTTGTCTTCATTGAATGACCCCTGTCTGTTGCAGGAGTGACCAGCTTAATCCAGGGCTCCAGTGCTCAGAAGTGCCCTGCTACCTGAGAGTAATAAACATCAAGCTTCTGAGATTCAGAATCACTGTCGTTTGGCCTGGGGGGTGGAAGGGACAGGGATGATGAAGGGAAATGTATGATCTAAAACTCTTAAAGTGATTTCATGCCATGATTTAACAAGACTCACTTTGAAGGGTGGAAATTAATAACCTATTCAGGTCACAATGTTCAGAATAAGGTCCTAGGTTTGTTTTGATGTCTATTAGTTTTATAATTATTTTCACTCCGAGGAATGATTTGTTAAGATTTGACAGCTCTCTTGGGCTTTTACAAATCACCCTAGGCAAATGACTCCTCACAAATTTGCCAGAAAATTTAACGAACAACAAGACTGGAAGCTTAGTTACATGATTAATGAAAGTTAACTGTTATTAAGAACTTGATGCAATAAATATTAAACGCTCAGGGTAGTAATTATTTACTCATACTCAGGAGTTTTGTTCACTGGAAAATGCCTTTTTGTGAGATATCTTTTTGGGATGTGATGCCAACAATGTTAGAAGTAGGATCTTGGTGTAATGGGCACTACTGAATGTCACTTCTGATCATCCCCCTGACACAACTTCCCCTGGGATGACTGAGTCTCAATAAGGCAGAGTTCCGGATACAGATGAGAGGAAGCACAATAACAAATTTTAATTTAAAAAAATAAACCACCCAAAATAAATCTGAGTTCTGACTCAATATACTATTTACTGTCTGCCAGTTGTATATTTCCAAAGTGAAAATGACAAGTAATGATCAGGAAGTTAAAATTGGGAGAGAAAAGGGAAGGTACATACATGAAGCTGAAAATGCTTTCTGCTTGTACACTTAGTACCTAGCTAAGGTACTTAGATTTGTACCTTTCAGAAACAATAGTCTTATGAGTGATAAAAACAATAATAATACTCCCTTCCTTGGCATTTCTCCATCCCTTCCTCCTAAATGTTCACCATGCCAAATAAAGAGCCAGCTAGTTCAATCTTACAACAGGGCAGGCACTAAAATGTCCATTCCATTTTTTGAACTTGCAAGTTGGTGAAAATTGGATAGTTGTATAAAAGGAAGGAAAACAGGATGTAACCATGAAGTTTCATGGACAAGACCTTAGATAAAAGGAATGCTGAGTTTAACTGCCCTCTGTTCCCATTACCTGGAATGCACTCCCTTCTTCCCTCTGCCTCATAGTCACTCTTCATTTAAAATACAACTCACATAACATTTGCAGTATAGAGTCTTCCCTGATCTCTCCAACTGCTAGTATTGTCTTTCCCACAGTACTTTGTATTTCTATCCCCAGCACCTAACCCAGTGCCTGGTATATAAAATGTTTTAGTACTCATTAATAAATACAGTAGGGCCAGCTAGGTGGCCCAGCGAAAAGAGCACTGGCCCTGGAATCAAGAGAACCTGAGTCCAAATACAGCCTCAGACACCTGACTCACTTACTAGCTGTGTGACCTTAGGCAAGTCAATTTACCCCAATAGCCTTGCCTTCCAGCCTCCAATAAAGAAATATTCATTGATTGATAAGCACTTCAGCTGCATCCAGAGTTGAGCTTGCAGATGTCTAAGAAAACTTAGGGAAATCCACTGCTATCTTCCTTTGATTTTACAAGATAATTCACCTCCTGGATTTCCAGAAGTGAACAATCTAAATTGTTTCAGGTAATTCTTTTCTTTCCCTCATTCAGGATAGATGTATGCATTTTATCCCCAATGCCCTCAAAGAGGATTCAGACAGAAAAGAGAAGCATTCACAAATCCCTGATCCAAATGAGGAATCAGTATATTGCTGCCAACATTCATCCCATCTCATTTCCATTCTCCTTTCTATTGAAAACGAAATGCAATATAAGTTGGGATTTTTCTCAATCAACGTGCTTTTACTAACCATCTACTTCTTGTTGTCATACGTATTGCTGTTTGTCCTTCAGGGGTCTGGTGGTGACAAAAACAAAAACAAAATAACATCTACCCTAAACAAGCTTGCATTCTGTCAGAGAAAATAATATATACCTATATAAGCATATGCAAAAATATGCAAATACTCAAATGAATCTAGACCTCAAGGGAAGTTCCTTCCACTGATGTAGATTACAACCCTTCCTTTCCAGTCTATCCTATCTGATTCTTGTCTACTTACATTCATAAGTTCCACATAGGGGTCCACCCAACCTCCAGGAGGCCTTCCTCACTTTTTTCTTGACACCATGCTGATTGACAGTAAACACAATTAAGTGACTTGCCCAGGGACACATTGCTGATAAGTTTCTGGCAGTTAGGTGGTATAGTGGATAAAGTGCTGGACCTGAAGTTAGGAAGTCCTGAATTCAAATTCAAAAAATGGGATGGACAAGTTCAGTGCCTTCCCTGTTGTGAGAGTGAACTTGCTGGCTCTTTGGCATGGTCAACATTTAGGAGGCAGGGATGGAGAAATGCCAAGGAAGGGAATATTATTGCTGTTTAAGTCACTCATAAGTCACTCATATTATCTATCTATCTATCTATGTAATATATATATATTACATATTTAAGTCACCCATTTAGTCGCTCATATTATTTCTGAAAGGTACCAGTCTAAGAGTTGCACCTAGCTAAGAACTTATTAGTTCTGTGACCCTCAGCAAGTCACTTAACATTGTTTTCCTAAAAGGCAAACCACTACAGTATCTTTGCCATGAAAATCCCAAATGGGGTTATGGAGAGTCTGAAACAACTGAACAAGAACCATCTTCTATAACAGAGGCCTTCAGGAAAATGTGTGCTAATTTCCAACTAGAGATTCCAGTAACACATCTTACTATCACAAGGTCATAGGACCATAGATCTAGGGGTGGAAGGAATTCAGACACCACCTAGTCTGATCCTCTCATTGGACAAATGCAGAAACTAAAGCTCAGGGAAGGAAAGTGACTTGCCTAAGATCATGCAAGTAGTAACAGAAGTGGAATTGGAACTAGAAGTATGCTGGAGCCAGCTCTTACTGGGTCTCAAAAGCAAATTATTCAATTTTCAGTGTGAGCATTTATACTTCATAAATCTTCAAACACTACAAATCAGGGCTTGATTTGTTTTGTTGATTGTCTAAACTTCAGGGAGTCTTTGTTAAACTTTTGTCAGAACACTTCCATTGGAACTCATGTCTGAGGACACCAAAATGGTCACTTTACTAATAAACACATATGCCCCCTGCAGCAAGCGTGCCTCCATCCCCCATTTCTACAGCACTCTAGCTCTCAAAAGACTCAAAGGTGGGAGGAGATGAAAAGAGATGGGAATGCTCCATGGAGAAACTTAAAAATGAACAGTGTTTGGGGCGGCTAGGTGGCGCAGTGAGTAGAGTGTCAGCCCTGGAGTCAGAAGGACCTGAGTTTGGATCCGGCCTCAGACACTTAATGCACACACAAACAAAACCTAGCCATGTGACCTTGGCCAAGTTACTTAACCCCAATTGCCCTCCAAAAAAAAAAAAAAGCAAAAAAAAATGAACAGTGTTAAAATGAAGATGGGAGGAAACAGTGTGAGATCTTGCAGCGATTGGTCCTACGTGCTGATTATATGCAATCCTCCTTGGTGGTTGGGTCTTATGGGCATGAGAGTCAAGTGGAGATCTGGCCCCTTCCTACCTTTCCAGTCTTCTTATACTTTACAGCCCTCCATGAGCTCTATAATCCAGTGACATTGATCTTCTCAATGTTCTTCACACAAGACTCTTCATCTCCCAGCTGCAGCCTTTTCATTGCTTATCTTCCATGCCTGGAATTCTCCCCTATCTCATTGCTGCCTCCTGCCTCTTTCAAGACTGGAATCCCTAGACATAGCCACAAGGGTGTCTGTGATTTTGATCAGCAAGGAATCTTGAAGTTCTCTTTGGCATCTGGACCTCAGAGCATTTAGACCATCTTGCTGGCTACTCCCAAAGACATTTCTACATTTAAATTTTCAGGAATAAGGAGGTTTTTAGTAGAGGTCACTTGTATCAGGAATATTTTTATACTGCAGGCCTGAGGTCTATTGACTCACTGAATACAACTTCCTTTGTAACTGTTTGTTTTCTTCCCCTCTCCCTCTTCTAAACCTTGCTTACTGAGGAAGTTCAAAATCAGTATAGCTCAGTGATTTGAAATCTAAGTCGGTGAACATTCTTAGCTGATTATGCTGTGTGCAGGGTAACAGACAGATAAAGACTAAAATAAAGTCTTTAAGACAGATTTAACTGATGCCCATTGATGGTATTTTCCTTTCAAACTGACAGCCCCTGGATCAGTGACTGGGCTTTGTTAATGTGTGGCTTTGTTTTATCCTGTGCTATATGTTTTAAATGACATAACTAAAAAGGGATGGTCTTTCCAATCTCTAGCTTGGAGCTTCATTGGCATGAGGCTAACAGGATTGACCCAAAGTTGACTTTTAAGTTAAAGAAACCAACCATTGTTCTCGGTCCTGCATTCCTAGGATTGGAAACCCATAGAATTACGCAGATAATTTATGATAGGCACACTGGTTCTTTAGAAATGGGCAGCTGCTGAGGCAGTACAAGAAATCAGAAGGAAGCTACACACCTCCTCCCCCAAGTAGTTTATTTGTATGGAAAAATCTGTAACTCTGCCTCCTGTGTAAGAGGTGGATAAGACCAAGCCATTGTTCCTGGCACCATTAACTCACACTATTGCCAGCTCTTCACTGGGTACTTCTATTAAAATTGAACTATTTTGTTAGTTTAAACTGCTGGTGTATCTGTAAATGTTTAACCACTGGCTTGCCACTGGGGGAGGGAAGATGTCCTCATGACACCCTTTTAAGTTTAATTTGCATTAGTCTCATTTTCTCCATCCCTTTCTTAAGTTTATACCATCAGCACAATAATCCAAGCTCTGATTTGTAGGATTCAAGATGTAAATGCCTGCTCCAGCATACACCTAGAATATAATTAGAAACCAAAGCTAATCATCCTTAGGACTCAGTTTCCTCATCTGTAAAATGAAAGGCTGAATTTAGGTGTAGCCTTCAGCTCATGAAAGTATGACCTGAGGCACATATCTAAATTTATGAAAGATAACTGCTTAGAAAGCATTCTGCAATGCACAGCAAACTGATATGTAAATGTGAGCTACTACGGCTACCATTTCTACCAGTGTACCTGCTACTGTTGATTCTAATACACCTTGCTCTATAGTGAAACAGGAAACTCTTGACCACAGATTATTGACTGGACACATTCTGCACCAATGGAAAGTTCTCATAGGTGAACCCTGAAATGAAACCTCAGATCAGTAACCTATTGACATTACTGTTGTTGTTTGGTAGTGATTGCTAATTGTTTGTTAGTGGTGGGAGTGGTCATTATTTGTTTTTGTTTATTTGTTACTGCTATTGCATTGTTATTGTTTTTGTTGGCACAGTGGATAAAAAGTCACCTTTAAAACCAGGGAGACATAGGTTCAAGTCTCATCTCAACTGCACTGGCTATATTAATTGTGTTGATTGGCAAGTCAATTAATGTCTCAGTGCTCTAGGAAGCTTTCTAACACTGTAAGTTTGAGAGAAGGGGCTAAAGTACATCAGGAAAGGGAGTTCCTCACCTGGGACTTGCACACGCCTTTGAAGTCACAAGTCCTGTCCTTATTCCTAATAGCATCATTACCAACAGCCCAGGAGGAAGGAGAGATGAGTTGCCTCCATAGTCTTTTCACTACTTCCCATTGTGGCTGGGGGTGGGGATTAGATTTAGGAGGGCCCAACACTCATTCCATGCTACAAGCTCAGCTAAATAATGAGACCATGAGATGCTAGGGTGATTCCCCTGTTATTAACAGGAAACTTCCCTTTTGCCCAAGTCAGAGAATAGTCCATTATTCAGCTGAATAGAGATGTTAGACACTGACCTAGGCACCTCAATAATCATGATTGGCTCATAGGGTCATAGATTTAAAGTTATAAGGGAATTGAAGGGTCATCTAGTCCAATTCCCCTCAGTTCACAGAGAAGGACATTGAGATCTAGAGAGACGAACTTGCTTAAAGGCACGTGGGTAAGAAAATGTAAATGGTTACCATATTCCCAGACATGAAATAAACAATACGCATGTTTTCAACAATCTGTGGCATTGGGCAAGTAAATCATTTAAGCTGTCTGAACAATGGTTTTCTCAAATGCAAAGTATGTATAAAATATTTGCATAATATTGCTAGCAGAAGGCCGAATGACTTGGCATTGATGTCACTAACCCCAAAGAGGTTTTATGACACAGTGGATGTTAAGCTGGAGTTAAGCTCTGAGAAGGCCTATGTAGTTTCAAGCACTGTCTTTAAAGCAAACTGGATACTGGTATACACTATTAAGGGGTTTCCTGAACTTGTCTTTTTTGAGTTGTCATATTTTCTAGAAAATCTGGTCCCAGAGCATGCAGGAGGCCCTGAATATGTCAAGGATGAAGTTCTACCTTCCCCCACCCCCAGTTGACATAATTTTTTGTTTGCACCTCGAGTTGGATTCCCTGTGTGGCCTTGGGAGGCAAGAGAGAAGCCATCCAGTCTATGCCAGGCTGGGATAATGCTTGTAAAGCTAGGGTCTTTTGCAGAGAAGCAGACCCTCCTATCTTCTTAGTTTAGCAATTCCCAAGAGAAAAGAATGAGGTTTTTTCCATTGTCTTGCTTCTCCCCTTCGGGACAGTTTTGTCCTTTTTCCACCTTTTCTCTCTTTTACCACTCCCCTTTAGGTAAAGATATGTGTTTTTTTCCTCCTCCTTTTGTAGTACTGTTATAAATATGCAAACTTCTGTAAGGATTGTGAACTCTTTGGGTTCCATATGCATGTTCATTTCTCTTGTAATAAGCAAGCCTGGTTTTCACATAAGTCTCTGACATGATTCTCTTTTGACATTGTTTTATGACCCTGAGCAACGTCACTGGAATTCTTTTTTTGGGGGGAGGGGAGAGCAATTGGGGTTAAGTGACTTGCCCAAGGTCACACAGCTGGTAAGTATGTCAAGTGTCTGAGGCCGGATTTGAACTCAGGTCCTCCTGACTCTGGGGCCAGTGCTCTATTCACTGTGCCACCTAGCTGCCCCTGGAATTCTTAACATATGTGAGCATGTGCTCATGCACGCACACACACACACACACACACACAGACACACACACACACACACACACACACACACATGCCTAAAATAAAAGAGATAGGAAATAGAAATCATACAATGAAAACCAATTAAATAAACCCTTAAAGTGTAATAATAGCTAGCTTTGAGCTTTAAGGTTAGCAAAGTCCTTTACATATATTACCTCATTTTATCCACACAACAGCCTATCATTATCCACATTTTACAGATGAGAAAATGAAACACAAAGAGTTAAGTGACTCATTCAAGGTCACACAGCTAGTATGTCTGAGGCTAGATTTGAGCTCAGGACTTCCTGACTCTAAGTCCAATGCTCTGTCCATTGTACCACCTAGAAGCAGGCTAATGGACGGAGTTTCCTAACCTGGAACTCCATATTAAATTATATTAAATCCTAAGTCTGCTTTCCCTTCCAAGTTAGCAACAAACCACTCATGCATGCAGAAGTGCTCTAATCTGTTGACATTAAGTCTCCTGGTTGTTGTCTTACTTGGGACCACCACTTTTGTTGAATGTGAAATGTTTAGCTTGGAGACAATATGGTCAGTCCAACACTCTACACCACACATCTCTTTTGTCACTCTCACATCCTGTCTGTCTCTTGTCCTTACAATGACACAGTCTATTAAATGCCAATGATTACTGTGGGGGTACATTCAGAAAGTTTTCTTTTGTTTAGGTAAACAGAAGACAATGTTAATGATGAGGTCATGAGACACATAAGTCTTCAGTAGTAAGTGACTGTTGCTGTTACCAACTCCATTGCTCCCAAGGATTCTTTGACATATCTGACAGTTTGTACTTACTCTGGCATTAAGGTCACCCAGAATTATAAGCTTGCCCTCTTTTGGCACATTAATAATGAGGGTCTCCCATAAATTTTTTTTCTTTGTCCTCATCAGGGTTCATTACTATGGGAACATATGCACTGATGATGGTGGTATGACACTTTCCTGTAAGTGGCAAAAGATTGTCATGAGCCTGTTGTTCACTCCTTCTGGGAGGCACATAAGCAAAACACTGGTGAGGAGGGAAAGGCTGAAAGGAAAGAGAAAACAGAGAGAGAAATAGGATGGAAGAAAATACACAGTTAGTAATCATAACTGTGAATGTGAATGGGGTGAACCCTCCTATAAAATGGAAGCAGATAGCAGAGTGGATCAAAAACCGGAATCTGCAATGTGATGCTTATAAGAAACACACTTGAAGAAGAGAGACACACACAGGGTAAAGCAGATTCTATTATGGTTCAACTGAAGTAAAAAAAAAGGGGGGGAGGCGGGGTAACAGTCCTGATCTTAGACAAAACATAAAGCAAAAACAGACCTAATTAAAAGAGATAAGGAAGGAAATTATATCTTGCTAAAAGGTATTATAAACAAAGAAGCAATCAAATTAGAAGAGCAAGGAATAGTCTATCTGTCAGATCTATGGAGAGGGGAAGAATTCAGGACCAAGCAAGAGATAGAGAGCAATACAAAATATAGAATAGATCATTTTGATTATGTTAAATTAAAAAGCTTTTGTACAAACAAAACAAATTCAACCAAGATTAAAAGGAAAACAGAAAACTGGGGGGAAATCAAAATGATAAAATGTTGGAGAGAATATGGGAAAATTGTGACATTAATGCACTCTTAGTGGAGTTGTGAACTGATCCAACCATTCTGGAAAGGAATTTGGAACTATGCCCAAAGGACAACCAAACTGTGAATACCCCTTTATCCAGCAATACCATTATGAGGTCTATATCCCAAATAAATCATAAAGAAGGGAAAAGGACCTACATATGCAAAAACATTTATAGCAGTAATATTCCTGGTGACAAAAATTGGAAATTGAGGGGATGCCCATCAATTGAGAAACAGCTGAACAAACTGTGGTATATGAATGTAATGGAATACTGTTGTGTAATAAGGAATGATGAAAAGGCAAATTTCAGAAAAACCTGGAAAGGATTGTACAAACTGATACAAAGTGAAATTAGAAGAACCAAGAAAACATTGTGCAAAATATCAACAACATTGTGTGATGATCAGCTCTGAATGACTCAGCTCCTCAGCAACACAATGATCCAAGACAAGTACAAAGGATTCACAATGGAAAATGCTATCCATGTCCAGATAAAGAACTGATGGACTCTTAATGCAGATCAAAGCATATCTTTTTCACTTACTTTAATCTTTTGGGGGTTTTTTTGCCTTTTGATCTGTTTCTTCTTTCTCAACTGTGACAAATGTAGAAATATGCTTTACATGATAACACATATAAATTATGCCAAACTGCCTACCATTTCGAAAGGGGGGAGTGGAAGGAGGGAGGAAGAAAAATTTGGAACTCAAAATCATGTAAAAATGAATGCTAAAATTTTTCTTGATATGTAATTGGGGAAAAAATAAAATACTACTAAAAGAAATGACTGCTCAGACACCCAGGGAGTTGCCAAAGTCCAATGCTGCTTTAGTCTGGTGAGAAGATGAACCCATGACCTGGGTTGCCTGTGTTAGAGTTGTTACTACAGGTCCCAGTGTATTCACACTTACTGATACTTCACTTGCCTATTACCACAGGACTTTGAGGTAGGTAAAAATGATAAAATGGTATGGGTGATATCTTTTGACTCTTGCATAAATTGGATTTAAGTGAGGCAGAGTTGTGCAAAGTCACTGACCTCACTATGTCTTCCAGAGTCATTGTATTCCAGCGTTAAAACAAAAGTCAAGACAACTAGTGATGGCTCTGGAAGCAATGGATGACTGATGACCTTGCCTTCTTTGATATCTAACTGATCTCTAAGAGTTCCATAGTAGTACCTGCTTCCACTGCCTTCATGCCCTGTTGGAATAAATTGTTCATACCTGCCTATTCCCCTGGGAAAGTTTCACATGCTTGGGGTATATACCTCCCTAATTCACTGAGAGTTTGAGGGCCCTTGGTTACCCTCAGCCTGGTTTAACCCATCTGAAAAAATGGCTTCCTGGGGTGTGGCCATTGCACATGCTGTAGCTTCTTGGAGTCACAGGTGAAAGTTGGGTGGCAAGTGGAAACCGAAAGTGGAAAGAATCCCTGAAAAGGGCTTCCCAGCCCTCACACCAGAGGTTCTAGCCTTCCCTGAACACCCATAAACCCCATTGTGAATATAACAAATGAGATAATATATCTGAAAGTGCTTTGGAGTACTAGAAAAATGTAATGCATCCTTACTACTCCTTTGAAAACTCCCATATATCAAGATTAGCAGCTCAAGGGGCCAGATTTTGTGTATACAATGATTTTGTCTCCTATCATTTTAAAGGCAGAAACTGGGACTAATGATGCTAGCTACAATTCTTTCTACTGTAATGTTATAAGCATTTCAGGGTCCTTGCTAGCCACTGCATAAATATTCCAACAACAGTTACAGACAGACAGATACACTGCAGCTTATTTATTCACTCAAGAGTGTGCACACCATCAGTAGGTGATGGATTTGTGTGTCTCACAATTCTGTAAATAACATATATGTGTACGTATATATGTATATACGTACACATACATATATATGATATATACAGACATGCATATATGTATGTATATAAAATAGTTTTTCCTCCTGAGCTATATGACCCAGAGTTGTGAGTAAGATCAGGTAAGGCACTTAGAAAAAGTATATTTTTAGCCAAAGAAATTAAATTGTTACACAGGACTTTTGCCATAGTTATTTACATTAGTCCAAAAAAAGAGTACCTTCTTTATCAACCAGTTAGCTAATTAGTATTTATTAAGCTCCTACTATGTGTACCACTAGACAGAGAAGCAAATTTGTTTCTAAGACTATTCAAAGTCTCATGAGTTTTCTTTTATAATTATAAAGTGATTGGGAGGAAGGAAATACTGGAGGAGACAGTACATTCAGAACATTTATATAATAATAGCAAATATAGCACAAAATGAAGTCAAGCATCTTCTTCTAAAAATCAACTGTGAACAGTAACAACTACGAAAGTCAAAAATTCAGGTGTTCCCTGTATATTGGTATATTGTTGCCATCAGAACAGCTGCTACCCCTGCTGCTACTGTGCATTTTCATTAATGTTTCCATAATTCTATACTTAATTTACTGGGAGAACCTTAACTCTGGGGGTTCAAGTCCCTTTTGAAATAATTGTTAGATAGAATTCATAATCAATAGAAAGAGAGGTCATAGTTTTAGGAGGAAGAATTTGGGTGAAGGAGTTTCAGAAAGCAACAAATGTCATGTTATGAAAAAGTTACCCAGGGATATTGTGGAATTGACTACACTTAAGGCCTTTAAAAATTTAAGCCTCTTTCTGGCACTGTAATTCAATAGCTATAAAACTGAGGAAAAAATGTGAAATGGTTTATTCGTGCGTGCTGGATGTTAGTGTTTCCATTCATTTTAGAATGAGACCTTAGGGATCACATAACTGGGGTCTGTGAACTTTAAGGGGGGGAAATAACTTTATTTTATTGTAATTGGTTTCTTTTGTAATCCTGGGTAACTTATTTTATTTTTTAAAAAACATTATTCTGAGAAGGGGAATTCCAAAGATTTCAATAGACCAGAAAATGGATCCATGGTATAAAAAAGACTGAGAAGAACCTTTGATGTAACTCAACTTGCTTGCTTTACAGTTGAGGAAACTGAAGCCTAAAGAGTGACTTGGATACATCAAAGCAATTAATTTATAATAGGAAAAAATAACAAGAATCTAGTTCTCTGACTCTTTCCAGGTTGTCATTCAGTTGTTTCCATCATGTGCAACTCTTCATGACCCCATTTGGGGTTTTCTTGGCAAAGATATTGGGGTGCTTTGCCATTTCCTTCTCCATCTCATTTTACAGATGAGGAAACTGAGGTAAACAGGGTTAAATAACTTGCTCAGGGTCACACAGTTAATAAGTGTCTGAGGCCAGATTTGATCTCAGATATTCCTAACTCCAAGTCCAGTACTCTATACACTGTATCACCTATATGTCCCAAGACAGCATCAAGATATATTTCTGCAAGAGAACTCAGAAGTCATTTATTCCTGCCTTATCATTTTATAGATTAGAAAGCTGAGGTCTACAAAGCTTCAATCATTTCCCCAAGGTAGGTAAGATGTAGCAGAAATAGAATTTGAACCGCATACCTCTGACTCAGAGGGCAGCTAGGTGGTACAGTAGATAGAGTGCCAGGCCTGGAATCAGGAAGACTCATCTTTCTGAGTTCAAATTTGGTCTCAGACACTTACTATCTGTGTAACCCTGAGTAAGTCACTTAACCCTGTTTGTCTCAGTTTCCTCACCTGTAAAATGAGCTGGAAAAGGAAATGGCAAAGCCACCTACTATCTCTGCCAAGAAACCTCCCCCAAAATGGGAGTAACAAAGAGCAAGACATGATTGCAAATGACTAAACAACAACAACCTCTGATGACAGTCAGTGCTCTTCCCATCCTACCACACTACTCACCAGACTCATTTGTTTATTGAAATTTTAAAAGGTGATTTAAGAAGGGGGAAAAAATCCACTCTGTGGCACAAATCTGAACATGTCACTCATTTGCCCACTATATCAATCAATCATCTTTTATTAAGTACCTACTATGTGCAGGAGCTGAGGATTTAAATATAAAAAAATTAAATAATCCTTATTCTCAAGAAGCTTATGTTCCATATGAAAAGATGACATGTTTACATATAAGTGTTTGAAGAATAACTGCAAAATAACTAAAAGGTTGTTAGATATGAGGTAGTCAGGGAGGAAAGGCACTAGGGAGACCAGGAAAGCTGATTCTTGATTTTTACCTTGAAGGAAGTGAAGGACCCTATGAGGCAGAGGTAAAGAGACATAGGAAACAGTCAATATAAAGACATGGAAATAGAAGAGGAAGAGCTATCTGGGAAGACCAGAAGTAAGACTAATTGATCTAGACTTTACAGTGTAGGGAAATGGGTAATGAAGACAGAAAGACCAAGTAAGGGCCAGTTTGTGAAGTAAAAGCTAAACAGAAGAATTTGTATTTTATCCTAGAGATAATAGATAACCACTTTAGTTTACTGAATAGGAGAATGATATGGTTAGTTCTATGATTAAGAAAGATCACTTTGATGACAACATGGAGAATGTACTGGAATGGGGGGAGACTTAAAGCAGAGAGAACATTAGGAGGCCATTGGAATAATGCTGTGCACTGTGATAAGGACTTGAAACTACAGTGGTCTAAGAAGAGAGAGTAGAGAGAAGGAGTCACATAGTAGAGATGTTATGGAATTTTGGGATAAATGTGAGAGGAGTCGAAGAAAATACTGAAGTTATGAATCTAAAAAGGTAAAATGGTGGTGCCTTCAACAGAAATAGGGAAGTTTTCTTGAAGGGTGGGCCTAGGAGAAAAGATGATTAATTCTATTTTAGATCTGTTGAGTTTGAGATGTCTCTGGTTCATCCAGTCTAAAATGTTTAAAGAGTAGTTGATAATGTGGGAGGGAAGTGTCCAAGAGAGAGACTAGGTATAATTATATGGATGTGGGAGTCATTTAAATAGAAATAATTAAACAAACAGAACAAGAACCAGAATCTGTTATAGAAGTGATTATTTTATTCCATAAATTAAGAATAAAATAAATAAATGCAGGAAAAGCAAGGGCATGTAGAGGAGGTGACCTGGATAAGGAAAAGTGTCATGTAATTTTCAGGGACTAGAGGAAATGAGGAGAGAGGAGAAGAGTGATGTCAAGAGATTTTGACATGACGATAGATATAGCAGAACAAGCTCATGAAGAACAGCCTCAATTTCATCACTGAAGATAAGAACTGAGAGGACAAGAGAGGATATTAAGGAATGAAGACTTGGAATAGCTTCTGCAAGAAGTGACATATAAAATCAATTAGAGAAGAATAAAAAGACTGCCTCATGACAGCAATTAAAATTCGGTTGAGATTAAATGACACAGATTTGTAACATATAATCAGTCATCGTGGTTATGTGACTTCCACCAGTCCAATTCAACAGCACATAAGGAGTGAAGAACACAGATGGTAGGAGTAATCCAATTTTAGGGTTTGGCAAGAGAAGAACAGCAATAAGAAAGGGGGAAGGATTCAAGAGTAGATGACAGTGTAGAGTTAAATTGGTTAACTATAGGGTTGAAATTGGGAAGGAAAGAAAGTGAAGTCAGAGCAGGGGTAATGGCTTGAGAAAATCCTGAGGGACAGAGGGAATAGAAGTCAAAATGAGGGTGAAGAATATATTTAGAAGGGGTGTGACATTGGAAGAGAGGGAATGATAGGATATTATGGTCAGAATATGGTCAAAAATGCCAGCATTTTTGATAAAGGAAGAGGAACACTTATGGTTAATGGTGAGATTTGGGGTGTGATCATCCCTGTGTGTGACAGAAGTGAAGTTGAAGAGTAGATAATGAGATTTAAGGAGATTAAGGAACTGTGAAATTAGGGTATTTGAAGGAGCATCAACATGAATAGTGAGTTCCCCTAGTAGAAGGGTAGAAATTGAGGAGGAAAGAAAGTGAGCCAGGAATAGAATCCCTTGAGAAAAGAAAGAATAACATTGGCACCATTAGACCACCATTATTTCTCTACGTGGTGTATTTTTTTTTAATAGAAGGAACTTCAAAGGAGAAGAGATAATTGAGTGACCATGGCAAAGAGAGAGTCTGGAAATGGCAGTGGTGATTAAGAAGTATTATAACTGCCTCTCCAAGACCATTGATGGTGAGGAGAGAGGGGGATGATAAAATAGATAAAGACATATGTATGACTGGAAAAAGAAGTGCTAGGGGAGGGGGGATGCCTGGGAGGGGAGGAGGTATGGTGTAAATTATGTAGAAAGAATGAGAGATAGTAGGCTAGTGTCCATAATGTTACACTGGTACCTACAAATGTGAACATCATTGGAAGGCCCCTGTCACATTAGAAGGTCTCTGTAAAGGATAGATGGAAAGATATGGATGATAAGTCATTTTATGAGAACACACTCAGATTTAAAGCTTAAAGGGACTTGAGGTACAAACCCCTCATTTTACAGATGAGAAAACTGAGGTTCCAAAGAATGATTTGCCAAGGGTCGTATATGAAGGGGAATTTGAACTTAAGTATTGCTGACTCCACTTCATGAACAATCTCATCCTATACCACACTACTTCTAACTGTAGTAGATGTCTAATCTGCACCACTGGAGAGAGGGGCCTCAATGAGATCATAGGTCCATCAAATTACAAATATTCTAAAAGTCAGAGTTTTAAAGATGCCATTAAAGACCAAAGGGAGTAAGAAAATATAGGGATGAATAAATGCCTAACTATTGGTCGGAACAGTAAAAGTACAACTCACGGGCGGCTAGGTGGTGCAGTGAGTAAGAGCGCCGGCTTCGGAGTTGGGATGACCCAAGATAGAATCCAGCCTCAGAAAATGAGCACCCACACACAAATAATGATTAGCCGTGTAACCTTGAGCAAGTTACTTAACCCCAATTGCTTAAAAAAAAAAATACAACTCAATTAAAATTTGAATAATCAGGAATTTTTTTTAAGGAAATCATCAATCAATATGCATTCACTGAACACTCATGTTAGGTTTTGAACATACAAAAACAAAAATGAAACATAAGGAAGGCAAGGCAAAATTGTTACATAGACAATATTCTTGATTTAATATCAATTGATTCACTACACTAATGACAAACTCATAAAGGGGGGAAAAAAGGATGTGCCCTTGCCCATTTGGTTCTATCCTGAGAGGTCTGTGACTGATGAGCTCATTTGGTTAGAGTACAAGGATAACGAAGCCATGGTCATTGATTCCAGTACCACATGGGTCAGTTAGCTCTACTCTGCTTACATGACAGGTCACACCCTTAATTAATCCTGGCCAGTCCTGCTGTATAGGCCATTGGTGACAATAGGGACACAGCCACAGTGTGTGACTGAATCAGTCCAAAATCATCTGCTACTGGGAAAACAGCTCAAAGCACATTCCTTTATTCACCATGATGAATAGTTATCTTTATGTATGAAGGAGCTCTATTTTCCTGCCAGTTTCAAACTATTCTGTCTTCTCTCTGACCCTTCACTTCCCACTAGATTCAGATGCTATACACTTGCATGCATACAACCCCAGCTCCAGTTGCCCTTTATATGTTGTCCTTCCCTATAAAACTGGAAGTTCCTTGAGGGCAGGTATCATCTTCCTTACATATATTTGTATCTCCAATCCTTAATGCATGCTTTTTCATTGATTCACATGTAAAAATGGACATTCTGAGAGAGCCTTGAATTAGATTAGCAAAGAATCTCTGAGAGTCAACCAGTCCATTTTTCACTTCTAGTCTGGATTGAACCTAGATCATTCAAAACAGAGGGGGGGGGGAAGGGGGAAGAGAAGGGGTGGAGCCAAGATGGCAGAGTAGAAACAGGACTTCTGTATGGCTCAGGCTTCTACCTCCTCCAAAAAGACAACTGTAAAAAATGACTCTAAACAAACTTTAGAGCTACAGAACCCACAAAATGACAGAGAGAAACAAACCTTCCACTGAAGGAAACTTGGCAGGCCAGCAGGAAGGGTCCATCACAGTGCCCTGGGAGCCAAGCACAGTCCTGACTGAGCAACAGTTTTAGCCCCAGGGCAGTTCTGACCAGCCACCACTGGAGCAGATTTCACAAGAGTGAATCAGCAGCAGCTGTAGCAGTTTTCCAGACTTCTCAATACACAAATGTCAAAGACAAAGTAAAAGGTCAGTGTGGAACTTTGTTCAAACGGGGGAGCATGGTCTAGCTGTAACCCCTGGAGCGAGAAGCAGAGGAAGCATGGCTGTAGCCATTGCCACATAGCTGCTTCCAGAGCTCCTGGCCTGCAGATTGTAGGGGGACCAAACAACCATTCAGAGGGTAATCGCTATTGCTTTGACCTGCTTGGATATGGATCATGGTCTTGGGTGGTGGTCCTGGAGTGTGTGACCAGTGAGCCAAAGCACGTAGGGGCTGTAGAGAGGGTGCCTATCTAATAGATCTGGGAGCCGAAAAAACCCCAGAAATTTGGGACATACCTCTCTCCATTTTGGAAGCTGAATTCTACCTGGCAAAGAGCTCAAAAGTCAAGTAATTGGCTGCCAATATAAACAAGCAACAGAAGCACAAACAGACTACAGAATCCTTTTCTGGGGACAAAAAGAATCAATGTATGGAGCAAGAGGAAGACAGTGAAGTCATAACTCCTGCATCAAAAGCCTCCAAGAAAAATATTAACTGTTTACAGGCCATGGAGGTGCTCAAGAAGGATTTTGAAAATCAAGTAAGAGAAGTGGAGGAAAAATTGGGAAGAGAAATGAGAATGATGCAAGAAAATCACGAAAAGTGAGTCAAAAGCCTTCTAAAGGAGACCAAAAATACACTGAGGAAAATAACACCTTAAAAAATAGACTAACTCAAATTTCAAAAGAGCCCCAAAAAGCCAATGAGGAGAAGAATGCCTTAAAAAGCCAAATTTGGCAGATATAAAAAGAATTTCAAAAACTCACAGAAGAGAATAATTCCTTCAAAATTAGATTGGAGCAATGGAAGCTAATGACTTTATGAGAAATCAAGATATTATAAAACTAGGGGGCGGAGCTAAGATGGCAGAGTAGAAACAGCACTTCCAAGGTGCTCTCCCCCACATCACTTCCAAACCATGTAAAAGGGGGACTCTGAACAACTTCTGGAGCTCCAGCACCCACAGAACGACACACAGAAGCTAACCTCCCACTGATGACAGCCTGGCAAGAGATGCTTGAGAAGGTAATCAGGGAAAAGAAATCAAAAGGAATTTATCAAAGTTGAACTATTTACATTCTTACATGGAAAAACAATAACTGTGACTGATGAAACCTTTCTCAGTATGAAAATAATGGAAGAAGGGCATACAGGCATATGAATACATATGTGAATGTGTGTATATATATATTTACAGGTATACATGGATAGAGGGCACAGGTAGAATTTGGTGGGAAGGGATGATACTTAAGGGGTGAAATTAAGAGGTGAGAGAGGAATGTGGCAAGAGGAGATGGGGAGAGACAGGGTAGGGTAAACTATCTCATGTAGAAGAGGCAAGGGGAAGTGGTGGCAGGGGAGGGAAAGAACAGGAAGGCAAAAAGGCAAAACCATATTCTCATTGAATTTGGCTCAGGGAGAGAATGACATACATACTAAATGGGATATCTCACCCTGTAGGAGAGTAGGGGGAAGGGGGATGGGGGGTGATGGAGGGGAGGGCATTCTGGGGAGAGGGGAGGTTGGAAATACCCACTTTTGAAGAGGGACAGGATCAAAGTAGGGAATGGACCAGGTTGGGGGTGGGATAGGTGGGAAGGAAATATAAGCAGTCTTTTACAATATATCTACTATGGTAATGTTTTGCATAGCTATATAAGTACAACACATACTGAATTGCTTATCTTCCCAAAGGGACTGGGTGACAAGGGAGAAAGGGAATGGATCTGAAATTCGAAGTTTTAAAATTAAATGTTTCAAATATATATAAATACTATTATTAATACTATTTTGCATGTAATTGAGAGATTAGATGTGCAGGCATTGGGGCTCAGAGATTCACCTTGCCCTAATGGTAAAATCGAAGGGGGTATAGGAGAAGATATGGGAGAGAGCAGATTGGATGAGGGGATATCTTGTAGGATTGATATTCTGGGGTGGTAGGTAGGGGAAAAATGGGGGAAAATTGTAACTCAAAATCTGGAGGAAATGAATGATGTAAACCAGAAGTTAACAAAGCATTTGTTTTTGTTTTTTTTAAAAAAGAGATATTATAAAACTGATCCAAAGAAATGAAAAAATAGAAGGCAATGTGAAATATCTCATTGGAAAAAACCACTGACCTGGAAAATAGATGCAGGAGAGATGAATTAAAAATTATTGGTCTACCTGAAAGCCATGATCAAAAAGAGTCTAGACACCATCTTTCATGAAATTATCAAGGGTTGGCTAGGTGGCGCAGTGAATAAGAGCATCAGTCCCTGAGTCGGGAGGACCCAGGATCAGTTCTGCCTCAGTACTTAACACCCACACATAAATAACTAGCGTGTAACCTTAAGTAAATTACTTAACCCCAATTGTTTTTTTAAAAAAAGAAAGGAAGGAAGAAAGAAATAAAGAAAGAAAGAAAGAAAGAAAGAAAGAAAGAAAGAAAGAAAGAAAGAAAGAAAGAAAGAAAGAAAGAAAGAAGTTATCAAGCAAAATTACCCTGATATTCTAGAACCAGAAGGAAAAATAGAAATTGAAAGAATTCACCAATTGCTTCTTGGAATATTATAGGAATAATTCTAGGAATATTATAGCGAAATTCCAGGGTTCCCAGGTCAAGGAGAAAATACTGCAAGCAAGTCAGGAAGAAACAATTTGAGTATTGTGGTAACACAATCAGGATAACACAAGATCTAGCAGCTTCTACATTAAGGGATCATAGCACTTGGAATATGATATTCCAGAGGTCAAAGGAGCTAGGATTAAAACCAAGAATCACCTACCCAGCAAAACTGAGTATAATGGTACAGGGGAAAATATGGTTATTCAAGGAAATAGAGGACTTTCAAATACTCTTGATGAAAAAACCTGAGCTGAACAGAAAATTTGGCTTTAAAATACAAGAAGCAAGAGAAGCATGAGAAGGTAAAGAGGAAAAAGAAATAATAAGGAATTTATTAAAGTTGAACTATTTACATTCCTACATGGAAAACAAAAACTCATAAGACTTTTCTCAGTATGGGGATAGCTGAAGGGAATATATATGTATATATACATATATATGTATAGGAGAATGTATGTGTATATAAATACATGAGTGAATGTGGGCATTTGTATGTTCATGTATACATAGACAGAGGGCACAGGATGAATTGAATATGAAGGGATGATATCTAAAAAATAAAATTAAAAGGTGAGAGAGGAATTTATTGGGAAAAGAAGAAAGGGAGCAATATATTAGGGTAAATTATCTCATATAAAAGAGGCAAGAGAAAACAGTTACAATGGAGGAGAAGAACAGGAAGGTGAAAGGGAATGGGACAACCTGATTCTTATTGAATTTGGCCTAAGGAGGGAATAACATAGACACTCAATTGGGTATCTTACCCTACAGTTTAATAGAAGGGTAGGAGATAAGATGGGGGCAGATAGAAGGGAGGGCAGATTGGGGGAGAGGGTAGTTAAAAGCAAACATTTTTTTAACAAATGCTTTATTAACTTCTGGTTTACATCATTCATTTCCTCCAGATTTTGAGTTACAATTTTTCCCCATTTTTCCCTACCCACCACCCCAGAATAGCAGTCCCACTAGATATCCCCTCATCCAATCTGCTCTCTCCCATATCTTCTCCCATATCCCCTTCGACTTTGCCATTAGGGCAAGGTGAATCTCTGAGCCCCAATGCCTGAACATCTTATCTCCAAATTACATGCAAAATAGTATTAATAATAGTATTTATATATATTTGAAACATTTAATTTTAAGACTTCTAATTTCAGATCCATTTCGTTCCTCCCTTGTCACCCACCCCCTCTGGGAAGATAAGCAATTCAGTATGTGTTGTGCATGTATAGCTATGCAAAACATTACCATAGTAGATATATTGTAAAAGATTGCTTATATTTCCCTCCCGCCCATCCCACCCCCTACCTGGTCCATTCCCTACTTTGATCCTGTACCTCTTTGAAAGTGGGTACTTCCAACCTCCCCTCCCCCTAGAGTGCCCTCCCCTCCATCATCCCCCCTCTCATCCCCCTTCCCCCTACTCTCCTGCAGGGTGAGATATCCCATTTAGTATGTATGTGATTCTCTCCTTGAGCCAAATTCAATGAGAATAGGGTTTAAAAGCAAACTTTTTTGAAAAGGGATAGGGTCAAAGGAGAAAAATAGAATAAGTTGGGGGGCAGGATAGGATGGAGGGAAATATAGTTCTTCTTCCACAATATAACTACTATGGAAATCATTTGGGTAACTACACATGTACAATCTATATTGAATTACTTATCTTCCCAGTGAGGATGGGTGAGGAGGGAAGAAGGGGGAAAAAATCTGGAACTCAAAGTTTTAAAAACAAATATTTAAAAATTGGTTTTTTACATGTAACTGGGAAATAAGATATACAGGTACTAGTGTATAGAAACCCATCTTGCCCTACTAGAAAGTTAGGGGGATGAAGGGGGAGGATATAAGAGAGAACAGATTGGGGGAAGGGGTATTCAATAAGCTTGCTATTTTGGGGTGGGATATGGGAAAGACAGGAAGAGAACAAATTGTAACTCAAAATCTTGTGGAAATGAATGTTGAAAACTAAAAATAAATAATTTTCAAAAGAAACGTAAAAAAAAAAAACAGATAATACACATCTTGAGCATGAGGAAGGCTCTCCAGAAGGAATATTCCTTAACTTTTCTTGGTAATCTACTTTGGTTTCCAAAAATCTTTTGAGTAAATACACGTGGTTCTATTATGACCCAAAGCATGTGCTATATACTCAGAAAGCACACAGATGCATGTGTTAAAATTAAAAGCTCTAATGGATTGTTCAACAGTGATGGTTCTCCCATTTCTGATTCTCCATGAAGAATTTTCAGTTGGGTGTGTTTCTAATCTCTAATCAGAAACTTCTGTGCATGTTATTACTTGTCTATAAATTCATGACATTCCCTTTGCATGTTTTTTCTCAAAAAGATAGGTACCAAAACCAAGCTAGTGATTAAATTTAGAACTCTACCAAGAAAGTAAGCACACAGGATTATATATCAATATTTATATATGGTCACTAGGCAATTTTGGAACATTAAAGCAATTAAAAAAAAACATATATTCTGGTTCTGTTTGTTTTTTCTTGTTTTTAAGACCTCTGTTGGACCCATTTCAAGCTTTTTGAAGGCTTTAGAAATGGGATAACTTGGCAGCTACGTTATCTCAAGATTCCTGTTTGCTAACCTAACTGGTGAGGTCTCCTTTGAGTTCTTTTGTTTTAGATGTAGAAATGTTAATGGTGTGACTCTTTCACATTTTTGAATGAATTCAGTTTGTCCAGAAATTATATCTGAGGTTTGGTCTCCTTAGAAAACTACCTCTAAATCCATTCTGTTTTAAATTAGTGTAGTGGAGGAGTGTGTAAAACTGCTCTTGAAAAAAAAAAAAGAGGTGGGGGGGGTTTAATATAAAAACACAAATCCTAGGAAATCTATGAAATGTTATTCTAGCAGAAATAATAAAGGTCTACTGGAAAGAAAAGAACTAGGAAGGACAAACCCTGACTTATCATCCTGGCTGTGCTATTAACTAGCTATGGGACTTTGAATCTTATTAAGCTTTCCTGGATATTAGTCAGAGCCATCCCTAGGGTACAACAAAGTGGGGTGTGGAAATTGCTCTGGGTTTCATGGTTTTGAGGGCCCTGCTCTATTGATGGCTGAGCAATGATTCAGGGAAGGCAATAGCTGGAGAAGAGAAGGGGAGTTTCTTTGCCTCAGCTGGCACTTAAAACAACCTTATACTTATATACTAAATACAGTGTAAACAGTAGCTCAAGCCTGGTGCATAAATTATAGCATCAGAACCAGGGCTCCCTCCTCTTCTACTTCCTGTCCTTCCCCTGCCCCCACTCACCCAAATGCATTTTGCCTTTTTACCTCATTCAAGCAATTCTTTTTGCTCATCCTAACCTGATTTCAAAGGAATATAAATATTCACTGAAGGAGAGGGTGTGGTGAGCACACAGAATGTTTGTCCAGGGTCCCAAATTCCTCTAAGAATCTCTCTGATTTTAGCTCCCCATCTTGGCATGCATATGTGTTTGTCATTGTTTGTCATGAAGACAGCCATCCCTGGGCAATTTTCCCCAGTGATGGGGGGTTGAGCTCACTTATAAAGGATCTGATACATGGCTCTGAGGCTGAAGTTTTAGGACATGCTATCACTATTAATTTCTCTATTTGGAGGTACTTACTATCTGACCTGTCTTTTAAGATTTCTAGGATGTGATCACATATGCCACACAAGATTCCCCTCCCCCCAAACACGGATGCTAAACAGGTTCTGAATTGATCGTCCTCCTCCCAAAATACCAACTCAGGTACCATATAATAACAGGGAAGATATCAGGAGAAACTCCAGACTACCATGGCTGGGCTGCTGAAAGCTTCTGGGAGCCTAGCTAATAGTCTACTTGACCACTCTTCCTAGCACTTGTGCTTTATAAGTAGCCTGAGGTTTTGTCCAGTCTAATCAATATACAGCAGTGTTTCAGAGTGAAATACCTACTGGATTAAAAGGGAGTCCCAAATGTCCATCTGTGGTGCACAGTCTCAACTGAGCATCTCTACTTCATGGATTAAGTTCACTTCCCTGGCACAACTCTACATGCTCCTAGGTAATGCTTCTCTTGTGCAGAGTCCCAGCTGAATTTTTTCCTTTTATGCTCATTATTAATACTATCCTTCCTGATAAGGCCTCTGTTTACCCAACCTCCCCTCCAACCTCACATTGAGGGGTAGGCTATTGCCTTTTGGATTGCTTTAGGGGAAAATACCTAATTAAGATACATTCTGCACCCATTCCCACGCTTGGTCCTGGAGACAATAAACTTTTCATGCTATCAGGTAATATCAATGTCTCCTTTGTCACTTGCAGTCTGGGATCTGCTTTACTTCATATTTTTCCTGTGACTCAATGGAAATAATAATGCCAATAAGGATAATTGCATTTATATAGCACTTTAAGGTTCCAAAAACCATACCTTATCTTATTTAATCCTCACAATAACCTTGTGAGGTGGGGGTATTATTATCCAATTTATACAAATGAGGAAATTGAAACAGACAAAAGTCAATTTTCTTTCCCAATGTCACACAGTTAGTAAGTGTCTGAAGCAGGATTCAAACCCAGATCAACTTGACACCAAGTCCAGAGCTTTATCCACTGAGATTTACATATTTAAAGTTAGACACAAGGAATATAACTTGAATCTTTCCGAATCTCACATAGCCTTACTTCTTGTATAATCCATGTGTAAATTGAGAACAGATGAACCAAATGAAATTTGAAAGATTTGTCAGCAGGAATTTTCAGAAAGAATGTTGAATGAGAGCTTATATATAAGCCCAATTCCTCATCATTTCTTCAAAATAGTGAGAAATGTGCCAGTAAAATAAAAGAATAACAATGGGGAAAAAGATGGAAAGAGAAAGAATTAATCACAAAATGTCAATTAAATTCAACCACCATTTGTTAAGTATCTACTATGTGCCAGCCAATGTACTAGGGTTACAAACTTAAAATAAAAAATATACCCTGCTTCCAATAGCTTGACAGAAAAATCAGGAAAGAGACTGAAAAATAAGTAAACAACCCCAAAGAGATCATAAGATAAAGTCCTTGAAAAAGACTTTTATGTCAATATGACCATTTCCTCTTTTCTCACTCCCTTCTAAACTCTGCAATTTGGCTTCTAATTCATCATTCAACTAAAACTCTCCTCCCCAATTTGATGTCCTTTTCTCAGTCTTCATCCTTCCCAACCTTTGTAGAATTGAAAACTGTCCACTACTGTCTCCTCCAGATACTCTCTCCTTACTAGGTTTCCATAATGTGATTCTTTCTTAGACCTCTTTATCCCCTCCTCTGATGTATCTTCATCTACATCGGGCACTCACTAATTATGGGCATCCCTCAAGGGTCTCTTCTCTTTTTCTCTCAGTACTTCATGCCTTGGTAATCTCATTATTCCCATGGATTTGATTATCATTTCTATGCAGATGAGTTCCAGATGCATCTATCTAGTCAATAAATAAATCTAATCAATAAACATTTCTTAAGCACCTATTATGCTACCAGCACTATGATGAACTATGATTCAAACTAAGAAAGGCAAAAATCGTCCCTGCTCTCAAGGAGTTCATGGTCTTACGGAGTGGCCAACACATAAACGACTATGTACAAACCAAATATATACCGGACAAATTGGGGATAGTCTCAGAGAGAAAGCACTAAGATTAAGAAGTGGGAAAGTCTTTTTGCAGAATGTAAGACTGTCCCTGAGACTTAAAGGAAGCCTGGGAAGGGAGATAGACATGAAGAGGGAGAGAATTCCCGGTATGATGGATGATGTGTGTCCAATCATTTCAGTTGTGTCGAGGTCCTTGTTGCCCCATTTGGGGTTTTCTTAGCAAAGACATTGGAGTGATTTATCATTTCCTTCTCTAGATCATTTTACAAGTGAAGAACTGAAGCAAACAGGGTAAAGGGACTTGCCAATGGTCACACAGCTAGTAAGTGTCTGAGGCCACATTTGAACTCAAGAAGATGAGTCTTTCTGACTCTAGGCCCAGCACTGTGTCATTTAGCTGCCCAATGAGGAGTGATAACCAGTAAAAAACTCTGATTTGGGAAATTGGGTTTCACATGTGAAAAATAGCAAGGAAGCCAGTCTCACTGGATCACAATGTGAAGGGGAATAAGGCATAAGAAAATCTTATAACCGGGCCAGGTTATGAAGGGCTTTCAAAGTCAAACAAAGGACTTTATATTTGATTCTGCAGGTCAGAAGTATCAAACATCTGGCCACATGTAGCTCACAACACTCTCAAATGTGGCCTAAATAAGATTAAAATGTAATGGGGACGGGGGCGGAGCCAAGATGGCGGAGTAGAAACAGCTCGTCCAAGCCTCTCTGCCCCCAGATTCTCCACAAACTATGTAAAAAAGGACTCTGAAAATCTTCTGGAGCCCCAGCACCCACAGAACGACACAGAGAAGATAACCTCCCGCTGAGGACAGCCCAGCACCCTGCAGGAAGGACCAGCGCAGTGGTCTGGGAGCCGGCAGCGCGCAGAGCGCAGGAGCCGAGCCGAGCCCAGGTCCACGTGAGCCGAGGTTTTAGCCCCAGGGCGGCAGGGCCAGCAGCCGGCTGGAGGAACCCCAGAACACCAGGAACTGTGGAGATGCCAGAATTATCAACCTAGACTTGCCTAGGACAAAGTAAGAGGTTAGTGTCCTATGGACTTTGGGACCTGTATTTGGGGAATGCGTCAGCTCCCTCCCCTGGGGGCTAGAAGCTGCTGAGGAGACACGCCACTGTGTAGTTTTCAGAGGCATTTCCGGCTCCCAGCCTACAAATCGTGGGGAGATTCAGCGATCAGTCTTGGGGGGTAATCGCTCTTGCTTTAACCTCCCTGGATCTGGATTGTGATCTACGGTGGAAGTTGTGGGTGGGTTTACAGCTTGCCAGAAACAGAAGTTGCCCCCCACACGTTCGGGACGAAAATTCCTCTGTCTGGCCTTAAAGCCATAGTGTGGCAACAAGCCCAAAAGTCAAGCAATTAAGTGGCAACATGCCAAGGCAGAGGAAACAGAAAAATGCAACCCTAGACTCCTATTTTGGGGGCATAGAGCGGGAAAAGGACTGTGAGGTCAGAAGTCCTGCTCCAAAAGCCCCAGGGGAAAACATGAGCGGGTTCCAGGCCATAGAGGACCTTAAGAAGGACTTTAAAAATCAAATAAGAGAAGTGGAGGAAAAATTAGAAAGAAATGAGAAGGATGCAGGAAAAGTATGAAATGAGGGTCAACAGCCTGACTGAGGAAAACAACACCTTAAAAAATAGACTAACTCAAATGGCAAAGGAGGCCCAAAAGGGCAATGAGGAGAAGAATGCCTTGAAAAGCCGAGTTTGCCAGATGGAAAAAGAATCTCAAAAGCTCACTGAGGAGATTCATTCCTTCAGAGTTAGACTGGAGCAAATGGAAGCTAGTGACTTTATGAGAAATCAAGATGCTGTTAAGCAGATCCAAACAAATGAAAAATTAGAAGGCAATGTGAAATATCTCATGGGAAAAACCACTGACCTGGAAAATAGATCCAAGAGAGACAATTTAAAAATTATTGGACTACCTGAAAGCCATGATCAAAGAAAGAACCTAGAAACCACCCTTCAAGAAATTCTCAAGGAAAATTGCCCTGATGTTTTAGATCCAGAGGGCAAAATAGAGGTTGAAAGAATCCACCGATCACCTCCTGAAAAAGAACCCAAAAAGAAAACTCCCAGAAATATTATAGCCAGGTTCCAGAATCCCCAGATCAAGGAGAAAATACTACAAGCAGCCAGGAAGAAACAATTTCAATATTGTGGAAACACAATCAGAATAGCCCAGGACCTGGCAGCTTCTACACTGAGGGATCAAAGGGCATGGAATATGATATTCCAGAGGCAAAAGAGCTGGGATTGAAGCCAAGGGTCACCTACCCAGCAAAACTGAGTATCTTGTTTCAGGGGAAAATATGGTCATTCAGTGGAATAGAGGACTTTCAAGCATTCTTGAGGAAAAAACCAGAATTGAATAGAAAATTCGACACCCAGACACAAGAAGGAAGAGATGCCTGAGAAGGTAATCAGGGAAAAGAAATCAAAAGGAACTTAGCAAAGTTGAACTATTTACATTCCTATATGGAAAAGCAATAACTGTGACTGATGATATCTTTCTCACTATGAAAATAATGGAAGAAAGGGGTGTGGTCATATGAATACATATGTGAATGTGTGTATATATGGTTACAGTTATATATGGATAGAGGGCATAGGTTGAATTTGTTGGGAAGGGAGAATACTCAAGGATGAAATTATGAGGTGAGAGAGGAAAGTGGCAAGAGGAGATGGGGAGAGACAGGGTAGGGTAAACTATCCCATGTAGAAGAAGCAAGGGGAAGTGGTTGCAAGGGAGGGGGAGAATAGGAAGGCTAAAAAGGCAAAACAACATTCACATTGAATTTGGTTCAGGGAGAGAATGACATACATACTAAATGGGATATCTCAACCTGCAGCAGGATAGGGGAAGGGGGATGAGAGGAGGGATGATGGATGGGAGGGCATCCTTGGGGTGAGGGGAGGTTGGAAGTACCCACTATAGAAGAGGGACAGGATCATGTAGGGAATGGACCTGGTGGGGGGTGGGATGAGTGGGAGGGAATTATAAGCAGCCTTGCACAATATAGCTACTATGATAATGTTTTGCATAGCTAGACATGTACAACATATACTGAATTACTTATATCCCAAGAAGGAATGGGTGACAAGGGAGGAAGAAAATGGATCTGAAATTCAAGGTCGTAACATTAAATGTTTCAAATATATATATAAAAAAAAATGTAATGGGGAAATTTAAAATATTTAAAAACATAATGAGACATGTATGATATTAATTTGTTGGTTTTTAAAGTTACTAGGTGGCCCTCTGCGATGGTTTAATGGCCCCCATTTCTATTTGAGTTTGCTACCACTGCTGTAGGTAATAGTGGTGCCATTAGAATTTATAGAGTAGGGGTCATATGGTCAGAATTACTTTTTAGGAAGATCATTTTTATAGCTGAGTGAAAGATGCTCTAGTTAGTCTCCTAAATTCTGGTCTCAAATCACCAAATGACTCTTAAACATCTTGAACTGGATAGATGCCCTATAGGTATCTCAAACTCAAGATGTCTAAAATATCTTCTTGATCTTTCTTTGCAAACTCCTCTGTCCCAAACTTTCCTAATACTGTCAAAGGCATCATCTTCCTTCCAATTACCTAGATTTGGAACTTCTGTGCTATCCTCAACTGTCAATAACTCAATTATTATGTCGCTCCTCAACTGACTCCTGATCTCTCTAGCTTCCTTTAAGTCCCAGCTAAAATCCTACCTTCTACAGGAAGCCTTCCCCAACCTCTCTTAATTCCATTACCTTCCCTCTGTTAATTATTTCCTATTTATCCTGTACAGAGCTTATGGGGCATATATTTATTTCCATGTTATCTTCACCATAAGATTGTAAGCTCCTTGAGACCAGGGATTGTCTTTTGTCTCTTTTTGAATTCCTAATGCTTGGCACAATGCCTGGCACATAGTAGGTGCTTAATAAATGTTTATTGATTGATTGATCATTAACAGAAGAAGGGGGAAACATAGTACTGCAGGTCATGTTGCATTTTTTTTTCTTTTGAAGTTGCCATGGTCAATTCATTATGAAGTAGCCAACCTACATGAAAAATCTATGAGAACTTAGCTGAGCTGGTCATCAGAAAGTAGACCCAATCTATTAGTGGACCATACACAAAATCTTTCCAGAATGATAGAATCTTTCAAAGTTTTGCTCCCTTGGCAAAGTCATCAAGAACTCAACAACATCGTGATAAGGCATCAGAACATGACTTTGTAGAAGTTCTCAGAAACTCACAAAAGACAAAATTTGGGAAGGGAGTAATTGATAAAAATGATGATTTCATATGCCTATATAAAAAAACACAAATAATGAGTAACAAGCAAGGTGAATCAGAAATCCTAACATGAGGAGACAAATCTGACACTCACAGAAATCACAGAGACTTGGTAGGGTGAAATCCATGACTGAAATGTATCTCTGGAAGTATGTAGTAATCACAAATAAAAATAATAATTAGCATTTTCTCTAAGGTTTGCAAAGCAGTTTACACTTATTTTAGTCTCACAACAACCTGGGAGGTAGATCGTTCATTGATTATTAAGTCCATTTTATGGACAAGAAACTGAGGTAGACAAAAGCTAAATAACTTGCCCAAGGTCACAGAGCTGATAAGGATCTGAGGTTGGGATTTGAACTCAGATCTTCCTAACTCCAAATCCATCACTCTATATACTCTGGCACCTAGTTTGCTTTATTAAGAAGAAGCAAGATAGAAAAGAAAGGTAGGATACATGTTAAGATAGTATTTTAAGATGACATTATCCTGCCTGGACAAGTTACTTATGCTCTCCATGCTCCAGGCAATTAACTATATCTATAAATTGCAGAGATAATGCTGAGCTGAATTGGCCGTGTCTTCACTCAGGGATTTCCTATACCAATGGATTTACATATGCAATTGAGATAGGCGTGGTTAGAAAGGAATTCATATAAAAATGATACTGAGTACATGATAACTACCTTCAAATATTTTAAACATTATCACCTAAAAGAGAAGTAAGATTAATCCTTCTCAGCCTTGGAGGGCAGAACTCAGAGCAATGGGTGATGAGCAATTGCAACAAGGCAAATTTGGACCTTAATGTAAGAAAATACATCAAATACATTTCAATGCTAGACCGACTTAAAAGAGGAATTAGGACCCTTCATTAGTAATGCTTCATATAGAGGCTAAATAACCACTGGTATATTGTAAAGAACATTCTTATTCAGACACAAGTAGCCTAGGTGGACTTTAAGGCTCCTGATGACCTAAAGATTCTTTGAATCTGTAATCCTCTAAAAATATCTCTCCCCTAGTAGTTTGTGATCTTGGTTTTATGAAACCAAGTGTGTTGCTAAATGTTTAACAATCAGCTCTCTGAAAGGGATGGAGGGGAATGCATGCATGACACATCTTAAAGTTTAATTTACAATATTAATGTTTTCTCCATTACTTCCTTAAGTAAGTCTAGAAATCAACAAAACAATAAATGACTTTGTAGAGGTTCCTAGAAATTCACAAAAGGCAAAATTCAAAAAGGCAGTCATTGATAAAAATGATGAGTTCATATGTCTATATAAAAATACAAATAAAAAGTAATAAGCAAGATAAACCAGAAATTCTAATGCAATGAGATAAATCTGACATTCAGATATGTATGTGTATATATATATATATATATATATATATCTAGATATATATAGATATAGATATAGATATAGATAGATATATATCACAGAGACTTGGTAGACTTTGCTGATTTATGAGGTACAAATTCTCACATGGAAAAATTTAACAGTCAGTTCCCAAGAGCTCGTATGAGCTGGCTCCAGCATATCCCTGAAACTTTAAACTGCTATATACATTTATTTCCTGGTCTTGATTATCTAGTTTAGTATACTTTTCTTTCTTTTCACCCTATATTAAATAAGCCTGATAATTACTTATCTAGTTTTGAGATCTACTTTGAAATACAGTTTAAGGTAGTGGCAAAGCCCATTCCTTCTTTTTCTTTATTATGTTTGATATTCTTAACCTTTTATTTCTCCAAATGAATTTTGTTAACATTTTATCTAATCCTCCTATAAAAAGAATCTATTTTATAAATTAGTTGGTAGATCACTAAATCTATAAAGTAATATGAATAATATTTTTAGTTTATTAAATTGACATGTCTTTACTATAAAGATTATCTCTCTGATTATTTAGATCTTTTTTTTTTATGTAGAAAATGCTTTATAAATGAATTTGTTTAGGTTCTGTGAGTCCAGGCAGATGAATGAATTGACATTTAGTTAATGATTTTCTTAAGTTAAATTCTCTTATATTTTTTCTGCATTTTGTTGATATTCCACAGAACATCTGGTGATTTTTATAGATTTATTCTGAATCCTGCTACTGTACTGATTTTCTTGGCACAGGGAAAAAATATCTACCAATATTGACAAGGAAAATCAATTCAGATCAACAACTGTATGACAACTAATGGTCCTAGAGAGTTGTCTGGGAATTGAGAGGTTATGCAATTTACTTAGGTTCAAAAGGTCATTATATGTCAGAAGCAGAATTTGAATCCAGGTCTTCCTGATTTTGAGATGGGTTTCCTATTTACAATGCCATATTGCTTTTAATTTTCCATTGATTCAATTAATTTTCATCAATTCTGTGGAGTCCTTTAAGAACACAATTGACAGATTTAGATGATATTCCCTCTTCTTTATGTCTAATAATTCAGTTTTTTACCCTAATTTATTGATGTAGCTAATATTTCTAGCACTTAGCAAGTATCCTTGCAGTACCCCTGATCTCAGTGGGAATGCTTCCAATTATCTTCTGCTCCAGAGGATGATTAACTCTTGGTCTTAGTTACAGACTTTATCACTTTAAGAAAAGATTCTTTTATTACTTTGATTTTTTTAGTGCATTTAACATAATAGGGATAGGGATAGAATGTGTGACTTAGTTGGTTTAAGGAGCTAGAACCCGGTGAGGAACTTCTTCTACCAATGCAGGGCAGCACTTTCTCTGTAATTTAGAGTCTTGCAGAGTTGCCTAGAGTACTGAGAGGTTAAATGGCTTACATGTGTTTTCCTGATTTCAGGACTAGTTCACTATCCATAATACTATTCTGCCTCTTTAATAGTAGTAGTAGCAGCAGCAGCAGCAGCAAGAGGAGGAGGAGGAGGAGGAGTAATAGCCATGATAATAATCGCTAAAATTTATATGGCATTTTTAGCTTTGCAAAGCATTTGGATATATTGTCATTTGATTTTATTCCCTAATAACTCTCTGTGAATTAGATGCTATTGTTATCCTCCAATATTATTCATGACAAATGAGGAAACTGAGACTGAGGGAGGCTAAATGACTTGTCCAGAGTCATCTAGCTAGTAAATGTCTGAGAAAGGATTTGATTTCCTTGTCTCAAAGGTCAACTCTGCTGCCTGCCTTTTCTGTGTCCATTGATAAAATCATGTGATTTGGTCAGGGAAGGAGGGTTTGGAGAAGTTCCAGACTTGTTATTTGATTGGTATGGAGAATTTCTAATGTGGAAGCTCCCCAATTCATAATAATCTCTCAAACCCAAGTTTGTAAAATACAGCCCAACCGATTCTATTTCCTACTGACTTATCTGTTCTCTGATTCTCCTGTGATGGAGTTATTGAGAATGGGGAAGTGGAAAAAGAGAAAGGAAAGGAGATATGTGCATAGGTATCTCCCTGACATTTTGTATCTCCTAGAAAGAATATAAACTCCTTGAGAGCAGAAATTGTTTCAATTTTTCTTTGTAATCTTAACACCTGACACAGTGCATTCATTACACGAACTAGACTAAACAATGTTTGTTGAACTAAATATATATATGATAATCTAGTTGTTCCTAGAATATGACTACTGAGGGTGATCCCACTACCTCCAAAGGTAGCTTATATCATTTTAAATAGCTCTAATTGCTAGAAACTTTATCCTTACCTCAAACTTAAATTTGCCTCTTTGCGTCTCTTACCAAATACTTCTGTTTCTAAGTATAACCCCTCCTTCATTTGAGATACTTTCAAATATTTGAAGACAACCATTATGTCCCTTCTGAGTCTTCTTTTGCTTAGTCTAAACATCCCTAGCTCCTTCAACTTAATCTATATTCCACAAATACTGAGAGTATTCTGTATATATCTTCATTTATTCATTCACTTATTCCTTTATTCATCTATCCATTTATTTATTTATATTTGTGTCTATGCCTATATGTATCAGTATATATGCATGTATTTTATGTATATATGCATGTATTATATGTACATGTACATATATACATACACATACACACATATATGTATATATGTGTGTGTATATATGTGTATATATATATATAAAATCAGTTATACTTTCCTGGTAATAAATAATTATAATGGTGTTGAAATTTTTTTGGAAGAGTTGAAGAAAGAAGGCATCCTATCTCTGGACCCTAATAAGATTAGCTTAGAGAATGGTGAAAGAGAATGCTATAAAAGTAGGGGGGCAGGGATGGACAAGACCTGGGGACTCTTGATAATGGATTGAGGTAGATACTATGGGGGTAGGGGAAAGGAAGAATGAATGTAGAGCCTTAAACATATGATTCATAGTCCGAAATGGATGCAAAAGTTGGTTAAAAGTTACTTCAGGAATCTGAATAGGATGCAAAATGAGTGGGTTATGAATAACCCTAATTGACAGAACTATCACAGGTCAGAAATAACCTAGTTTTTCTATTTTCTAGATCCCATCCTATCCCCACCCCCATAAGAATTTAATTTGTGTTGAGCAACCAAGTCTTCTTGGCTTAAAGAGAAACATTAGTTGTTGGGGTTTCCCCCCCCCCAAATATTTATAGCTTGACTAAGCTAATTTAAAACACATAGTGGAAATACAGGCCATGGCTTATGTTTTTCCCCCTCTGGTGCAGCTGTAGAATTAGCCGTACATTTCTTGGTGTACAAATATGTTATCAGTAATGTTCTATAAAAGGCAAGACTCTTCATGTGTGGGATACTTTTGTTGAATGTACTTGACAATTTTTGTTTTTTATGTTAAGTTTTTAATTAGAGTCTAAACTTTTTTTTTTCAGTTGGTTTTCCTTCAGATCATAAATTCAAATCTTGAGGCATCTAATCACTGAGCAAAAAATTGGACCAAGCTCAGGGTGAGATATGATATTTAGCAAGATGACCTGGCAAAGGATTCAAAATTTGTCTTGTAATCCAGGAAAACCTGAATCTTGCCATGTAAGATGGCCATTCTCCTTGAGGAACTCAGCCCTCTAAATAGGACACTTAAAATATCCTCATTATGTTCAAATAAGAAATGAGAAAATATCCCCATTTTATTCTAATAAAATGTTTCAAACTTTACCTAATGGCCCTTGTGACCTTGGCAAACAATCATACTAATCTAGGCTAAACAGGCAGCAAAAGTTATTTCTGCTTAATGAAGACAATGAAAGGGGTCTTTGAAATGTTTGAGGGAAAAAAATAAAAGAAAAAGGAAGAAGAAACTATGCCTACCCCTGGGGGAAAGGTGAAGAGACTACTGGCACGGGACAGTTGAAAGAAAGAACAACTGCTCCATTTCTGTGTTGCTTTTGTCTTCTACATCAAGAAGAATAATTTTCAGAGCAAAAAGTCTAAGACAACCCTAGTTAAGAGGAAAGAAAAGCCCAGAATAAATAAGGTCATAGTTAGGCTTTGATCTCCTTTAAATGAGTTCAATCACCTGCTTTGGATGAATTGTAGTTATCCCTTCCACATTTCAACTTTCCCCATGTAGGTTTCAATATATTGAGGGTTAGCATAAGAAAATACTGTAAATGGGAATTTGGAGGGAGTTTTTGGAAGCTGCAGATGACATGCAAAGACCAGCAGAGAATACAGAAAAAGTTTAGAAACTCAGAAATGCTTAACCCACATTTGACAAGGAGGTGCTATAAACACCCTACGAAAGAAAAAGAAAAAATTCAGACTTCTTCACTGGTATGAAGAGAAAGTAAAAAAATTCTACATGGATTGTCTAGATCAAGGGGGCGCCACACCTCTGACCCTGGGATATGGAAGGGATAACTGTATATCCCATGGTACTGAAAGAATTTGCAGATGTGACTTCTGAATCTCAGTAATCGCTAAACAATCTAGGAGAATGCAAGGTCTCACAGGAATAGATAAAGGTAAAAGTTATCACAGTTTTAAGAAGGTGGATTTCACAAATTGATGAGCTTAATTTTTTCCATGCCCAGTAACATTCCTGAACATATATTATTTAGCAGATGGTTACTAAGCACGTAGGAAATAAACAAGGACCTACTTACAATGAGTGGGGCATTATATCAAATATAAAATAAATTATATTTAACATTATTAATTAAATATTAAATACTTTACAAATGCCATCTAATTTCATCCTCACAACAAACTTAGGAAGTAGGGACTATTAATTTTTATAATTGAGGAAACTGAGGCAGACAGAGATTAAGTAACTTGTCTAATACTGAATTTGAACTCTGGTCTTCCTGACTCTAGACCCAAAGCTTTATCTACTACCTACTTCTAGAGAAAGTAGTGATTACTAAGAACTGATAAGTGTTCATTAAGATCACGTCATGCCAGAGTAACCCAAAGATTTCTAGATTTTTAAATTAGGGGAAATCTGCAGATATGGCATATCCTGATTTTAAGTATTTGATGGATCATTAGCCAATATCCTTGTAGAAAAGATGAAAAGGTGTGTACTACATAATAACATAATTAGGTGGATCAGAGCTAGCTGAATAATTGAAGCTAAAAAGTATTTATTCAGTTACAAAAATATATTTATTGAATGCTTTTATTCAGCGTGTATGTGTGTATAGTCCATTTGAACATTTGTGATGGAGGTGTCTCTCCTAAATTTTTTTAAAGCAATTGGGGTTAAGTAACTTGCTCAAGGTTACACGGCCAGTCATTATTTATGTGTGGGTGCTCATTTTCTGAGGCCAGAACCGATCCCGGGTCCTCCCGACTCTGGGGCCAGCACTCTTACTCACTGTGCCACCTATCTGCCCTGCTCTTTCCTAATTTCTTATGAGAGAGAGACAGAGAGACAGAGACAGACAGACAAACAGTCAGACAGACAGACAGTGACAGACACAGAGAGTCAGAGAGAGAAAGAGAGACAGAGAGAGGAGGCGGGGGAGAGAGAATACTGTGCAATTAAAGGCTCTAAGTCATCCTGTCAGGAGGTCTATGTTTGCATGCTGCCAATCTTTGCCCTAAACCTTCTGCTTTTAACCATTTTTATCAGTGATTTAGGTGAAGACAAAGAAGAACTGCTTTATGGATAACTTGAAAGTAAGAGGAATAGCTATTATTTTGGATGACAGGGGATTCATTATCATTGAATTTTTTCTTTGTTCTTACAAATGATTCCTAGTGTTTTTTTGTTTTTGTTTTTGTTTTACTATTTCCACCCCCTTTTTCCCCCATGCTATCAGCTCTCTTCTGGTTTTTTCTTACTTTTTTACTCACACTGAACTGGTCAGCCATTTTGATAATGGTTTAGCGAATGGGGGAAGGGAATAACATTGATTGAATATTATTAAACAGCCAGGTATTATGCTAAGTGCTTTACAAATGTTATCTCCTTTGATCCCCACAAAAACCCTGGGACACAGGCGCTATTATTATCCCCATTTTGCAGTTGAGAAAACTGAAGCAGATAGACATTAAGTGACTTGTCCAGGGACACACAACTAGTGAGTATCTAAAGCTAGACTTGACTTCAGGTTTTCCTGACTCCAGGTCTGGTGCTCCATCCAGTAGGTCACCTAGATGCCTCATAAATAACACCTTAACATCTTTTATTATTTTGATTTTCCACCATGCCAGCTTTACCAATCCATGTGAACCACTGATGTTGGTTTGATTGCCATGGTTCCAGGCCCCCAGGATGCATGTATGATAAAGATAATAAACCCAGAAACTAGGCATTATCTATTACAACCACCATCACCACCCTCAGACTCTTGTTAGAATTAGAGTCAAGTTAGAGTCATAGTTAGAGTCAAGTTCCTCTCATCCCTGCTTCTCTTTCCTGTTGATGGTCATCCTTCATGCTCAAAGACCAATGACATCACAATGGTGGGGTCAAGTGTGCTCAACTATGTATTCAACTAGGGTTGATCAGTCCAATAGGAGCTCAGATAGCTCTCTCTATCACAAGTTGGGCACAAATATTCCATCTGAACATTTGTGATGAAGATATCTCTGTTTACTAATTTCTTATTAGGTGATTTAGAAAATATCTTCTTTTCACTGGTCTGATTATATTAGTATCTTCACTAAGAGATGGCAAGATGATCTCCTATTGTGTCAGATGGCTACTTGTCTAAAACTCCATAAAAGTTCGATCTCAGAAGTGCAAAAAACATTGCATGATTCCACATCTAGAAACTGGCCCACCATGTGTTACCTTCAAAAAGAGGGCAATGGAGACAACACACAGAGCCTACTCTCCATTGACATCTGTTCTCCTCTTTTTATTCCTATATGGTTTGGTGACTTCTACCATCAAATTTTTCTACTTCAAAGTGCTACAAAAGAAAATTTACATAATTGCCTGATTGAATCCACTACAAAATCATGCCACAAAACCTCTGTTGGGTCTTCATCACTGCTTGGAAAACATTTAACTAATCTCTGAAAAATGCCCTATCACATTTCCTATAGTGACTGTTCCAAACATTTTCCACTCCCTCCAATCCCCCAACCCACCTCTTGTCCCTTTCACTTGATACATAAACCCAATTCCTGCTTTACTGAAATTACTCACAATCCAAAGTTAACTTCCTCAACTACCTTCTTCTACTGCAATCATCCTTCCTCCTTTGATCTGCCTTAAGAAAAGAGATTTGGCATTTATCTCCTTACCTCCTGATTCCTTTGGCGCCTTGTTCTGGTGACCACTCTTTCTCTTCAGCATCTCAGACTGTCTCTCCAGTGACTTCTTTTCATTTCTGCTTACAAATAACAATAAAAGCATTCAAATTTAGATAGTCCCTTAGAGGTTACAGAGTACTTTTCTCACAACAAGTTGGTGAGATAATCATGCAAGTATTTTTGTGCCCACCTCTCACTATTCCAAACAAGCATGTTCCTTGACTCTAGTGGGCCCAATAGCTACCTTCCCATCTTGCCATTTTGTTTTCAAACTTTTAGATAGAGTGCTTTGTGCATTGCTTCCACTTTCTCATCTCTTACCCACTCCTCAACCTATTGCGATCTGACTTTAGTTTTCAGCACTCCATACTTTCAAAAATCAACAGTGGACTGCTGACCAGTGATGGGCAAATCCAGTGGTTTCTTTTCATTGTTCCTTCTCTTTGAGTTCTCTATCACATTGGACATTATTGGCTACCCCTCTTCACAGCTTTTACCTCTTTACCATTCTTGCTGCCAGACACCTTATTACTACTTATTATCTCTCCTAGATTATTGCAAAGACTTCTAAACTAGTCTCCCTATATTTAATCTCTCTCCCAATCTATCTTACACACAACAGTCAAATAATCCTTCCTAATGATTTGATAATGTCCCTCCCCTATTTAAAAACCATCAGTGGGGGCAGCTAGGTGGCATAGTGAATAGAGCACTGGCCCTGGAGTCAGGAGGACCTGAGTTCAAATCCAGGCTCAGACACTTGACACACTTACTAGCTGTGTGACTTTGGGCAAATCACTTAACCCCAATTGCCCTCCAGAAAGAAAAACAAAAACAAAAACCATCAGTGGTTCCTCTTTGTCTTTTGGAAGCATTATAAACTCCTTTGCTTGTCACTTACTATTTCCCAAAATGTGGCTATCATCTTCCTTTAGAGCCTGATTTCACTCTACTACCAATCATCCAAACAAAACTAATCATTATTCTTCAAATATCCCATGACTTCCTGACTTAATATACTATAACTCATGCCTGGAATAGTTTCTCCTAGCCCTTAGGCACTTTAAATCCTAGCCATCCTTCAGGCAATGATAAAATATTTCCCTTTTCATAAAACCTCCTCAACCTCCTAATTGAAAGAGATCCCTCCTTCTTTTGAAATGTCGTAGCACTTTGCTCCCTTATTGTACAATTTCATAGTCTACTTTCACAGAATCATAGAAGCTCAGAGTTGGAAAGACCTTGGAGGCCATTTACTTCAACCAAATGATAGATACCCTTAAAAGATTTATGTCTATAACATTCCTGACAAATAGTCATCTAGCTTTTGCATGAAAGCCTCTAACAAGGAGGGACAGTCTTTCTATTACATTTATTTGTAAACATCTACTTCCTTTTTATTGTTGCAAGCTCCTTAAGAGCAGGGACAAATATCCATATTTGTGCCCAATAATAATCCCTATTTTTATATCCCTCTAAGTTTTCCCAAGTGCTCTATCTATAATAGCCCTGTGAGATAGGTAGGACAAGTATTATCTTTATTTTAAAGATCAGGAAACTAAGACTCTGATAGGTTCAGTTTGGCCAAGATAGTATAGTTAAGAAGTACCAGAGTTTCTATTTGATCCAAAGTCTTCTGAATCCAAATCCTACCATATTACCATCACACCATGGAGTATAGAATTTATCATAGTGGGAGTTTGAGAAATATTTGCTGGATTTTTCTCTTTCCCACTCTTCAGTCCATTGAGGAAAAAAAAGAAAACAAAAATAAATGTCCAGTAGTAAATATGCAGAGTCAAGAAAAATAAATTCCTTTAATAATTACATATTTTAAAAGATGCATAAAATATATGCAATGTATAAATATAATACGTATATATGTGTATGTATAATATCTATGTGTGTGTATAAAAGCATGTATGTATGTGTATGTGTGTATATATACATATCTGTATATGTATTTGTGTATGTGTATATATACATATATATGTTTATATATATATGTATATATGTATATATACATATATATATATACACACACACATACATAGGTATGTATGTACTTTGAAACAGTTATGTGGCTCAGTGGATAGAGAGTTGGGTGTGGATTCAGGAAGACCTGAGTTCAAATCTGACCTCAGACACTTAGTAGCTGTGTGACTCTGGTAAAGTCACTTAATCTCAGTCTTAATCCACTAGAGAAGGAAAAGGCAAAGCAATCCAGCATCTTTGCCAAGAAAACCCCAGGGACAGTATTAGGGTCTATGGTCCATGGGTGCACAAGGAGTCAGACATGACTGAATGAAAAACAAAATCTGTCATATCTATAATGAATAGCATGTTTCAACAGTACCTTGAAATCATGTACAGTCACTGTATTTCTCATACTCCTTAGATTTCTGTTCATCAAAAAAAAAAAAAAAATAGAGAGGGGCAACTAGGTGGTACAGTGAATAGAGCACCAGCCCTGGAATCAGGAGAACCTCAATTCAAATCCAGCCTCAGACACTTAACACAAAAACTAGCCATGTGACCTTGGGCAAGTCACTTAACCCCAATTGTCCTCCAAAAAAAAAGCAAAAGAAACAAAATAGAGAGGGAGAAGTGCTATAGATGTGAAACATTGCGTGTATTTTCAGATGAGGCTACTGTGTTATTAGTTCTACTTAACTGTTTTACTTTGTTACAAGACACACGGAGTAAGAGTGATCTATAAATGTAATGTAAAAACAAAACACAACGATAAAACTTTACAGGAATATTTGCTGGATAGAATTTGTTGAATTTTTAAATAGAAAATCTCCCCAAGTACTACACTCTCATCATTCTTCATATGCATAAAGACTAGAAAAAAAGAAGCAAAAGTATTGCATCCATGGATATTGTCATAGTAATAAATTGGCTTGCAAAATGGAGTTTCTGAGGAATGTCTGAGGATAAGGAAGTTTTACCTTTACCAGGGAGATGCCTTTCTCTTCCATCTTCTGTTACAACTACTCTTAACCTAGGGCAAGGTGATTGCTGGCTTCCTAATCATGTGATAGGCCAGGGTCCCTGATGCTGAGTAGTCTACTCTGGAACAAAGCTATTGCACCGAGATATAAGTGTAGAGCACTTAGAAATGAGTCACCATGTAAAATGCTGCAGGTAATGATTCACCAAGACAGACTGAAGGAGAACAAACAGAATAAGTGGCCAATGTTCCCAGCGAAACTCACTGGGTCCTGACATGCAGATTTTATTAGGCTACATCACACAGGCCAAGGGCCAGGAAACTGCTAGAGCTGACATAATGTGCTGATTGACCATGATGGAAATATGCTGGGGCTAGAGGGCTTGGCACCTGAAAAAAAAATGTCCTTGGTCAAAGCAGGAAGTATTTCAAGGCAGCCAGAATTGTTGGTTTCTAGTCCTGGGGCCTTTATGAAGCTCAGCTGAGTTCTGGTCACTATAGGGTGGAAGAGGATTTGTCTGGAATAAGACTAAAAACAGCTGACATTCAAATAAAACATTTGGAATCATTTTCAACCTAAGCTACCTAGAGGCAACATTCCCTCTCTGAGTTTTAAATTTAAACCATTCTTGTCATTTCAGCCTCTCTGATTTCATCTGTTTCTCATAGGACATCAGGATTTTGAACATAACACATGCCCGACCCCTTTGCAAATGGAAGAGACTTTGAAACATGTAAATTCACCTTTCCATCTTACCCCTCCCCCCTAACTTTGGACTAAACTAAAGGTCTTCAACACACACACACACACACACACACACACACACACACACACACACACACACACACACACAGCATTTGGAAAGAGGGACGGAAAGATTCCAGAACACAGAGATGGAAAGAGGTATGGAAATGATAAAATGAGCTTCCCAGGTTTGGGGAAGCAAATTGCAAAGAGCTCACAGGCCAAGGACAGCTGGCTGACTCATTAATTGGCACCAGAAGAAGCTGTTTCCTCAGTCACTCTTTGGGATAAAAGGCTCAGAAAGAAGTGTGATGACTTCAAGCAAAAGTACTCAGGAAAATACAAAGGCTCATCTCACTGATCTTCATGGGTCTGGGTGGAGATGGGTTAATGGGTTAAAAAGCTTAACAGAGGACACATTTTTAAAGCACTAAAAAAGGATCAAATACCCTTGTGACTGCAATCTCAGTCTAACAGACTTTTCCACTGTTGAATTAAAACAAACAAACAAAAAATACTCCCACTTTTTCTTGATGGAATTTAAAAGCTCATGATCTCTCTTAAAGTAATATCTCTATCCTAACATCAATAAATAGATTCCAAACTATGCTAAAGAGTCAATGCTAAGTGCAACTTATTCCAGTCTAGAGAACAAACGTACATGGACTTGGATATTTAGCAAATAAGGTGTTTTATGCACATTGTCTAGAAAAAATTGCCTGCGGTCACTAGAACTTAAAATACCAGCACACACACCACATCCTTAACTTTTCCTTAAATTATTTAGTTCTGGGTGGCCACAATACAGCTGTGGTGATTGGAAGACTTCAAATAGGTTTTCTTCTAGCTTAGCTATTTGCTCCCTTGATGACCTTAGGTAAGTTATTTCTCTTCTCAAGCTCTCTTCTCTAGAAAGTAAGGAGGCTGGTCTAGGTAACCTCTGAGGTCCCATTCAGCTCTAGAACTATGATTCCTGATCTGTAAGGTTGATTCTACTTCCATATCCTATGATCTTACCACTTTTGCCAATTAATAGTAAAATGGGAGAATCACTTTGCTTTATCTGGATAGAAGTATACGTACAGCTTAAACTAGACAAGAGATCACTCTTGTAATTTTCATACGTATTTTTTCTCCTTTGACTGGTTCAATTTTCTTTTCTATATAGAGGATTTACAAATCTCCAAAACTCAATTCTCTCCCAAACTCCAGTGTTACATTTAAGCAATGCAATACAATAGAAAGGGCACTAGTTCTGGAGTTAGAAGGGCCCAGGTTCAAATCCTGCCTCTTGTGCTTATTGCCTTTTATTTTTATTTTGGGCAAGTCACTTAACTTCCATGAGCCTCGGTTTCCTCATAGGCAAAGTTGGAAGTGGAGTAGGGGTGTTGGACTAGATAGTCTTCCCTGTAACTCTAGATCTAGCTTTCTAGAATTCCTTTTTTCCTGTAAGTTAGAAGAGAATTTAAAAATAATCTAGTATAACCACATGTAGGAATCCCTTTTCCAACATTCATGACAAAGTAGCCACATAACTTCTATTATGGTTCAGTTCAATTCAATAAACATTTATTAAGTGCTCACTATGTGCCAGGCATTGTGCTAAGTGCTGGGCATACAAAAAGAGACAAAAGACAGTCCTTGCCCTCATGGAGCTTGCAATCTAATGGAAGAGGCAATATGCAAACAAATATGTACAAAACGTGATACAGGATAAAGAGAAAATTATTAACAGAGAGAAAGCACTGTAATTAAGAAGAGTTAGAAAAGGCTTCCTATAGGAGGTAGGGATTATAGGAAGATCACTTTCTCATTAAAAAGACAGGGCATCTCATGAGGGGAAAGAAATAAGCATTTATTAAGTGCCTACTATGTTCCAGACTCTGTGCTAGGTACTTTACAAATATTATCTTGTTTGATCCTCAGAACAACCTTGGGAGGTAGATGTTATTATCAGTTCTGTCTTATAGTTGAAGAATTGAGGAAGTCAGAGGTTAAATAGCTTGCTCAGGGTCACACAGCTAGCAAGCATTTGAAACTGTATTTGAACTCAGGATTTTGACTTTCTGGCTGGGTCCATTGTTCTATCCACTGGGCCTCCTAGCCCTGGACTCTCATGCTCAGACAGCTCTAATTGTCAGAGAAATATTCCTTGTACTAAAGCAACATCTATCTGTTTATAACTTCTACTCATTGGTCTTTAGGTTGGATCCTTTCCCAAGCTGTATAGAACAAGCTTCTTCCACACAATAATTTTTCAGTTATTTACAACAGCTATCATGCTCTCACCTTCCTACTCCTCTTCCACCACTACCAATGTCTTTTTTACACCCAGTATGAATATTCCCAGGCCCTTCAATTGATGGTTGCATGGTCTCTGATATTCTCGTTATCTTAATTGCCTTTTTCTGGGTACTCCCTAGTTGATAGGAAGAAACCTACATTTATTAAACACTGACTGTGTGCTGGGCACTATGCCAAATGCTTTACAAATATCATCTTATTTGGTCCTAACACCTACTTCAAAATAGATGTCATTATTATCTCCATTTTTAATTGAGGAGTCTAGGGAAGAAAGAGGTCAAATGACTTTCCTAGGATCACACAGCAGTAAGTACCTGGCACCAGATTTGAATTCAGGGCTTCCTGACTCCAGAACTAGCATTCAATCCACTTTGATGCCTTGCATCTTCAGGTAGTCAATGCCCTTTTTAAAGTTTGCTACTCACAAATGAATATGTTTCTTCTGATGATAGCAGGTACCAGCAAAAAGAATGATAAATCTTAAATCAGAGAACCCTGGTTCAAATCTTGTTCTGTTGCTCCCTGTATTACCTTGGGCAAATAATTTAATTCTCTGGGCCTCAGATCCTCACCTGTAAAAAAGGAGGGGGCTGTACTAGTTGATCTCCAAGGTACATTCTAACTCCATGTCCATGATCCTATGAGACTATGTGGTCTAACTTGTACAGAGTACAACAAGAGAATTCTATCACACCCCCATTCTAGAGATCCTATTAGCCCAAGACTCACTGGGTCGTACCATTGACTTCTATGGAGTCTGCCATCAAATAAACATCTGGGTCTTTTTCTAAAGAATTGCATTTGAGCTAGGCTCCCCCAAACTTGTGACTTTTGTATTCTAAGTGAAGTAATAATAATAATAACTAACATTTACAGTGCACCTCCTATTTGTCAAGCATTTTACAATAATTATCTCATCTGAGTCTCAAAACAACCCTAGGAGGGAGGTGCTATCATGATCTCAATTTTACAGATGAGAAAACTGAGACAAACAGAGGTTAAGTTTCTAGGTACCAGAGGTCACATATGAACTCAGGTCTTCTTGACTCCAGGACCAGCTCTTTATCCACAGTGCCATCTAGTTGCTTGTTGAAATTTCTACCTATCTCTATTAAATATCTATAAATCTTATAATTAAATCTTAAATTAATCATTTATAATTAAATTTTCTAATTTTTACTTATCCCTATGAAATCTCCTTATTCCTCTTTAAAATCTTCAGTTTGAGTCTACTGTTCCAGAAGGTTCCAGAAGGCACCTGATTCAGTCACCCTAAACATTAGCTGTGTGCCATCATATTTTTATGAGCCTTCTTTGTCATTAGCCAGGTCACTGATGGAAATGCAAAGAAAGGGACAGAGGACAGACTCCAGTGACATTCTATTAAAGCTTTCCTCCAGATTTATTCAACAGCTCGTGTTCATTCAGCTAGCACCTACAAAGTGTCTTCCATCTACAAGGAACTGTGCTAGACCAGAGATCTTTAAACTTTTTTGCATGTAATGAAAACAACATAACAGTTGGGTGAAACCTATGGACTCCTCAGAATAATGTTTATTGTCTACATGTATAATTGAAGGAAATACTAAATTTCAATTAGAGATTAGTGAAAACAAAGGTGTTTTTTTTTTCTCTCTCATCAAAGTTCACAGCCACCTTGAAATCTACCCACAGACCTCTTGTTCATGGACCCCAGGACTTTGTGCTCAGGAGTGTTTTGCTAAATGCTATAAACAACCAGGTCTCTCTCTCCCCAAGAAAAAAATGTATCCACGACACACTTCTGAGTTCCATCTGCATTGTTGACTTTTTTATCCCTTTCCTAAGTCTAGAGTAATAGTCAACAAAACAAATCAATCCCAGATGGGTAACCTTTGTAGATTTCTGAGGTATGAATGCTTGATCTGAAATTTTAACAATCAGCTCTCCAGGGTTATGAGCTGCCTTTTTTAGAAGTGTGGAGGGTAATTGAAACCTAAGTAGCTTAGGTCTAGAGAAGTGATATAGAAATATAAAAATTTAAAAATATGCAACAACCCACAATCAGTGCTTAGTCAGAAGCCTGGTACATATAAATGTTAGATATTATCAGCTAGCTAAGTAGAAAGGATTAAAAGTTTACAAGACATACAAAGTCTTGTGTGAGGCCAGAGTAAGAAAAAATCATTCCAAAAAAAGGAGATCAGTGGAAGCTTCAATGAGAATTTTATCAGAAATGTGAAGAATGAGTAGTCTTTTAAAAGGCCAAGGTGAGGAAAAGATTTTCTAAGCATAGGGAACAGTGTGAAGAAAGACAGCAAAACATGGAGGAGGGAAAGATGATAACATTTTGGCTAAAGAAGAGCATACAAGGAAAAGAGTAACATGAGATAAATCTGGAAAAATAAAGAAGTGCTAGTTTGCGGAGGGCCTTGAATATTAGCAAAAATCATTTGTAACTTTTTACTATGAATTGAGATAGGGTTTTAGATAAAGAGTTTTGAGCAGAAAAATAACATTTCAAATGTGGGTCCAGGGAAGATTTATCTGGCAGTAGACTGCAAGAGGGATCACAGTGGGGAGAGAAAAAAGACAGAGAAACCAATTAGGAGAGCATCACAAGAGTTCAGGTGGGTGGGAATAAAGGCCTGTGCAGGGGTTGCAGAAGCAGGCCCAGAAATGGAGTGCATCAGATCAGACAGCTGTCTTGGAGGTGGCATTGACAGGACTTGGTAAATGATTAGATATGGAAGGTGAGAAAAGAGGAAAGAAAAACACACCAAGGTTTCAAGGATCAGTAACTAGGTGGATGATAATGCCACTGAAAGCAATCATGAAGTCAAAAGAAGTCAGTTTTAGGAAAAAAGATAAATTCAGTCTAAGACATTTCAGGGTTGTTTGATTTTTTGTTTGTTTGTTTGTTTTGTTTTTAGCCCTTACACTACAGGGTGAGAGATGAAGTGAGGAGAGTTGGGAGGGAGAATAGTAGTATATAATTAGACCTGGAGACGACTTAAGGAATCATCTAGTCAAAAAAAAAAAAAAACAAGAAATCATCTAGTCTGGCTCTCTCATTATTTTTTTGTTTGTTTTTGTTTTTGTTTTTTTTATAATTTATTAGTTTAGTTTCAGTTAACAAGATTCAATTCTATAGTTCCTTGATTTTCAAATTTCCTTTACTTCCCTCCCCCTCCCCCCACAACAGCATATGGTCCAGTATAGAATCTGCAAATACATTCATATTAGACATTATTCCAATTACAAAGGCATATTGTATTAGGTGGGATGAAAGATGGTAAAGAAGAAATAAAACCAAATAATGAAAAGAAAAAGATCATTTAGTTTGCTTCCATCAGGATTCAGGCTCAGTTCTTTCTAGTTATATCTCTGGATGGCACATTTCTCTCTTTCTTGAGTCTTTCGGGATTGACTTTTATCACTGCATTGCTGAAAAGAGTCCAGTCTGTCATAGTTGGTCACCACAGATATGGTATGTCTGTGATTGTATACAAATTTCTTCTGATTCTACTCTTCTCGCTCAGCATCAGTTTGTATAAGTCTCTCCAGGTAATTATGAAATCCGTCACCTCCTCATTTCTTATAGCACAATAATATTCCATTGCATTCATATACCACAACTTGTTTAGCCATTCCCCAATTGATGGGCACCCTTTAGTTTCCAATTCTTTGCAACCACAAAAAGGGCTGCTAAAAATATTTTTGTACATATGGGTCTTCCTCCCACTTCTATGATCTCTTTGGGATATAACCCTAGAAGTGGTATTGTTGGGTCAAAGGGTATGAAATTATTTATAATCCTTTGGGCATAATTCCAGATTGCTCTCCAGAATGGTTGGATAAGTTCACAACTGCACCAGCAATGTATTAGTGTTCCAATTTGTCCACATCCTCTCCAGCATTTGTCACTTTCTTGTTTTGTCATCTTAGCCAATCTAACTGGAGAGATGTGGTATCTCAGAGTTGTTTTGATTTGCATTTCTCTAATCAATAGTGATTTAGAGCATTTCTTCATATGTTTATAGATATCTTTAATTTCTTTCTCTGAAAACTGCCTGTTCATATCTTTTGACCATTTATCAATTGGGGAGTGACTTGTATTCATACAGATTTGGCTCAATTCTCTATAAATTTTAGAAATGAGTCCTTTATCAGAGACACAAGTTGTAAAAATTCTTTCCCAATTTCCCACCTGCCTCTTGATCTTGGTTACATTGGCTTTGTTTGTACAGAAGCTTTTCAATTTAATGTAATCAAAATTATCCATTTTGCATTTTATAATGCTCTCTAATTCTTGTTTGGTCCTAAAGTTTTCCCCTCTCCACAAATCTGTCAGGTAAACTATTCCTTGCTTTCCCAAATTGCTTACAGTATCATTCTTTACACCTAGATCATGCACCCATTTAGACTTGATTTTGGTATATCGTGTTAGATAATGATCTATGCCCAGTTTCTGCCATACTGTATTCCAGTTTTCCCAACAGTCTTTGTCAAATAGTGCATTCTTATCCCAAAAACTGGGATCTTTGGGTTTATCGAACAATAGATTACTATATTCGTTAACTGCTGGGTCTCCTGGGCCTAATATATTCCATTGATCCACTACTCTACACCTCTGCCAGTACCAAGCAGTTTTGATGACTGCTGCTGTATAATACAGATTAAGATCTGGCATAGCTAGTCTACCTTCCCTAGCGTTTCTTTTCATTAATTCCCTTGATATTCTAGACCGTTTGTTTTTCCAAATAAGTTTTGTTATTATTTTGTTTAACTCTAGAAAGTAGTTTTTTGGCTCTCTCATTATACAGATAGGGCAACTGAGACCCAGAGAGGTTGAAGGACTTATGCAAAGTTACACTGATAATAAGTAGTGGGACCAGAATTTGAACTCAGTTCCTCTGACTCTAAATTCAATGCTTTCTCTATCATACTATTTAACATGGGCAGTTCATGATAAAAACATTTAATTAGCTTTATTTACTCTCATTGTGTGTCTCACTATGGTAGTACAAACTCCAAAAATATAAAATCAAATGAGATATCTATAGCACAGTGTCTGGTGCTTAACAAATGTTTATTCTCTTCATTCCCCTTCTCTTCTCAAAATAGCTTAACTTTATTTCATCCTAAAAAAGACTTGCATAAGCATTAAGCACCACCTCCAATCACACACAAGGGCAAGCATACCTTGGATATATTGTGGGTTCATTTCCCGACTGCCACAATAAAGTGAACTTTGCAATAAAAGGAGTCACTTGAATTTTTTTTTGTTTTCCCAATGTATATAAAGTTATATGTACACTATACTGTAGTCTATTAAGTGTATTGTGACTAAAAAAACCCAACAATGTTCATACTTTAATTTTTTTAAAAGCAACTGTGGCTAAGTAACTTGCACAAGGTTACATGCCATTTATTTTTGTGTGGGTGTTAAGTATCTGAGGCCAGAACCTATCCTGGGTCCTCCCGACTCCAGGCCAGCAAGCTTACTCACTGTGCCACCTAGCAGCCACATACTTTAATTTTTTTTAAAAAAATTCTTTATTGCTAAAAAAAATGCTAACCCTCATCCGAGCCTTCAGAGAGTTGGAATCTTTTTGTTGGTGGAGGGTCTTGCCTCGATGTTGATGGCTACTCACTGATCAAGGGTGGTAGTTGCTGAAGGTTGTGGTGGGTGTGGCAATTTCTTAAAATAAGACAACAATGAAATTTGTTGTATCAATTGACCCTTCCTTTCATTTGAACACTTAGAGGCCACTGAAGGATTATTAATTGACTTAATTTCAATACTGTGTCTCAGAGAATAGGGAAGCCAAAGGAGAGGGAGAAAAATGGAGAACAGCCTGTTGGTAGAGAAGTAAGAACATACAACATTTATCAATTAAGTTTTCTGTCTTATTTGGGCACAGTTCATGGTGCCCCAAAATAATTACAATAATAACATCAAAGATTACTGACAACAGAATATCATAACAGATATAATAATAATGAAAAAGTTTGAAATATTGAGAGAATTACAAAAGTGTAACACAGAAACATGATGTGAACACATACTGTTGGAAAAATGGCACCAACAGACTTGCTTGATGCAGGGTTGCCACAAACATTGTCTGTAAAGGTACAATATCTACAAAGTACAATAAAGTAAAGCACAACCAAACAATATACATCTGTCCACCTTCATCTTTTCCTTGGCCCTATCTCCTTTGTCTCGGTTAGCTTCCTCAACCAAGGCCAATATTTTTTGGAGGAATCTTAGGGTCAAATTCCTTTAAGGATACAGTTTTCAGAATTAGTGGATACTACTTATGTTTATAGTGACCTTAAGAATCATGTTCTCTCCAAACAGAAAATATTCCATTACTTTTGGTTGATAGTCTTCCTACTGAAATTAGTCACACTACCTATACAAGAGAAATGCTACCATAATGTATATAAAATACAATAGTTCAATGTGGATTAAATGGAGAAATGTGGATCAGATCGATATTTGTCTTATCATGAATCAATGGTCTTTTCCTTTTCACTGGTTCCTTCCTATTCATCTATAAGCATGGACAGGCAATAATATTTAGTGGAAAGTTCACTAAATTTGGAGTCCAAGAACCTGAGTCCAAATTCCAACTCTGCTACTTACTGCCAATGTGACCACTCAGCCTCACTGGACCTCAGTTTACTCACCTCAGAAATAAGGGGGTAGTAGATTAATTCTAAGACCTCTTCTAACTTTAAATCTAATATCCTATAACCTTTAAAGCTATATCTCCAGGAATTTTATTAATCACATTTATCTGGAAAAGTGGAAGGAAGACAATTATATGGCAGCATGTGATCCACTTCATTCAACAGAGTTGTGGCAAAACTTCCTATTACTTCTGTCATGTCCACAACCTTTCTCCCACATCCTCCCAACCACTGGCCTGTAATGGTTGCTCAAAATTCTTATCTTTTTTCCTGTGCATGTAGACCATCTGGTCATTTGGGGTGCAGAGGAGAGTTACCTTTGAAATAGCCAAAGGAAATCTGTTCACTCTATTGACCACTAAGACCTTTGTACAGAATTCCACAGTAAAACACTGGGGAGTCCCTGGATCCAATCATCCTATGATTGAACAAGTCTATCTTCTTAATGGACATCCATCATCTTGACAATGGTAGATACATCCTATAGGTCTGAGTAGGGGTGTGTTGGCAGGCCACCCCTAGGTCACCCCCATCCTTATGCCTGCTTTGGAACACCATGGTAGCAGGTTTCAATTCATTTTGTATCCATTAAAAAAGGAGACAAATTGGGATAAGGATGATAATAGACTGAAATCTGTCATATTTTGCCTCTCTTCTGTTTGTCAGGGAACGTTGTAATACAAATATTCTCAATCTGGCAGAGAGGTCTGTGGAGCACCCCTTTGAGAATATCCCTTCTATTTCTCCTGTTTTCTTTAGCCTTTCTGCCTTCTACTTTTAGATTCATGGATTTCCTCACAAAGTACGTTTTCTTGGTAAGTAGTACTACTGTCACCCCTTTTATCATTGATGTATGTATGGAACAAAATAGACCCTATCATTGGTCTACTTCAGTCATGAATTCTATCTCACAAAGTCTTACTAATACTTTCAAAGTCATGTTTACCTCCTCCTAAAACTTCAAGTCTACTTACCACACACACACACACACACACACACACACACACACACACACACGTGTATTTATGTATCTATATAAAGGTATATATAGAGATAGATACACACATATGTGTGTGTGAATGGCATGTACGTATATATGTGTTTGTGTGTGTGTGTGTGTGTGTGTGTGTGTACATACACACTCATTAGCATTTAATAGCAACCAGTTCTGGAATAGCAACTATCTATAGTTCTGACTCCTTGGAGCTAAGGGAACTGCCAATTAGATGCTGCAAATTCCATGAGTTCCCAAAATATAAATAGCCATGTCTATCTTCATGGTGTCTGCTCACAATTAGTTACAGTCACAGCCTTGACTTCTTATAATGCCCCAAGAAGCCTGTCAATAAAGCTGCTCAAAGCCTTAGCGTTTATTCTTCTGGTCATTCATCCAACCCAAATCAGAGAATTTTTTTATAATGATTTAATGTTGATGTTGCAACTGATTGATTTCTCAACAAAACTAAATTTCCAGGGAAACCTGGCTTTCTACTTCATCTAGTGACAGAATCTACTTATAATTGTATTACAGTCTAATGATTGCAGCATTTATGAGTAGATCCTGTCATTCTGAGCCTTTCTGTTTTACTCTTATTTGGCAATACCAAGGGACTTTTTAAAGTCTTCGTCCTTCCTAATTTCTCCACAACATTTGATGCTGTTAATCATCTTCTCATCCTGAATATTCTTTCTTGGTTCTATGATATTATCCCATGATATTTTTCTTTTTAGGGTTTCTACCTACCTGTCTGACTGCTATCAGCCCTCTTTGCTGAATTTTCATCTATGTTCCATCCTCTACCTGTGGACATAACCCCAAGACTCTCAAAAAAATCTAATTAGAAACTAAATACTCTAATCCTAAAGAATGAGCAGGTCAAGTATAACCCTGAAATTCTGCCCTGGACCCAGTTCTTTTCCTTTGGCAGCTAAGTGGTACAATGGATAGAGTACTGAGCCTATAGTTAGGAAGATAAGTTCAGAACTGACCTTAAAATACTTGCTGGGCAGCTAAGTGGTAGAATGGAGGGCCAGGCCTGGAATGAGGAAGACTCATCTTCCTGAGTTCAATCTAACCTCGAACATTTACTACCTATGTGACCCTGGGCAAGTCACTTTAGCCTCTGTCCGCCTCAGTTTCCTCAACTATATATTGAGAATAATAACACCTACTTCCCATAATAATAATATCACCTACCTGTTGTGTGGATCAGATGTAAGAATATTTTTAAAATGCTTAGCATAGTGCCTGGTCCATAGTAGGCACTTAATAAATGCTTGTTTCTCTCCTTTGGAGATAGCACCAACTCCCAAGGGTTCAGCTACTCTATGCAGAAGACTCCCATTGTATCAATCAGCAATCACTGTTTTTATTTATTAAGTGTTTACTATGTACCAAGGACAGTGCTTAGGTCTAAATTTCTACAAATGAAGGTAACAGGATCCCCAACTCTCATGAGGATTAAAGGTAACATAGGCATATGCTAGAGGAGAATTTTTATTTCATCCCATGGAAAACAAAAAGATTTTCAAAGAATCACAGGAGATCATAAGCAGATACCTTTCCTCTTTGTGGACTCTATGATCTAACAATACAGACCTATTTATTCCACACAAATGACAGCTCCTCTCCCTCCTAGACTGCCTTCCCACAGAGTGGATTGCCTCTCCCCTGCCCTGATGATTATCGGAATCACTAGCACAGGTGAGTCTGACCCAACTGGGATATGACAGCAGACTTTTTTGAGGAGGTGTGATTTGTACCTACATCAAGCAGAAAGAGTGAAAAGTAGGTGGTAGGTTTGATAAATCTTGGCAGGCTCTTCCTTATATTCTAGACTACAGGAAGACAGCATATTCCATGATTTATGTCAGGTTTACATATGACCTCTGTACTTCCAATAGTGAGTCACCAGATGCAACATTGCCTTTCTTCTCTCAGTGCCAGGAATAGACTTCCTGGTATTTGCGAATGGCTATGAATCTTCCCTACATATAAAATGTTGAATCTTTAAAAGGTAAAGTTTTTCTCACAGTAGAGAAGTAGAGACTATTGGCGGTATCATCAGCTTTGATTAATTGGAACCTAAATAATCTAATCTTAAAGAATGAGTTATGTTTGACAACATAACACCAATACTCTGTCCTGGACCCTGTCCTTTTCCCTTGTTTTTGTCAGATGTTTTTGCCACAAGTTCAGTTTAGAGTCTCTTAGAGTAGAGAGGAAGGAAGTAAACAAGTATTTTTGAACACCCACTCTGTACGAGCACTGTGCTAATCACTTTACAAATCTCATTTGATCTTCACAACTCTGAGAGGTAGGTACTATTAATTATCCCCATTTTACAGTTGGAGAAACTGAGGCAGACAGAGGGTAAGTGACTTGACCAAGGTCACAGAGATAGGAAGTGTCTGAGGCTGGATTTGAATGTAGGGCTTTCTGACTCTAAGCCCATTTGCTTAACTATTTTTGTCACTAAGGAGTCTTCAATGTAGAGGGGTAAGTGTTGAAAATATGAAAGTCAAAAAGCATCAATAAAATGCATTATTTTTTAAAGATAAGGATTCTTCTTTTGGGGGAATTGCCTTATTCCTGCTTTATTGCTCCATTAATAAAGAGTTGTTCCCTCACCACCACCACCACCACCCCCTGCCCTGTCTTTCCTCAAAAGGGTAGGGATCCTAGATTAGAGCTCAAAGGAACTGTAGAGGTCACCTAGTCCACCACCACCACCTTTGCACCATTCTTCCAGTTACCCTAGTTTCAAACCTGAGTTGTCCTTAACTCCTCATTCTCATTTATTCCAAGTATAGAATTAGGTGCCAAATCTTATCATTTCAGTCCCCACAACCTGTCTTACACTCAGACTTCTTTCCACCCACACAGCCTCCCCATCCCCACTAGTTCAAACCCTTCCTACTTCTCACCTAACTTCTATACAAGTTCTGCTTAACAGAGGTGGAGAAAATCACAAAACCATTCCAATTGGGTCCACTACAAATTTATGTTATATATGCCCTTCTGGGCCCTCACTGTTGCTAGGCAATCATGTTTCTGCCTTATTAACTCATTATCCCGTTCTCCAGGATGGCTTTACCAAACCTTTTCATTGCTACTCAAACACAACTCCCCCCCTTCCTCCCCATTCCCCCACCTTAGGTGAGAACCTTGCTTCATATTTTACAGAAAAAAATTGAGGCCACTCACTGTAAGCTCTCTCCTCTTCCCTCTTTCCCATCTCATATCATATATATACCTTGTGTGGCAGCAAGCACACTGTCATACCCAGGGTGGCTGCCAAAAGGTTGGCTTAGATCTTAGGCTCTTAGATCTGCTTTTCTAAAGGAAAGCAACTCAAAATGGGTTAACAATCTTGCTTTAATCAAACATATGTAATTTACCTAGTTCAGGGGGAAAAGGTCAGCACCCCAAACTTCAGAGAATACAAATTACAAGCAGAAGTTACAAGCAAACAGAGAAACAGATAAGTAGACAGGCTTCCAGCTGTCTGACCATTACATCCATACCTAGTCAGTTACTAAGAGGGAAGCACTAACATCTGGGTTTTAAGGCTCATCAGCTGCCCAGAATCTCATCTGGTCAAATCACGCAACCATTCTCAAAGTGAGCCCCAAAACAAAATCTCACATCAGAATATATATAGCCTTCTCCTGGATCAGAGAATGTCGCAGCTCTCCCTCTTGACCCACTGCCCAATCACAAAGTAACCAGGTGTAGGCATTCCTGAAAAACAAGCCTGGGGCCACAGGCTCCACATGACCACATTAGGCCTATTAGGGGGGCAGAGTATATTTTCAAATCAAGTAAGTTTCTCAGAGTCACTTAAGCCTATCAAAGGGCCTAGGGGCAGGGAAGATCTTAGATTCCCATTCCCATAACACCTTGTCACTAACTGCTTCTTCATTTTTTTTTTTGTTTCATGGGATGAGATAGCTAACCCCTCTGCCTGCCTAAGCCATCTCATTCCTTTATGTCTCCTCCAACAGCTTGCCTCCTCTGTCACCTCCTTCTATCTCTTATTTTAAATCTCTTCCTGTCTACTGGCTCATTTCCTAATACAAACATACTCATGTCTCTCCCATCCTGAAAAAGCTCTCCCTCAATTTTTCCATCCCAGATAACTATTGTCCTATATCTCTTCTGCCCTTTGTGGCTGAACTCCTTCTACGATAACTGCCTCCAATTTCTTTCCTCTCTCTTCTTAAGACCTTACAATCCTTCCTTGGACCTTATCATTCTGCAGAAACTGCTCTTTCCAAAGTTATAATTGATTTCTCAGTTGCAAAATCTAATGATCTTTTCTCAACCCTCATTATCCTCAGCCTTTAACACTGTTGATCACTCTCTTCTCCTTGATAATTCCTTCTCTCTACGTCTTCCAGGTTTTCTTCCTACCTCTCTGACCATTCCTTCTCAGTCTACTTTGCTGGATCCTCATTGAGATCTTGCCCCCTAGCTACAGGTGTCCTTCAGGGTTCTGTCCTGGGCATTCTCCTTCTATACTACTTTACTTGGTGATCTCATCAGCTACCAAGGATATAATTAGCATCTCTAGGCTGATCATTTTCAAAGCTAGCTATACCACCCTAACCCTTCTACTGACATTTAATCTTTTATGTCTAACTGTCTTTCAAACATCTCAAACTGGATGTCTAGTAAAGATCTTAAACTCAACATGTCCAAAACTGAACTCATCATCTTTTCCTCTAAGCTCTCTCCACCTCCTATCTTCCCTATTACTATAGAGAGCCACGCCATCCTCCCAGTGCCTTAGGGTCACAGCCTAGCATCCATTCTCAGTTCTCTCATATCTAACCTGCTGCCAATACCTGTTGATTTCTATTCTGATTCTCTTCTATTCTGATTTTTCACCCCTCTCCCCATACCCAATCTGTTGCAAAGACCTGAACTTTGCAACATCTCTCAAAAACACCTTCTTCTCTCTTCTGATACTGCTGCAACCCTGGGACAGGCCCCCTTCACCTCACAACTGAATTACTGCAGTAGTCTACTGGTGGATCTGCTACCACACTCCAATCTATCCTCCATTCAGCCACTAAAGTGACTTTCGTAAAGAGCAAGTCCAACCATATCACTCCCTTACTCAATGAACTCCAGTGGCTCCCTATTGCCTCCAAGATCAAAAAGAAAATCCTCTGTTTGGCATTCAAATCCTTTTGAAACCTAGCCCTCTTCTACCTTTACAACCTTCTTACATCTCACTTTCTGCTGCTCCAGGAGCAAGACACTCTATCCCTCAGCTCTGGGCATTTCCCCTGGCTGTCCACCATGCCTGGAATATTCTACCTCCTCATCTCTACTTCCTGGCTTCCCTGCCTCCCTTTAGGTATCAATTAAAATCCCACATTCTATAGGAAGCCTTTTCTAATCCTCTTAATTCCAATGTTTTCCTTTGTTAATTATTTCCTGTTTATCCTGTATGTACCATTTTTGTATATATTTGTTTTTTGTCTCTCCATTTGATTGTGAGCTCCTTAAGGCCAGGAACAACTTTTTTTTGCCTCTTTTTGTATCCCTAGTGTTTAGGACAGTGCCTGGAACATACGAGATCCTTAATAAATGCTTATTGATTGATTGCCCTAGCCTATTAAAATGATTTTCTAAATGATCTCTCTTCCTCAAGTTCTTCCCCATTCCAATCCATTTTCCACACAGCTGCCATATTTATTTTCCTAAAGTCCATGTCTGACTATTCCTAACTCCATTAATTAATTTCCAATGATTCCCTATTATATCTATGATCAAATATAAATTACTTCACTTGGCACTTTAAGCCCTTTGCAACCTGTATGCATCTTATTTTACCAGCCTTCTTATGTATCACTCCCTTCCATACAAAATGGTCAAGTCATATTGGCCTTCTCACTATTCCTCACATATATGACACTCTTGTCTCTGTACTTTTGTACTGGCTGCTCCCTAAGACTAGAATGTTCTCCCTCCTGGAATCCCTGATTTTCTTAAGTGCCTCCTTCTACATGTAGCCTCTCCTACTCTTCCAGCTGCAGTACCTTCCCCTTCAAAATGACTTTGTATATATCTTTTCCATATCTGTAGCAAGTTGAATTACTAGATGGCCTTATTCTCCCTAGAAGTGAAATTTAACCATCTTGCCCTATTGGAAAGTTGGAGGAGGAATGGGGAAGATATAGGAGAGAGCAGATTGGGGGAGGTGGTATTCAGTGGGATCACTCTTCTGGGTGGGTAAGGGAAGGACAGGGAGAAAATTTGTCACTCAAATCTTGTGGAAATGAATGTTGTAAACTAAAAATAAACATAAAATTTTAAAAATAAAAGGGGGCGGAGCTGAGATGGCAGAGAGAAACAGTGCGAACAAGTCACTCTCCCCCCAGATCACCTCCAAGCTATGTAAAAGGGGACTCTGAACAACTTCTGGAGCCCCAGCACCCACAGAACGACACAGAGAAGCTAACCTCCCACTGAGGACAGCCCAGCAGCCCTGCAGCAAGGACCAGCACAGCACTCTGGGAGCGGGCAGTGCGAAGTGCTGCGGGGAGCCGAGCCCAGGTCCCTGTGAGCCGCAGTTTTAGCCCCAGGGTGGCTGGGCCAGCAGCCGGCTGGAGGGACCCCAGGACACCAGCAGCTGTGGCAACTCCAGAATTATCAACTCAGATATGCCTAGGACAAAGTGAGAGGTTAGTGCCCTATGGACTTTGAGACCAGTATTTGGGGAATGCGTCAGCTTCCTCCCCTGGGGACTAGAAGCCACTGAGGAGACACGCCATTTTGTAGTTTTCAAAGGCATCTCCAGCTCCTGGTCTGCGAACTGTAGGGAGATCCAGCGATCAGTCTTGGGGGGTAATTGCTCTTGCTTTAACCTCCCTGGATCTGGATTGTGATCTGGGGTGGAGATCATGGGTGGGTTTCCAGCTTGCCAGAAAAGGAAGTTGCCCCCCCCCACACGTTTGGGATGAAAATTTCCCTGTCTGGCAGCAAAGACATACTGTGGCAACAAGCCCAAAAGTCAAGTAATTAAGTGGCAATATGCCAAGGCAAAGGAAACAAAATAAACAGAAAAATGCAACCTTAGACTTCTATTTTGGGGGCAAAGAGGATCGAAGCATAGGACAGGAAGAGGATTGTGAGGTCAGAAATCCTCCTCCAAAAGCCCCAAAGGAAAGTATGAGCGGGTTACAGGCCATAGAGGACCTTAAGAAGGATTTTAAAAATCAAATAAGAGAAGGGGAGGAAAAATTGGGAAGAGAAATGAGAAGGATGCAGGAAAAGTATGAAATGAGGGTCAACAGCCTGACTGAGGAAAACAACACCTTAAAAATAGACTAACTCAAATGGCAAAGGAGGCCCAAAAGGGCAATGAGGAGAAGAATGCCTTAAAAAGTCGAATTTACCAGATGGAAAAAGAATCTCAAAAGCTCACTGAGGAGATTCATTCCTTCAGAGTTAGACTGGAGCAAATGGAAGCTAATGACTTTATGAGAAATCAAGATGCTGTTAAGCAGATCCAAACAAATGAAAGATTAGAAGGCAATGTGAAATATCTCATGGGAAAAACCACTGACCTGGAAAATAGATCCAGGAGAGACAATTTAAAAATTATTGGACTACCTGAAAGCCATGATCAAAGAAAGAACCTAGAAATCACCCTTCAAGAAATTCTCAAGGAAAATTGCCCTGATGTTTTAGACCCAGAGGGCAAAATAGAGGCTGAAAGAATCCACAGATCACCTCCTGAAAAAGATCCCAAAAAGAAAACTCCCAGGAATACTATAGCCAGGTTCCAGAATCCCCAGATCAAGGAGAAAATACTCCAAGCAGCCAGGAAGAAACAATTTCAATATCGTGGAAACACAATCGAATAGCACAGGACCTGGCAGCTTCTACACTGAGGGATAGAAGGGCATGGAATATGATATTCCAGAGGGCAAAAGAGCTGGGACTGAACCCAAGGGTCACCTACCCAGCAAAACTGAGTATTTTGTTTCAGGGAAAAAATATGGTCATTCAGTGGAATAGAGGACTTTCAAGCATTCTTGAAGAAAAAACCAGAGTTGAATAGAAAATTTGACATCCAGACATAAGAAGCAAGAGATGCCTGAGAAGGTAATCAGGGAAAAGAAATCAAAAGGAACTTATCAAAGTTGACCTATTTACATTCCTACATGGAAAAACAATAACTGTGACTTATGAAACCTTTCTCAGTATGAAAATAATGGAAGAAGGGTGTATGGTCATATGAATACATATGATGTGAATGTGTGTATATATGTTTACAGTTATACATGGAGAGAGGGCATAGTTTGAATTTGTTGGGAAGGAATGATACTTAAGGGGTGAAATTATGAGGTGAGAGAGGAAAGTGGCAAGAGGAGATGGGGAGAAACAGGGTAGGGTAAACTATCTCACGTAGAAGAAGAAAGGGGAAGTGGCTGCAGGAGAGGGTAAAAATAGGAAGGCAAAAAGGCAAAACCACATTCTCATTGAATTTGGTTCAGGGAGAGAATGACATACATACTAAATGGGATATCTCAACCTGCAGCAGAATAGGGGGGAGGGGGATGAGAGGAGGGATGATGGATAGGAGGGCATTCTTGGGGGGAGGGGAGGTTGGAAGTACCCACTATAGAAGAGGGAGGTTCAAGTAGGGAATGGACCAGGTGGGGGGTGGGATGGGTGGGAGGGAATTATAAGCAGCCTTGTACAGTATATCTACTATGGTAATATTTTGCATAGCTATACATGTGCAACACATACTGAATTACTTATCTTCCCAGAGGGAATGGGTGGCAAGGGAGGAAGGGAATGGATCTGAAATTTGCTTTTTTTTTTTTTGGAGGGCAATTAGGGTTAAGTAACTTGCCCAAGGTCACACAGCTAGGTTTTTTTTGTTTGTGTGCATTAAGTGTCTGAGGCCGGATCCGAACTCAGGTCCTTCTGACTCCAGGGCTGACACTCTACTCACTGTGCCACCTAGCTGCCCCTGGATCTGAAATTAGAGGTCTTAAAATTAAATGTTTCAAATATATATAAATACTATTATCAATACTCTTTTTCATGTAATTGGGAGATAAGATGTACAGGCATTGGGGCACAGAGATTCACCTTGCTCTAATGGAAAAGTCGAAGGGGGTATGGGAGAAGATATGTGAGAGATCAGATTGGAGGAAGGGATATCTTGTGGGACTGCTATTCTGGGATGGTGGGTAGGGGAAAATTGTGGAAAAAATTGTAACTCAAAATCTGGCGGAAATGAATGATGTAAAACAGAAGTTAATAAAGCATTTGTTTAATTGAAAAAAAAAGAATAAATCAGAAAAATAAAATAAAATGCAAAAAAGAAGTGAAATTTAATAACAATGCATATGTGTATATATACATATATAAATACTTTTAGATATATGTATATATGTATGTGTGTGCATATGTGTGTGTTGCTTGATGTCAGAAACTATGTTACTTTTGTCATGGCCCCACTACCTAACAGAGTATTGGTACTTAAATGTCTGTTGATTGTCTGGTTGCTTACTTGGCTGGTGATGGTTATGAGTGAAGGAAGAAAAAGAAGTAACATATGGGAGGGTGGCCTACATGTTGACCTTGGCTTCCATGATGAATTGTTTCAGCTGACCAAAGCATATTAAGATCAGGACTAAGGTGAACTTGTTCTTCATGTCATTTAATCTACCTGCTGTTTCTGTTATACATTTAAAAGTCTTGGGGCTCTTCAAAAGATGTGCAAAAATCATAGGCTGGCATGCTGTCACAATAGGACATACCTGGCTCATGCTTTTGATTATATGTGAGTATTTAAGCAGATCATTAAGGGATATAGTAGGGATAGTCTGTAGTCTGTAGTAGCTCATAAAACTAAGGAATCATTGTAGGTCATTTGCTATTGTAGATACTTTCATGGAAAAAGTGAAGAAATGTTTAATATAGGAAGGTATAAAATATAGCTTTTAGCATACAGATTCCCTACTGGTCTCAATGAGCCCCCAGACATTCCATCTTCTTTTCCAAATGTTATTTCCCATATTGAGCAAAAATGTAATATTAATATACATGATGGAGGATGGTTCAGACCAATTCATCATTCTAGATAAGATCCCAAGAATAGATAAGTATATATACCAAGGACAGAGAACTAGCCCCTGCTCAAGTATATCTTAAAATATGAAATTTACAAATCCTTGAAGAACTGCATAGTCATTGCCTCCAATATAACCTGATATTCACATTGGCCATCCCATACAGGGGAAACAACCTTCCATTTGTCACCTTTCCATATCTTGACTAAACTGAATCACTAGAAGGCCCAAGAGTCAAATTTAATGAACATCAACCCCAATGGAAATGGGTCCATCAGACTAAGTAAGGGGTATTAATACACAAAGTCAATGACATTCAGAATTCTATAGTTATGGCAGAAATGCAGTTCTTTAGATTGCCTTTTCTACTCATCTGACCGACAGATAAATTTGGCCTATTGGAATTTAGGCCCCCAGAATTTAAATTGATCACATTGTCACATAACCTATGTTATATGGAGCCATTTCTCTGCCTCAACCACAGTAAAAAATATCACAACAGTCCCAACTTTGAGGAATGAGGGTGGGGGGACTCAAGAGGAGGCCACCCTGCTTCAGAATCCAACTGGGGGTTTGGGCTGGATATAATATAGAGTTTTGTTTTCTTTTATTATAACAGCAGGGAGCTAAATGTCACCATTTCCAAATCCCACATAAGAGCTGAATTATGTCCATTGCCTTTTCAACCAGTTCACAGAATTACTGGGAATAGTGGTTTATATTCAGGGTGAGTATTTCATAATATTTTCCCATTCAAACTCCACAGAAGTTTGGTCTTTTGCGTTACTTTACTGATCCAGGTCAAAGTGGGTGCTCATTCACTATTTCAATTACCATTAGGGCAGCACAGATTTTATTGAATACTTTCTCTGGACTAGAACTGAGTTCACAAAAATCACAGAAGAGTCCATATCAATCATAGTTAGAATATGTTATATCACTGGGCTTGACAGTTCAATCTTAGATGTCAGAAATAAAGAGGCTATGGTATAAAATGTGAGGTTTGGTGAATTTGCAATGGTTTGAAAGTACTCTTTGCCATATGTTGAGCAATGGTGACAAGCAAATCTGTTCATGGGTGTTTCCCTTCCTGGGTGGTAAGGGCATGATGGCCAAATACTTCTTAGACTACATTGGCTTCTATTTCCCCACTTTTCAACAGGCTCTTGACAGACTCTGCCATAATGTTGACCTGAACAAAGACAAGAAAACACATATACATTGCTGCAGTAGCATAGGAAGGTTAACAACCACATCCAACTGGGATATATCGTTCATGGTACATGAGTGTGGTCATTTCATCCAAAAACCAGTCCATCAGGACAAGGGTATTCTATACCAAATCCTGATTTAGGATCCTCTTGCAACTCCAATGGAAATGTCAATCCCATTGTCTGACCACCCTAAGGAAGAAAGCATTTCCTTGGGCTAATAAAACTCCCTTTACAGATTTCCAATAGGAGACATTTTCTATTAAGTAAACAGCCAATATGCAGATAGCTTGTCAAACTTGGCAACAAAAGCCACCTTGACCAAGCCATGTGGAGTCCCCAAGAGTAGAAGTCCATGTAAATAACCAGTACTGGGCCAGGAAACCTGGAGACTCTCTACTCACCTGGTGAAAGAATCTGAGGGATCACCAATGCTGCTAGTGGGTGTGGTCTCACCAGGTGACGTGAATTGCTCTTGTAGCAGCTCAGAGGTCTTTGGAGCCCTCTGCTGGGGACAAAGGTAATTATAGTTTAGCAAATAGCTTCCCCATGATCTAGCTGTAGGTTTAGGGGAAGGAGTTTACACACCCATAAGATTATACCTATGTATTCCCCACTCCACCCTTCAAGAGATAAGGGGAACCAACTGGCCTAAGGAAAATCCTGGGGATCTGGGAAAAGAAGGACAGATTCCAAACTGAAAGATAAACCAGAAATCAGACTGTGTAAAGAACTGGAGTTTTTTAGGAACACAAAAGTCCAAGGAGTGGAGACTGAATCAACAAACTAAGGAGCTAGAGAAAAGGTTAGGTAAGTGGAGGCTAGAACAAATATTTAAAACCATCTGAAAATGAAGAAGAATGCTACCTGAGAAACGGGGACCATGATTGTTTTTCTGATGTATTTTGCCTTTCTGAAGCTTCCGAAGGTTTTGACCTTTTAGGGATGTAGCATACATTTCCTGCTCCCACGTTTCTCCAAGGTGTGGGCATGGATGGCCTATGAATACACCTGGTATATATCCTGAATTAGTTGCATCAGTAAAACTATTGACCCAAACACACTTTTTCTTCTAAGTCACCATCCTTTATTTGTCAGATTACTGATACTAGATCCATGAAGATTTAAAATATTCATATTCTTTGACCCTAACTTTCTAGTCAGTATTCATTGCCAGTATAAGATCTATTAGCAATATGTTCTATTAGCAGAAATTCACTTGAGCCAATTTTGCTAAGAGGGTTTTATGTATCTTCTTTCTGCCCTTCCATATTACCCAGACCTTGGTTGCTAGAGCATGGTATGGTGGGGGGAAAAAAAGTGATGAATTTGTAGTTTATGGTCTGCAAGCCTGGGTTTAAATTCTGGTTCTGTCACTTTTACTTTATTTGTAGCTTTGGATAAAATCATTTAACTTCTTTGTATCTCAGTTTCCCCATCTGTAAAACTAGGGACCTCTCAGGTCCCTTCTAGCTCTAATTCTATACTCCTATTTCTGTATGAACTATCAATAACATGGGATAGAAAATTAAAAACCGCTCCATTTATGAGCAGGAATTCTTAATACTTTAGTTTCTTTTTTAGAATTTTTTGTTGTTGTTGTTAACATGCTGAAGTGAAGAGTAAGTATTCAAATATTTCCACTGGAAGATGGTAATGCAAATTGAGAAATAGGGAATTGAAATGGTCTGTCTACTCTAAGGCATACACTCTAAGTGTAATTAATTGCTACAGGAAAAAAACTCCAAATGTTTAGTTCAATGTGCTCTCCACAAGTCTATGTTCCCTCTGAAAAATCCTAATGTACTTTACGTTTCCCATGCAGCCCACATTTTTTGTGTGTTCATTGGAATTCTAAATCATGTCAGTCCTATCACATGTAAAACATCTGATCTTCAGATCTCAGGCCCCAGCTGCTCTGAACTTTTCCTGGTAACTGTAACATTACATACAGCAGCTCTTTTTGGTACAATTGTGAATAATTCTCCTGGAAATCCCTCTGTGGACTAAACGCCAAGTTTAAAGCTCTAATCCCCAGAGCACAGTTCAGAGCAAGTATATTCATCTGTAAAAAGCATGTTTCGTAATTACTGCAGGTTTTGTCCTTTCAAGTGCCTTGTTTGACTTGAGGAAACACATTTCAGTGGTACCCTCAGCTAATCCTAGGCTGGGACATTCTGTTTTTTCACTCACCAATGAAAACAAGCATCTCACCTTGGTGAAGTAATTGAACACTAAATTTGCTTTAAATGTGTTCTATGCAAAGTGAGGCATTGTGGACATGTGGGGTCAGGTATGGTTCTAATAAAGGATATTGGCTGCTTGCAAGAGGCTTGCTTGCACATTTGATATATGTCCTTATGTTCCACAGCAAGGATTCTCAATTCTGGAAATCACACTAGCATATTCCCTACATCTCAAGTGGCAGTGACCTTATAATTTTTTTTTCAAACATGATTTGAGCCCAGCACAGGGATTTCGTGATTATGCCAAGATGCCTGGGTGGGGAGCAAAGCTGCCCAATTTTAAATATCTCTTTGATGGCGAAAGCAACTGTTATCTGTATCAATCAATCAACAAACATTTCGTAAGCATCTACTATGTTTTAGGCACTGTGGTAGGCACTGGGAATTGACAAAAAATAAATAACAGTCCCTCCCCTGGAAGGGATGACATTCTGTTTGGAAGACCACATGACCAAATATAAGTAATACCATCCATCTCCTCTTACCCCCACTCCATATCTCTCTGGGGTACTTTCCGCACTCTGTATTCTCGAGTTTGCAAGTTCGGTTCCCAGTGAGACTCTGTGTTTTCAAAGAAATACTGTCTAGGGTCACTCTTCTAAAACTAAAGCTCACAAGTTCCCACCAGTGGACTTGCCCTTAAGAGTCAGTCAAAAGAGTCAATTTGTTGATATCAAAGGCATTTACTAAGGTGTCATAGTAACAAAACAAAAAAGTAATTACAAACCATGCTCCCTTGGAAACCTGGAGTATAATTTCCCACAAATACCCATAACATTTATGGGAAGAGTGGTCAACAGTAGTGAGAAACAAATATTAAGGAACACAAGTGACCAAGATAACTCACAACTACAAGGCCCTGATGTTCTTTCTCACCTAATGGAAACCTTAAAGCTTCCTTACATAAAAATATGCAAAAGAAAAAGAAGATTATTGCAAGGGAACCAGGGCAGGGTGAGGGGAAGCAATAACAGCTGTGGGGTTCAGGAAAGGCTTCATGTAAAAGTGGGGCTTAAGCTGAGCTTTGAAGAAAACTGTGAATTCTAAAAGACTGAGATAAGAAGGAGTGCATTCCTGGCATGCCTGAGCAAAGGCATGGTGATGGGAGATGGGAGTGTTGTGTGTGAAGAACAGCAAGTCCAGATTGACTGTATCATGGATTAATATATAATAAGACGGGAAGGGTAAGCTATATGAATATGAGGGAGATATGTGAATAGAGGGAGATACCTTCATTCACCTCCTGGTCCTTTCTCCTGAATCCTTTCCTTCATTTCCAGGCATTAGCATCCAATACAATGTCAGAAAGAGATGAACTATATACTTTTAAAAAAATTTCATTCTACGAATACGCTTTGTGTGAGCAGTTCCTTTAGTGTAAATAAATAGCATTGCCTTCAAAATCACAAGCAGTACTGATTCGGTCCATGAGTTCAAAACTACCTTCTTGTCAATACACCTACCTCTCTTGTTGAACAAGAGAGGCATAATTATAAAAAAAAAAGTCATAAAGGGGATAAATTAAAATACCAAATTGTGGTTCCCTGACCCAGTTTGGGAATGAAACTCTAAAAGAGAATACCCAGAAGAGATCAATAAGTCCAATGCCCTCATTTTTCAAATTGGGAAACTAAGGCCTCAGAATGATGCTTTCATTTGTCCAAGGTCACACAAATAGTTCATTTCACTGGTCACCAGTTCTTGAGTTGTTCAAAGAGAATGTAAAGAAAGTGCCCAGGAAACTCTCCATCATTCAGCACACCACCCAAAGAAATGGAATAATTTCAGCTAATATGTGTGGTTTTGATTCTAAGTATAGCTTTTTTATTTCTCAGTGAATTGAGCTTTTAGTGATCAGCATCTCCTATTAATTCTATAAAGGTTGTTGTCAATTAAAAACTTATCAGAAGTATACCATGGAAAAATGGAAGGTGGTTAAAAAAAAGTTAGCACTTCTTGGGGAAAGAACATCTGTCTCTTTTCCTCTGGAGACTGTGGGAAGGATAGGGGGAAAAATGAAAGGATGTGAAAGGTTAGAATACTGGAGACATGATTTCTAGATTCACTCTGTTTTGATTGTCCCAATTCTTACCTTTCTCGTTCTCCAAGAATGAACGGATTCTCTTTTAATGTCCTCCATTATGTGCACAGATAAAATATAATATCCTCAAGGAATAAAGGCATACAGTACTCAAAGGATGCAAAGATCCTTCTGTTTTAAACCTGAAATATGCAAGAAAAAAAGATCATAAAAGTTTGACAATGAAGTCTGGTTGGTGGACTTCTCCGTAGAATCCCAACCCTACAAAATCATCCATGCTCCCCCACCAAAAAAATTTTTTTTAAAAGATTTGACAAAGGAAACACAAAGATGACTGATAGAGTAGAAAGGACCTGGACCCAGAGTCAGAACACTTGGGTTCAAATTTCAACTTTATCTCTAAATCTCTCTGGGCTTTAGTTTTTTCATCTGTAAAATGAAGGGATAGAAGTAGATAGATAGCCTTTAAGGTCCCTTTCATGTCTAGATAGATCTATGCCCTTATGTATAGGTATTCATAAAGGTAATATGCTCATTTTAGTTGGACAGATGAGAGAAGCAAATTATAAATTGCAAATGAAACCAAAATTCATATAAATGCTTTAAATTTCTGTGCTTCACTATCACCACCATCTTTTGCTATTCGCCACCAGATTCTACTTTCAGATTGTGTCACGTGCCACCAAGTGATTTTAGAAGCTGTATTCCTGATCCTGACAGTCCCTGGGATCTTCTAAAGAATGTAATTTTGATGAGAAGGCAATGATTTTAATTTTAATGCTTTTACCACAACTCTAATAGAGTTAATAAAGTTTCACAAGAACTCTATAAGCAATTTGTTTACATGTATCTTGGCATACTTGAAGGGTCTGTGGTTTTTGTTAGCGAGAAAAATGGGAATTCCCTTCATCACCAACACATCATGAACTAGCTGTAACTTAGGAGAAATATCCTTAGGAGTTGAGGCATTCAAAAGTTAATTGATTTGCTCATGGTCACATAGCTAGTAAGGATCAGAGGCAGTATTTGACCCTAGAGCTTTATGATTTCACTCTCTCTTCATCATGCACACTGCCTCTATATTTTGGTGTGTTACTAATAAAAGTTGCAAAGATGGTGTCAATTTGTATTTGTAGAGAAATTCCTCATATAAATGAAATCTCGGGTCCAGTTCCTAACCCTGTACATATTAATAAAAATAATATTCACTAAGCAAACTTAAAGTGGGCAGTAACCGATCCCATTCATGATAGATGCCCCTCTTGGCTCTGAAGGTAACCAAGTAATACCTATCACTGAGAGAAACACAAGTATTCATCTATTGAGCTCTCTCAATGGACAATCTATCTTTTTATAGTCTCTATGACACAGCCATATAATACATGCAAAGTACAGTATAGATTTGAAGATATTCAAATATCTTTAGCCACTTTCCTTCAATTGTAGTACTCACTGCCTATGTTCCTTGTATTCTTCATTATTATACAAATACAAGAAGGATCTATGATTCTGATAGCAGAAAAAAAACTCCTGGGGTGGGAACATCCTTCCCCCAGCAGAACACAACCAGTCTATGAAATCTACAATCCTTAGGAATTTCAATGATTTGTCCAAAGACACAGGACAAGTGTCAGAGGAGAGACTTGAACTCCTGGCTCCAACCTTAGCACTCTATCCACTGCACATTTCCTTTCTTTTTCTTTATACAACACTTTTTCTTTATTTAAGACTTTCTTAGAGAAAAGTATAGTAATAATGCACAGCTCACTTTGTGATCCCTACAGAAAACAACCCTATGAGATATGGAGTACAAGTATCATTATCCTCAAGTTACAGATGAATAAACTAAGTATCACAGAGGTTGAAGTCACTTGCCCAAGAGCACACAGATTGTAAATTGCAGAACCATAATGGGAATCCAAGTATCCTAATTCCAAGTCTGGTTCTCCTTGACTATCTTTTGCCTTTTTGTATCCATAGCACTTAACACAGTATCTGGCACATAGTAGGTGTCTAATAAATTTGTATTGATAGATATTGATTCATTGACTTATCTTTTTATACATCCATCTTGTCTTCCAATCTAGACTACAAATTCTCTGAGGGGAGGAATACAGTCATGCTGAGGGACTGCATTCTACAGTGGAAATTGTACAGGGTGTGAAGGCAGAGGACTAGTTTCAAATCCCAGCTCTGCTGCACACTATGTGGAGATAGTTAAGAACCATGGATGAGTTATTTAATCCCTCTCATTCTTAGCTTCTTCATCTGTAAATAAGAGGGTTAGACTAGATGGCTTCCAAGGCCCATTCTATCTCTCGAAGTGAGGTCTTCAAGTCAGGAGTTCTTAACTTTTTTTATGTCCTGGCCCTCTTTGGCAGTCTGGTGAAGCCTGGTGATCTCTTCTCAGAATAATGTTTATAAACATATACAATGTATAGGATGACAAAGGAAATAAATTATGTTAAAACAACAATTCTAAATATATGTTTAAAAATAAATTCATAGACTCTAGATGAGTGGTTCAGTGGATAGAGCTCTTCCCCTGGAGTCAGGTAGACCTCAGTTCAAATATGTCCTCAGTTGCTTAATAGCTATGTGACCCTAGGTGAGTTACTTAACTCTGTCTCAGTTTCCTTATCTGTAAAATGAGCTGGTGAAGGAAATCACAAATGGCTCCAGTGTCTTTGTCAAGAAAATCCCCAATGGAGTGACCATGAGCTGGACACAACTGAACAAAAACAACAACAGAAAAAGACTCTAGTTAAGAACTATTGATAAATGGTCTATTAGCCTATGACTTTGAACACATCACATAACTTTTCTGGGCTTCAGTTTGGTCATCTCTAAAATGAAGGAGCAGAGTTAGATAACTTCTGAGGTCCCTTCCAGCTTGAAATCTACCAATGATCAATAAATGTTTGCTCCTGAGAGTATTCTTTCTGGACATTTCTAGTTATGGCCAGCTAGCTAACATGGAAATTTGCTGACCTCCTCTTCTAAAAATACTCCCTTTTCAATGGGGCCATTAAGTGAGTCAGAGCCACTTTTGTCTGCTTCAGAAGATGTGTCAATTAAAGTGACCGCCTCCTCGATGATTATTATTATATTGTACCTGGGATGAAAGTGTCCTTCACTTAACCTATTGCGGAACCTTTTCCATTACAACTTATTAAAATTTTTCATGGTCACTAGCTTAGAAACACAGTATCATCATGAAACACCACTCTTGTTCACAAAGCTCTTAAAGGCTTACAAATCCCTTTATATGCCATTTCATTTCATCTTTACAGCAATCCTATGAAGTAGGTACTATTGTTATCTCCACTTTATGGATGAGGAAACTGAGACTGAGGGATTAAATAATTTGCCCACACAAAGCTAATTTCTGAGACAGGATTTAAACTCACATCTTAACTCTAAGCCCAACATTTTATCTACTACGCCACCTAGCTGCCACACAACATAATTAGTAATCGTTGTTGGTTAAAATTGAAGAAAAAAAAAACAGAAACACAAATAATTACATCAGATTTTCTAAGGATATTCTTTAAAAATATAACAAAAAACAATTTATAGTATCTTTCTCAACCCCCAAGCCCTCATTTAAACATTAGACATACAGTTTCTCTCAGATTGAAGGCATAACAAACAAGACAAAACTATAAATAAATGAAGAGATTTTAAAAAATTGAACATGATATAAAGTTCTCTGACAGGCAACCCAGTATAATAGATAGAGGTAAGATCCTGTTGTCAGAAAGACCCATGTTCATATCTTGCCTCTGATACATACTAGCTGCATGACCATGATAAAATTATTTAGTGTTCTAGGCAACTCTTTTACTATAAATTACCAAAAAAAAAATTGTTGATCTGCATTGGTGGAGGGACTTTCCACACTGGAAGTTCCCTGTACCAAATGAAATTACAGCTTAGGCGGACCAAAAAAAAAAAAAGTAGTTCTCCAGATAGGCCATGCTAAGCATATAGTCTAGCTATAGACTCTGTTTTCTTTTTGGCTCTCCAGTAGTATCAGGTTTACCTTATGTTTGTATGATATTTTTGAAAGACTTAAAACATATGACTATCCCTAAAGACAGTGGTGTTTACTAAACGACTTGAAAGACAATGCCTACACATGGTGACTTCCCATTCATTGATTTTTTTTTTAAAGCAATTGGGGTTAAGTAACTTGCTCAAGGTTACACGGCTAGTCATTATTTGTGCATTGATTTTTTTTTTTCTATGAGGAGGGTGTTATTAGATCAATTTACAATACATTTCAAGTCTAGTTCTCAAATTTGGGGGAACATGTGTTAGGTAGTTAGATTAGTCCAGTAAACTTCAAAAGACTATAGTCCAGAATTGGTTCTCTAAAGAAGTGTTTGCTGCTTTTTCAAACCTGCTCCACACCCCACCAAGTAACTTTGAAGTTTACACAGGTTATAATAACATGAATAAAAAAGGAAGAGAAATTAATTGACAAAAGCACTTTGTGTAATTCTGTTCAAACACTTATCCAGCTAGCAACTTTAGATGGTTTTGTGCCTGGTACAAAAGCCTTTTGTTAAGTTTCCAATTCTTGAGCTAACAATCATGACTCCACTCAAGTCTTCAAATTATAAACGAATATGCCATCTGTTGATATGACTCTAAACAGTAAGGCGTTGCCTTGTGTAGAATCTGGCATCCGTATGCATGAATGCAGGAAAACTAGGAGTTTTGCATTCATATTTAATTGTTCAGGTTTTTTTTGTTGTTGTTGTTCGGATTTTTTTTTTTTAATACAGATGTCTGAGGACATTCATAATGCGGTTTGTTTAATATGTTACAAAATCCTTATTCCAAGACATTTATACCCAACTGAAAGACAGAATAGAAGTCAGCTGAAAAATCCTTATCTTTATTAGCACTTACTCCAAAGGCAAACAGCACAGAGTTCATTTTGCTAACCTCCAAAGCCAAGGTCAACTTCTCACAGCCAATATTATTCCATTTAAGGGTGATCAGCTCTTAATTTTTTTTTTAAACTAGGAATCATTTCATCTAATTCTGTGTTTGCAGCAGACAAAAAATTAGCTCCACTACACCCAGATTCCTCAGACTCATTCATTATACTATAGCAGGAAGCAAAGTTGCCCATACTGTAGTGAGGGTCAAATTAGTCCTTGGAAGGTTTCATCAAGTTAAGCAATTTGAATGATTAATTTGCACTCTAAAACAAAAATCAGGATTCAAAATATCTTAACTGTGTGTACAAAATTTGTTACGCTAGAAAGAATTTCAAGATCCAGTTTCAAATCCTGGCTCTGCTCCATAAGTAGAATGGAACAATGAAACGTTTAGGTAAGGGGCTTCAGTGTTCATATTTGTAAAATGAAGGAGTTGATCAAGATGACCCTCAAGGTCCCTTTTCACTTTAAATCTTTGATGCCAAATTACAGTGCAGTGTTCGGAAGGATCCCTAATTTCATTAGTAAGGGCTCTTTTTCCACTGATACAACTCAGAGTCCCTTTGCTAATCAAGCAACAAATATTTCTTAAGCATCTCTAATGAAGTAGACACTGGTTTTCCTGATTTCCTTCAAGTCCCAGTTAAGATCCTTCCTTCTACAAGAAGCCTTTTCATGAACTCCCTTAATTCTAGTGCCCTCTCTTTGTTAATTGTTCAAGTTTATCCCGCATGTAGTTTGATTATATAAAGTTATTTGTATGTTGTCTCCCCTATTAGGCTGTAAGCTATTTGAAAGCACGGTCTGTCTTTTATCTTTCTTGTTGCTGAGGAAATAAAGACAAATGTGAAATAGTCCCTGCCTTCAAGAAGATTACAATCTAGCTGAGGTAGACAGCCCATAGATATCTAGATATAGCACAACCTCCAAAGACCACACCCTTCAGCTCACATACTCAGGTTGAGTCCTTAGGGATATGGCTTCCGGAAGGCTCAAGGCACATGGGTCCATACTCCGAAAACCATGGCTCACAAGATCCCATTGGTATGTTCACCTTTGATAGTCAGCAAATAGACACAATTAACTCACAAGCAAAGCATTTACTTAGAAAGCATAATAAGAACAATCATAACAAAACATTTCCCTCATAAACTTCAGATATTCTCCTATAATAACACACAGCATTAGTGGAAAGCATATATCAGAATATAGTACTAGAGAGGCATATACTTAATGGAAACATGTGTCCAAGGCCTTTATACTTCCAGCACTAGAAGACCCCAATGTTCTTTCCTTTCTCTTAGTGTTATCAAATCGCTTTCCTTGAATTAGGCATCTATTTAGTTTTTCTACTTATAATGTGGTGGAATCTGTCCATGCCAGCCATGTGCTTCTCCAATAAGATTTGAGTAATACTTGACTTTAGTTTTTTGGAGCCTATAGTATTCCATGACTCAGAACCTTACAACACCACTGCAAGAACACTGATTTAAAAATATCTGGACGCGGATAGTATGATTCATTATTAGTGCCTTGGGATTGTCTTGGATTGTTGCATTGCTGAGAATAGCTAAGTCATTCACAGTTCTTCATTGAACGATATTGCTCTTACTGTGTGCTATGTTCCCTTGGTTCTGTTCACTTCACTTTGCATCAGTTCATGTAAGTCTTTCCAGGTTTTTCTGAACTGATCTGGCTTGTCTTTTCTTATAGATAAATAATATTCCATCATAATCATATACCACAGCTTGTTTAGCCATTCCCCAGTTAATGGGCATCTCCTCAATTTTCAATTCTTAACCACCACAAAAAGAGCTGCTATAAACATTTTTGTACAAATAGGATGACTAATTTGGAGATATTTTACATAATCACATATGTATAACCTATATCTGATTGCTCACCATGGCGGGGGGGGGGGTTTGCAGGGAATGGGGGAGGAAGAAGGGAAGGATAGATTTTGGAACTCAAAACTCTAAATAAAAATGTCATAAAATTGAAAAAAATAAAACGTGGCAACAGAAAAAAAATATCAGCCTTTGTTTCTGGGAGAAGTTTGGGTCAGTCACTGAACAAAAAAGAAGACATTATTAAGCACTATTTATGTGCCAGACATTGTACTAAGCTCTGGGAATACAAATAAAAGCAAAAACACAGTTCCTGCCCTCAAGCTACTCACATTTTAATGGGAAAGATAACATGCAAAACATTTGATGTATAATATGTTTATAATGTAAAAAGAAGATACCTCAGAGTTGGAGGCTCTAGCAGTGGAAAGAGCCTGGAAAGACTCCCTGCAGGACAATGTAATTTCCTAAAGGCAATCTAACCCACTCTTCTCCTGTTCAGTTCTTGGCACAGTGTTTGTCCCATATACATGTACAGACAAACTATGGATTGTTCATACAACTATATCATAGTCTGGATATTAAATATTCTTCATATATAATCTTCCTTATATTGATTATTTAGGTTCAGTTCAAATTGCTTCAATAAGCATTTAAGTACCTACTATGTGCTAACCACTAGGGATACAGAGACAAAAATGAATCAGCTTCTGTCCTGAAGAAGCTTACATCCTTGTTGTTGTTGCATATATATACATTTTTGTATGCAGGAAAAGAGAGAATTTGTTTTGCTCAACTTTGTATATTTGTTACAAGGAATATTTTTCTTTTTTTTTCTCTATTTTTCCCCAATGCAGTGGGAGATAAGAGGACAAGTAAATGGACTTCAATTGATTTATTTTTATTTTTAAATAGAAATGTGTGTGGAATTTGCATATACTTTCAGAGGTGGTCATTAGGTTCTTAGTTTTACTTAGTTGTTTGACTTTGTTACAAGAGAACTCTAATAGATGGGAATAATCAGTAAAAGTTTTAATAGAAAAATAACATATATTAATACAACCTTAAAAAAGGAAAATAGAATATTTTGTTTTGCTTTTTTTTTTTTTGGAGGGCAACTGGGGTTAAGTAACTTGCCCAAAGTCATATGGCTAGTATTGTTAAGTGTCAGAGGCTGGATTTGAACTCAGGTCCTCCTGACTTCAGGGCCGGTACTATATTCACTGCACCACCTAGCCACCCTGAAATAGAATATTTTGGAAGAGGCACAGGTTTATATAAGAAGTTGGGAAAGTCAAAAAAGTTATCAGTTCTGTTTCAGACAAATCAAATTTGAGACATTGACAGGATATCCATGTGGAGATGTTTTCCAGGCTAAATAATCCCCATTTGCTTCAATATCAACTTTCAAGACCCTCATTGTCTTCCCTTGGACTCTCTTTTGTCATTGTACCTCTTGACTCAAAGGCCAGTGGGACACTCTATACTCATTGGTGGCAACTGATTATTCAGTGCCCTGAGCCTGAGTGAAGGATGGGTAAAGTCGGTGAGAATAAGAGAGAAGAAAGATTCCAACTATTCTGGCTTCTAGTGTTGAGAAAAAAGACATGTGATTCCAACCTTCAAGTCCATGAAAGGAGAAAGACTCTGGAAAGAAGTAGACATGTACAAAAGCTAGCAATCACTATCATGTCCCTATTCCCAGCTTACTATACAAGAGATTTTAGGGAATTTCCCCCTGAGTGAGATCTAAAACCCTTTGCCTTGAGATAGCTCAGAAAGATGCTCCTTGGAAGACCTCCTTCAGTTTGTATTGACTGGTATTGTCCTATATATTGTGCTATATATGTGTATATATCATTTTGATTTTTGCTTTGCTATCAACTTCGATAAATGGGTTTATTTGCTATTTGCTTTATGTAATCATTGTAGAACTGACATTTGGTAAAAAGTCAAATCTTATATATGTAGATTGGGATAATCCTTCCTGTTAAAGAATAGTGATCAGGAACTTAGCTTGAATATAAAAATTACTTCCTCTAGACTAAAAATATTTAAGGGAGCAGATTATTTTTAGCTCCTCATTTTAGCTCCTCACCTCTTCTCTCTGAGGATAGCAGAGGGTCTAGCCTCTGGCCCCAACCTTGTGCTTCCCCTCCTGACAGGACTCCAAGTATCCCTTGGAGAAAGGTTAGGGAAGACTTTGTAGATAGTTACTGTTACCTCACTGGGCCACATCTAGACAGATACATGTGAATACACAAAACCTACATGGGCAAAAATAACAGGACCCATGCTATATATCATTCTAAACGGGGATGCCCAGAAATAGTCACAGAAATCTACCTGAGTTTAACACTTTGTTCTATATTTTATCCTCTTTCCCCTTACCCCAAGCTGATCATATTATGTATTCATATTTATCTTAGGGTTAATCAAAACCCCCATTTCAAAATGTAATGCTGTCAGGTTAAGTCAATTTCATCGTATGTTCCTATAATTTATTTTTTGAAAAACTAAAATGAACTGTTAAATGTGTGTCATTAGTCTCAGTCCAACTTTTCTGCTGAGTCAATATAATTTTGATTCTTGATTTTCTGATCCAACTATTACCTAATTTTCTCAGTTTTGTGTAATTGGCAAATTTGATAAGCTCACCTCCATCCAAGTCACTGATGGAAATGTTGAAATGGAAAGGACCAACTGGAAGAGGAATCAACACCTCTCATCAGGGTGACAGATACATTAATCAACACCAAAATATAGTTGTTTAATCAATAAGAAATCACCTTACTATACTGTGTGACTCACATTTCTTCACTTAGGTCATGTGGATATCATGAGATAAGTTTGCAAATATCTTAGTGAAATCAAGATAAACTGTGTCTCTGGCATTCCTTTATCTGCTCTGAAAGAGAAGATGCTAAAGAGGAATGTAAGGCACTAAAAACAATTAGTCATTATGTAGTAATGAATAATGTAACCATTATCAAAACAGAAAGAAAGAAAAGTTGGAAAGGCTTATTCTTTGTAAACTAATGCTGGTTACCAGACCTTACCCCTTTGGGGAGACAGCCTGATATAATGGAATGAGGGCTAGAACTGGAAAAAGAGGATCTGGTTCAAATTTTACCCATACTACTTGCTAGTTGGATTCAAGTCATTACTCTCCTAATTCAACCTCTACACAGCTGCCATTGTCTATGCCTCAGTTTCTCCATCTTAAAATGAGGAAAGAAGTAGACTTTATGATCTCCAAGGACCCTCCCAAATCCATGATCTTTTTCTGAGTGATCATAAAACAGTCAGTCAATTCATCAGTAAGCATTTATTATACACCTATTAGAAGCCAGGAACTATGCTATATTTGGGAGTAGAAACACAAAGAATGGGACATTTCCTACTTTCAAGGAGTTTACATCCTAACAGAAGAGTCAACAATGACATATATAAATAGACAGAGGGGAAAAAAATTTGTGTGTGTGTATGTGTAATAGAAAGATGGCAGTTAGGAGGGGGAGAGCAGTACCAGAAGTTGTGGAAATCAAGAAAGGCTTCATGTGGAAAGTGTTGCTTGAGTTTCATCTTGAAGGAAGAGAAAAATCCTATGAAAAAGAGTGCATCTCAGGCATGGGGAATGGTTAGTACAGGGGCATAAAGAAAGGAGATGTATTCCTGTATATGAGAAACAGAGAAGACCAGTTTGGCTGAATCACAGAGTGAGAGAAAGAGAATAATATACAATGAAACTGGAAAGATTATGTTGGGGTTAGGTTGTGAAGTGCTTTAAAAGCTTAACAGATGTGGGTTGTTTTTATTCATCCTAGAGATAATAGGGAACCACAGAGGTGTATTGAATAAAGAAGGGACATGGTTAAGGAAAATCACCTCAGCAATTGTGTAGAAGATGGACTGGAGTGGACCACTGATTTAATTACTATTTCTAGAATTTTGGTGGGCATTGATATTGAAAATTAGAGTGAGTAGTAATGTTGGGAAGGTAATATGCTGGAGAAGATGGGAAGGGATGAGATCAGGAGCAAGCAGAAAAGCTACTTCATTGTTAGGGATTGAAGAGAAAAAGATGATGAGGGATGGTGTCAAGGGACATTAGATGAGGAAGAGGGGGAAAGAAGAAAATCCTCATTTTTTTTCACTGACATGAGATGAACTTCTCAGTTGAGAGATTGGGAGTAGGGGGTGGAGTGGGAGGCTTGATGAGAGAAAAGAAGGCATGGAATAACGTGGTGAGTGAGGTTGTGAATCAATTAGGAATGAGAAGTACCTTACTGTGCTTCATTTTCTTCATCTATAAGATGAAGAGGTTGAATTCCATGGCCACTATGGTCCCTTTGAGCTCTCAACTTATGATGCTATAACATTATGATTGCCTTCCTGAAGTGAGTGCCCAGTTGAAATTAGCTAGCTTAAATTTATTATTAAATCTTTCATTGAGTTTCTCAAATTTCCAAATTCCATCATAATCCAGAGTTTAGTTTTCAATTTGCCAATGCTTATTCTTTTCATTTCTTTTTCTTGATTTATTACTGAATCTAATATCTCTGAGTTATATTGAATGATAATGGTCAGAATATAAGTTTTTACTCCAAAATTGAAGTTTATATTTTGATGGCTTTTTCTGTATCTGCTAAAATAAATGTACTTCACTATTTTAATTAATGATGTAATTTATTAAGTGAATTATTTACTAAATGGTGAATGATCATTTCATTGCTAGTTTAAGTACAATGTAGGTGTAATGAATAATTTTGCATCTTATTAAATTCTAATTAGCAGTATTTTTGCATCAATGCTCATTAATAAAATTGGTCTATAGTTCTCTTTCTTTGCCTTATACTTCCTAGTTTGAATAGAAGGACCAATTTTATTCTATAGAAAGAATAGGGTAGAGTATTACTATACTCTATTTTTGAAATATTTATATAGTGTAGGGATTATTTGTTTTATAAATATTTTTTGTGGAATTCACATGTGAATCTGGTCTTTGTGGAATTTGTTTGTTTTGTATTATGTAGCTGTTCATTGATGATCTGTTCAATTTCTTATCCTGAAATTGGTTTGTTTACAAGATTTTCTATTGTAGCAACCTGAGTACCATAGATTTATCAATATTCACCTGTTTCACTTAAATGTTCAAATTTGCTGGATAGAATAGTTTCTGCTAATTCATTTAGCAAAAGAATTGGACAGCATGAGATTCTTCATTTCCTTTACTCCATAAAACTCCTAGAAATTTTAAATCATCCACTCCTTTCTCCTATCATTGAGAAAAAAGGCATGATTCTCTTTGCCAAGACCAATCCTTTTATTTTTTCCCTACATCCCTTCTTACCTTCTCCTCCTCTATGAGTTTTATCCATTGAGCATATTCTATGTGTCTGTTTCTCTCTGCGTCTCCTCTTTCTTTCTCTGATAATCTAGATTTTTCTCTTTCTCTCCCAAATGTCAACAGTTACTAATTATTATCAATTCTACCTACACACCACAACATTCTCCTCTCATGGGGTGACAATCATCTTTTCACCCATAGCCTATAATAGCTTCCTAATCAGTCTACCTTCTTAAAGTCTCTCCTAATCCAACCTCCACACAGTTGCCAAAAATAATATACCGAAGGTACTGCTCTATTGTGCTAAAGAAATGATGAAAGAGATGGTTTCAGAAAAAAAAAAACAACCTGGGGAGACATATGAATTTATAAAAAGTGAAGTGAGCAGAAGTAGGAGAACATTCTACACAGTAATAGCAATATTGCAACAATAATCAACTGTGAAAGATTTGGCCACTCTGATCAACATAATGATACATGATCATTTCAGAAGTTCCATTTTTAAAAATGCAATTTGCCTCCAGAGAGAGAACTGATGGACGATGGGTACAGATTAAAACATATTTTTTTCTTTCTTTATTTCTTTTGCTTTATTTTTCTCAGTGAGACTAATGCGAAAATGTTTAGCATGACTTCACATGTATAATGGGTTATTGTATTTCTTGCCTTCTCAGTGGGTAGGGGAGAAGGTGGAGGGAGGGAGAGAATGTGGATCTGAAACTAAAAATTAAAAAGTTTTTTTAAATAAAAAATTCAAAAAACAGATCTGGTAATAATAAGCAAATAAACAAAAAAAAATCAGTGGCTCTTTGTGGCTTCTAGAGATTCTTAACCTGGAGTCCATGAGGTTTTTTTTTTTTTAATCTTAATACTTGGTTTTCAATATAATTGGTTTCCTTTGTAATTCTTCATATTTTATGCATTTAAAACATTATTTTGGGGATTATGTAAGTATCAGTAGAGTGCCAAAGAAGTCTATGCCAAAAAAGGCTAAGAATCCCTGCTCCTGTATAATATATAAAGTCCTCAGCTTCACATGTAAGTCTCTTTACTATATTGCTTGTAATTATCTTTCTAGGCTCATGTCATACTATCATGAACTTTATATCCCACCCCAACTGATCAACACTCCTCTCTAAGCTCAACACTCCATCTTCCATTGACTGTCTCTTATGCCTCGAATATGCTCTACCCTGACCTCTGTCTCTCAGAATCAGTGTCTTCCTTCATGGCTTAACATGCGAATCTTAACTCCTCTCTAAGTGTTACCTCGCCCTTCAGTGGGTCCTCTTAGCTTACTCAAGTTAGCTTGTTTTATACTTATGTGTTTAAACACATAGTTGAGACTCCACAAGGGATGGACAAGAAGCCAAGTGCACTGTCCAAGTCTAGCATGCAGGTAAGCTACTTGTGTCTACTACAGCTCTTGTGGGATTCATTTCTTCAGACTAATCAGCTTAGCTTACATAGCTCAGATTTGCTTCCAGGAGTAACTCAGGACCTGAGCCACAAACATGATATTCTCACCTCCATTTTCAAAGCCAGAAACTGGACCCTAAACTCTTAGAGATGATCTGACTTGGCCTTTGTCATTTCAAGAACTATTAAAGGTGTGAGCCCCAGGAAAAAGTTGCCATATCCCCTATGGCTAGTAAACACCCAACTCTTATTCTTTCAAATCCAATGATGTTGAATCCCTGAATTTCCTAAGCTAAGACCACCTGTTTCTCTTGATACCACTTCCCATTCCTATCCCCATCCTCCTCTGACATTTTACTCCTATGTCTCATTCCATCCCTATCCCTCTATTTTTCACCTATCAGAGCCTCTAGAATTCCCATCTGACCATTAATGAATGTTCCTTCTTACACCTCTTCCTCTCTAGATCTTTCCTCCATTAGCCATTAGCTAGCAACCTCTCCCCCTGCAAGATTCACACTATCTTGATTTATCACTTGATTCAGTTCTAGGTAGCAGTCATCTACCAAATCAAAGTCATCCTGCCTCCTTTGTCAAAGAGTTCAGAAGCTGGCTCATAGTTTGCTTCTGGTTTACCCTGTACCTCCTTTCACATACCAAACCTCAACATATACATTGATATTTACACAAACATTCTCAATCTGCTCGATTACCATTTGATACCTACTCTTCTACATAATCTTAGCTACAGATAGTCCTTCCATTCCTCTGTACTGATTTAGGTCTTCTATCCTCTCCTGCCTTCACTTTTCTTCCTTCCCATATTTTGATGATATATTTAATCAATTTAAGGTTACCCTGCCTTTTGAAGTTCTTGTCCCCTTGTCTTGTCCTGGTTCATACTTTGCCAAAAGTTGACACTGGTTGGTAAAAATGATAAAAGGGCTGACATCAGAGAAACCTGGGAAGATGTGCATGAACTGATGTAAAGTGAAGTGAGTAGAACCAGGAGAATCATATATACAATGGTCATAGTATGATAAATAAAAAGAACTTTGAAAGACTTTAGAATTCTGATTAATGCAATAACAAACTATAATTCCAGGGGCACAAGGATGAAGCTTACTATTCACCTCCTGCCAGAGAGGTGATGGATATAAAATATAGAATGAAGCATACATCTTTGGACATAACCTAAATACAAATTTGTTTTGCTTGACAGGGCATATTAATTACAATAATTTTCTTTTTCTTTTTTTATATCTAAAATTACTCAGTTTGGGGGAATTGGAAGGACAAAAAAACGAATGCTTGAATATTAAAGATAAAATCAATATAGTCTGGTGAATAAACAACAACAGTAACTCTGGATCATTTTGACTAGCTGACTCTTTTCCTTACATTCATTTAAATGCTAGAGTATGTCCTATAACTATCCTGATAGGAATCCCTATGAATTCATGTTATCTAATCTCATTTAAGCCTTGTAGCAGGGCTATCCTTGTATTCCTCTCTGATTCACAGAATATTATAACATAAAATGTTTATCTTTTGCTTATTTCTTGAGAACTTTGATTTCTCCCCTAATTTCCAATCCTTAATTCTTTTAAATTTTTTATTTCTCTTTCAAACCATTCTGTCATTATTGGTTTTGTCGGTATTGCTATTGTTCTACTTTAATTTGGGTGGATTCTATCCACTTTATAGCCTTATTTTCCCTTTCAATAGATAAGTTTAAATTTTCTTTCCTTTATTCTATACTAGTTATTGTGTTGTGTTCTTTTTTGGATTGTTTATTTTTCCTAATCCATCTAACTCTCAGTTTAAATGATTGGAGAGTGTTATAACTAATTTTTCTCTCAGCTTTCACTTCTTTTTTGTTTCAGATAATACTATATCATGGCACATACTGTTGGGCTCCTCCTACATAAACTGTTGGGCACTTTCTCTTGTTTAATCTTATAACTGGGGTTGGGCAACTTCATTGAACTTCTTCCACTAAAGTGTGGACTGGTCTAGTATCTGGCTTAATCAATGTGGTATATAGGGCAGAGCCAAGATGACAGAGTAAAGGCTGAAACTCAGCTAAACTCTCCCAGCATTTCCCTCCAAAGAATTTTAAAATAAAACCTCCAATCAAATTCTCAAGTGGCAGAGCCAAGAAAAGGTCAGAGCTAGACATTTTTCTAGCCCAAGATAACTTAGGAGGTTGGCAGGAGAAATGGCAGCTGACACAGAGCACAGTCAGCAACACCAGCAAGAAGACCCTGTGATAGCAAGGAGGGTGGCTAACTGTTTAGAAAGAGATTAGAGGGGACCTTTTGCTGGCACTGGGTACAGGACCCAGTTGCATCACCCATAAGAAGTTCCAGGGTGAGGAGGAGCACTGGTGTTTGCAGCTGCAGAGGAACAGGGATGCTGGTCACAGGTCCAGGATAAAAAGCAGGGGCCATGGTAGGGCCAAGAGGAGCATTAGTACTTATTGCTTCAGAGGACTTTTCTGGGTAAAAACTAGAGTATAGGCCAGGAGAGCACCAAACATATCTCTCTTTGAATTATACCACCTTGGAAGCACCAAAAACTTACACATTCCACTTTGAACTAGTTCTGAAAACAGCAGCACAAAAATCCTGAAGCTTAAAACAGTGTCCCCTCCACCTTCGGAGCAAACCCAGCTTTAATATAAAGTTAAAAGTCAAGAAATAGTCTGGGGAAAAATGAAAAAACAACAACAACAAAAGAATCTGACCATAAAAACTACTAGGAAGAAAGGGAAGATCAAGATATAAATCAGAAAAAGACACTGATGTCAAAACAACTATAAGCAAAGCCTTAAAGGAAAAGAAAAAGTGAATTGGACACAATACCACCAAGAATTCCTGGAAGAGATCAAAAAGGATTTTAAAAATAAAATAAGAGAGGTAGAGGAAAAAATAGGAAAAGGAATGAAAGTAATGCAAGAAAAGTATGAAAAGAGAGCCAACACCTTAGTAAAAGAGGTGTGAAGAACTTAATTGAAGAAATTAACACCTTCAAAAGCAGAATTGAGCAAATGATAAAAGAGGCACATAAATTCACTGAAGAGAAAAGCTGCTTAAAAAGCAGAATTAGCCAGATGGAAAAAAGGCACAAGAGTACACTGAATAAAATAATTCCTTAAAAATTAGAATTAAGCAATTGGAAGCTGACTCCATGAGACATCAGAAAACAATACAACAAAGTCAAAGAATGAAAAAAAAGAACAAAATGTAAAATATCTCATTAGAAAAACAACTGATCTAGAAAGTAGATCAAGAAGAGGTACTTTAAGAATTATTGGACTACCAGGAACTCATGACCCCCCTCCCACCCCAAAAAAAGGCCTAGGCATCATATGTCAAGAAATTATCAAAGAAAATTGGCCCAATATATCTTAGATCTGGAGGGTAAAATAGAAATTGAAAGAATCTATTGATAATTTCCTGAAAGAGATTCCAAAATGAAAAACTTCCAGGAGTATTATAGCCAAGTTCCAGAGCTCCCAGGTCAAGGAGAAAACATTTAAAGCAGCCAGAAAGAAAACAATTTAAATATCATGGAGATACAGTCAGGATCACACAAGATTTAGCAACTTCCATATTAAAGGAACAGAGGCACTATAAAAAGATATTCCAGAAAACAAAGGAACTAAGATTAAAACCAAGAATAACCTACCAAGCAAAACTGAGTACAGTCATTCAGGGAGGAAAATGTACATATAATGAAATAAAGAATTTTCAAGCATTCCTGATGAAAAGACCAGAACTGAATAGACAATTTACCATTCAAACATAAGACTCAAGCACCAAAAGGTAAACATCAATGAGAAATCATAATACTTAATATGATTAAACTATTTATATCCCTACATGGGATAATGATACTTGTAATTCTTAGCATCTTTATCATTATTAAGGTAGTTAGAAGGAGAATACATAGACAAAGGGCACAGGTATAAGTTGACTATGACAAGATTATCTCAAAAAAAATTTAGGAGTTAGGAAGAAGGATGCATCATGAGAAGGGAAAAAGGAAAGGAAAAATGAGGAAAATTACCTCATGTAAAAGAGGCATGTAAGGAAGAGCTTTCACAATAGAGGAGAAAACTGGAGAGGGGGATGCAGGTGGTAGGCAATGATTGAACATGACTCTCATTGGAGTTAGTTCAAAGAGAGAATAACATACATACTTAGTTATATAAATCTATCTTATCCAAAAGGAAAGAAGGAGAGGAAGGGGATTCGAGAAGTTGGAAGCTGATAGGAGAGAGGGAAGGTAAAGAGAGAGAGAGGCAGTGGTCAGAAGTGAAACAGACTTTTGAAACTGTCTCTCTTTTCATTTTACAGTGTCTGTAAAATCAGAGACAGACAGACAGACAGAGAGACAGACAGAGAGAGACAGAGAGAGAGAGAGAGAGAGAGAGAGAGAAAGAGAGAGAGAGAGAGAGGATAAACAGGAAAAAAATAGGATGGGGGAAATACACAGTTAGTAATATAATTGTAAATGTGAATGGGATGAAGTTACCCATAAAATGGAAAAAGATAGAAAAAACAGAAACCAGAAAGCAACAATATGTTGTTTTCAAGAAACATATTTGAACCAGAAAGCCACACATAAAGTAAAAATAAGGGGCTGGAACAGAATCTATTATGCTTCAAATGAGGTAAAAAAAGACAGGGGCAACCATCATGATCTCAGACAAAACAAAAGCAAAAATACACCTAATTGAAAGAGATAAGCAGAGAAACTACATTTTGCTAAAATGTACCATTGACAATGAAGTAATATCAATATTAAACATTTGTGCACTAAATGACATAGCATCCAAAATTTTAAAGGAAAAATTATATGAGTTGCACAGTAAACAGATACTAAAACTATACCAGTGAAAGACCTCAACTTTCTCTTCTCAGAACTAAATAGGTCTAACCATAATATAAGAAAGAAGTTAAAGAGGTGAATAGAATTTTAGAAAAGTTAGATATGATAGACCTGTGGAGAAAATAGAATTGGAATAGAAAGGAGTATACTTTTTTTCACACTTGTCCATGGTATTCTCACCGCCCCACCCCCAAATGCTTTTAGGACATAAAAATCTCATAAACAAATGCAGAAAAGTAGAAATATTAAATATTTTCAGACTACAATGCAATAAAAATTATATTCAATAAAGGGCCATGGAAATAAAGATTAAAAGTTAACTGAAAACTAAACAATCTAATCCTAAATCCTAAAGAACAAATTGTAGAAATAATAAATAGTTTCATTAAATAGAATGATAACAATAAGACAACATACCAAAATTTGTGGGATGTGGCCAAAGCATTACTTACAGTAAATTTTATATCTTTAATTTTTTACATCAATAAAATAGAGAAAGCACATTAATAAACTGAGAACACAATTTTAAAAAACTAAGGAGGGAAAGAAAATTTAAAATACCCAATTAAATACCAAATTAGAAATCCTAAAAATCAAAGGAGAGATTAATAAAACTGAGCACAAAAAAACATCCCACCAAACTAAATAGAATCTAGTTTTGTGTGGAGAAAAAAACCAAAACAAAACAATAAAACAGATAGAAAGACCAATGATTAATTTGATTAAAAAAAAAAAAGAAAGCCAGTATTAGAAAAGGGTGAATGCACCACCAATAAAGATAAAATCAAAACAATTCTAGTCATTTTGCCCAATTACATGCCAATAAATCTGACGATCTAAATGAAATGGATATTTACAAAAATAAAGATATAAATTGCCCAGATTAACAGAAAAGGAAATAGATACAAAAGTATCATGCTTTGCAGATGATATAATGATATACATAGAGCATCCTAGAGAATCAACTAAAGAATTAGCTGAAACAATTGACAATTTCAGCAAAGTTGCAGAATATAAGCTAAACCCACAGAAACCATCAGTATTTCTATATACAACCAACAAAACCCAGCAAAAAGAAATAGAAAGGGAAATTTCATTTAAAATAAGCACAGACAGCATAAAATACTTGGGAATCTACCTGCCAAGACAAACCCAGGAACCATATGAGAAGAGGAGAAAAACTGGAACTCAAAAGCTTGTGGAACTGAATGTTGTAAACTAAAAATAATTTTTAAAATTTAAATGGTGAGCAGAATGGTTTCAGAAAAACCTGGAAAGACTTATACAAACTCATGCAAAGTGAAGTGAGCAGAACATTGTACACAATAACAGCAATATTGCATGATGATCAGCTATGAATGACTTAGTTATCCTTATCTATTATGATCTAAGACAGTTCTAAAAGACTTATGATGAAAAATGCTATTCACTTCCATAGAAAGAACTTGATAAAGTCTGACTGAAAGTTGAAACATATTTTTAAACTTTATTTTTGAGCATTTTTAACAGCATGACTAATATGGAAATATGTTTTGTATGATTTCAAATATATAATTAATATCCCATTTCTTGCCTTCTCAATGCATGGGGAGTGGGTCAGAAAGAGGGAGAGAATTCAGAACTCAAAATCTTTTTTTAAAGGCAGATAAAAATGATTTTTTAAAAATAACAAAAAAAGATTAAAAATCATTTTGGTGTGGAAACTCCTTGATGAAGTGACCTTCATTACTGCTACCACCCCACTATCAGTCTTAAAGACAAAACAAGATAGCTTTGTAACTTTCTCTATATTACTGGGCCTGTCTTTTTTCTAGCTGCTTGCTTTCTTGGTCATGAGGGCTAGGCTAATTCAATTCTCTCTTCTCATTTACAGGGACACAAAACTGTAAGGATGGATCACTGTTGATGGGAAACTTGGAACAGATATGCAACTGCAGCTATACAAAGGTCAAAGAAGGACCTGATAAGATGAACTCAAGAAATCATTAGAGAAGATAGGAGTGTTATGTTAGCAATATAGTAATCTCTTTTGTTTTGCCTTTTAATTAGGAATTTACTAGTAAGGAAATGTTCTCTTTCTTTTTTATTTTTAATATTAAAATCACATATCTATTTTGAATTTATCATGAAATATGGTGTAATATGTTGCTCTAAGACTAATTTTTTTGCCAGATTTCTTTTCATTTTTCCCAGTAGTTCTTATTAAATAGTAAGTTCTTTCATAAGTAATTTGTTTTCAAATTTATTAAACACTAGGGCATAGTTGTATTATTTATTCTCTTAATTTGTTCCTGTGACCAAACGTCTTTCTTCGTAGCCAACACCAAATAGTTCTGATGACTATTAATTTATAATATAGTTTGAAATCTGGAAGTATTATTCTCTTTTCATTTCTACATTTTGTCATTATTTCCTCTGAAATTCTGGATCTTCTCTTCTTGAAATGAATTTTGTTATTATTTTTAATCAAGCTCTATAAAGCATATCTTTGATAGTTTTATTGGTATGGCATTAAAGCAATGAATTAAATTTGGTAGCATTATGTATTTTTTTCTATTGGCATGGTCCAACCATGGGCACTGAATATTTCTCCAGCTATTTGTCATTATTTCTTTGTGAAACATTTTGTAATTGAATTTATATAAGTATTTTATGTGTTTTGGTATATGCACTACCAAATATCATATCTTGAAGCTCTTTTAAATGAGATTTTCCTATTATCATTTCTTATGTTTTGTTGACATTATAAAGTATTGAGTTTTTAGGGTAATTTTTGTAGCCTGAAACTTTGCTGAAGCTACTGTCTCAATTAGTATCTCTGCTGATTTATTAAAATTCTCTAAGTAAACCATTATGTCAGCAGTAAATGGAAATAGTTTTAACTGCTCCTTATTTCCTATCTTTACATTTTTAATTTGATAGTCTTGCTTTCTTGATACTGCTAATATTTGTATAACTATTTAAAAAAAATCATGCAAAGATGGGCATTCCTGCTTTACTCTTGCATTTACTGGGAAATCTAGTACATCTCCATTGCATATGATGTTTGTTTCTGATTTTAGGTAGACACTTTTTTTTTTATGTTAAGAAAGATCTTTCTTTACAAGTGATGCAAAAGCCAGTGTAGCTCTACACTATTAAAGCTTTGTATCTTTTTTTGTTACTTATAAACAATAGATTGTGGGGTTTCAGTTTTTAATCTAATTTCATTATTTTACTTTTTTGGATTGTGTAATCCATTCACATTTAAAGTTATCAAAGTTGTCTCTAATAATTTCTTTTTTCTGAATTAGGATTTTTGGTTTCCCTTTCCCTTTCTCCCTCTGATTATTTTTTATTAATGCACTTTAACACTTTAAAGTAGCCCTTTCCTTAATAGGCTCTCTTCCCTTCTCCCTCCACTCACCCCACCCCGACTTGTCAATCCTTTCCCAATTTTTGGAGTTTTACTTATTGATTCCTTTTCTTTTTTTCACTTTATTTAGTCATTGAATTCTTCCCCCTATTCCCCCTCCTAGTTAAGTGATTTAAATACAAATCTCCCATCCTTCACTTCTCATCCTTTTTTTCCCCTTACACCTTTTTTTTTGGAGGGGGGAAGGTAGAGCAATTGGGGTTAAGTGACTTGCCCAAGGTCATATGGCTAATTTTTGTGTTAAATGTTTGAGGCTGGATTTGAACTCAGGACCTCCTGCCTCCAGGGCCGGTGCTCTATTCACTGGGCCACCTAGCCGCCCCTCCTACACCTTTTTCTGAAGATTTCTTTACCTTGTTTCTAATTCTTTCTAAACTTTTCATTCTTTGATTCAAGGTGGTTGTACTCATTCCTTCTTTAGTGTCTTTGCATTCCTCATGGAATTAATTTTCTTGACTTCTAATGTACCAAGTTTCAGTTCCTTCTAAACAATTTATTTTCTTATGGATTTTGTTCTGTCATTCCCTCCTCTTTTTTCAGTTGTACTTCTCTCCTAGAAGTGTCAAATTCTGAGGAAGGTAACGAGTATGGAATCATTGACTGTTCCATAGTAAAAATTTCCCTGTGCCCCAAATGGTGTGGTCCAATTCTACCCCCTGCTTTCCCTATGATCATTTTCTTCATTTGCCATGCAATCTCTTCCCTCAGTTTATCCTTTCCTACTTGTAAGGATGCCGATTATCTCCCAACAGTGATGATATCCCCTTCTCCTGAGGCAGGGTGTTGTTCATTGTGTCACAACACTTCCTTGGAAGTAGTCTCTCTGTGCATCAACTTCCCTGTGATTTAGACCTATTGTAAAGTCTTCATCTCCTATTACTGAATTTCTCTCCTTTCGTGGGACTGTTCTTTAGTGGCACCCTCTCCACGATTAAATCCAGATTTCTCCCTATCTCCATTCCAATCTCTCCCCTCTGCTACCTCACCAATTCTACCTTAGCTCCTTTTCTAGCTCAGAGACATACAGGAGTTATTTTCCTATTGTTTACCATGGACTTGATTAGGGCCCACAATACATTCCCTCTATTTTCCCTCTCCCATTTTGTCTCACGAAATACATCAATTCATCTGGAGGGCAGATTACAGGGTTCATGCAGTCCTTTGCCGGAATCCAAACTGTGAAGTTTGGCATTCTGTGAATGGCAAAAGGCCACATTTGAGGACGTAGAGAGTCACATGTGGCCTCAAGCCTACAGGTTCCCTACCCGGGCCCCGGTTTAGGCCATTTCAGACCTCATCCAACAACATTTCTCATTTCTTTGAGTTCTGCTTTCATCTTTATCTCAGCTCCCCTTTTTTCTTTTCAAAAGAGTAACCCCACAAGTAGCTTTCCCTTTCTAGGCTTTTTTTTTTCCTTTGAAGAGTTTCTAGAGATGGGGTAATTTTATTACTTTTGCTTTCCTTGGTAGTTTTATTATTTTGTGTATTTCTGTGGTTTGTATTTGCAAATAGAATAATATGCTTAGTCTTTTTTCCCCACAAGAGCACTTCAACTACAGTTCCTTTATGGAAGTCCTTTTTTGTTTTTTTCCCATTGATTAGGCTGAGGATTATTGGGCCTGCCATCTTGGTTTACATCCTTGGACTTGCAGTTACTGGTTGGTGAATAAGCTTATGTTAACTGAATTTCTCTTATATATGAAGGTTGCTTGCACAATTTGTTGCCATCAGAATGACTGCATTTACCCACTGTTTCTCAGAAATTTAAACAGTTCTCCTTTTCTCCCGTATGCAACCTGTGCACTGTAGGTTGTTTCAACTGGTTACTTTTTATATTTAGAATATATTCTTGTACCTTTTTTTTTTTTTGCATTATAGCATTTAGGTTTTTTGACTTTCCACGTTCTTCCAAGATCTCTGATCCTGAAGTTGTCTTTATGCATAATAGCTTTGAGATCTATGCGTTTTGTTTGCCTAGAAATTTTCTTTTATTACTTTTGGCTTTCCTTTTTCCAGGTTGTCCTTCACTTCAACATATTTGTATTCCTAATCAGTTTTCTAGTTTCTTTGGACTTCCCATTTATTAATTATTTTAACTGACTGCTATACGGAACATAAATATTGTCTAAATTTTTCTCTCAAAGTTCTGCTTTGCTTCTTAAGTGCCTAAGTCAGTCATGCTTAGTCCTTCAGGCCTTTCCCAGGTCTACTCCCAACTCAGGATTTCACCAGGTCCCCAGGAAGATGCCTAATCCTCTTCATTCCCAGGGCATATTCTAAATGAATATAATCTCCCTGAGGACAGGGAAAGTCTTTTTGCTTTAAAGTCTTTGATCCAGCATTTATCATAGTACCTGGCACTGTGGTAAGTACTTTACAAAATATCTATCAATCTGTTGCTGCCATGGGGACTTTTTTAATCAATGCAGTGGCAATTTTTCTGCAATTCATAATCTTAGAAAATTGTCTAGGTCACTGAGCCACCCAGTGAATTCCTCTAGGTCATACAATCAGTATGTCTCAGAGGTGGGATTCCAATCTAGATTTTCCTGACTCAAAATGCTGGCTTCCTATCTGCTAGACCATACTGTTTCTCATAAACTGTATAATTATTACTCCAAGATGAATAAGGACTCTCTAATAAAAGGATATAAAAATTTCTTAAGTTCATTTCATTTCCTTTAGCTAAAAAGAAAATTTTCATTTCACAACCCAAGTAGCAAACCAGGCATGGCACACAAGCTAAATATACTTTTAATGCTCATAGTATTCTTCATAAGATGAACTAGTTTTTTTTGTGTCAGTGTTCTCCTCATCCCTACCCCAGACTCTGTCTGACAGAAAACTGCCCATCTTCAATGTCATGTTGTGGTTTCTTCTGGGGAAGTTTTTTAATTTAAACTAGTCCTCCTTTATCTGCTCATCTGTCAGGACTTAACAAGTTTTGTAAGAGAAATGCTGACAATCCTCATTCACACTGGCATATATGGTAATGCTTAATCTCCAACCTTTTCATACAGGAAAGAAAAAATTTGCTTACCTTCTTCTGTACTTGTTTAAGCTGTTTCTTGACAAAAATATTACTTCCTTTTATTTGTGTTCAGGCTAACTTTTTCAGGCTTTTAGGGACTCCTGGTTCTACCATATGATAAACAAATTTGTGTTCACCCTAACTATATATTCTTATTTTTTATGTTTCAAGTATATATTTTACTAGTATAATTTCTAGTAAGAGGAAATAGAATTCATTTTGTTCTTTATAACTTACCTATAAGCATAAGAAATGATACTTTGAATAGGCAACCATCTGAAGAACTATACTACTTATTCTTAATGCATGGTAGATACCAATTTATAAATATACTTAGTATTTCCAAGATAACAAACTTAACAAAAATATTCAACACATTGGTGCGTATCAAGATTTAACTTTTTATTGAACTTCTGCTTTACATATTTACTGTGTTTCTGTGTGTTTGAGGGTAGGCTTTTTTTTTGGTATATCAGAACAAGAAGTTAGTGAATTGTAGCTACATTTCTTTCCAAAACAAGTTAATTCTAATAAAGTTCACTTAGTCTACTCTTCCACAGATGCATGATTTCTGTAGTTTTTTCCTTTTTACTCTGTCTAGAATCTTGACCAAGATGACAAAAATTTTAAAACCAAACCTATTCAAATGCAGACAAAGCAAACAGTCTACTGTAAGGCTAACAAACTTTTTTTTTAATATAAATTTGTTCAGATGAACCAGGCACAGAAAAGTTTGTATACACAATATGCAAAGTCACTTATCAAGCCTCTTCCAAACTAGTCATCTTATACATCTGTAATTATACATTCATTCTCAAAATTTTTAACACGTAGAGAAACTGATAATCTCTCAGACTTCAAAAAGGCTTAAAAGGCAGTGGGGCTCCCAACTGCACTAGGAAACTGTAATTAACTTCAGCTATGCAAAATAGTATTTTTCCTTCTTCCTTTCCATTGTGTTCAAAGGTTGAAATAACAGTGAATAAGCTACTCCAGAGGAACCTAGTACATTCTCAAGGAAAACAGGTGCTATGGTGAAGCATTAGTATCCAAAACTTCAGATTCATTACTTACTATACCCCAATATGTAGCTATCATCAAACTCTGGGCATTAGTAGTAGATTGAGAAAGCGATGGTTAGGGTCCCTATTTCAAACATATCAATTTTGTGGTAAAAATAAGCAGACCAAGAAACATTTGGCAAATTTTTCTAAACTAATAATCACAAATTCTCAAACAGAACATATCTTTTATAATGTATTGCTTTTTATATTTTCATTACTTATCCTTCCCCTTACTTGCAAATCTGACTTAAAAGTAAAAAATTCTACTTAAACTTAACACGGTTAACCATTTACCATACGTTTTTTTAAAAATTGCTAAAAACACAATTCTGAAATCTCCTTTTGATTACACATTATACTTAAAATCACTGCTATGAAAAATTAAACTCTTCTCTTATTGTTGAATGAATTGTTGATGTTATGAGAATTCTTTCCCTCAGACTATTTTCTACTATAAAGATTAAGAGCATGAAGTATGCGTAACTAATCTGTAAAAGATTAGTATCCATGCTTGTTCCACATAGGTACAGCAATAGGACCCTGAGGTGCCCTTTCAACAATGACAAACTCATCAGGATTGCCATATGCCTCATAGTGGATCAACAAATCTTGTATTGCACGTTCCTCAACCTAAAGAGGGAAAAAAGAGGAAAAAATTAAACTCAAGTTAAAAACTGTAGAGGTCAAGTACAGAGATATCTATTACTAACTCTGTAACAGTCACTTAAAAAAAATATGGAGTGGTAAAACTGACAAACTTTAAAAGACTGTAACCTTCTTGAGGACCAGTTGTATCTAGTTTGTCTCTTTTCTGCACATTACCTGATAATAATCATTTGGTGAATTAAATTTAAAGTGCTTTCATTAGAAAAAAAGGAAAAAACCTCCTCATAATTTAAAGTGTCTAAGTTATATATCCCAAATGCCCTCCCATTAATATTTACACTAAGGGACCATTTAGTTTTGTTCTTATGTGTTTTTAACCGCTTTTAATCTGGCAGACTGATCCGAAGGATTGATTCTGTCTACAAAACAATAACTTCCTAAAGAGTTAATGCTAAGGGGCAGTTAGGTGGCGCAGTGAATAGAGCACCAGTCCTAGAGTCTGAAGTACCTGAGTTCAAATCCAGCCTCAGACACTTAACACTTACCAGCTGTGTGACCTTGGGCAAGTCACCCAACTGCCCTGCCTTCTCCCCTCCAAAAAGGAAAAAAAAGGTAATGGTAAACCCTGAGATGTTCCCTTACCTGGATCAGGGCCAATGGTTTCTCTCGAATCCTGTTAAGAGCTGCCTCCTGCTGTAGTTCTTCTTCCACAATAGCTGCAAAAGTGACAGGGGCATTCACAGGAGGGGTGGTCAGTGATGAGGACAGCCAAGGACTGCAAGAGAAAAACTGTTGTGAATTTTCATTTATCGTTCAAAGCAAAGTCATAAAATATATTCTTCAGGGACAGGCAACTTGATAGAGGTCTTAAAGCCAGAGAGACCTAAGTTCAAGTCCTCTACCTGACACATACTGGCTGTGTGACCCTGGGGAATTCACTTAACCTCTCAGTGCATTTGAAAACTCTAAGACTCTTAGGTACAAAGATGCTAATGACATAACCTGGAAGAGGGAGTTTCCACATCCAGCAATTCCCAATACCAGTGAAATCCCAGGTCATAACCATGATAACAATAATAACAAGAGCAGCTAGTACTCACATAGCACTCTAAGGTTTTCAGGGCAGCTAGGCGGTGCAATGGACAGAGTGCTGGGCCTCAAGTCAGGAAGATTCATCTTCATGAGCTCAAATCTGGCCTCAGACACTTACTAGCTGTGTGACCCTGGACAAGTCACTTAACCCTGTTTACCTCAGTTCCTCATCTGTAAGATGAGCTAAAAAAGGAAATGACAAACTACTCTAGTATTTTTGCCAAGAAAAATCCTAATGAGGCTATGAAGAATCAGCCACAACTGAAAAACAACTCAGGTTTGTAAAGCAAATAGGTCCAATCCCTAGACTTGTGTTATATACTACTCTTTAGCAGGGCTTTATTAATACCAACACTTTTTAGCTATTTTCACAAAATAAACAAGTTGGTACAGAATTTTTCTTAACAGCTTTAAAAGTGATGAGGTAATAGACAGGAAGAAGAGGACTAAGTGGCTACTATCATTCTATTCATGACTAAACAGGAATCAGCTCAGAACAGGAAATTAAGAGAAATCATCAAACAAGACAGTATTCCTCAAGACACAAAATCGCCTTTCTTATCCCTGCCTTCTACTGAAATCCCTTTGCTGTGGTTAGTTAGCATCCCAGCTTTGAGGGTCTAAAAAGCAGTTAGAACCAGTTAATTCAATCTTACTTTGGATTCTCTAGCAGTGGCAAATCTGAAGTATGGTCACCTTCAGGTCCTGGATTACTTCGTGTTGAATATCTACAGAACGAATACCAAAAGCAGTTATAAAAATAACCTGGCACTGAATACTGACAAATACATAATAGAAATTCTAAGTCAATGAGAAAGGAAACATATCACTAAAATAAGCTCCAGAGAGCCAAAGATCTATAGAGTTAGAAGATTATGTAATATCACCCTTTCGTAAAGAAAGAAACTGAGGCCCAAAATATTCATATGGAATGACATGTCTAACATATAAAGTTATGTAGTGTCAGGGCTATGACAACTACCAGTGAGATATGCTTTATACTATACAACCCTAACTTCTCATTGAAATTTGAGTGAGAAAGTCAACAAAAGAGCACACATACATTTCACATCTCCTATAAACATAAAAATATTACTGAAATACTGAAAATGGTTAGTCTTAAAGCACTGAACAGTATCAGCAAAAAAAAAAGTTTATGATTATCAACACTATTCACATGCATAGTAATACATTACATTTCTATTTCATCATCTCATCATGTCACGAAGATGACACTAAGTTCTTGGCATCATAGATATAGGACTGGAAGACACTTTGGAGATCATTTGGTCCAACTTCTTCATTTTACAGATGATAAAATTAAGGCCCCCCCAAAATTAAATGACTTGCTTATGATCACAAATGTACTAAGTGGTAAAGAATCTTCTGCCTCCAAATATAACGCTTTTTCTTCTGCACCAACTGCTTCCAAGATAATAACCAGAGAAATGAAAGCAATGGCAGGTCCTCTAATAATGATAATGCTAATAACATTAACAGCTAGTATTTATATAGCACTTTAAGGTTTGCAAAGCTTTCTACATAATTGACTTCATTTGCTACTCACAACAATCTTGGGATATTATCATCCTTTTGCAGATAAAGAACTGAAGCAGACAGAAGTTAAGTTACATGTCCAATGATATAGCTAGTTGAGTGTCTGAGACTGGATTTGAACTTGAGTGTTCCTAAGTCCTGGCCTTCATCCACTGTGCCACCCAGTTACACCCAGATGGAAACATTTCCAAGTACAAGTACAGTAATGCACTGTGTGTCTGTTCTTTGAGGACCAACCATAGTTCAGAAAAATTAATGACTATCAGGTAACTTTTTAAAAATCATCTACTAATTTCATGACTATCAGGTAACTTTTTTTAAACCATACTAATTCTGAGATGGACAGATTATAGACTGTACTAATAGAGAGAGCACCCACCCTGATGAAATCACAAGTCTTTAAAAGTGATGGAATTATTCACAAGGCTACTTTGGTATGTCCTCCATTGACTCAGATCACAATCTTTTTACGCTCTTTCATCTGGTTTTGTTCATGTTTCCTAAGTTCTCTATATAGTATGGTTTCCATAGTATTCTATTCTCAATATGTTGTTCTCGTTCAGTTGTGTCCAACTCTTTGTGACTCCATTTGGGGTTTTCTTGGCAAAGATACTGAAATGGTTTGCCATTTCCTTCTCCAGCTCATTTTACAAATGAGGAAACCAAGGCAAAAAGGGGGTACCGTGGTTTGCCCAGGGTCACACAGCTAGTAAATGTCTGAGGCCAGATTTGAAATAATGAAGAGAAGTCTTCCTGACTTCAGGCCTGGCACTCTATCTACTGTACCACTTAGCTGCCCCAATTCTCAATTCAGTATGGTTTAAATAGGATGCCTTCCCATCCTATTTACTTTTTAGTCAAGCTCCAGTTTGTCTGTCCCTAAGATATAGAGAATCAAAATTGATTCAGTACCCCAGAAGTGTTCTGACCAGTGCAGAAGCAGAAGAGACTGCCACTTCCCTTGCTCTGCATGCCATATTTTTAATAATGCAGTGTACACAAACACACACATGCACACACACACACACACACACACACACACACACACACACACACACACGAGCGCGCATGCATGTGTGTAGCTAGACCATATTCTGGACCCACTGAACAAAGAGTCAACTAAAATCTTAGGGTGTTTTGTTTTTTTTTTAATAAAATAAGGTTAGGTCACTTTCCTACCACATGGGAACACTGCCTGGTCTGTTACTCTCAAAGGGATACCAGAATGTTACCAAACCAATCATAATTACCTAAAAAGTCAATAGTAGCACCCACAAAGTAACCAATAGGATGTGTTCTGCTACAAATCACACTTGGGTCAGTTGATATATCTTCAACTAAATTTGGAAGGGACAAATAATACAAACTTAATGAAATCACAAGTAATTTTCCAAGATTTTCAGATACTACAAACCTGTCATGTTATAAAGTCTTTTTAATCATCTAAAATTTATGCATGAATATTAAAGTGCCTCAATCTATAATTAAATAAAATTCTAAATGCAATTTCAACTAACAATCAGGTAACAATTTATATTATCCTTCCCTTAAACTGCTATGACACCTTGTACTTTAGAAGGGTCCCAGTGTTCTTAAAGATTAAACAAATAGAGTGCAAGCTCCACTTTTGCAGGAGCAAGTACCATCAAACTGAAAAAGCTTCGAGTGGCAGGCTCAAAAACAAATTGTAGTCCAACAACTAGCTTAGCTAAAGGCAGAGAAGTTCACTGCAAAAAGGCTGTCTATTCAAAGAATTTTTTTTTCCAACCCCGGAAACCCTGGAAACCACATAGGCAAAAAGCTTGAAATCAACATTTACTAAATCTTGAGTCTTTTAAAACACTGAAGTAATATGAATCATTATGTTTAGGTTCTAATATTAACAAAAATAATTGCCTCAACTGCTGATAATCTCCTGAAAGTTTTAGTCTTTTAAAAGCAAAAGTTAAAAAAAATAACATCAAAATTAAGAAAATCCAATTAAGAAAACTTCCAGGGTTAGTATTTAAAACAATATAAAAGTTTGAAGCAAAGTAAAATATAAGGGGTGGCTAGGTGGTGCAGTGAGTAGAGAGCAGGCCCTGGAGTCAGAAGGACCTGAGTTCGGATCCAGCCTCGGACACTTAACACACACAAACAAACAAAAAAAAAACCTAGCCGTGTGACCTTGGGCAAGTTACTTAACCCCAATTGCCCTCCAACAAGCAAAAAAAAAAAAATCAAAGTAAAATATAAACAGTAATACTTATATGCAGCATTAGAATCTGTTCTGAGAAATCCAATTAGTCACTATATTAAAAGCCATTATGAAAACTTATCTCTCATATCAGCAATGCAATTCTAACATTTAAAAGCATTAATTTGGGGGGGGGGGTATAAGCAATGTAATACAGAGAAGCCAATTTTTTTTCTTGTGTTGGACGACACCATAGGAGACTGTTCAGTTTTCAAATGCAATCTGATAAATATGAGAGACTTGTGGTAAAGCATGAGGAAGGATGGGGGAGGTAGGGAGATCCAAAAGAAATTAGATCTAAATATTTAAAATCTCAGAGACTTAAAAGCATTACATTTTTTGCCTAAAGAAAAGGAAAATAAAGTAAGTGCACCTTTCACAGAGCAGACACTCAAGTATTTATCTGATTGTACCATGACCACTAAATGGTTATTATATTCATTTATAACTCTAAGATTTCTCCATTTTAAGATTTAGGTGATAGGTAAGAAAGTAGTCTGTGGAATTTGTACAATATTAATACATTACAGAGGAAGGAAAACTTTACTTCCCCACAAATCTTCAAAAAACAAAAAAGCAAAACAGAGCTATGGTGTTATAAGCAGATTTTATGAGTTATGAAGGCTCTTCCAGCTGCAAGGGATATAGTGAACATGAATTCAAATTCCACCTCTGCCACCCACATAACCCTAATCAAAGTAATCTGACTTTTCTGGGCCTCAGTTTCCTCATTCATACAAATTTTAGGCGGCCTCTAAGGTTCCTAGATCTCGAATCCAATAAATGCACATTTTTTATTAACCAGCTCATGAACTCTCAATATTTCAAGTCACTGTTTTAAAAATACATTTCTCCATAGCATGAAATCGACATACTGTTAGCTATGCACAGCAAAACATTCATTTGAGGGCACCTCGAATTTCAAAAATAGATAAAAATTATGGCTTAAGATACCTTAGTGAATCTAATCAATAATCATTTATTAAGACTATATGCACCAGGCACTAGGGATAGAAAGACAAAAATGAAATAGTCTCTATCCCTCAAAAGCACTGAGGAGACAACATGTACAACATACACATAAAAGTATAAACAAAATAAATTCAAGAAATTTGTGGGGGAAGACACTAACAACTGGAGAGGTTGAGAGAGACCCCATGTAGGAAGTAGCAGTTAAGCATGCTTTAAGGAAACTGGAAGTTCTAAGAGAGCTAGGATGAAGTCCCTTTGAGGCATGGCCGAAAACCTGTGCAAAAGCACAAAGATGGGAGATGAAGTTTCCTGGGTGAGAAACAGCAAGAAGGCTGTATTTAATTGAAAAGCAAAGTAGGTGAGAGGAAGTAATGCATAAAAAAGGATGGAAAGGTATGTTGGACTTACATTTTAAAAGCCAAATGGAGGATTTTATATTATGTTTGTTCAACTATGATTTTTGGAAGGTATAATTTGACAGACAAATATTAAAATGTTTCGTTTACTTAGACAACTAATAAAAACCAGCCTTCAACACGTTTGTATTAACTAAGTAGCTGTGCTTTGAAAACTAGTCACTTCAGAGCTTCTTCCTGATTCAGTTTTCTCATCTGTATGTCAGAATAGATGTTGTCTAAGTTATCTTCTAGTTTGAAATGTAAAAATATATGACTAAGACTGGATTATTAAAATATCTTCTATTTATTATAAATGTTACTTACATGTAAGAACAAACTGTATTCTATTATGAGAAAGCTTGTCTAACAAAGTTACTTTTGACTATAGAGATGTTATCCTTTTATATGTATTTGTTCTTTAAAATTTCACACATGAAATGTCTGTAGACAAAATTGAACAGTGAGAATGAGAGGGGAAAAAAGGTAACATTCAAGAATTGTTTTCAGAGAGAATTTTCTTAAAAATTAGCATGGGGCGGCTAGGTGGCGCAGTGATTAAGAGTGCCAGCCTCGGAGTTGGGATGACCCGAGATCGAATCCAGCCTCAGAAAATGAGCACCCACACATAAATAATGACTAGCCGTGTAACCTTGAGCAAGTTACTTAACCCCAATTGCTTAAAAAAAAAAATTTAGCATGAAAATGTTCGTTTCTAGAAGAACTGGCTCATCTTAGTCCTAAATATAATATTTTTAAAATACAAAGATGTCAAAGCTCCTCAAAATACTGCAGAACATTAATTAAAAAAAATTCCTGGGTGGAAAATGCAAATTATTATTCTATTACCTTACAGATTTTAAAGCTTGAGAATCTTCAATTCCTTTAAAGCAAACTTTTTTGACATGATTTCTTGGAGTGTGATTTGTAACAGATTTTTTTTCTTCTAGTAAGAGATCCCAGAATGACTTGGATGAAGTTGAATTGAGAGAAGACGTCCTATAAAAGAAGGAACATAAACAAGTTGAATTATTTTTAAAAACTACTTCTGTGAAAACACAGGGGAATATGTTCTAACAAAATGTAGAATCTAAACAATCATGTTAATATTGACATTTCATAGTTATGTGCTTTTAAAAAGTGATTCAGTGATCTTGTATTAAATAATGAATTCAAAGGAATATCCTAACTTCTAAAAAGTCAGTTAGTGAGTCAATAGGCATTTATTAAACACCTATGATGTTCTAGGTACTGTGCTAAGCACTGGAGTCACAAAGAAATGAAGGGAAAAAAAGAGAGCTAGACATAATATTTAGGGATATAAAAGGATTAGGAGATCAAATGGAAAGAAAAACTAAAGCAATGGGAAAGCATTTCAGCAAAACCTCTAGTAATCCTGAATTCAATATTCCAGTATAACTCTGTCTTTGGAAGAATGAAAAAAAAAAAAAAAGGTTTTTATAACTAAAGGCAGGAACAAATGGATAAAAGCAAGAAGAGTCAAAGACTATAGCAGATGTGTTTTGATAAGTTATTTCACCACAATGATGAAAGGTAAACAGATTAAATATATGCACATGTATATATTACATGTACATGCATATAATATATAATTATGGATATTATATATGCATATACATATATATCTTATATTTCCTTTTATATCCTTTTTTATTCCTTAAAATACATTTCTTATCAAGTTGTATAAAGTACCCTTTTGATAGTTTGGTATAGCTTAAAATTTTAAATTGAGTTTGGTAATATTGTCTTCAATGGTTTTTTAAAGCATCACTATGCCATGCTGAAGTGGGTTTTACAATGATGACTAAGTCATCAAGAATCAACTTATATGCAGTATATTCTGTGTAAGAAGTCAAATATATACTTTAGAAATGTTTTCATCAGAAACAGTTATAATTTAGAAAACTCTACCTTAAAAAATTAATCACTCTAAGAGTTCTACATCGTTGTCAGCATTTATCAAATACAAAAAAATCAACGTCTATTTCTCTAACAAGTACTTCCTTTTATCAACTAGGACATGAAAGGTTTTGAGTTCACAAACAAACAGTATTTAAAACAAACAAACAAACAAAAAAACCCCAAAACTAACTTATTCTGCCTGAAAGGAAAGTGACCATGTATTTATAGGAAAATCTGAAGTGATGAAAGGAACTGATTACAACCAGTTTACCCTCTCATTTCCTCAGACCTAAACTAAGGAAATTCTTCACTGTTCTGCACATGTGGTGGACTGATACTCTGTACAACTTAGGATTCACCTTCTCTACTCTCTGTATTTCTTAGTGCTATATACCTTATAGTCTCCTTTCTTACGATCTTTTCTTTACAGGATGCCCCTAAAGTCTTCATGCAGTTTTATACTTAAAGAGGCACTAAGATTTTAGGGACACTTCATACAGACAAAAAAAAAAAAAAAAGAGACTACAAGTGCAGAATGTGTTCTATGATGATGATTTCAGCTAGCTTTTTTTTTTACTAGAATTTTTCTTTAGAAAATATAAAAAGTTTTCTAAGTAAACGATATTTTATAAATGTTAACCAAATAAATCCCCAAAATGTGAAATTCATACTTTGAAAAAAAAAAACAGTCATGGACTAAAGTTAAACTCATAAATTTCTTGGAAAACTTTACAAAAGAAGTCCTCTGAAGTATCAATTCCCCTTTGATTAGTTTTATGATTAAGTGAAAGTGAGGCATGAATTTTCACCTAATTCCAACAATCACCAAACCACATTCCCACATAATATAAAACATGTAAATGTAAGAAAAATAATGAAAATGATAATGATCTTTGCTTGTCTTGACTACATTTTCATTTAAGTCCATAAAGTCAATTTGTGATTAATTGTCAAGTCACATCGTACTTTCATTTAATAAAGAAAGCCTTTAAAGAATATGTGGGATTTTATGAGGTCTTGGGAGGAAAAATAAACAGTTCCATAGTAAGAAGTAATAAGTAGGCTACCCTAAACACAGAGAATGAAATATATGAAAATTCAGTGCTTAAATAGTGAAGAATTGATGGTTCTTTAAAGTATTCTTAAACTGTCATCTTTCTTAAGTAGTCTAGGACAGTATGATGAATAGCTCTGAAGCTATGAATTTAGATAATAGCTCACAGTTAATCCAAAGTTTCAAGTTTTATAAAGTATTTTACATATATTACCTTATTTCCAAAACAGTGGTAGGTAGGCAGTATTATTGATAGATAAGACATTAAGCACTTTGAGGAGTCTATGTAGATATTATTTTTGAAGCAGCACATGGAAAAAAAAGTTCAGTGACTTGTTTTAGATTGATGAGGCATTGTTTAAGTGCAGGCATAATGATTAATGAAAAAAGAGAACAATGTACCTTAATAAGTTAAATGTAGGCTGACATGTAAAAAGGATTTCTTTGTTCCATTTTTCAAGTCTTTTTTTCTAGAGTTCAAAAAAATCTTACAAAATTATTTCTCACCTAAGATCTCTAATCTATTCTGATTTTCTATTAATGAGCTGAAGAGTACAGGAGTAAATACAGGAATAAATAGGCAACCAGATGTCCTATTGGTTAAATTAAAAAAAAAAAAAAGCTTACCCTAAAAAGAAGGAAGAGTGGCCAAAAAGCCAAGTCTGACAACTGGATCACAGACAGAAGCATGTGTGCCAGCTCCAGCCACAACCTAAGTGTGACCTCCAAAATTATAGGCAAATAATAGATTATATATTTCCAATCTGTTCCTTTAAATACCAACTCTTACTCTTGCTACCTGTTTTAACTACCTTTTACTTTGCTACTAACTGCTGCCAGCCTGTGAATCAGGAAATTTTATTTTTGAACATGTAATGTTTTCTCTACATTTCTTTTTCTACCATGAAATCTGGGTATCCCAATTAATAAACAATGTGAAATTATTGTTTGTCCATGCTTTAAATACTCTGTATTTAAAAAACAAACTAAAACTAGTCCAAGGAAAAAGTATAACATTATCCCAATGGATATTGGAGGCATGGTGATAAGACCTCTTAAAGTACATCTGATACAAATTTTATCTGCCTTCAAAGAACCTAACTTTACTTTTATGTTATCCTTAGATCTCCACATACAAAAAAAACAAACAAACAAAAACAAAAAACTGGACATTTCTTTTGGCAGAAAAATATAAGTAGGGTGTAAAGCATACTGTATCTTTAGTTAACCAGGAATAAGTGCCAGTAGTTTCCCCACCCTTTAGGCAGATATCACTGCCAGTAAAGCTGCTGAATTTCCAAGACAAGTATCTCATTTCCATGGAGTACAAAAACTTCATAGCTGTGCGCATAAAAGCACTCTATTGCCAAATTTCTCCTAACAGTGTTTTGGAGATTTGTGGTCAATGATGATATTGCTCTTTACTTTTATACAGAACTACTCTAAGTAATCTTGAGAATATAATACATGTTTGCTAACACTCACAAAATGCCTCAAATTTCACTAGTGGTCTGCAAGGGCTATGTATATACTACCTTAATCTCCCCACTTGAGGCACTCCTGAACTCAGTTGTCAAAGTGATCTTCCTAAAGGATAGGTCTAACCATGTCATCCTCTTAATTCAATACATTACTGTGGTTCTCTATTATCTCCAGGATTAATGTAAGACCTTGTTTGGCTTTTAAGGCCCTTCAATAACTTGGTCCTCTTCTACTTTTCAGGCTTCTCATGTTTAACTCCTCAACATGCAATATACAATCCCATAATATTGATCTTGCTGTTCTCACACAAGATTCTCTATCTGCTAACTCTGAACATTTTCACTGGCTATCCCTCAGGTTTAGAATTCTCTCTTTCCTCCTCCGTCTCCTCACTTCCTTGACCTTTCACACCTCAGCTAAAAATCCCACCTTCTATAAGAAGATTTTCTTCATTTCCCTTCATCCTAGGGCCTTTCTCCAATTTATCGTGTGTGTATTTATTAAATACACACACACACACACACACACATATCTACTTGCATGCTGTCTTCTCCATTAGATTGTGAGCTCTTTGACAATAGGAATTATTTTTGCCTTTCTTTGTAATCCCAGCATTTAGCACAGGGGCTGACACATGGCAGGTACTTAGTAACAATTATTGTCTTGATTTAGAAAATAAATGTTAAATTAGTTCAATTTTTCTTTCATCAATAATGAAATCATTCTCACTGATACTTTACTTTCCTAACTCTTGGGCTACCACTATTTTCCATCTTAGCAGCCAAAGGAACTTTATGGAAGAACATTTATAGGCCTCTGTAACCACACAAAAATTAAACAGAGCTCTATTCCCTAGCAAAAGTGGCACTGGAATTTTCACTTAGAGAAAAAAAGCTAGATATAGAAAAATGACAAATTCCACAATGATAGATAATATGGAAGAACATCTTGAAAGAATCATTTCCTCTTTTTTAAAAAAAGTTGTTAAATCTTAAATATCAATTTGTAAGAAAAAAAGAGAGTTCAAGCTCAGTGTTCCCAGTGCTGCTCTACTCAGATTAAAATGTAATTGGAAATAGTTAGCAAAATAAATAAAAATAGACTACAACATGGATAATGTTAATTTGTGGTTTTCCAAGTAGCCTGGAGAAATCTATTTGGAACTACCATAAAATAAATAAAAATCCACCTCAGAACACAATACAAAATGCACATTACTTTTAAACTAAAAGAAAATAGTTGGACATTTGTTCTCTAAATGGATGTAAAATAACTCAGAATTCTTCAGTGTGGTAACCATTAATTTTTATTGCATGGCATGGTACCTGGCACACAGTGTGTCCTTAATAGAGTTCATTCATTTATTCACTTAAAAAGTTCTGGTGCTGAAGCAACAATCATCAACAATTGTTGGTACTGATTTAAAAATAGTTAAGTATGTGAGTGGAACAGAATTAAGGAAGAAGAATCAGAAATAATTAAACTCAATAACCCCGTATTTGACAAACTCACAGATATAAATTATATAGGAAAGAATTCTCTTTAAACTACAGGAAAAACTGGGAAGCAGTCTGGCAGAAATCAGACTCAGGCCAATCAGTATCTTACACCATATTCCACAGTAAACTCAAAATAGATGTGACCTGAATTTAAAAAATCATATAACCATAAAAAAATTATAAAAGAAACTGATCATGTATCTTTCACAGTCATGAGTAAAAGTGGAATTCTTAACTAAATAATGGATAGAGATAACTACAAAAGATAAAATGTTTAAGTTTTATTACATGAAATCGAAAAGCTTTTGCACAAACAAAATTAATATATCAAGGATAAGTGAAGTATCAATTGGGATAAAATCTTTGTATCAACTATTATAAGTTTGATATCCAAAATATTTAAGCAACAAAATGAAATATCTAAGACAAAAACCATTCCTCAATAGGTCAAAGGATAGGAAGAGTTCTCAAGAGAATTATAAACTATTAACAAGAATATGAAAAAATGCTCCAAATTACTAATAAAAGAAATGTAAATTAAAATGACCTTGAGGCTTTACTTCACAATTAACAAATTGGCAGATAACAAAAGATAGGAATCATCAGTTTTGGAGGTTTTGTGGAAAGAAGGCACACTAATATAGCAATATACCATTTTGGAAAGAAATCTGGAATTTTGCAAATAAAGTAACTAAAATATCCATACCTTTTGACCCAGTATGAGGTATATAGCCCAAGAAGTTCAATGACAAAAGAAAGGCTCTCTCTCTCTCTCTCTCTCTCTCTCTCTCTCTCTCTCTCTCTATATATATATATATATACACACATATATACTAAAAGCTTTTTAGCAGCAGTTTTTGTAGTATCAAAGTATTGGGAATAAAACAGATGTCTCATCAGTTGGGGAATGGCAAAATCAATTGCGGTACATGAAGATAACATGCCATAAGAAGTGATGAATATTATGAATAAAGAGAAGCAAGGAAAGACTGATACAAAATGAAGTAAATAAGCAGAACCAGGAAAACAAAATACCCAGTAATTCTAACAATATCAAGAAGTACACACCAATAGAAATTAAATGTTGGGAAATTATCAACAAGAAGCTTGGTTCCAAAGATACAATAAGACATCTCTCCCCATTCTTCTGCAAAAACAGGAGTTCAAGTTCACAGGTATAAAACAATGACTACAAGGTCAGATTTTTTCAATGTACTGATTGATTTTCCTAAATTTTTCTCTCCTTTCTTCCAGCCATCTATCTATCTCTCTATCTATCCTTTAGGAAGCTAGGTGGCACAGAAGAACTGATTTATATTCAGCCTCCAAAACTTGATGTATGATCCTGGGCATTACCTGCTGTTTGCCTCAGCTTCATAGGGATGGAACATGGGGATAATAATAGCTACTTCCTAAGGTTGTTGTGTGGATAATTTTTGTCAAGAATTTTACAAAACTTAAAAGCACTGTATAAATTTTATATGTGTATATATACATATATGTGTATATATTTTAACACACATATGTATACACACATCCAAGTGAAAACTTAGGCTATCTAAAACTAAAACTATCAATAAAAACCTAGTAAAAATAAAAAAATAAAAAAGCATATGTGAGAATTTATTATTAATAACCAATATCTTGAGGAGATTCAGAGCCCCCCCCCTTCCAAAGTCCAGTTTTTGCAAGGAATCTAATTAATCTAGGGTGGAGAAGCTCATTATGTTCTATTCAGGCCTTAATGGTGTATACATTGTTTGAACTGATCAGCCTAAAGCTTTCTCAAAAGATGGTCTGATATAGAGATACTTTCCCTACCCAAGAGATATTCAGGCCTTTATTTTAATATAGTCCACCTCCAATCATGTTAACCAATCATATTTTATTGCTGTTTGATGGACCATCTAATGTTTTGAAGGATATATAAACACTATGAGTCAGCTGCCAACTGTCTTTAGTCTGAGATGATCAAATGACCATCCTTTTATTAATAACCTACTGTTCTTATTAATAAAATGATTAGGGGCAGTTGGGTGGCGCCATGAATAGAGCACCAGCCCTGGAGTCAGGAGGACCTGGGTTCAAGTGTGACCTCAGACACTTAACACAAAAACTAGCCATGAGACTTTGGGCAAGTCACTTAACCCCAATTGCTCTCCAAAAAAATAAAAATTAAAAAAAATAAAGTGATTAAATTACCCAGAAACTGTTTCTTGAACCTTTTAAACATCACGTACAAAAACACAGTAATGTATTAAACTTATACATCCTTTCAAATCTGATTAAAGTGCTAATTTTAAGGTAATTAAACCCCATTGTTTGATGTTCATATAATTTACTCCCAAACCAGTTTTCTAGTTTATTACAAATTGCTCCTCTTTAGAAAACCTTTGGTTCAATCTAACTGGGCTTCTGGCTGTTCTTCATTCAGGACACATCATCTCCCATCGCTGAAACTTTGTATAGGCTGTCTCCCATGCCTGGAATGCATATTCATCAACAACTCTTAGAATCTCTCATTTCCTTCAAAGGCCAGTTCAAGCACCACTTGCTTGGGGACCTTTGTGATCCCTTCCAGCAACTACTGTTCCCCTCACCTCTATCACTTTAAAATCTATTTGGTTTATGCTTAAAATGTATACACATCGTCTCTTCTTTCACAACAAAAGGCAAGGACTACTTCATTTTTGTCTTAGTTTCTCCAGAACCTAGCATAGTAGCTAACGGGCAGAAGGTGCTTACTAAATGTGGTCTAACTCCCCTCACTAGTAGTTTCCAAATCTCTACTGGCAAAACAAAAACAAAAAATTACTCATCTCCTTGATCAGCTATTTTTTGAAAACTGAAAATATAGAGGATAAATTTCAATCACAGTAACATCCTGACAAATTAAAAGATTAAAGAAGCAGATCTTAATAAAAATTACTTAAATAAGTGAGAAAACTACCTTGGAAAAAGATATATAGATGTACTTATTTTAATGTAAAAGAACATACCAGGCATTCTCTGGTTTTGTGGCTTTTGCAGATATAGAAGGAGTGGTCATGACTGTAGTTTCCACACTATTCATTCCTGGGTTGTTCTCCTTGGCAGCCATGGCAATCATTTTTCTTTGCTTTTGAGAAAGTTTAATCCCATGAGAAGTGGTTTTGCTACAAATTAAATCAAATGCCAGAGAGAAAAATGTTATTTCTGATATTTAAAAGAGGCTGAACATGATCACTAGAATTCTAGTCTAGTTTGGCAAGATTTTACTGATTTAAAATTAAAATGCTGAAGATAAAAATATTTTATAGGATTAAAAAGTAACTATATAGGCTCTCTATTACTAATGCTTTTATACCTTTAGATATGAAGGTGATTTGCTATTATAGTCACTGAATTTTTAGTATCTCTGATTAAACAAATAAAAATGCTGATTTTAAAGGAAAAGTAATATGTTATATTTATCAGGATATAAACTAAAACCATCAATACAACTCACTCAAGACAATTATCAGGAAATCATTTTATGTATGCTGAAAAAACTTAAAATGAGCTACAGAATAAAGGTCAGAAAAAGGAAAAGACAAACTAGCTGATCTTCCTAACTTCACGTAGAACTATATATTGATAAAAATGTTAGTTCTCATTTTCTACACTATAAAACGTATAAAGGAAAATGATAACTCAATTGTTAGTGAATCAAATGACTAAATAAAGACAGCTAAATATCACACAGTAACTAGATGTAGCCAATTACATTAATATCATGACCACATTAAAAAAAAAACAAAACTACTTTGATTTTCTTAAAGAGACAGCATTGCAAAGTAGGTAGAGTTCTGGGCTTGCAGTCAGGAAAGTCTAGTATCAAATCCTGCCTGACCCTTGTTAACTATGTGAGGCCAGAAAAGTCATTTTATCACCATGTATCCAGCAAATCTTTAAGGACTTTTAGCCGTCGATCTGCCCTAATGAGCAAGTTCCCATATCCTACATGGATAAAATAAGAAATCACACATAGGTTCATTGATTTAAATTTAAAAGGGTCATGAAAAGCCATGTAGTCCAGTACTTCTTTTGTGATTTTGCACAACAGTCATTAATTAATGACATTAAAAAATGTCATAGTACCATGCTTCCTTAAGGAATGAAAAATTTTTTAAATCAAAATACCTAATTATAAAATATAAATGAGAGTTATAAAAATTTATCATTATATAAATCTAAAGTATTGCCTTTTCTGTGACATTTTCTTTATTTACATCATTTCCTAACTGACCTTGAATTTGTCTTTGGTGTAGTTCCACATTTTTGCATATTTTCTTCAATTTCCATGATGGTTCTAAGATCCATGGCAGGCGGGCTGACCGGGCTGAATGACAAAAAAAAAAGGTTACCTTTCAAGACATTCATTTTCACTTACATTCCAGTTTCTAACCTTCACAGAAATTGTCTAAATCATATATAAGATCGGTAATCAGATGTATAATTTATGTCTACTTCCTCAATTATGGGAAACCTCAAATAGAATGTTTCAGATAAAACCTTTCTTTATATACGTATATATAAATAACACAACAAAAATACTTTCAAAGTCATTACCATGTTAAATGATATAATTAAAATGTAACTTATTTTTTAAATAGTAGTTAAGGAAAGAAAAGATTGCTAAGTTTTCTTGGTCAAATGGCATGCCACACAGGAATTCACATCAAATTTTTATTGGTTAAGATAAAAGAGGACCTTGAAGAGCATTTCCTTCCTTTTCCATTTTAAGTTTTAATAAGCAGAAATTATTTATATTAATATAAAACACATAACAAGATAATATTAAGTAAAGATGGACCCTTAAGTAAACTAGAATATTCTCTCAATGGTAGTCAAAATCTACTATGACAGGTTGCTAGAAAATAGAAAACTAGTTGAATTACCTTTACAGATTCAGAATTTGGGACTTAACAGAAAATCCCCTATACATCTCATGGCAAGCAATGTAACTTAAACCACTCACTATATTTTTGTTTTATTTGGCTCTCCTTCTTGTTAAAAAAAAAGCCATTGCTAATGTCAACTAATATTCCTAGCAGGACTTAAGAACCATTCATAAGTTACAGATGTGTCAGAAGAGCAGCATAGTATTGGAGAAAGTATCCTAGACTTGGAGAGAAATGGGTTCAAACCTCTGAAGAACTGGATTCAAATCTCTAACTACAGCATACTAGAAAAGTCATTTAATCTCTGAGTATGTTTCCTCATCTGCAAAATAATACTTGTACTACATAGCATACAAAGTTGGAAGAAACATATTTTGTAAACTTTCAAATGTTTTAAAAATGTAAGGAAGAATGATTATTGTTTTCCTTTAGAAGAACATGTACATTTAATCCAAGAAATATTTAATTCAGAGATAAGAATACAGCTATCTACAACATAGTGGATTTTAAAGCATTTGAGCTTGAAATCCTTAAAACACAAAGAACTCCTGACTCAACCTTGCTAGCACTGAAGATTCAAAGACAAGCTATTATGAAGATTTTCTTAAATTCTGGCATTTAGAATAGGAGGAAGGAGCCAAGATGGCAGAGTAAAAAAAGGAATTTGGCTGACCTCCCTCTCTAACTACCCCCAATACCTGTAAAATATGACTCTAAACAAATTTTAAAGCTACAGAACCCACAAAGTGACAGAGAGAAACAAATCTCCCGCTGAAGGCAGCCTGACAGGCCAACAGAAAAGGTTTATAGCACCAGACTGGGAGCCAAGCATAGTCCTACACCTTGGGTGGCCCCAAACAGTGGCCCAGAGAGGCCAGAGCAGACTTCAGGAGAGTCAATTAGCTGTGGCAGTTTCCAGACTTCTCAACACATAAATGCCAAAGAGAAGGTAAAAGGTCAATAGGGAACTCTGCTGGAACCAGGTGATCAGAGAGCCCAGTCTGGCTCCCGAAGAGCTCAGTCCAGCCCCTGCCCCCGAAGCAAGAAGTGGTGGAGGCACGGTGACTGCAGCTGCTGCTATGTGGTTATCCCTGGAGCCCCTGGCCTGCAGATCATAGAGGGAACAAGCGACCATTCAGAGGGTAATCACTCTTGCTTTGACCTGCTTGGATATGGGTCGCAGTCTTGGGTGGTAGTCATGGGGTGAGGAATGCCAGTGTGCCAGAGCTTGTGGTGGCTAAAGGGAGGGTGCCCTCCTCATAGTTCTGACAACAACTCTGACAACACCTGCAAAAATCCCAGCAATTTGGGACAGAGCTCTCTCCACTCTGGAGGCAGAGTTCTACAGTAGCAAAGAGCTAAAAAATCTAGTAATTGGGTCGCAAGATTTAAGCACACAGAGGAAGCACAGTCAGACTATAGAACCCTTTCTGGGGGACAAAGATGATCAAAACAGAACCACAAGAAGACAACAAAGTAAAAACTCCTGCATCAGAAGCTTCCAAGAAAAATATGAACTGTTTGCATGCCATGGAGGAGCTCAAGAAGGATTTTGAAAACCAAGCAAGAGAAGTGGAGGAAAAATTGGGAAGAGAAATAAGAATGATGCAAGAAAATCATGAAAAGTGAGTCAACAGTCTGACTGAAGAAAATAATACCTTAAAAAATAGACATCTCAAATGGCAAAAGAGGTCCAAAAAGCCAATGAGGAGATAAATGCCTTAAAAAGCCAAACTGATCAGATAGAAAAGGAATTTCAAAAACTCACTGAAGAGAATAGTTCCTTCAAAATTAGATTGGAGCAAATGGAAGCTAAAGACTTTATGAGAATTCGAGATACTATAAAACAGATCAAAACAAGTGAAAAATTAGAAGGCAATGTGAAATATCTCATTAGAAAAACCACTGGCCTGGAAAATAGAACCAAGAGAGTTAACTTAAAAATTATTGGACTACCTGAAAGCCATGATCAAAAAAAGAGCCTAGACACCATCTTTCAAAAAATTATCAAGCAAAATTGCTCTGATATTCTAGAACCAGAGGGCAAAACAGAAATTGAAAGAATTCACCAATTGCCTCTTGAAAAAGATCCCAAAAAGAAAATTCCTAGGAATATTACTGCCAGGTTCTGGAGTTTCCAGATCAAGGAGAAAATATTACAAGCTGTCAGGAAAAAACAATTTGAGTATCATGGAAATATAATCAGGATAACACAAGATCTAGCAGCTTCTACATTAAAAAAATTGGAGGGCTTGGATTATGATATTCTGGAGGTCAAAGGAGCTAAGATTAAAATCAAGAATCACCTACCCAGCAAAACTGGGTATAATACTTCAGGGGAAAATATGGTCATTCAATGAAATAGAGGACTTTCAAACATTCTTGATGAAAAAAACAGAGCTGAACAGAAAATCTGACTTTCAAATACAAGAAGCAAGAGAAGCATGAGAAAGTAAATAGGAAAAAAGAAATCATAAGGAACTTATTAAAGTTGAACTATTTACATTCCTACATGGAAAGACAATAATTGTAACTCATGAGACTTTTCTCAGTATGAGGATAGTTGAAGGTAATATATATGTATATATACATATACATACATATATATGTATGTATAGGAAGGCATATATGTGAATGTGTATATATATGCGTACATGTATACATAGACAAAGGGCACAGGATGAGTTGGATATGAAGGGATGATATCTAAAAAATAAAATTAAGAGGTAAGAGAGGAATATATTGGAAGAAGGAGAAAGGGAGGGACAGAATAGGTAAATTATCTCATAAAGGGGGCAAGAGAAAACTTATGGAGGGGAAGAGCAAGGAGGTGAAAGGGAATGGGTCAATCTTACTCTCATTGAATTTGGCTTAAGGAGGGAATAACATACACACTCAATTGGGTATCATACCCTACAGGAAAGTAGGGGTGAAAGGGATAAGACGAAGGAGGATAGAAGGGAGGGCAGACTGAGAGAGAGGGTAGTTAGAAGCAAACACTTTTGAAAAGGGACAGGGTCAAAGTAGAAAACAGAATAAGTGGGGGATGGGATAGGATGGAGGGAAAATATAGTTAGTGTTTCATAGCATAACTACTATGGAAACATTTTGCATAACTAACTACACGTGTACAACCAATATTGTAATTGCTTATCTCCCCAGTATAGGTGGGTAAGGAGGGAAGAAGAGGAAGAATCTGGAAATCAAAGTTTTAAAAACAAATATTTTTTTTAATTGTATTTTTTTTCATGCATCTGGGAAATAAGATATACAGGCACTGGGATACAGAAATCCATCTTGCCATACTAGAAAGTTTGGGGGAAGGGATATTTGGGGAAGGAATATAAGAGAACAGATTGGAGGAAGAGGAATGCAGTAGGCTCACTATCTTGGGGTGGAGGGTAGGGGAAAGAAGGGGAAAAATTTTGTAACTCTAAATCTTGTGGAAATGAATGCTGAAAACTAAAAATAAATAAATAAATTGGGGAAAAAATGCTATACGCATCCAGAGAAAGAACTATGGAGTCTAAAAGCAGATCAAAGCACACTATTTGCCTTTTTTGTTGTTTTTTCTTTCTCATGATTTTTCCCTTTTGTTCTGACTCTTCTTTCACAAAATAACAAATGTGGAAATATGTTTAACATGATTGCACATGAATAATCTGTATCAGACTGCTTGTCTTGGGGTGGGGGAAGAGAAGGGAGGAAGAAAAATTTGGAACTCAAAACCTTATAAAAAATTAATGTTGAAAACTATCTTTACATGTAGTTAAAAAAAAATAAATGCTATTAGAGTAAGTTTCCAAATCTTGTCTACATATTATACATGCCCCTATTAATTTCTCAAAACCACAAAGAATTTTAAGAATCAACAGCCTACTTTAGTGCTCATACCATAGCTCCTTTATTCTGTTCTTTATTCCAACAAGCAAATGATTAGGTTGAAAGTACAATTCTTTTACAAGGATACCACAGAAAAATGTTTAATCAGCTTCTCAAAAGCTTCATTAATTTAGTGAGTAAGTGTATACAGGGCTTTAAAAATACTACAAAATCTGATGGGAGAGCCATGTGGTTCTCAAATCTCTAATTCCAAAATGAAAATAAATAACGAATATACAAATGCAAATGGTGATACCAAATTCCAACCTATTTATATACAAATCATTTTATTAAAGCAACAGTTTTTTATTAATTTTGTGAGATTTCAAAATAAATAATGGATTTCTACATTGTCTTGCATTTTTAAAGATTTAGGCTTTTAACTGTCACTATATTATCTATAAAATATAGTATGATTCAAGAAAATAATATCCATATGCCATATATTATATATTACTATAAATGGATGATACTCTAGAGCAAGAATCCTTAGCCTGGGGTCTATAATTTAATATTTTAATAACTATGTTCTAATATAACTGGTTCCCTTTGCGATTCTATATATTTTATGCATTTAAAAGCATAATTTTGAGAAGGGACAAACAGACCTCATAAGGCTACAAAGGATTTCCATGATACACACAAAAAAGGTTAAAAACATCTGATCTAGAAAACCATGAGTGAAAATATAAAGCCAATTATTTTTTGTTTTACAGAAATGCAACAGAACATAACTATACTGTAAGAAATAATAAGCATGATTAAAAAGAGAGAATTTCAGAAATACCTAAATGAACTGAAGCAAAGGGAAATAAATAGTGTGGGGTAGGAATGACTCTAATAATATGAATGAAAAGAATAACAATAGCAAAAAATCAAAATATAATGTTTAAAAATTACAAAGAACAAGCTTTGCCCCAAAGAAAAGACAGGCAAAGATTATCTTTCTCTGCTCTTTTGTAAAAGTCAGAATCTATAGGTAGGGAACACTGAATATAATGCCAAGCCCTTTCTATGTTTTAACTGTTTTTTCCCCTTTTCTAATTTTTCATTTTTCTTTAAAAAAATTATAACAGTTTCAGGGAAGGAAAAATTCAGAGTGATATAAAAATAAAAGATCAGTAATGATACATGCTTTTTTTGTATATTTATTTGTACAGACCTATTTCTCCATATATGATGGGTAAGGTGTCAAAACTGTTAAGTGGGTGTAGGTCTGACAATAATCAACTCAGAACTGTTAACACAAAATTTAACAATGCACCTAGTGGCTTAATCCGCACTGTAAAGACTGGTGCTCCATACCCTCTTTAAACCTTCCTTCCTCAGGAGGAACTGTGGCTACATTTTAAAGGTGGATGACAGATTATCTGGGAAATAGGACAGCACAAAGAAGGAAGGAATAAAAGGACAATGATTTAAGACTTTTAACTACCAACAGTTAAATGGCAACAGTAGTCAGATGTGACTTCAAAGATGAAGAGTACCTATATGAAGTTAACTTTTGTCCTTGTGTAAGGACTAGGAAGACACAAGATAATAAGTACATAAAAGGGGCAAAAAATAATCTTAAAGTGGAACACTCAGGACTAATAACTGAATGACAATGAGAGAGAGGTAGTAAGGTACCTATAAGAATCATAGGACTGGGAAAGCAGAAAACAGCTTAAACTATACCTCACTAGGTAACTATCTAAACTCTAAAACTATGAGATGCCATGTAGGAACCAATGTACAGTTCTTTACCAGGAGTACCCTACATAGGTGAAGTCACAGATTTAATATATGTATGTTATAAATAGATGATATGTAAATATGTATATATGAAGGCATATATACACACCTATATATATATATATATATATATATATATATATGTGCCTGTGTGTACACATGTGTGCATAAAATGTATTTGGATGCTTTATGGGATGCCAATAAATACCTAAGGATACTTACTGCTTTTACTCTGTCGCTCACCCTCTATGGTACATAATCCATAATGTGAAAGAAATGTCAGAGGTAAAAATATAAACCTATTTGTAGAGATTTACTGCACATCAGGAAAGAAACAGTCCTGGAAACTGGCTACTCTGAAAAAGTACATGCCCAATTAATAAACACATCAAAAGCATCCTACCTGAAAGAGCTGGCAACCCAATTAGAAGAGCTTGCACAGTTGATTCGATTACTTGGAATAGACTGTGGAACAGATATTTTAAGTGCTGGTGATTCTTCATATGGTTTTATATACTCACTAGAATGCACAGGGTATGCACCATTAACATATGTTTTAATTTTTGTTACCTAAAATTAAAAAAGTGAAAGAGTAAAATCTAAAAAAAAAATTCATTATATAAAATTATATAATCCAGAACTATACCAAGAGCTGTATTTTTTGCCCAGGGTCTCTTTGTGTTGATTTTGTTTCTATCTTCCTTACTTTTGTTACAAATGTACCACTTGGAAAAATTTCCAAATTCAGTTAACATTTTACTTTGTAAGAGAAAAATTAACTAGCTGAATTATAAATTAATTTTTTTTTCCCAAAATAGCCAAGGAAATTGTTGGTTACTCAGTGTAAGAATTTAAATCAATGTTTAATTTTGAAATATGGATTTAATTTTATATAATAAAGATCACAAAGCCTAAAAACAGTAATCACTGAAAAAATATAAATGTACTAATAGCATACAAGTATACGGAAAATACCGTACATATAAAAGTATATAAACCATTCTTGCATCCAGTTACAACCTCATTTAAGTCAGCTAAGAGTTGGCTTTAAAGCTATTAGGATAATGGGATAGCAAAGACAGATAAATTATGTAACCACAGATATTCTGCAGCAAATATGAATACAAAACAGAACAAGAAACCCCAAATCTGTAGACAATTTAAAAAAACAAACCTCAATCTTATCTGGTTGAATTCCTGTTGTGAAATCAGGAGACTGCAAGTCTCTAGGACTACCTATTCCAGCATAGCTACCTTCAGAGTCTGATGTCAGTAGTTCTGGAAGAGATTCTGCAGAGTTGGTTTTATCCAATTTTACCAAGCCTATGGTTTAAAATTAAAAAATACATTTTTAAAAAGGTAAAAATGCACAAAATTATATTATGAATGAAGTATTTAGATGTGAAGTTCTATTTGACCATAATTAATAATTTTAACCCAAATTCATTATAATAAAATTAATATATTTTCTTGAATTTCAGTGATACGTGAAATTTAGACCACAGGATTTGAAATTTTTTTTTTTTGGAGTCATGTGAGAAACACCAACCGGTAACTATTTCCCTTAGAAACATGTTATTTTTTCCAGCTTCTTTGCTAGTTCAAAACAAATGTTATAATGACATTGAGGGAGGTTTATCACTGGATTGAGCACATGAGTTTTAGGAACACAGTTACTCTTGAAAGCTTAACTACTAAGTCACTGAGGGGTTGTAACGGAATTAGAGGGGATACTTACAATTACAAAATCACAGATACTTAAAAAGTATTGAAGAAAATCTAATATTATTGCACTAAATAATACACTCATCATTATACTGACAGAGAATAATGAAATCTTCTATATACAACACCTTAAGACTTACCTATGGCAACCTTGAAAGCATCACTGCTACAATTTGACCCATGTTGCAACATCTCTGCTCCTGTAAGTCCAAAAAGCACAAAATAAAATATCATTTTTAATAGTTTTGGAAGCTGCTCTACAAAATCACTTCTATTCTCTGGAGTGGCACTATGTTTTACATGTCACAAACAAATCTTACTCCACAAAAACAGTAAGACAATTTAAAAGGAACCTAATAAAAAAGGCTTGCCACTCACCTGTGGAAGGTGAGCTCTGAATAATATCTGAAAGGTTATAACCCCCAGAGCTGTCTGAACGCTTTCGTGGCTTCTTCTTTGCTTTTGTTTTGGCCTTTTTGAAGAAAGCTTCTCTAAGAAAAAACAAGCATCAAATGTTTTTAAATATAAAAGGAAACCTAAACCAGAGAAATCTAGAGTAAGTATGACAGTTAATGATTTTACAATTCTACAAAGTAAGGCACTTAATCATGCCATGGAATTCAGGCAAATGTGCAATAAACACAAGGATCAAACTTCTAGTCCTAATGGGCTATGTGGTTCTGGGCTAATTACTTTGTGTCAAAGTTAGCCTATGTACAAAATGAGGATAATAACTGCCATATATAACCCCAGACTTATTGAGTATGAAACTGAGAAAATGCATGCAAAAATATTCTGCAAATTTAAAAATGCAACACAGATGCAAAATGCATTCCTCCACTTTTGTATATAGAGTTAATGCTGTTTAGAACCATTGTATCATGCATACAACTAAACTGGAGAACATATATTGTATATCATTAGTCTCTTAATGCAAGATAAAAGAGTAATACCATTTCTCGTCCAACACTAATAAAAAAGGGAAAAGATATTGAAAGGCAATGCAATTAACTGAGCCATATCTATTTTCTATCATTTGTTACAAAATGACATGACATGAAAAGGTAAAAAAAATAACTGGCTAAAAAAATTACAGAAAAATATGAAAAGACATGAACTGCTGCAAAATGAAGCAAAACTGGGGGGGAGGGTAGGAGATGGGAGGAAACATATACAGTGACTATAAAAAAATAAATGGAAAGAAAAATCAAGGCAACTGCAAGAAGGTCAATAACCAGAAAGTTAGGATGAATCAATGGATATGCATAAATACATACAAAGAAGGGAAAATTGTAGAAGAATGGACAAAATCAAAGACAATATTTTTCTTATCACCCAAAAAAGATGACTGATGAAACATCATTAAATATTTTTCCATATATCTAGTTTCTAAGATTCAAAGGTCTTTATGAGAAGGATAATTGCATGCATTGAAAATATCCTAGAAAATTAAAAGTAAAAAAATAGGCTTTTACAAATTAGACGACTATATATCTACATTAATACAAACTAAGAAATAGAATAGAAAATCCTACTGTGCTAATTTATTAAATCTTGATTTTTAAAAATTGATTCTGATTGTCAAATATGAAGTGAGGTAACAAATAGGGAGCTATATGTACAATTAATCAATCAGTTAATCAACAAGCCTTTATTAAGCACAAACTGTATGTTAGGCCCAGTGCTAAGCCCCAGGGATACAAAGGTAGGCAAAAATGCAAAAACAGTCATACCCTCAAGGAGCTCATATACTGATGGGGGAGACAAATTGTAAATAAACAGGTGTGTATTTGATAGATCTAGAATAGAAGAAAGATAAAACACTAAAGGAACCAAGTTCCAGGGAGGGAGAAAGGCAAAAATAATGAGACTTACTGGTAACTGTGTTCCATATTCATTTCTCCTTTCAAAAACACATCAGCATCTTCTGCCTCCAAGTAGCTGATATCTGGACCATCCTGATATGGTGTTATTACCCTTCTATCCATTGCTGGTATCTGTAGCATAACAGAGATGTTACACAACTCTTAAGATCTCTGACCTTTATCTATATATGGAGAGATAGATCTTTAAGTCTTATCAAATTACATTTATTATTTCTGGGATGCCACAAACAGGTGGTCTATGTTTCAAGTATAAGGGAAAAATTAAATTAAAATCCTAGTCAAATATAAATTATAATTAAAATACTAGTCAAATATAAATGTATAAGCCCAACCCTTCATAAGACAGAAGAATAAAACTTTAACTTTCATGACACACTCATTCTGTAGTCCAGTAATAATGCCTTTACCTAATTCTGAGGGGTTAGTCAAACCTAAATTTCTTCATTTTCTTGTAATAACAAAGGATTATCTTTAAAACTATTAACTTTTACTCATTTAAAAATCAGGGTGCAATTCATTTTTAGGCTTTTAATGTTATATCTTCACCATTTCTTTAGATAGGTTCTGATGAGGATCTAGTAGAGGAGTATATTCGGTCAGTGAAAAGCCCTTCACTTCTTCATATGAAAGTGTCCCAAAGTCCACTAGAAAACTCACTAATAGATTGTTTTAGTTGTTGATATTTTTGCTTATCTTCACTACAATACAAACCTTACCATTTTTCTGTAGAATACAGAAAGATCCTTCAAAACATCATCACTTAAAACATCCAGTGTCCTATAAAATAAGATGGACAATTTATCTTAGGATTCATTTAATATGACAATCATCTGGCCATCCAAAAAAAAAAAAAACTAAAGAATTTGTTATTTTTATGTAGGCGATAAACCTGAATCAAAAATAAGACAGCTTATACTGCAGAGTTGAAAAGTACTTTATCTGAAATAAGTAAATAACAAGTAAGAACAGGAAATTATAAAACATGACTTTAATATACTTCTGTTCTTACAATTTAATATCACTTAAAGAATTCCATACACATCTAGGTGGAGCTCAATATGACAGTGAAGTATTAAAGAAATAGAGCTAAGCATATATGATCACATATGAGCCAAACTAGGAATAAAAATTCTGACAGGTCTTTTTTTCTGAGGCCACCTTACACAAGCACAGTTATAGTGCTTCCCAGTTTCCACCTCCCATCTGAGGGAGTTTGTATAAATTGGAACCAATATTTCTGAGGATTCAGTTTGCCTATAGTCATGAATTCATGCAAAGTTTAATTTTTTAAAAATGTATGAGGACCAACTTAAAGATAATTATCACAAGCAGAAAAGATTAATAATTATTCTGCATTTAAAATGCAATGCAGAGAAATGCTATTCAATATGGTAATAATTATAAAATTTAAATGCCTAAACAAGCAAAGCATATGTGTGCATGTGAAAATCCCTGCATGCACACGCGCACACATACACACACACACACACACACACACACACACACACACACACACTAAATTCCATATTGGGGCGGGGGGGGATATTTGGGTCAAAAGAAGACATCACAGATAACAATTGATGTCATGTAAAAGTGTGTTGGCTCTAGAGTAATAAGAGATGGACTCAAGTAATGGCTCTGACACTGAGTGATCACCAACTACATAAATTTAGGGAAATCACTAATTTCTTTGAATTTTGTCATTTATAAAACTAGGGCTAGGCAAAACAAAAAATGGTATAGCAGGCAGAAAGCCAGCCTGGTGTCAGCAAAGATCTAGGATAGAGTCTTGCTTCTTAAAGATACTAGTTATTTGACACCAAGCAAGGAGCTTAATGTTTCTCCTCTCTTTGGGATTTCCCTGTTACTCAAGGGCATCATTACTCCTGGTTACCTACTATCATTACTACCTGGCAATTTCAGTGTTATTCTCAATTCCTCACTTAAATTCAACCCATGTGGCCAATCTATTACCATATTTCATAATTTTTGTCTTCACGGCATCTCTTGGATATGTCCCCTTCTCTCCTCCAACACAGCTACTACCTTCATGTAGGCCCTCATCACCTCATGCTTGGACTATTACAGCTGTCTTCTCTGCTCTCCCCTCATCTTCCCATGTCAAATCCACTCTACATTTAAGTGTCAAAGTGATTTTCCTAAAGCCCAAGTCTGATCATGTCACACATTCTCCCACTGTGTCCCCATTCACTGAACTCCAGTGGCTCCACATTACCTCTAAGATCAAACATACAATTCTGTTTCATTTTTAAAGTCCTTTACAACCAGGACTCTTTCTACCTTTCTAGTTTTATACTTTTCTCTTTTCCACATATTTGATAATCCTTCCACATGGGCCTTCTTCCTCTCATACCATACTCCATTCTCCTAACACCATGCCTTTGCTCTTTATACCCTAGGCCTAGAATACTCTCCCTTTTGACCTCTACCTCCTGGCTTCCCTGAAGATTCAATTCCAATCCCACTTTCTGCATGAATCTCACCTTTTCCCTAGTCACTCCTTCCCCTCCACCCCCCCCTCAAAACACAGTGCTGTTAGGTCCTTTCATCTGAGATCAGTTGTCATTTACATTATATATATCTCATAAGCATGGCTTTTTAAATTCTGTCTCCCCCAGTGCTCTTTGAGAGGCAGACTTGAGTTTGTGACTTTCCCTGTAATACTCAAGCTTTTAACACAATCCCTGGCATACAGTGAGCTCTTAATAAACGCTTGTTGACTGCTGATTTTCTCAATGTGCCAGTCATCTCTCTAAAAATATAGGCTGCAGATGATTTTTCTAGTCTGTACCGGTTAGAAGTATCTTTACAACAAATTTCCTATGCTAATGAAATCACAGATCTAGGATAAAAAATAAAGGCTAAATGCTGCTTGTAATACAAACTTTTACTATGTAGTGGTGAGACTCTAGTATGATAAATTATATAAAAAGGCATTCTATAGCATCTTAAACATCAGCTATTGTTGCTACTCCTAACTCCCAACTTAACTTGACCCTGAGATCAATAATTTTTTAAAATTCTTCTATTAACATTTTTACCATTATGTACAAATATCTATATAACAAGTTACAGAATTAATTCACCAAACCTACCTTGCTTCAAGTAAAGCTGCCATATTTAGCCCCATAAACTGTAAACAAGACAGTTTCAATTGTTCAGCATTATACATTACTGCAAACTCCAATGTCATAGCAGCATTCTTTAGAGTAACTGAAAAAAGAAAATAGTTATTAAAATTAGCTAATTTTAGGGGAAAAAATGTACTTAATTTCAGGGGAAAAATGTACTTAATTCCAAGGATTTCTGAATCTCTGAGCTCAGAAGAATAAAAAATAGGATCAAGCTTGCTCTCAAAGATAACAAGCATAGAGACAGATACACAATATGGTTTTCACTCAATTTTGCCATAGATTCAAGAGACATACAAACTGAGATGTTGAGTTATAAGGAAAACAAATAAAAAAGAAAATAATCATATAGAATATTAACAAGTCATTTGAAGAATAGTACAGGAAATTTTTGAAAATCTTGTCTACCAAATATATCAGAATAATTTTAAGTTTAGGAAGTTTTAATTTTAGCATAAATGTTAACAGTATGTTGCTTAATGACTAACCATAATGTGGTTTCTTAAAATCCTCCCCCCAAAAATTGAAGGAATAATTTTGCATTTAAAGTTATGGAGTTTGGAGCAGGTTTAACTTATTTTGCCATTATGATTATACAATCATATAAAAATTATTGTTTTACACTAATAGGCTCTGTTATTACTGACAGAAAGAATGAATACTAAAACCAAAGCACTTCTCTTTCCTTTCAAGAATTACAGTCAATGAATGGGCACTGAGTGTCAATAGAGCAGAAAATTATACGGAGTAGGATGATCTTAGAAATCATGAAAAATATCTACATTGACAATCTAGTTCTAACAATTTTTTTAATCAAGTTCGAATTATGGTTCTTAAGTGATACTGTATGCAATGTCAAAGTGAATACAGACTTAAAAGTAATACCAACTTAAACTCTATAAACAAGTTGAGAGAATTGTATTTCTCCTATGTGATCTCATTCTCACTAAGCCATTTCACTCAGTTGTCTTACAACTGGTTCTTTTGTTGTTGTCCTACACACACACACACACACACACACACACACACACACACTCATTCATTTTTCAGGTAGGAAGGACAATAGTATTTTACAATGAAAATAGCATGCTTACCTGTATAAAACAGCTGCATACAGAATACTAAATATTTGTCAATTATCTTTTTCTCTCATTTTACTAAGAAACAAGAGTCTTCTGCTATATGAATTCATGACAGAAAAAAACTACATTGTATGCTTGATGACTTTTTGGCAAGATATGTATATATGAGAATAAACTTTTATTTTATTTTAAAGCAATTGGGGTTCAATAACTTGCTCAAGGTTACACGGCTAGTCATTATTTATGTGTGGGTGCTCATTTTCTGAGGCCGGATTCAATTTTGGGTCATCCGAACTCCGAGGCCAGCGCTCTTATTCACTGTGCCACCTAGTCACCCCATAAACTTTTATTTTTGACACCGTTGTACATTTCATTTATAAACTTAAAAATACATAAAAATATATTATTTGATTGTCCCAGAAAAGTTTTTTTTTGTAACCAGCTATTTTCCTTAAGGGTCTTGTCATTGATTATATGGTCATCAACTCATAGAATTTGAAAAATATTACTAGGGTATTCTGATCTAAATTTTTTAATAAGCAGGACACCAATTCTATATGGCAATATAGTATATGTGCAAAATTTACATATCATATGTATACACACACAAAAATACATGTTGAAATTCAATCATGGGTTAATTTTAATTTTGAAATTAGAAGGGCCCTTTGAGGGCCCAATTTAGTTGAATTCCCTCATTTACTAGAGGATGAAATGGAGATCTTGGCACACAGTAGGCACTTAATAAAAGCTTATAGACTGTTATAGTTCATAGTAGTATCACTCATATGACTGAAAACAAGTCAACAGGCTAAGCAAAATGTTCCTTTTGTAACTACAGTAGAAAAAGTCAGCATTTGGTAAATTCTGAGCAGGCCAACATTTTCCCCAAATCCAGACTACAGCAGAGCCAGGTTTCAGTTGTCAAAAATCTGTGTATCAAATATTTGACAAAGTTCTGATATTCAAGTTATATAGTAAATTAACATAAAAAGGCCAGATGCCATTCCTCAATTGCTAAGTGGTCAAAGGATATGAATAAAGATCTCCAAAAAACTGGAAACTAACAACCAGATGAAATGTTGTTTCAAATCATTAAGAGCACTACAAATTAAAATAACTCTAAAGTTTCAACTCAGCCATTAACACTAAAAAACCAGAAATAGTCAATATTGAAGTGGCTGTAGTATGGAAGGTATAGTAAAATAACTGTTGACACACTGTGAATTGTTCTAACCACCTTAGAAAACTATTTTAAATTAAGTAAAATAAGGAAGTCTTAGAGTATATAACATAAAAAAGCAAGTTAGATTGAAACAAAAAATTCGCTGAAGCTAACATTTTCTATGTCTTAGAAGATAACCTTCCAAAGGGCAGGGATTATGTATATATAACTCCATATGCAATTAACTACTTAAACGCTTTGAATGTGAAATTCTGGCTAAATAAACCTTAATTATCTTATAAAAATTTTATTTAAATAACATGTAATATATTCATTTAAATCCAGGTACATAATGTATATCAAGTCAATCTTTAGTGCCAATTTTAAGTGGGGAAAAATTTTTTGAAGAATTTAGGCTACCTTACCCTGACTGTACATGTGTTTGTGTGTTAAAATGTGCATAAGTGTGTGTGTATGTGCTCGAGAGAGTTCATACATGTTCATGCACACTCCTGTAAGATTAAGTACTTACTAGAATGCACAGATATGACTATAAAGTAATGAGACCCCTTTCTATAAATAGAAGACACACTAGAAAATTCTTCTTATTATTTTCTAAATACATCAGGTAAAAATTAGTTTATAATTATATGTTAGTTTCAGAAAATAGCTCAAAATTAAGCAATATAAAATATTTATACCCTTTGGACATATACTCCATGAAAAGCAAAGATATAAAGTTCCTATAAATGCCAAAATATTCACAGAAGCACTTTTTGTGACAACAAATAGCTATAAAAAAAGTCAGGGTGGGGGTACTGATTAGGAAATGGCTAAACAAACTGTGGCACGTTGATATAAACAAAACATTTAATGCCTACAATGTAAATGGAAAGAATAAAACTGGATACTGTATCATCATTGTAACCAAGCATGGTCTCAGATAAGAGTTGAGAAAATGTACCTTCCTCCTTTTGTTCAAGATGAAGGACTGCGAGGAAGCAGTGTTGAATATGCTATCAGATACTATGTATAGTTGATTTCATTTTATGAGCAGGTTTTATTCGTTTTGTTTTAATCAGTTATAAGAAAATTTTCCCTAGATAGGGCACATGGAATGACAGGTATATTTAACTGGTTTAAAAACAAAAGGCATCAATAAAACAAACAACAAAAATATAAAATTTATGCCATAGCTTCAGGCACATCATTAAAGAAAGGTAACAGAAGATATGACTAGGTTTAGGGGTTACCAGCTAAAATATAGGCTCGCTGGCATACAGTGTATAGTGTATCAGCTTTCAAACATGTCATCATCTGGAAAAGCACGGTAAGAAAGGTTTGTCTAACGTTGGAAAACATAAAACTGACTTGCTAAAGAAATCATTTTTTGATGTTAGCCAGAAAAATTGTAATTAATATAGTGAGCCTAAATAAAAAAGCCCTTGGTTAAAGACTCAGTCATGAAGACTTTAGAAGGACCTGAGACTCTACAAAAAGGGAATAAATTTGAAGCAGTTCACTTTGGTGTACTGAAAATGGATTTTGTTTTCTTTTTTTGGTTGGTTTTTCTTAATTTTTATTGCTTACAAGAGAAGACTCAGAATTTGAGGGATATGGTAAAGGAATATATCCAGAAATGACTGTGATATTAAAACAAAAAAGTTAACAACAAAACTTTTTTTAAGGGTTGGAAAAATAAAAGTAGAGGGTTGATTTGTATGTTTAATTCCAATTCTACAACTAAATGAATTGTATGAATCCATGAGATGAGCTCTTCATTCCTACATTATATAGTAGTATGATAGAAGTATAATTCCATTACAACAATACTCTGTTCAGCATTAAATACTTCTAGGATCTGATTATTTGCTAATTTGTTTCAACAGCATTCAATGAGGTAACATTTATTTATAATACCAAAAATACAGACACTTCCTTTGATTTTTGGCAATGAAATTTGGTTTACATATAATGTCCTTTTTGCAATACCTAATTTTAGAGGACATATGACTGTGTGTGAGCTAGATAAATGTGCTATGACAAGCTATACTATAAGATTTGACTCTATTATTATTTTTTATTTAGTTTTTTTTTATTAATAATAGTATTTATATATATTTCAAACATTTAATCTTAAGACCTTGAATTTCAGATCGATTTCCTTCCTCCCTTGTCACCCATTCCCTCTGGGGAGATAAGTATTTCAGTATATGTTGTACATGCCTAGCTATGCAAAACATTATCATAGTAGATATATTGTACAAGGCTGCTTATAATTCCCTCCCACTCATCCCACCCCCCACCTGGTCCATTCCCTACTTGATCCTGTCCCTCTTCTATAGTGGGTACTTCCAACCTGCCCTCCCCCCAAGAATGCCCTCCCATCCATCATCCCCCCTCTCATCCCCCTTCCCCCTATTCTACTGTAGGTTGAGATATCCCATTTAGTATGTATGTCATTCTCTCCCTGAACCAAATTCAATGAGAATGTGGTTTTGCCTTTTTGCCTTCTTATTCTTCCCCTCCCTTGCAACCACTTCCCCTTGCTTCTTCTACATGAGATAGTTTACCCTACCCTGTCTCTCCCCATCTCCTCTTGCCACTTTCCTCTCTCACCTCGTAATTTCACCCCTTGAGTATCCTCCCTTCCCAACAAATTTAACCTATGCCCTCTATCCATATATAACTGTAACCATATACACACACATTCACATATGTATTCATATGACCATACACCCTTCTTCCATTATTTTCATACTGAGAAAGATTTCATCAGTCACAGTTATTGTTTTTCCATATAGGAATGTAAATAGCTCAACTTTGATAAGTTCCTTTTGATTTCTTTTCCCTGATTACCTTCTCAGGCATCTCTTGCTTCTTGTGTCTGGATGTCAAATTTTCTATTCAACTCTGGTTTTTTCCTCAAGAATGCTTGAAAGTCCTCTATTCCACTGAATGACCATATTTTCCCCTGAAACAAAATACTCAGTTTTGCTGGGTAGGTGACCCTTGGGTTCATTCCCAGTTCTTTTGCCCTCTGGAATATCATAGTCCATGCCCTTCTATCCCTCAGTGTAGAAGCTGCCAGGTCCTGTGCTATTCTGATTGTGTTCCCACAATATTGAAATTGTTTCTTCCTGGCTGCTTGTAGTATTTTCTCCTTGATCTGGGGATTCTGGAACCTGACTATAATATTCCTGGGAGTTTTCTTTTTGGGATCTTTTTCAGGAGGTGATCAGTGGATTCTTTCAACCTCTATTTTGCCCTCTGGATCTAAAACATCAGGGCAGTTTTCCTTGAGAATTTCTTGAAGGGTGATTTCTAGGTTCTTTCCTTGATCATGGCTTTCAGGTAGTCCAATAATTTTTAAATTGTCTCTCTGGATCTATTTTCCAGGTCAGTGGTTTTTCCCATGAGATATTTCACATTGCCTTCTAATCTTTCATTTGTTTGGATCTGCTTAACAGCATCTTGATTTCTCATCAAGTCATTAGCTTCCATTTGCTCCAGTCTAACTCTGAAGGAATGAATCTCCTCAGTGAACTTTTGAGATTCTTTTTCCATCTGGCAAATTTGACTTTTTAAGGCATTCTTCTCCTCATTGGCCTTTTGGGCCTCCTTTGCCATTTGAGTTAGTCTATTTTTTAAGGTGTTGTTTTCCTCAGTCAGGCTGTTGACCCTCATTTCATACTTTTCCTGCATCCTTCTCATTTCCCTTTCCAATTTTTCCTCCACTTCTCTTATTTGATTTTTAAAGTCCTTCTTAAGGTTCTCTATGGCCTGCAACCCACTCATGTTTTCCCCTGGGGCTTTTGGAGCAGGACTTCTGACCTCACAGTCCTCTTCCCCTATGTTTTGACCCTCTTTGCCCCCAAAGTAGGAGTCTAGGGTTGCATTTTTATGTTTAATTTGTTTCCTTTGCCTTGGCATGTTGCCACTTAATTACTTGACTTTGGGGCTTGTTGCCACAGTATGTCTTTGCTGCCAGACAGGGAAATTTTCATCCCAAACGTGTGGGGGGGCAACTTCCGTTTCTGGCAAGCTGGAAACCCACCCACGATCTCCACCCCAGATCACAATCCAGATCCAGGGAGGTTAAAGCAAGAGCAATTACCCCCCAAGACTGATCGCTGGATCTCCCTACAGTTCACAGGCCAGGAGCTGGAGCTGCCTCTGAAAACTACAAAATGGTGTGTCTCCTCAGTGGCTTTTAGCCCCCAGGGGAGGGAGCCGACACATTCCCCAAATACTGGTCCCAAAGTCCATAGGGCACTAGCCTCTTACTTTGTCCTAGGCATGTCTATGTTGATAATTCTGGAGTCACCACAGCTGCTGGTGTTCTGGGGTCTCTCCAGCCGGCTGCTGGCCCTGCCGCCCTGGGGCTAAAATTGAGACTCAGGCAGACCTGTGCTCAGCTCCCCGTGCTCTGCGTGCTGCGCTTCCTGCTCCCAGACCGCTGCACTGGTCCTTCCTGCAGGGCTGCTGGGCTGTTCTCATCAGGAGGTTAGCTTCTCTGTGTCGTTCTGTGGGTGCTGGGGCTCCAGAAGTTGTTCAGAGTCCCCTTTTACATAGTTCGGAGGTAATCTGGGGGCAGAGTGGCTTGGACGCGCTGTTTCTACTCCGCCATCTTGGTTTTTGTTTTCTTGTTGCTGTTGTTCAGTTGTATCCAACTTTTTGTGATCCTGTGGACTGTATTGTGTGGGAGCTTTCTTGGCAAAGACACTGGAGTGGTTTGCCATTTTCTTTTCCAGTGGATTAAGGCCCAGGATCACACAGATAGTAAATTTCTGAGGTCCCATTTGAACTCAGGCCATCGTGACTCTAGGGCCCACCACTGTGACCTAGTTGCCTCCATAAAAATGTGACCAAGGTTAAAGTTCTACTTTCAAATTCTCACACTTCAAGTTAAGTAGAAATCACACTAAATCCATTATTCAAACCTTTTTGAAATTGAGAGAAAGTATGCTTAGTGAACTGAATCCTTCACTTGTAGTTGCAAACCTACTTCAAATTTTAAGTGACAATGGGAAGCTCATTTAATAAACAAATGGGGATAATATTTATACTGCATACCAGACGGGACTACCATGATTTGCTATGCAAATGTTAAATTCATGTAAAATGTGAATTATCATTATCTCATTTTTTTTAAACAGATGCTTTATTAACTTCTGTTTTACATCATTCATTTCCGCCAGATTTTGAGTTACAATCATTTTCCCTCCATTATTCCCCTACCCAACCTCCCAGAATAGCAGTCCCACAAGATATCGCTTCCTCCAATCTGCTGTCTCCCATACCCCCATCGACTTTTCCATTAGAGGAAGGTGAATCTTTGTGTCCCAATGCCTGCACATCTTATCTCCCTATTACAAGCAAAAGAGTATTAATAATAGTATTTATATATATTTGAAACATTTAATGTTATGACCTCATATTTCAGATCCATGTCCTTCCTCCCTTGTCACCCATTCCTTCTTGGGAGATAAGTAATTCAGTGTATGTTGTACATGTCTAGCTATGCAAAACATTATCATAGTAGATATATTGTACAAGGCTGCTTATAATTCCCTCCCACTCATCCCACCCCCACCTGGTCCATTCCCTACATGATCCTGTCCCTCTTCTATAGTGGGTACTTCCAACCTCCCCTCACCCCAAGGATGCCCTCCCATCCATCATGCCTCCTCTCGTCCCCCTTCCCCCTATCCTGCTGCAGGTTGAGATATCCCATTTAGTATGTATTACATTTTCTCCCTGAACCAAATTCAATGTGAATGTGGTTTTGCCTTTTTAGCCTTCCTTATTCTCCCCTCTTTTGCAACCACTTCCCCTTGCTTCTTCTGCATGGGATAGTTTACACTACCCTGTCTCTCCCCATCTCCTCTTGCCACTTTCCTCTCACCTCATAATTTCATCCCTTGAGTATTCTCCCTTCCCAACAAATTCAACTTATGCCCTCTATCCATATATAACTGTAACCATATACACACACATTCACATATGTATCCATATGACCACACCCCTTTCTTCCATTATTTTCATAGTGAGAAAGATATCATCAGTCACCGTTATTGCTTTTCCATATAGGAATGTAAATAGTTCAACTTTGATAAGTTCCTTTTGATTTCTTTTCCCTGGTTACCTTCTCAGGCATCTCTTCCTTCTTGTGTCTGGATGTCAAATTTACTATTCAACTCTGGTTTTTTCCTCAAGAATGCTTGAAAGTTCTCTATTCCACTGAATGACCATATTTTCCCCTGAAACAAAATACTCAGTTTTGCTGGGTATGTGATTCTTGCTTTGAATCCCAGCTCTTTTGCCCTCTGGAATATCATATTCCATGCCCTTCTATCCCTCAGTGTAGAAGCTGCCAGGTCCTGTGCTATTCTGATTGTGTTCCCACAATATTGAAATTGTTTCTTCCTGGCTGCTTGTAGTATTTTCTCCTTGATCTGGGGATTCTGGAACCTGGCTATAATATTTCTGGGAGTTTTCTTTTTGGGATCTTTTTTAGGAGGTGATCGGTGGATTCTTTCAACCTCTATTTTGCCCTCTGGATCTAAATCATCAGGGCAGTTTTCCTTGAGAATTTCTTGAAGGGTGATTTCTAGGTTCTTTCTTTGATCATGGCTTTCAGGTAGTCCAACAATTTTTAAATTGTCTCTCCTGGATCTATTTTCCAGGTCAGTGGTTTTTCCCATGAGATATTTCACACTGCCTTCTAATCTTTCATTTGTTTGGATCTGCTTAACAGCATCTTGATTTCTCATAAAGTCATTAGCTTCCATTTGCTCTAGTCTAACTCTGAAGGAATGAATCTCCTCAGTGAACTTTTGAGATTCTTTTTCCATCTAGCAAATTCGACTTTTTAAGGCATTCTTCTCCTCATTGCCCTTTTAGGCCTCCTTTGCCATTTGAGTTAGTCTATTTTTTAAGGTGTTGTTTTCCTCAGTCAAGCTGTTGACCCTCATTTCATACTTTTCCTGCATCCTTCTCATTTCTCTTTCCAATTTTTCCTCCACTTCTCTTATTTGTTTTTTAAAGTCCTTCTTAAGGTCCTCTATGGCCTGCAACCCCGCTCATGTTTTCCCCTGGGGCTTTTGGAGCAGGACTTCTGACCTCACAGTCCTTTTCCCGCTCTATGCCCCCAAAATAGGAGTCTAGGGTTGCATTTTCTGTTTCCTTTGCCTTGGCATGTTGCCACTTAATTGCTTGACTTTTGGGCTTGTTGCCACACTATGGCTTTAAGGTCAGCTAGAGGAATTTTTGTCCCGAACGTGTGGGGGGCAACTTCCGTTTCTGGTAAGCTGTAAACCCACCCACAACTTCCACCCTAGATCACAATCCAGATCCAGGGAGGTTAAAGCAAGAGCGATTACCCCCCAAGACTGATCGCTGGATCTCCCCACGATTTGTAGGCTGGGAGCCGGATCTGCCTCTGAAAACTACAAATTGGCGTGTCTCCTCAGCAGCTTCTAGCCCCCAGGGGAGGGAGCTGACGCATTCCCCAAATACAGGTCCCAAAGTCCATAGGACACTAACCTCTTACTTTGTCCTAGGCATGTCTATGTTGATAATTCTGGAGTCGCCAGGGTTCCTGGTGTTCTGGGGTTCCTCCAGCCGGCTGCTGGCCCTGTCGCCCTGGGGCTAAAACCTCAGCTCATGCGGACCTGGGCTCGGCTCCTGCGCTCTGCGCTCTGCGAGCTGCTAGGTCCCAGACCACTGCGCTGGTCCTTCCTGCAGGGCTGCTGGGCTGTCCTCAGCGGGAGGTTAGCTTCTCTGTGTCGTTCTGTGGGTGCTGGGGCTCCAGAAGTTGTTCAGAGTCCCCTTTTACATAGTTTGAGGGGAATCTGGGGGCAGAGAGGCTTGGAAGAGCTGTTTCCACTCCGCCATCTTGGCTCCGCCCCCCCCATTATCTCATTTTTTAAAAAATTAGACCTATGATTTCACTGATACAAGGAATTTACAGTGAGGAAGCTCACTCTATTAAACAATACAGATAGACACTTGCTCTGCTACTTATCAGAGTTCCCTTGTGAGAGTTGCACTAAGGAATAAAGTAGCTTGTCCAGGGCAAAAAGTCAATATATGTCAAAGGCAGAATTTAAACCCTGGTTTTTTGACTCCAAAGCCAGCTTTCTTATCTACTATACCATGCTGCTTCTGTAATGAGGATTATCTCACTAGAAGTTAAAAAATAGCTAAACTAACTTGAAAACTTATTAATATTATTGTGTAAGAAAAATACTCACGTTTTTCTGTTATTGCTACTTCACAGATTTCTTTCAATCGAATTATTAGTAGTTGATCAGCCACCACAAGAACATTACAAACAAATTCCACACTTTGAGAATCTAAATTAAAAAAAAAAATTTGATCATGTTATTAAAATAACATTTTAAGCTACCTAGAAAGGAGAAAACAAACCCAAAGACTAAATATTAAGTAACCAAATATAGAAAATTAGTATACAGTATTCTGAGAAAAAAATTAAAGGTTGTCACGGCATATAAGACAATAATAATGCTGTTGGTTTATAAGTTTTAAAGTAAGGGATGTTTTATTTTAGGTTGACTAACATTTTAATGACTGCTCAAGTATTACTAAAACACCTTGGCATATAAAATTAATACCCAAAGAAAACTAATTCTAGCTAATTAGTAGCCCAGCTACTGGGATGCTGAATTAGTTTCCCATAGGTCCAACCTAGTAATACCAGATATCTCTCGTACAAGTAAACATAATACGGCCTATAGAGGCACAAAGTTGGTCAAAACAGCTTTTACTATTCTAGGACCACAGGAGATATTCTAGCATACAATTCCTACAGTGCACTCTTTGTTTTCTGATGAAGGAAATGTACTTGTGCCACTCATGTACACAATGCACTTTATGCATTTTTCCATTTACATATGGTTGTCTATAATGTTTTCTGAATTAATCTTTAATCATCTGTACCCATAGATAGTAGTAATCAATAACAAGCAATGAAAAACATTTAATATCTAAGAATCATCTTTGGAACATATAATATAAACATTTTACAGGAGACCATCTTGTTCAAAATTTGCTCAAGCTAAAAACAACACTAGTTCATATTTTCTGAGTACAGGTGAAGATGGTGGGACAATGGAAAAGAAGGAAGTCTGAGAACATGCAGCATAACAAAAGTTAGATTGAGACTAAAAATTTAATGAGGCTAATATATTCTGTATCTTAGAATATAAACTCCTAGAGGACAACGACTATGTATGTATACTCTATATGCACTTACGCTTTCCAAATGTAAAATTCTGGCTAAATGACTTTACTTATAAATGTACAGTATGAGCATTATATTTAAATAATAAATATTTTCATTTAAATCTCATGGTATACATTAAATAATAAATATTTTCATTTAAATCTCATGGTATATAATGTCTAATGTCATGCCATTCTTTAGCACCAATTTAACATTTAAAAATACATATTGAGGGGGCAGAGTCAAGATGGTGGAATAAAAATAGGACCTCCACTGGGTTCGGGCTTCTACTTCCTCCAATTCATGGAAAAGGTGACTCTGAACAAACCTTGGAGCTATAGAAACCACAAAATGACACAGAGAAGCTAACCTCCCATTCAGGACAGCCCAGCAGGAAGCAGCCAGCCAAACGTGTTGGGAGCCTAGCCCAGCCCCAAGTGGGAGCCAGAGGTTTTACCCCAGGGCAGCTACAACCAGCCACAGGCTGGAGGGATTTCAGATCACCAGCAGCTGTGGCGGTTTCCAGAATTATCAACCTAATGCTAAGGACCAAGTGAGAGGTCAGTGCAGTGTGGAGTTTGAGACCTGGGAATTCGGGAGTGCAGCTGGCCTTTGCCCTCAGGCGAGGTAGTGGCTGAGGCCAGGCAGCCCTGCAGGTGCTGCACCATGGCTGCTTCAGAGCTCCTGGCCTGCAAACCAAGGGTGATCAAGCAACTAGTCTGAGGAGTAATTGCTTTTGCTTTAATCTGCTTGGATCTGGATTGCTGTCTAGGGTGGAGGTCCTGGGGTGTGTGACCAGTTTGCCAGAACATGGGAAGGCTTCAGAGAAGGCACCCAATTAATAGCTCCAGCAGCTGAGGAAAGACCCAGTAATTGGGACAAAGCTCCCCCCTCTGGTAACAGAGTTTTACTGTGGCAAAAAGCCCAACAGTCAAGTAGATGAGCAAACGAGGGAAGCAAACCAAGCAGAGCAATCCAACTTTACACTCCTATTTTGAGGACAAAAAGGATCAGGACATGGAACAGGAAGAAGACACTGAAATCAGAACTCCTGCACCAAAAGCTTCCAAGAAAAATGCAAGCTGGTTACAGGCCACAGAGGACCTTAAGAAGGATTTTGAAAACCAAATAAGAGAAATGGAGGAAAAAGTGGGAAGAGAAATGAGAATGCAAGAAAATTATGAAATGAGAGTCAACAATCTGACTGAAGAAAATGATACCTTTAAAAATAGACTAACTCGGGGGCGGAGCCAAGATGGCGGAGTAGAAACAGCTCTTCCAAGCCTCTCTGCCCCCAGATTCCCCACAAACTATGTAAAAAAGGACTGTGAACAACTTCTGGAGCCCCAGCACCCACAAAATGACACAGAGAAGCTAACCTCCCGCTGAGGACAGCCCAGCAGCCCTGCAGGAAGGACCAACACAGAGGTCTGGGACCTGGCAGCACGCAGAGCGCAGAGCGCAGGAGCCGAGCCGAGCCGAGCCCAGGTCCGCGTGAGCCGAGGTTTTAGCTCCAGGGCGGCAGGGCCAGCAGCCAGCTGGAGGAACCCCAGAACACCAGGAGCTGTGGCGACTCCAGAATTATCAACATAGACATGCCTAGGACAAAGTAAGAGGTTAGTGTCCTATGGACTTTGGGACCTGTATTTGGGGAATGCGTCAGCTCCCTCCCCTGGGGGCTAGAAGCCGCTGAGGAGACACGCCATTTTGTAGTTTTCAGAGGCATTTCCGGCTCCCAGCCTACAAATCGTGGGGAGATCCAGCGATCAGTCTTGGGGGGTAATCGCTCTTGCTTTAACCTCCCTGGATCTGGATTGTGATCTAGGGTGGAAGTTGTGGGTGGGTTTACAGCTTGCCAGAAACGGAAGTTGCCCCCCACACGTTCGGGACGAAAATTCCTCTATCTGGCCTTAAAGCCATAGTGTGGCAACAAGCCCAAAAGTCAAGCAATTAAGTGGCAACATGCCAAGGCAAAGGAAACAGAAAAATGCAACCCTAGACTCCTATTTTGGGGGCACAGAGCAGGAAAAGGACTGTGAGGTCAGAAGTCCTGCTCCAAAAGCCCCAGGGGAAAACATGAGCGGGTTGCAGGCCATAGAGGACCTTAAGAAGGACTTTAAAAATCAAATAAGAGAAGTGGAGGAAAAATTGGAAAGAGAAATGAGAAGGATGCAGGAAAAGTATGAAATGAGGGTCAACAGCCTGACTGAGGAAAACAACACCTTAAAAAATAGACTAACTCAAATGGCAAAGGAGGCCCAAAAGGGCAATGAGGAGAAGAATGCCTTAAAAAGTCGAATTTGCCAGATGGAAAAAGAATCTCAAAAGTTCACTGAGGAGATTCATTCCTTCAGAGTTAGACTGGAGCAAATGGAAGCTAGTGACTTTATGAGAAATCAAGATGCTGTTAAGCAGATCCAAACAAATGAAAGATTAGAAGGCAATGTGAAATATCTCATGGGAAAAACCACTGACCTGGAAAATAGATCCAGGAGAGACAATTTAAAAATTATTGGACTACCTGAAAGCCATGATCAAAGAAAGAACCTAGAAATCACCCTTCAAGAAATTCTCAAGGAAAACTGCCCTGATGTTTTAGATCCAGAGGGTAAAATAGAGGTTGAAAGAATCCACAGATCACCTCCTGAAAAAGATCCCAAAAAGAAAACTCCCAGGAATATTATAGCCAGGTTCCAGAATCCCCAGATCAAGGAGAAAATACTACAAGCAGCCAGGAAGAAACAATTTCAATATTGTGGAAACACAATCAGAACAGCCCAGGACCTGGCAGCTTCTACACTGAGGGATCGAAGGGCATGGAATATGATATTCCAGAGGGCAAAAGAGCTGGGAATGAACCCAAGGGTCACCTACCCAGCAAAACTGAGTATTTTGTTTCAGGGGAAAATATGGTCATTCAGTGGAATAGAGGACTTTCAAGCATTCTTGAGGAAAAAACCAGAGTTGAATAGAAAATTTGACATCCAGACACAAGAAGGAAGAGATGCCTGAGAAGGTAATCAGGGAAAAGAAATCAAAAGGAACTTATCAAAGTTGAACTATTTACATTCCTATATGGAAAAGCAATAATTGTGACTGATGATATCTTTCTCACTATGAAAATAATGGAAGAAGGGGGTGTGGTCATATGAATACATATGTGAATGTGTGTGTATATGGTTACAGTTATATATGGATAGAGGGCATAGGTTGAATTTGTTGGGAAGGGAGAATACTCAAGGGATGAAATTATGAGGTGAGAGAGGAAAGTGGCAAGAGGAGATGGGGAGAGACAGGGTAGGGTAAACTATCCCATGTAGAAGAAGCAAGGGGAAGTGGTTGCAAAGGAGGGGGAGAATAAGGAAGGCTAAAAAGACAAAACCACATTCCCATTGAATCTGGTTCAGGGAGAAAATGACATACATACTAAATGGGATATCTCAACCTGCAGCAGGATAGGGGGAAGGGGGATGAGAGGAGGGATGATGGATGGGAGGGCATCCTTGGGGGGAGGGAGGTTGGAAGTACCCACTATAGAAGAGGGACAGGATTATGTAGGGAATGGACCAGGTGGGGGGTGGGATGAGTGGGAGGGAATTATAAGCAGTCTTGTACAATATATCTACTATGATAATGTTTTGCATAGCTAGACATGTACAACATATACTGAATTGCTTATCTCCCAAGAAGGAATGGGTGACAAGGGAGGAAGGAAATGGATCTGAAATTCGAGGTCATAACATTAAATGTTTCAAATATATATAAATACTATTATTAATACTCTTTCGCTTGTAATAGGGAGATAAGATGTGCAGGCATTGGGACACAAAGATTCACCTTCCTCTAATGGAAAAGTGGATGGGGGTATGGGAGAAGGTATGGGAGAGAGCAGATTGGAGGAAGTGATATCTTGTGGGACTACTATTCTGGGAGGTTGAGTAGGGGAATAACGGGGGGAAAATGATTGTAACTCAAAATCTGGCGGAAATGAATGATGTAAAACAGAAGTTAATAAAGCATTTGTTTAAAAAAAAAATAGACTAACTCAAATGGCAAAAGAGGTTCAAAAAGCCAATGAGGAAAAAAGGCTGTCCTCAGCAGGGAGTTAGCTTCTCTGTGTCATTTTGTGGGTTCTGTAGCTCCAAAGTTTGTTCAGAGTCACCTTTTACATGAATTGGAGGGGGTGGAAGCTGGAGCCACATGGACTTTTATGTGGTTTTAAGTGGAAGAGGACCTGAGCCCATGTTCATTCTGTTATTTCTACTGTATCAAACTACCTTCTTTTCACAGTACTACCAGAAAGTATAAGATAGGATAATGATTCTATAGATATTTTTTAGTATTGTCTATAGCTCATAAAGGAGTATACAATTATTTCAAAGTATGGAAGCTTGATTATGTTTTCTGGATTTCTATACTTAAAAAAATTCAATGTTGTTAGGGCCAAAGTATTTAGTGTGTGTGTGTGTGTGTGTGTGTGTGTGTGTGTGTGTGTGTGTGTGTATGTACATGGCACTGAAAAGCAAGTGGAAACACTAGGTTTTTAAAACACCATCCCTCTGATATGAATTCAAATAGATACAAGATTCCAGTTTACCACATATTGAACATATTGATAATTTAGCATTATCCAGATTATATTTTGGGGTAGCTTACTACCATGCTTGGAGTCAGGAAGACGCATCTTTGTGGGTTCAAATTTGGTCTCAGACATTAACCAGCCATTTGACTCATGGTAAGTCACTTAACCCTCTTTGCCTCAGTTTCCTCATATGTAAAAAGAGCTGGAGAAGGAAATGACAAACCACTCCAGTATCTCTGACAAGAAAACCCCAAACAGGTTTACAAGGAGTCAGACATGACTGAAAAATGACTGAATAACAACAATATTGTGTTTTTATTTATTTTGTTAAACATTACCTAATTACATTTTAATCTGGTCTGGAGAGTCTGCTGCAAGTTTGACAATTCTGTTGTAAATAGTACATACACAGTCCATTTGAGGATCATCATAAGATCATAGCTTTTAATCTGGACAGAAACTCAGAGGTCTAGTTCATCCACTTTATTTTAGAGACCATAAAGTGATGGCCCCTGTGAAATTAAGTAACTAGCCTAAGGTCACACAGTACTAAATGACAAAGCAAGTCAGTATGGCAGATAGAACTAGCTTGAAAAGGGTCATTTCCACTTAAAACAGATATCTAACATGATTTTATAGTACTTAGCTTGAATAGAAGTCTTAGAACCAAAAGAATTGAGGACATTAGGACAGCAAGTGGTTAACTGTGGGAACTGAGTAAACCACAATGATTCCCTCTTGTGACTCAATTTTGGACTTAGTTTGGTTCCTTTCCTACCCAATTAACAGTCTAATCCAATTTCTGTCTTGTGAGAAAACTTGATATTCAATTATGGGAATTAAAAAATCTTATTGCCTTGTTTGAACCTAGCCCTGCATGGCTGGAAAGCAGGATCATCTCTACCTGAAGCTTAGATTAAATAAGGACCTAAGTTATGTTGACTAGAAACCCAGTCAGATCCAAAGATTTAATGCACAGAGTTTTCTCATAATTACACATCTCAAGCAACCAATATGTTTTATCTGAAAATTGGCCCCACATTAAATAATCAGTTATTGCTTCCATGTTCCTTTGATTGTTTGCAGACATTTGGTGGGGAGTGGAATACCTCTTTTTCTGAATCCAGGGAATTATACCTGTTTACTCTCCCTCTCCCAATTTGGAAAGTCCCCTAATGTTTCATCCAATTAAAAATCAGATTACTTAATACTGTATTATTTCCTTTTGATTAACTGGCCTTATTTGATTGTTTTTAATGCATAAAAGTGTGTCTCCTTCAAAGCTGAGGAAGGTGACTAGTCCCAATTTTTTTGGGCAATTGTCATGGATTACTTAATAAGTAATATGCTCTGAAGCTCAAATCTTTGTTTCCTCAGTCATTTCACCTTTCCCCCTCCACAGAACAGAATAACTTCAGACACTAACCTTACTCCTTCCCTATCAGAGGGCTAACTAAAATAATAAAAACCAGACAGAAGTACCTCAGGAAAAGAGACATATTCCTTGACAGGCTAAAGAACAGAAAATCTTAAAAGAAAGATACTTTGAATTAAATGTTTGCATATAATCAGATGGGATAATGGGAAGAAAGCACATTTTAAGCTACAAACATTACATAAATATAAGTCACTTAATTTTATATTAAATAAATGTTTGTTGAATTCAATTACTGAATTAAAAGATAGTTTAAACTACCGTCAGGAGGGCGGCTAGGTGGCACAGTGAATAGAACACTGGCCCTGGAGTCAGGAGGACCTGAGTTCAAATCCAGCCTCAGACACTTAACACAAAAACTAGCTGTGTGACCTTAGTCAAGTCACTTAACCCCAAATGCCCTACCTTCCCCCCTCCAAAAAGCAAAAAAAAAGTAATGCTTTGGGGGCAGCTAGGTGGTATAGTGAATAGAGCACCGGCCCTGGAGTCAGGAGGACCTGGGTTCAAGCTCAACCTCAGACACTTAAAACAAACAAACAAACAAAAAAATACTAGCCATATGACCTTGGGCAAGTCACTTAACCCCAACTGACCTCCAAAAAGCAAAAAAAAAAAAAAAACCCTACCGTAACATTTTACCTGAAAAACACTGCAATTAGTGGTAAATGTCTTATTTTAGTATACATTTTCCATGAAATAGATACATACATTAAATTCTGCAAGATGGATGAATTCTACGTTTGCATATGAGTTACACATAGTGGCTAAACAACACAAAAGTAAAGAAATATGGAATATCACAGCAGAGATTTCATCACTCTCTTTGTTTAAAAGAGATTTGTTATACAGTAAGTCTTGATCTCATAAATCTCAGAGACAATATGGTCTTCTATGAACCCTTAAGAACTCATTCTGGGACAGATCCTTAAGAATGATTAAGATATAATAATTACTAAAGGGATTCTAAAAGAATATGCACTTGAATTGAATTCTATCAAGGAGCCATAACTTCTAAAAGGTTCCCTTTGTCTTTTCGTGTCTTACCCAGATTTTAAGTCTACAGGAAAAGGGTTTTTCATCTTGTTGCATTTTGCAATCCTATGAAGCAACAAATATAGAGTAAGAGTCACATAAAGGTCAGAGTGCAAATGTTTCTAAATTCTAGTTAGGTCCTTGGCCCTTGTTCCCATAATGGTATGCTAGATTTACAGATAAACGTGAGGGGGAAATCAAAAAATAAGTCAACTATCTCAGTAAGACTGATGGCTGGGCAGGTACTGAACTACTTTGGGAATTCTCTAGCTTCTCCATCAAATATCTTTAGCTTCTCCTCCTCCTCCTCTTCTCTTACTTTCCTCCCCGTTTCAGCTTCCTTTTATGCTCTTTTCCTCTATTATATTTCAAGCTCTTTGAGGGCAAGGACAGCACTGTCTTTTTTTGTATTGGTATCCCCAGTACTTAAAGTGCCTGGCACATAGTAGGAGCTTAACAAATGTTTAATGACTATTTTACTGAGGCACTAGTTGCCATATTTACCTTGGTTACTCAGATGTTTAAAATTCATAGTGTTCTGAAAAACACCAAAATCTTCTACCATAGAGGCCAATAATATTCCTGTATCTTCATTAAAAGTTGAAACATTTAATTGAAAACTTATTTCAGTTTAATTCAGTTAAAAATTACATGAATCAGGGAGGCTGGGTGGCACAGTGAATAGAGTGCTGGCCCTGGAGTCAGAAGGACCTGAGTTCAGATCCAGCCTCAGACACTTAACACACACAAACAAAACCTAGTCATGTGACCTTGGGCAAGTTACTCAACCCCAACTGCCCTCCAAAAAGCAAAAAAAAAAAAATTACATGAATACTAATTAGTAAATTATTTACAATTACGCACAAAGACATAAAACTCTCTATTTTGTTAATACCTTTTATTGCAGGGGCTTCATCGGTATAAAGGTAATCCAAGATAACTTGTAGTACATCAGAATGTATTGGCATTTCCAGAGCAGCACAACTGGAAGCCTAAATAAAGTTTAATATATATTTATATATTTTTTCATATGTGTATGCACACATATACACACACAGCACATATGTCTTGTAACCTGATTTAAAGCACAGATATCACAAACTTCCTCAGAGAATCAGGTTTAACACATAGCAATATACAAATTATTTCTAAACATAGTCAAATGTACATCAAAGAATAAGAAAATATTTTTATAAGTCAGCATACAGCATGAAAGAGAAACAAAGGAAATAATGCACCATCCACAAACTAGATGGTATTGACAAAGAGTTGATTCAGTATATCCAAATAATAAACAAATTTTAATTGCACTGTTTTTATGACTAATTTTAAGTTCTAAATGTTATTATTTTCCATATACTCATTTTGTTGGTAAAATTCCACAAAAATTTATATTAAATAAATAAAGATTTATGCAAAAGTAAAACAGAGTTGAGTGATATGTCTGAGAAATATTTCAAAAGCTAATGTGGACATACCATATCTGTGACGACCAACTATGACAGACTGGACTCTTTTCAGCAATGCAGTGATATAAGTTAATCCCGAATGACTCAAGAAGGTGAGAAATGTGCCATCCAGAGATATAACTAGAAAGAACTGAGCCTGAATCCTGATGGAAGCAAACTAAATGATCTTGTTCTTCTCATTGTTTGGTTTTACTTCTTCCTTACCATCTTTCATCCCACCTAGTACAATATGCCTTTGTAATTGGAATAATGTTTAATATGAATGCATTTGCAGACCCTATAGTGTACTATATGCTGTCATGAGGGGAGAGGGGAGGGAAGTAAAGGAAATTTGAAAATCAAGGAACTATGGAATTGAATCTTGTTAACTGAAACTAAACTAATAAATTAATTAAAAAAAAAAAGCTAATGTGTCAAGTTTTTATTAGGTCACACAGAGTTCACATTAAAGAAAATAATTTTCAATATGTTTAAAAATCAATCCTTCAAAATAAAATCATGTTTTCTGCAAGATTAACACTTATACCAAACTATAAGCCAGTGGCTTAGAATACAATAACACAATAGTTACAAGGGATTGGATTACTGAAGAGGACATGTATATTGTTAAAAGTTTAATTTACCAGAGAGAGTTCGGATGTTCTGTTAACGTAGAGATAGACATAGGTATAGATATAAAATAGCTATATGGATATAGATATAAAATAATTTCTAGGTATGATTAAAGAAAGAATATTAACATAACATGTATGTTTCTACTTAAAAACATACCTCAATCCATGAGCTACTCAGCATGCTATGAAAATATTCTGTGAGGGAAAAATAAAAAATTAATTTAATAATGGCAAGTATGCAAGTAGTAGATAAATTCTAAAACTGTATACATACATACCAAGTCTAGCACAAAGTACACATCTGTGACAGGGGAATTCTTTCCCATCCACTGACTTCATGGTCACATCACAAAGAAATGAACTGTAAAACAAAATACATATCTGAAGCAAATGGTATTTCTTTGCTTGGAAAAATACCAAGAATGTGCCAGGCAGTTTAACCACCAAATAGAACATATGAAAAGTAGGTAGAGGGGCAGCTAGGTGGCGCAGTGAGGAGAGCGTCGGCCCTGGAGTCAGAAGGACCTGAGTTTGGATCCAACCTCAGACACTTAACGCACACACAAACAAAAACCTAGCCGTGTGACCTTGGATAAGTTACTAATAGCCCTCCAAAAAAAACAAAAAAAAAGTAGGTAGAAAAATATTTGCAGCAACTTTTTTTGCAGTGGGAAAGAAATGGAAACTAAGACAGTGCCCATCATTTGGGAATAGGTGTAAAAAGCATGGAATATGAATGTAATGGAATACTGTTGTTCAATATGAAACAATAAAAGAGATAGTGGCAGACATTTCTGGATAGATTTGTATTAAATAAAATACAATGAAGTGAACAGAAGCAGAACTTATACAATAATAATAATGTAAAAACAAACAATTTTTAAAAACAAAGTTTCTACTTCATTAGTCCTAAGGTAAAAATAAGAATATTCTAAAGAATTTCTAATAAGAGAAAATGCAAATATGACAGAAAATGGCAACCACCACAAGTATTTATTTACTAGCTACTTGCTTATCTGTGTGAATGTGTTGTGGGTGTGCGTGTATGAGTATATAAACGTGTACCAGATAGACAGTATATAAGGATTCATACCATAGAACCTTATAGATAAAACAGTGGTATGATTTTTCTGGTACTTTCAGTAATAAATATCTTTGAGCAAACTCCCAAGTACATATGCTTTGTGCTATACTTAACATACCTGGCACATAGTAAGTGCTTATTAGGTACTGACTTACTGCTGAATTCTAGGATATAACTAATAGTGTTAGAGCTTTTGGTTGAAGCATCAAGTTTCATGTCAAGGTCATGACTGTGACTACTAAAGTAAGAGCCAATTTACATTGCTCTCTTTTGTGGCTACAGAGTACAACATAAATCCAATTAGTATTTGGTCACAGGCACTCGATATCTGGGCTCAGACACTTACTAGCTGTGTGACCCTGGGCAAGTCACTTAACCCTGTTTGCTTCAGTTCCGTGTCTATAAAATGAGCTGAAGAAGGAAATGGCAAACCACTGCAGTATCTTTGCCAAGTAAACCCCAAATGTGGTCACAAAGAATTGAATACAAGTGAAATAACTGAACAACAATCTGGTCATAGCAAATGACTAAGAGAGAGATTAAAATATATAGACATATTAAAAAAAAACATATCACAAGTGTTTGTCTTTCAAAAAAGAAGTTTGTCTTTCTAGACAAGTTAATATGCATATGTCCTTAAGAATCAATCCTTTTCAATAACCTATACTCATCATACTACTGAAGTTACTTATCTTCAAGAATAAAAGGAAGGAGAGAGGGAAGAAAGGGAATGAGGAAGGATCCCCTCCATAAATAAAGTGAAGTTCTTCTGTCTTAGTGTATAGTTTCCTGTACTGCACCAATTGCTGTACACCTCCCTCCATATCCCCAAGAAAGATAAGTGGTAATATATAAAAGGAGAGAAAAGGCAACAAGGTACCCTAAAGTGAAGTCTAAGCCCATTTCCTAATCTGAATGACAAAATCAAGGAGGAAAAAAAGTCCTCCAATTTTCCTACTTACCACTGTTTCTGATTTAGTTTTGGTTTATTTCCAGTTTCTGCTGTAAGAACATTGATTTTTCCATTTTCAAATCTGACTCCATTCAATCTACAAAATAAACAAAAATGCCCACTTTGTATAAAAATTCCACCCTGCTACCTAAAACATTTCTAGGAAGCATATATTTCTAAACAGTAGAAAAAAAATAAGCTACACGATTTGTCGTAGAGGTTGAAGGAGTATTTTGCTTTAGGGACTGCATAATATGACCTAATTTTTTTTTTTAAACAAATACTTTATTAACTTCTGTTTTACATCATTCATTTCCGCCAGATTTTGAGTTACAATCATTTTCCCCCCATTATTCCCCTACCCAACCTCCCAGAATAGCAGTCCCACAAGATATCGCTTCCTCCAATCTGCTCTCTCCCATACCTTCTCCCATACCCCCATCGACTTTTCCATTAGAGGAAGATGAATCTTTGTGTCCCAATGCCTGCATATCTTATCTCCCAATTATAGGCAAAAGAGTATTAATAATAGTATTTATATATATATTTGAAACATTTAATGTTACGATCTTGAATTTCAGATCCATTTCCTTCCTCCCTTGTCACCCATTCCTTCTTGGTATATAAGTAATTCAGTATATGTTGTACATGTCTAGCTATGCAAAACATTATCATAGTAGATATATTGTACAAGGCTGCTTACAATTCCCTCCCACTCATCCCACCCCCCACCTGGTCCATTCCCTACATGATCCTGTCCCTCTTCTATAGTGGGTACTTCTAACCTCCCCTCACCCCAAGGATGCCCTCCCATAATATGACCTAATTTTATAGTCCCTGCTTGAAACTTAGGAACGACCAGTTCTAATCTTATCAAGACATAGGATCTTAGGAAAATCACCTAAGTTTTCTACACCTTTGTTTCTTCATCAGTAAAAACAGTCAAAAGACTGAGGTCCCAATGTCACAGGGACAACGTGCTATAAATATACAAGGTTACCCCACAAACTACCTCACCCACCTGCTCTTCCTTTAGTGATGCATAATTACCACAAATCTACCTATAAGATATCAAAGAAATAGACATGGAAAGATAAAGGGAATATAAACACTCTTAACAATTTTTTTTTAAAAAAACATCTATAATAACTAGAAAAGTAAGTACATAGTCTCAAAAGAAAAACAAAATGGAAAGGGAGAAGCAAGGAAGAAAGGGAAAAAAAGATGCTATGGGAAGAGAATGGGAGTCAGGTGAGTTAGGAATATAAAAATGTTACCATACCTACTACTCAAAGTGTTGACATCAAATTTTTTTGCAACACTTTGAAGCATCTTTACAGGATTCACATCTTCACCCACACTTTTGCCCTTTTTAGAAGGCTTCACTTTATTTTTTTGTCTTTCATTGACTGTGTGGGCTTGATTACTTCGATAAACTTCCAATGCTGATTTCTGACTAATATCTTCATGAAAACTCATTTTATCAAAATTGGAAATTAGAGTATCTTGATATTCTTCTGGTTTTTCCTTATACACCATTTTTGGTTTATAGCCATGAGTTAAAAAATCACAAGTGTCTGTGTAGATGAACTGTAGAAGGTAAGCAAACAAATCAGGGTGAACCTTCTCTATAACGAAGAGATCACATCCCACAGCATCTTCATCTTTGCGGTAAACATCTGGACAATCGACAGAAATACCATCTGAAGTGAATAACTTCCTGAAGAACTCTGACCGCACAGCCAAAATGTACTTGTGCACGGGGAAAGTCTTATTGCCAACTTGAAACGTCACATCGTGGGTATTGTCCATCTCATCTGTTTCCTCCAACAGTGTGCCAAAATCTTCCGCAAAAGATGAGGACGACACAGTTGGAATTTCATAAAGACTAAAAACAAAAGAAAGCAATCATGTTAAGAGTATGACAAATTAAATTCCAGCACTTTTTGTATTGGAAAATTTATATCAACTGCACTAAATTCAAGGAACTTCCAATTCTTCATTTCCAACTTTGACCACTATACTACCCATTTTGTTTTATTTTAATATCTTCTATATTCTCAGGGGTTTTGTCCTGAATCTTTTTCTCTCAAAGGGACAAATATGAAGTTCTCTGAAAGTAGTATTGCCCATTACAACAGGATAATTCTAGAAATAAAATTTTGAAACAGTTTGACATGTTCCCCTTAGAAAAATGCAAAATAAAAATTAAGTTACATTTTTCATCCAATGTGTTCATTGATATAGGGTTCTCCCAATGAGAAAATTCCTTTTACCAATGCAGATCAACAACTTTTCTGCAGCTTATAGTCTTGCTTGGGTACTGAGAGGTTAAGTGAGTTGAACTAGCAAAAGCTAGTATATTAGATATGCCTAGCTATAAGGCTGGTTTCCTATTCACGTGGTCACGTTGCCATAAGAAGCAATTTAAAATATACTCTAAACATCGGTTAAAGCACTGGACAAAATTGTATACCTGTCATGCATTCTCTCAGATTTTTTTTAAGTTTACAAGGAGAAAAAAAACAATTTCTACCTTCTAAAACATTCCCAGGCTACAGAAGATTGGGATTTCCTAATCTAAGTTACTGGAAGCACTAATCAGTAACTCAGGAAAGCAGACAGTGCAAACAACTCTGCCAAGGAATACCAAAATAAGCCCCCAAGCATGCATGTGTGACACAGAACACACAATGCACACGTGTGTAAATACATGTGTGTACATGGCACAGTATGCCCAAATGGACATATGAAATACACACAAACATATAGTCACATACATATTTGTTACAGGCTAGTTTTACATATGTATATATGTGTGTTCATGTACATATGCACACAGTATATGTATATGCGTATATGCACATACATACACAATCAATCTGCCATCATACCACCATAGCACTGCCCTTCTATCAGCTTGATACAAAGTCTACCCCAATTTATCCTCCCCCATAAGCAACATAATACCATTTTCTGACCTCTTTTCCCATTAAAGGTTGCCTCTGATGTTCATTTTAACTTTTCAGTTATCTACATAAAAATGACGAGAGCACATGGGATACAGAATGACAGTGTAAGACACTTTCCTAGAAATGACTGTCTTTGTCATTTTAAACACTAAAATCTCACTATCTGAAAGAAGTGTCAAGACCTTTTTAAACACTTTTTTTTTAAAAGCAATTGGGGTTAAGTAACTTGCCCAAGGTTACACAGGCCAGTTTTTTGTGTGGGTGTTAAGTATGTGAGGCGGAACCAGGCCAGATGGCGCTCTTACTCACTACGCCTAGCTGCCCCTGAACATCTTATAAGATATTTATGCTCAGATTTTTGGAACCAAATATTGCTATAGTTTTATGAAAAGCACACTGGATATCAGAAGCCAGAGCTTTTCCTCAGGGTAATGTGACTTGCCTTCCTTGAGTCTCTTTCCTCATTTCCATAATGAGGATACTAACATTTATTTTCTATTTCACAGTGCTGTCACAGGGGAATCACAGGGCTTCAAGCTGAAAGGAAGTCTCAAGGTCACCTATGGCAAATGTTTCCATTTTACAGATATGGAAATCAGAACCAAGGGATGTTAAGTGACTTGCCAAGGTCACAGTGCTAGTAAGGAGCAGGTTTAGGATTCAAACTTCCAGATCAACATTCAATGAGAGAGAACATACATAAAGAACTGAATAAACCAAGGACTAAAAACATTATAAATTTAGAGAGGCATATGTGCCCCAGGTATTTAAATTCCACTACAATATTTTTTTAAATAGCCTTTTCTCTTAGACTGTAAATATGTCCCAGAATTGTATTTGCTATTCAACAGCAAGCAGTGTTCTTTCTTTATCTTTATGGTCAATAAAATTCTGTTTTCTGTATAATCTCTATAGTACATACTCTCTTAGGAAATTAAATTTAAATGTGAAAATTATGTAAAAAGGGGAAAAATACCATTCTCTTCTCCATGAAGAAAACAAAAGAGAAATAAAACTTAGAAAGAAAAAAAGGAAAAAATAGCACATCTACCTTGTTTTAGGGTCTGATTGCAAAACTGCAAAGTTATTTCCACTTGGATCCGTGCTGATACTGACAGCTCTGTGGACAAAAGTAAGTTTCGTAAGCCGAATTCTCTCATACACACTACTTGTATCATAGACACAAGATCCATCTGATGAAGAATTATGGAGGTTTGATATAACTTCTGTTAAAAACAAAAACAACAAAATTAAGTATCCATTGATTAAAGATTCAATAAAACAAAATAAAAAGAACAGAAAAAAAACTTTTTTTAAAAGAAAAACAGCTATATGGTAGCCACATCTTCTGTACAGTACATATACAGCATCCTACAGAGACTTTTATTTTTGTCATTATCCCTAGCACCTAACATGATGACAGGTACATAGGAGATGCTTAATAAAGTTTTGATGAAGTGAACTAAACATGACACTCCAAAGATCTATGAATTCATTTTTGTGGGTACTCCATTCAATCACCAAGAATTTATTAAGTACCTCCTAGGTGTCAAGCCTTGTGCTTGTGTAAATGAGGTACAAAAACAAATTTAAACAGTCTTGGCCCTCAGGGAGCTTACTTTTTTTGGAGGATCAATAAGTTCATATAATATGTAAATACAAAATAGACATAAGTTGATTGATTTAGGGGAACAGTTCTGGTAGCTAAAGGAATCTGGAAACACTTCATGACAATTATAGTCCTTGAGCTGAGGACTGGAAGAAAGTAGAAATCCTAAATAATCAGAAGTATCATTCCAGGCATGACTTTGCCAGTGCAAAGGCATAGAGAAAGAGAATTCAATCTTATGTGGAGAAATAGCCAAAAGGCCACTCTGGCTGGAATGCAGACTGTGTGAAAAGGAACAATGTCTAGTAAGGGTGGAAAAACAGGTTGAGGCCAACTTATGACACCAAGAATTTATATCTGCACAGAGATAAAAGGAAATCACTGAAGCTGCTTGAGGAAGGAAGTGAAAGGTCAAACTTCAATTTTAGAAAAATCATTTTGGCAGCTGTGTGGAACACAGGTGGAGTGTAGAGAGACCTGAGGCAAGAAAATAATTTAGGAGACTGTTTTAATAGCTAGGTAAGAGGTGATAAGGACCTGAAATATTGTAGTAGTTACGTGTATAAAGATTATAAGAGATTGTTCTGGAGTTAGAAAGAACAAAATCTGGCAGCTGATTGAATATGCAGGGCAAGAGACAGTGAATAGTTGGGAACTGCACCAATGTGGTAAACCAAGAGATCACATTCTCTCCATGCCTCAGTGGATTATGTTCATTAGTTGCTGTGATGAAAAACATTACTAGGATGGTGGCCAAACTTTGTAGGATAAGCCTCTTGGAACTTACATAGGCCTTAGAGAACAGAAATATAGTCCATACTGATAACTTTAAAGTCTAATAGGGCCTCCTAGGCCACGTATGCCACTGATCTAGTAGTACTTTTCTTACATTTTATTTTGAAGTTCAAAAATGTATACACATTTAGCTCAGCCCTATAACATCTACATTTCAGAGTTAAATAAAAAATATTATTTTCCTCTTTTTAAAAAAAGTATTTATTTTTTCCCCCTGATTAACAAGCATCTACTCTATCTCTCTCACCTCTTTCCCCACTTGGAAAAAAATAAAAAGAAAAGCCCTGGAACCAATACACATAGTCAAGCAAACCACATTCTCATATTGGCCATGTCTTAAAATACACATCTCATTCTGCATATCTAGTCCATCACCTGTCAGGAGATGGGCAGAATTCTAAATTACTGGTCCTCCAGAATCATGGTTGATCATTGCATTGATCAGTTAAGTCTTTCAAAATTATTTATTTTTATGATGTTATTATAGTATAAATTGCTCTACTCATTGTGCACCAGTTCAAAGTGAAATTTGAGCCAGTGTCTGCCTTTCCTATTATTTCCTTGACTGTATATATTTCTACTTGTGCATTCAGTTTATGTGAGGTAAGTTCTCTATTTGCTCCATTCCACCCCTTTTCTTCCCTAAAGCATCATTTCCCCACCCTGCATTTCCTTTCTTCTAAGATCATCAAAACAACACAAATCATTTCCAGGCCCTCCAAGTTATTTAAATTCCATCCTAGGGCCCTGTCAATATCACTGTTCTTATGGAATGTTTATATCTGCCCCCCATTAAAATGCAAACACTTCATTGTTATAGCCTTTTTTCTAGTCACTGGCTTGTATTTACCTTTTTGTGTTTTTCTTTACTCCTGTAGTTCAAAGTTTCTACTCAGCTCCAATCTTTTTTCATCAGGAATGCTTGATAGTCCTTTATTTCATTAAAAATCCATTTTTCCCCCTGTAGGATTATCTGAGTTTTGTTGGGTAAGCTATTCTTTGTTTTAACCCTGTTCTTTTGCTTTTTGGAATACTATATTCCATGCTTTCCACTCCTATGAAGTGGAAGTTGCTAAAACTTCAGTGATTCTTATGTAATTGTGATTCTTCAGTATTTGAATTCTTTCGTTCTGGCTGCTTTTGCAGTATTTGTTTTCTTTGACTTGAAAGCTTTAATTTTTGGCTATGATATTCCTGGGAATTCTCATTTTGGGGTTTCTTTCAGGAGATGACCAATGAATTTTTTTCTGTTTTCACTTTGTTCTCTGGTTCTCAGAAATCTGGGCAGTTTTCTTTCCTGGTTTCTTGAAATATGATAACCAGGTTTTTTTTTTTTCCTGTTTTGTTTTGTTTTTTGGTCACTACTTTAAGGAGGTTCAATAATTCTTAAATTCTCTCTCTTTGATGTATTTTCCAAGTCAGTTGTTTTATGATATGCAGTGTCTTACATTTTCTTCTATTTTTTCAATATTTTTGCTTTATTTTTTTTTTAAAGCAATTGGGGTTAAGTAACTTGCTCAAGGTTACACGGCTAGTCATTATTTATGCGTGGGTGCCCATTTTCTGAGGCCGGATCTGATCTCGGGTCATCCCAACTCCAAGGCCAGCGCTCTTACTCACTGCGCCACCTAGCCGCCCCTTTAGGGCAAGTGGGGTTAAGTAACTTGTCCAAGGTTACACGGCTAGGTTTTTGTTTGTGGGGATTAAGTGTCGGAGGCTGGCTCCGAACTCAGGTCCTTCTGACTCCAGGGCTGGCGCTCTACTCACTGTGCCACCTAGCCGCCCCAATTTTTGCTTTATTATTTCTTAAAGTCTCATGGAATCATTAAATGCTGTTTGATTCATTCTAATTTTCAGGGGAAACAACCATTACTTAGATAAGGTTTTGTATCTCTTGTGCTAAACTGTTCATTCTTTTTCCAAGTGTTGCCTCCATAGTTCTCATTTCTATTCCAATTCTTTCCTCTACCTCTCATTTCATTTAAAATATCATTTTCAACTCTTATGATTACTTCTAAAAATTCTAACTGATCTTTTGGTAAAGCTGTGTTTTTTGCTTTGAGATTTGCCTGTAGGTGTTTTGGAGTAATTCTTTTGAGTTTGTGTTCTGGGCATCCCTGGCCTGACAATAATTCTTAATCTTTTTTTTTTTTTAGTCATTCTTCCAGCAATCTGCTTTGGGCAACCCAGTATTGCTGCCCTGAGTGAGAGCATCTAGGAGAACCCCCTGTACTGCTAATGAAAGCCAGGTCTACAAAATGCTCTGGGCGATGCTTGGGGTTCCGAGTCCATGTTCTAGGCCCAAGCTGCTGTCCTGGACAAGGGGCTGAGTACAAAATAAGAAGATAAGCTCTGGAAATCCTACACTGTCCAGCTATATCAAGACTCTGAGCAATGAGTCCATGATTCCAGGGATCCTATTCCATAGTTCCTGACTTGGTTACATACATGTAAGTCAAGTTTGTGATCTTGGGCTAGGAAGATGACCTTCTATAGTTTTAACTCTGATTTCCCATTCACTCTCTGGTGTTCTTCTTAGATCGCTGCTACAGTAGCTGTGGAAGAGCTTGGCTGCACTACTTTAACTTACTTCACCATCTTGGCTACAACCGCGCTGGCATAATCTTTGAAAAACCAAAGTCACCTCCATGCCATATTAAGATATTAACCAAGACTTTAGAGCAATATAAAATAATAGCAATGGCAAAACTATATATGGCATTTCAGTGGATCAACTATGCCTGATCACGAACTGTAGAATGCTACAGATAATTCCAAATAACTTATAATAAAATATAATTCACATTTAGTTTTGAAATATAAGCAATGCTCTATTTACCTATATCTACTTCATTAAAAAAAAAACACCAGAGAAAAAGGTGGTGGCCACAGGAACCACCACTTGGTATTTCCCCTCACCACCTCTCTCCATATGCTACAACACTGTATCCATCTGTCTGTCTCTTTTCCCCCACTCTAATAGTGGTCTTTCCATATTGAATCAAATCAAGATCAGAGTGGGGTTTGAGGAGTCAGGACTGATTGTGGCAAGGAGCAAACATAGTAGTTGCTTTCCTTTGTCCCCTCTACTGCTTTAATCCTAGTAGTAGCCCCAACTACATTCCATTCCATCTTCTGATGTCCCACTTAGAGGCCTCATGAGACAAATTAAAAGACCTGAATAGCCTGAACCCTATTAACTCAGAAACTAACCTTCCTTCAATCTTTTGCGCACAAGTACCAATTTAATTCTTTATTTGTTACTTCCTTTTAGAGCTTTGCTAATTCCATTTACAACCTGAATTATCATTAGAAAAATGTTAAAAGTTTAGTATGTGACACTTCCTAAAGGAGTCCAGGGAAAGTGAAATAAACATAACAATTTCTAAGGCTTGTAAATAATTGATGAGGAAACATGCCAGAATACCAAGGATTCCTTCTAATGGGAAGTCCTAACCATATGACCCAAACAAACTGACATCCCAGCTCCTGGTCCTTATCACCACCACCTCTCCCCAAACACTCTAAATACAGTTCCTTTTCTGTTGAAACATTTTCCCCAAACTTCAGGAACCAGCACCTGTAACTTGGTGTTGGCAGAGTTCCTGCTCTCACTTCTGGACAGAGCTAAAGAAAGAATGAATCCTTTATTCCATTGGAAAAGAAGGAAGTTGTATATATGACATGCAGAATGCATTTCCCCCCAGAAACATTATTCATAAGGTAGTTAGCTGCTATGCTTTAGGTATATTATTTGTTAATAAAGGAGTTTTGTGTCAGTCAGCTTAGGAACCCACTTCTTAACATTGCTTTCATAGGAAAATGAGCTCTAAATACAAAATAATAAGTCCAACTTTTAAGACAACCCATTTTCTTAAAGACTATGTGTATGTGTATGACTTTTTCAAGGGTGTTGATTAGCTCAATTTTATATTTTGAGGATAATCTTAAAATTAGTTTCTATTTTCTAGCATACAAACACTAATTGATAAGACCAAAAAATTTTAGAATACTGACATGAGTCATCTTAGCTTTATTAAGTATATTTAAAGACCTAGCTACCATAAAGTTTTTATTAAAAGCATTCTGCAGATAACTGATAAAAGTTGCTAATTTACAAATGAGTAACTATGAACTGACAAAATTATAAAGTAATTTTTATTATCTTATCTCATTTGAATTTTTTCCAAAAAGGAATAAACAAAACCCATTTCTACTTTTTCCATAATAAACTAAGCGCTAATAAAAATGTTACACACAACTGTTTACTTCTTTTAAAAAAAAAAAAACCTATTCTTCAAATAATCTGACCTTGACAAGCACTATGAGAAAGGCAGGCAATGTTATAATGCTCTGATACATAGAATTTAATAACGTTCAAATACTGGTAAAATTCTACTCTTATTCTGACTTTCCTTCTAGTCAGTGAACAAAACAGCAAAAAGTTATAGCTTCATGAGCTGCTGGTACATTACAATAAGCAAATAAACAGCTTGAGAAAATCAAGACACATTGCATATATACAAAGGTAAGGAAATGAATAATTTCACTAAAAGTGGAAGACAAGGGAAGAAAGTAAGACCACTTGAAAAACAAGAACCACATATTTTTATGTAAAATAGACTCTTTACACATAAACTGACCTTTCTTTTCAGTATTCTTTTTTCCATCTTCAAGCCATTTCCCTGTAAATCCTTCACCATCTTGGGTAACAAACAGCATTTCATTCCTATTCAAAGCAATATCAGACATGAAGACCTGGCGACCATAAGCCCATCGACATTGTTTCATGTAGCTGCTAACTGATTTCCAGCAAAACACCTAGAATAAAACCAAAATTCAAGTGGAAAACAAAGAAATACATCTGCTCAATCAAAATCTAAATTTTATAGGAATTGAAGAAAATATCTTTGGAAAACTTTAAATAGAATACTCAAATTTTCATTTTAGCATAAAAAGAATACAAAAGGAAGTAAAGAAAGAAGGAGAAAAGAAAGAAAGAAGATAGGGAAGAAGAAAGGGAAGGAAGGAAGAAAGGAAGCTTCTGGGCTTCATCTCATCATGATAACTTACTATCCATCTCAGCTCTAGTATCCATATGTGTGATGACTTCAAAGACTTTTTGTGATAAAGTTAGGCTGAGAGCTAGACCACAACCAGCTAGCAAAAGTAAGGAAATATGCCCCCAGACTAAGATAAAATCTTTTCTCTGTGACACCTATGTCTGGGCAGAGATCAGAGTCTTCCATTCCAGAAAATTATCAAGCCATTAGCAAAACCCAAGATTCTCTTTGCCTCAACTAGCAAATGATTTTGAGCCAGAGCACAAAGTAAGCAAAGAAGGCAAGTTTCTCAAATCTTCCAGCTTTCCTCAGATACACTTGTCAGCAGCAAAACCTGGAAAGCTTTCCATCTGTGCTTTACATTATCAACACTGGAAGGGGTGTAGGAAAACAAGAACACTAATGTACTGGTGGTGTACTGAAGTGGTCCAACAACTGGAATTTATGGAAGAATAGTTATTAAACTTCACCTACTGATTTCTACTCCTGATCATATGCCACAAGGTCAAAAACAGAAATAAAGATCCTAAGTATCACCAAATATTCATTATGGTACTTTTTGCAGTTGCAAAAATAATTGGAAACAAAATATCCATTCACTGGGCATTGGTGGCAAAGTAGATAGAATTCCAGGCCTAGAGTTAGGAAGACTTGTCTTCCTGAGTTCAAATCTGGTCTCAGACACCTACTAGCTGTGTGACAAACCCTAGGCAAGTCACTTAACCTTGTTTGCCTCAGGTTTCCTTCATCTGTCAAATGAGCTGGAGAAGAAAAAGGCAAACTACTCCAGCATCTTTGCCAAGAAAACCCTAAATGGGGTCACAAAGAGTCAGACATGAAAATGACTGAACTGCCATACATGAATATATTAGAACATGAGTTAAGTCATAAGATACAATGAATGAAGACTTCAAACAACATAGGAAGACAATAAATTGATTGAAGAGAAGTAGAAAAAGGCAAGCAATGGACACAATAACTACAATAAGCTAATTAATAAACTATGTACTTGCTGTGTTTAAGCACTGCTAGGAATGGGCAATAATACAAATACAAAAAAAAAAATAGTCTCTGTCCTCAAGGAGTTGGCATTTTATTGGAAGATATAACATTTACCTATATAAATATATTCAAGATAATCTGTGAATGGGGAAAAGTACTGGGAGCCGGATGAATAAGAAAATAATTCATGTGACCCTTGACTTGAGGTTTGAAGGAAACTAGGGATTCTAAGAGGATGCAATACATTACAGGAGTAGAATGCAGGCTGGGTAAAGGCACAAGAACACACACTATGAAAAGGCAGTCAAAATTGCCAATCTCAGTCCCAGAGAATAAACAATGAAACACATTCATTTCCCTCCTCTTGGTACAGCGGTAAGTGAAACAATAGTAGTAGGATGTTGCATGCACTATCTGGCACATCATTCTGTCAGCTGTTTTTGCTTAACTTTTTTTTCCACAAAAGAGAGAGTTCTATGAGGGTGTCAGGGTAAGGGATGAGATATGCTGACAAATACCTATGATGTAAACAACCTAAACTATAAATACATCATTTAAAAAGGAAAAGGAAAAAAAAGAACAGGACTAATTTATTAGGTCTTTTCTAAAAATGCCAAATGACATAGAAGAATCTTGCTCTAATTATCTATTCTTGGATTGCCTTTATACTTTCTTTTGTACCCCACTCTCAGATAACAAATATGTTTTATCATGGTAGAAAACAATTTAGTTGGCATAGCACAATGTGGCCAAAATATTATATTTTTTCCCCTTTTATGAGGCTGACATTTATGTAATTCGTGGATTCCTAAAATTGGGTTCATAAACTTGTTTTGTTAAAAAATATTTTGGTAACTATTTTAATGTAATTAGTTTTCTTTCCAATCCTATGTATTTTATGCATTCAAAAATAGCATTCTAAGAAGGGGTTCAAAAGGTTCATTAGAATGTTAAAAAGGACTGTGTCAAAAAAAAAAGGTTAAGAACTCTTGTCATAATTAGGTATAATATTTTTTTAAACACCCATGGATCATAGTATAGACCACATGTCAAAAGGAAGAGAGAAACAGAAAGTAAAAAAAAAAAAGGAAGCATTCATAGAGATAATAGGAATTGTACTCTCCATATAAACCAGTTTCTAAAACACAATCTGTGGAGATCTCAAGAGAAAAAAATCAACTCATTTACAGTAATGGGAAGGGGGGAAAACGGGGGGGGGGGGAATTATAGCTAAATCTATATTCAAAAGGCAGTTATACATAGAGTACTAATTGGAGAAAACGTTCCCCTAAATGTATGAAAAATACAAGGTAAAGAAATATCCACTGGACCAAAAGAAGGGATTGGAGTGCCATCTACTGTCCAAAGTAGACACCTAAGGTAGCTTTAAAAACTGCAATTTAGTTAATTGCAGTTAAACCTGTTCCTTCAAATATTCCATCACTTAGGATTAATTAAATGCATAAAATAAAGCGAATCTTTCCAACACTTTTGCTTTCCTTGAAACATCATCACAATTTCTAAGTTAACAGGGAATTTTAGACCAAATTATTAGGAATTCATCTTTGGAATGCAACCAGAGACACATTAATGTATATATGACATTATCACATTTGGCTGAAGCCCCAGATAACTCAAGTGGGGGGCAGTTTACAGAACTGTATACCAAATTCTGAAAAATAGTGCTGGAAAGGAAAGGTTATATCTTATAATCTTACTCCCATACCACAAAACTACTATAGAAAAACTAATCTAGTCCCAGAACATGAAGCAACTTAAAAAAAAAAAAAGAAATTCAATTTTACATAATATACCTAGGTAGTGCGGTGGGTAGAGTGCCAGGCTTAGAGTCACAAAGACTTGAGTTCAAATGCCACCTCAGACACTTAGTAGCCATGATCCTGGACAAGCCATTTAATCTCTGTCTTCCTCAATTTCCTCATCTATAAAAATGGGGATGACAATAATAACACCTACCTCCCAGGGCTGTTGTGAGGATCAGATGAGATAAGAGAATAACACACACAATGTGTGGCAGTGTTATATAAATGTCAGCACACCTGAGCTACAGAGAGCTGCACAAGGGTTAAACATTCTTCTGAGCTGAGCTGAGGACTTCAGCACTCTCCCATAGAAACAAAAAAAGCACCTTTTTTCCCATATACTACTACATGGACGAGATAAGAGCTTAGTTTATCTACTTATAAAAGCCAGATTTTCAATCAAACATCCTCTCTAGATCTTTTGGTAATTTGGGCTTTTCTCTCAGCAGTTAATACAGTATCTGGCACATACTTAATATTTATGAACTGACATTGTTTGGCTGCTTTCTTACTGATATAATAAGAAAACCTTTGAAACTCAGGTCCTGGAGCCAGGTAAGGTTCAATAAGGGACATTTTATTGTTGGTTTACAAAGAGACCAGTCCATTCCTAGAATGGAAGATCATAAAGAACAACTATGCCAGGAATTAGTATGAAGAAAATGTGCATTTTTAAGTTACACTTCATACTGTTTACTATATAGCCAACCAGAGCTAGGTAATCAATAAACATCTGCTAACTGAACTCATTCTTCTCAAGATAATTCTCTAGATATGCTCTAAATGTATATAGTCCAAATGTAATTCCAAAACCAAGTGCAAAAGACTTCTAATTCAAATGTTATTTTGGTTTATTCCTGACTCTTTTCTCTTTCCCTTTGTTACTGGAAACAATTTAGAACATTCATCTGAAAGTATTTTGAACTCTGACTCCATAGATTCATTTGAATACAAAACCGAAGAACAAAGTTGAGTATATACCAAAAATATGCCAGTAGGTGGAACCATAAGGTTACTACTTCAACTTTTAAAACTCCAGACTACAAAAATAGATGATAATCCCGAAATGTGCTTTACTTCCATCTTCAGAGAAAAAAAGGCTATGTGAAATTACAGAACAAATCATTCTCCAGTAACTATAACTTTCTCAGTGTCATTCATGTAAAATATACGTGTGAATATATAGTAGGAGAGTATGAGTGTATGAGTGTGTGTGTGTGTGTGTGTGTGTGTGTGTGTGTGTGTGTGTGTGTGTGTGTGTGTACACGCCCACACATGCACACACCTTATATATTTATCAATGGCATGGGACTAACTTGAATTCTACACATGAAAGGGTACATGGAATAATGAATGCAGCTGGCTTTAGGTCCTTCCTCTGACATATAACAGTTGATGATGGGCATGTGACTTAACCACTCGGTGCTCTAGGTCAGTGATGTCTCAAGTGTGCTTAAGATTAAAATATAACTGGGGAATATTTAGCAAAATAAAAGACACATAACACTTTAAAATTAAATCACTATGTAGCGTTCTAGGATCTTTATATACAGACTAACGGTCCCCATTTCTATTTGAGTTTGAAACCACTGCTCTAGGTAACTTTAAAATATAAATCTTAGAGAAGATTTTGGCAGAGGAGGTGCCAATGTGAAATTGTAGTTTCTTCATCTGGAGGTTCTTTATATCAATAAAATCATAGTTCTAATCCTTATACTTATTTCCTATCAATATGTTTGTACCTCTCTCTCTCTCTCTCTCTCTCTCTCTCTCTCTCTCTCTCTCTCTCTCTCTCTCTCTCTCTATATATATATATATATATATATATATATGCATGTATGTGTCTGTGTGCGCACAGTGCACTAGTAACACTGGATAAAAATATAGCAATGATCTGTATGCCTTTCATCAGAAGACCAGCTTAGCTAAGGTCAAAAAGGCTCAGCAAAAGGTAAGCCTCTAAGAGATGAATTTGTTAGGCTACCATAACTCACGAAGACCTTTTGCTAAATTATGGAGGTGTTACAATCAACATAGGTAGAAGAAATATTCATGTCTATGAAATCAGGAAAGTTGTAAAATATTGAAATAAATGTATTTACTAAGTCAAGAATAAAAAGTAAAGAGAAAAAGAGTCATAGCATCATAGATGTAGAGCTAGAAAGGACCTTAGAACTCACCTAGTGCAATTCACTCACTTTCTGGATAAGGAAGCAGTCCCAGAAAAGTTAAGGGATATTTATTCAAATTTACATGGGCAGAAAGTAACAAAGCAAAGATTCAAACCCACATCCCTGACTTCAAATCCAATATTCTTTTTACTGAAACAAACTGCCTTCAAATTTTTGTGGGGATTTTTTCCCAGAGCTACCAATTTCTATTTTTTGTATTTAAAAAGGTATGCTAAATGCTATTTTGTATTTATGGAATCATTCTAATTTAGGCAAGGCCTCAGCATGGCTTTCAGGGAATCACATTAAAAATGCCTACAATTACTCCATTCTATAAGAAAGCAAAAAGACTTTTAAATTAGAATTTAATGAAGCAGTATAATATCACTAGTAAAAGTTTATCTAGATGTAATCATAGTTCCCTTCAAATATCATCCCCCAATTATGCAATATTAAATTCCAAAGTAATTTAAGGAGACAAAATAATTTTTAAAAACCAAATACACAAACCCTTAGACATTTTTATTTATTCGTATATGTCTAGTTATAAAAGAGACTACTTATATATACTTACTCTCCCAGCTTCATCCAGTGCAAGAATACAAATTTTTTGACCTCCATTTTCTTTCAGATGCTGAGGATCAACCTTATATTCCATATGTCCCCCAGACACAAGAACCTTTTTCAAGTTGAGCTGCCTAAGCAAATAGAAGAGTAACAGGTTAGCATTCCCCAGAAAAGAAAATGCTTAATTTTAAAGAACTGCCTAGTATAGCAATCAGTAGAAGCAAACTGAAATGACACAAAATTGTGAAGTGACCAAAGATTGGCTTAGTTATACCCAGCCTCCCCTTTCTAAGTCCGATCCCCCTTCCACTGTGCTTCCACCTACCTTACTTGGGCCCTCAACAAGTAGCCAATGTTTTCCTATTCTCTTTCCCTAATCCTCTACCAAAACCTTACTCATTCACACTAAATTATAAAAGATTGATAAAGCTTAATATATTCATTCATTGGCATTTCAACAAATAAAAAGTCAAATTAATGAAACCACAAAATACTATTCATTCTAGTATCATTTCACAAATAAACAAGTAAACTCCCCTTCATTCTAAGCTTCTTCCCTTTATATACTTGCCATTTTCTTGTGCTAATGAAAACCAGGGAGATATCGTATCCCTGGCAATCCTCTCAATCAATCATCTACTATGTGCCAGGCACTGTACTAGGCTCTGGGTTCCTACTCTCAATATACTCTAGTATTGAGTGTTCCTTCTCTCACTGAGTCATGGCATCCTCACTCCCACTCCAGGCTGTACCTCTGCAGGTGAGACTCAGCAAACAATCAACTTTTGTGATTCACTCTACTTTCTGAATTCCCATTACAGACGCACTGTTTATTCCCACATATTCTTTACTGTTTCTTAAGCAATGGAAAAATTAATAGTTTCTATGCCTCCAAACAAAGCTAAGTAATAGCCAGGTGGAAAACAAAAAAAATCTATATTTATGCAAGACAGAAAACATACTATTTAGACATGAATTATGGGGGTGAAAGAAATCATGTTAGATCATAATATAAAACTAGAAGGGACCTCAGAGGCCATCTAGTACAATTCTCCCATTTTATAGATGAGGAAAATGAAGTCCAAGGAGGTTAAATAACTTGCCCAAGGTCACGCTGCAAATAAGTATCAGATTTAGGTTTTGAATACAGATCCTCTGACTCAAAAGCTGATGTTCTTATTTGCTGTTGACAAGTCAACAAACAATATACTTCTACCATAAAAAATTAAGAATGATATGGAGAAGAAAACAATGTAACATTTCAAAAGTTGCACACAAAAACAAGAATATTAAAGGCAGAGACTGTCCCACGGATGACTTTCACCTTCTTATTCTTAAAATGCCCACTGTCCACATCAAGCCATTAAAAAGAACAAAAACCAGTGGTTGGATATCTGATTTTTCTGCTATTCATCACACTAAGAGAACCAAAAGGCAGAAGTAAGCACATGCCACATAAGAAAAGAAGCAGCAATGACTGGGATAACAGGTTCTAAGCAGCTAGCTAGAAACAAGTTAAAGTGGAGGGGATGGAGTGGCCTTAATAGCAGAGAGGAAAAGAGTGTGCAAGGAACATACGACACTTAAGGAAAAAGTGTTTGGAGTCAGAAACAAAGTAGACTGGAATCTGCTGCTAAGGAAGAAAGGGAAGGAAGAAAGGGAATCAGAAATAGGGACAGAAGGCTTAAATATACCACTCTGGAAAACGAGATTGCTCTGACAGATATGGCTTAGGTGGAAATGGCAGCAATGGGGTCACATACCCAAGGTATGTTCATAGGCACGCACACACACACACACACACACACACACACACACACACACACACACAGGTCTTTCACAACCAAATTTTAAAATCCCAATTTCTATAGTCATAGAGAGAAAAAAACTCTTCGTTAAACAGGTAAACACATACTTTGAAGCCATCTTCTTGCACTGATAATCAGCAAGTAAATAAATATCTCCTTTCTTTGTAACACACACTGTAGCACCATCACTTGCAGCAACCAAGGACACCGTGACATCTTTATGATGCAGAGCTGAGACTTGCCGGGGAGACGTCACACACTTTTCTCCATTGGGATCTAGTAAATATCCTATGGAGGATTGAACAAATCACGTACATTATAAAATATTTTTGAAGGTTTGAGAATTATTTCAAATTTTAATTTCATGTATTATTAATAAAAGTCTCTCACCTAGTTGTCCACCATTTAGTCCCATAGTATAAACAGCTTCTTTAGTCCACAGCACTGTATGGAATCTGCCTGCAGCCACTCCAATAATTGTCCTCCCTTTCAGATTTTTTGCCTGAATCTAGGCATAAAAACAAATGGTATCTGTGGCAAGTATATGTTCATTTTTATTTAGCATTTAAGAGTCAATAAAATGATTCAAGTATGGAATTCTATGGCTATTTTGGTTAAAAAGAAGTTGAATGAAAATTAAGATTCACTTAAGTGAATCAATTTAATTTACCTGTAACAAGAAAAAAAAAGTCTTTATCTCAAAATTTGATTCCCTTCATTAAGTCTAAATTTTAACATTTATCAGTTTACTTAAGCAATCTGTAACAAGAAAAACAAATATAATGCCCTTACTTAGAAACATGTTTCCTTTAATAAATCTGAACTTTAGCATTTATCTTATTTAGTCATTTGCAGTCAAATGCATAAGCTTTCATTTTATTCAAAATATTCACAAAGGTTTACTATATGAACTAAGATCTAGTAAAATTGTATAATTCTATAATGGTCAACTTTCCTAGGTCCTAAGCTTCTTTTGCTAGTAGAGGCTATTTAAGCAGAACACTAAAGGCATACTAGAACATTAGACTATAATTTGGAGGTTTGTAGGTCTAGAAAGCACTTGATAATTAACATATTTCATTTACTGATCTATTTGCCACTAATAATAATGCTAATGACATTTACCTAGCACTTGAAAGTTTACAAAGTGCTTTACATATATAATCTCATTTGAATCTTTATGATACAGAGTACAATAAACATTTGTTAAGCATTTACTATGTTCCAGGCACTATGTTAAGTGGGGAATATCAAATAAGAAGAAAAAGTCTCTGCCCTAATGGAATTTACACACATACACACACACACACACACACACACACACACACACACACACACACACACACACACACACACACACACACACCTACCTACCTCACAAAATCCTCATCTTGCAGATTAAGAAACTGAAACTTAGCAAAATTAAGTAACTTGCCCATGGTTTTTAACCCAAGTCCCCCTGACTGAATATAGCAATCTAGTAAGATATCCACTTTCTTGATTTAAAAAATAAATAAAAACAAAGTCACAACACCAACTTTGAAGTCTAGCACAGGAAAAGACCAGTATACAAATTTGATAATATGTTATTATAAACTTTTAATATCTATTAATATTTACATGTGTAAATAATATGCTGATTAGCAATACTGAAAAGAATGCTTCAATCCTATTATCTTTGATTTTTTAATCATTATTATTGAAAACTAAGCATAATTTTACCTGTCTTGGTACACTGCACCTTGCTGGTGGAGGAATAATACCCAATTGATGAAAAGTATTTAGACCAAAAGTATAAACACCTCCTTCTTCAGTTAAAACAATCGTGTGATCCTTAGCAGCTGCCACTTGGGAGCAATTATGACCAATTAGTCCTTCTACTAGCCTAGGGACCTAAAAAACAAAGGATTATTAAATTTATTATTACATTATTTATTCAAGGGTAAAAATGAAATAACTATAGGTGTGATAGTCCAAAATAAAATCCATAAATTGCTCATTTTTCCACAAAGTAAATGCTCCATTTCCTCACCAGAGATAACAGTTTGTAAAGGAATGGGTACTCGTTTCTTTAGGACAAAATCATGCAAGCTACTTAAATGAAACAATTCAACCAATATTTACTAAGCATTTAGTGTGTGCCTAGTATTATCTGTATTAGTTATTTTGCTAAGAACAAAGAGAGGTCTCTAGTTAAAGTCTTCATTGGGATGTGAAAACAATAGTACACCACAGCACTCATAATATTTATAAGTGCCTTTTCAAGCAAAATCACCAGTCAGAGCTCAAAAAATACTGACATACCTACTGAGCCTGGACTAACATCCCCACAAAAACCCTGACTCAAGGAGATATAAACAGAAGCACTGAAACCTTTGGAGACTATAGTTTCTTTTTATGTCACCTTTCCTTCCAATTAACAACATCTTATAATAGATTGTAAAATATACCAAAGGAAAATTTTTTCAAATGACTTTTAAGGAAAAAGAATTTTAATTCTGAAAACTAAAAGATAAATTTTATGTGATCCCACTGACTTAAACTCATTGATTATGAGATTAGGCAGAAAAAGAATAAAATGTGAGGTTTTATAAGGAAACAGTAATCTAAAATTTTAAACCACAACACCTGACAAAGAAATTTAATACTGTAAAATAAAACCTTATTTAACTGGAATATTTAGGGGTTGGAGTAATCTTGTTAACTCTGGGTTAAACAAAACCTTATTATTGTTTCAAATTCTTGCTGAAAATATACAACATATACCATCTCATCTGACAAGTAATAAGCACATGAATCATAATAAATATAATTTTCTTAGATGAATAAAGATTTTGTCATTTTTCATTATCAGTTTGAATATATGCTTTTAAACTGTAGTTAATTTGTTACAGTATATTCCTGATGTTATTTGTGCTTGTTATGCTTTTTCCTAAACATGAAGATCCAAGTTAAATTAAAATCTTATAAAACAGAAAAAATTATGCATTAAAATTGTTTTTCAAAATACCAGGCATGTTTGTTCATCTCCATGGCCTAGGCGTCCTCCTTGACCATGACCACAGGTGTAAACTTGCCCTTTCTGTGACAGAAAAACTGAATGAAATGTACAAAGTACCACCTATAAGAGGGGAAAAAGAATTTTATTAAAGATCTTATAAATATAACGTGCTTCTTAGTTACAAAGGGAACTTAAAATCTTTAATCAACAAGCTTTTATTAACCACCTATTTGCTAGGTACTAGGCATACAAAGAAAAAAGTAAATAATATTGGCCTCCAAGGAACTTAAATTCTCTAAGGGAAAACAACTCATACACATATAAATACATACAAAATACAAAAGCTGAGGCGATAGGGAAAGGCCTCCAGTAGGAAGTGATGCAAGCTAAGTTTTGAAAGGAGCTAGGGATTCTAAAAAGCAGCAATGAACAGGGAGCCTAGAATACTAGGCTTTGGGGACAGTGTACTCAAAGGCACAGTGCTTGGCACATAGTATATGCTTAATAAATGCTTTTTCATTCCTTCATGGCTACATGAGATGAGATGCAGTATGTGAAAAACAGAAAGAAGATTAAGAGGAGCAATGTACAATCAGCTTTGAAAAGTGGGCTGGAATCAGACTGTGAAAGGCTTTAAAAGCCAACAAGAAGAGTCTATAAGTAATCCTAAAGGCAATAAATGGATACTGCTACTTTTCAACAGACAAATAACACTGTCAGATTTATTCTTTAGAAATACAATTTTGGCAGCTACAACTAGGAGTGAGATGAGGGGAAAGACTTGAAACACTTCTATAGAAGTAGTTTTCGGGGTGGCTAGGTGGCGCAGTGAGTAGAGCGTCGGCCCTGGAGTCATAAGGAACTGAGTTCAGATCCGGCCTCAGACACTTAATGCACACAAACAAAAAAACCTAGCCGTGTGACCTTGGGCAAGTTACTTAAACCCAATTGCCCTCCAAAAAGGAAAAAAAAAACAATTGTGAACATGTATAATCATATACAAAATAAATAAAGAATTATTAAAAAAAAAGAAGTAGTTTTCTTTTGTTCTTTGTATTATTGTTGCTTCAAGTTTTGAAAAGGGTGGTTTTATTTCTTTTTCTTTATTCTGTATTTCTCCCCCAGGACACCCCCTTCTATCTTTGTGACTTTCTATAAAGTTTGAAAAACTCTGTTTTCTGCCTAACCAAGAATTCCAACAAATTCAAAACACCCTCATCTGATCCATTCATCTCCACTAGTTATTATCCCATATGTCTCTTCCCTGTAGTTACTAAACTCCTCAGGAGGACAATTTACTATCTATGTCTCCACTCTCTTTCCTCTCATTCTCTTAATTCTATAATCTGGCTTTTTTACTTCATTATTTATTCAATTAAAACTGCTCTTTCTCTGAAGTTACCAATGATCTCTTAATTGCAAAATCTGACAGCTTTTTCTCAATTATCGCCCCTCTGGACTTCTCTGCAGCCTCTGACACTGTCAATCAACCTCTGTCATTGATACTCTCTTCTCCCTAGGGTCTCTATGACACTACTCTAGCCAGTTCTCTTCCTACTTGTCTTGCCTGCTCCTTCTTCTCCTCTGCTGACTCTTCATTCAGGTCATACCTAAAGGGGGGGTCTCCCAGGCTTCTACCCTAAGTCCTCTTCTCTTCTCCCTCTATACAATTTCACTTGGTGATCTCATCAGCTTACAGAGATTCAATTATCTCTATGCTGATAATTCTCAAATCTACTTATCTCGTCCTAACCTCTTTTTTAACCTCCAGATTCCCATCTCCAATTGCCTATTAGACATCTCAAACTGGATGTGCCATAGACAATTTAACATCTTCAAAACTGAATTCATTATCTTTCCCCTAGAACCCCCCCCTCTTCCAAATATCCCTTTTACTATCCAGGGTACCACCATCAACCCCAATACCCAGGTTCAAAACTAATTGTATTCTGGGCTCCCCACTCTCTCTCATCTCCCATATTTGATATGTTGATTTTACTTCCATAACAACTCTCAAATATACATCCTCTCCTCTGACACTGCCACCTCAGAACCTATCACTTCACATCTGGATTACTACAACAGCCTTTTGATTTATCACCCTGACTCAAGTCTCTACCCATTCTAGTTCATCCTTCCTACAGCATATGTCTGACCAGGTCATTCTCCCTTCCCTTCTCCCCTCAACAAATTCCAGTGGCTCCCTATCATATCCAGGATCAAATATAAAATTTTCTGGTTAGCATTCAGAGTTCTTCATAACTTAGCCCCCTCCTTACCCTTCTAGTTTTCTTATTTCCTATTCCCCTCCACACTCTACAATCCAATGACAGGGGCCTCCTTGCTGTTCCTCAACACATTGTTATCTCCCAATTCTAAGCATTTTCCCTGACTGTCCCCCATGCCTAGAACTCTCTCCCTTTTTATCTTCACCTCCTGGCTTCCCTCAAGTACCAGCTAAGGTACTAGCTTCAAAGCCTCAATGATTAATTTGCCTAAATAAGAGGAAATATAATCAAGTAATTGCTAAAAAAGAATTTATTAACATAGGACTGATTTCTTCATGAAAACAATACTAAGCTGTTCAACATTAATATAAATAAAAACCTAAATTATCAATCAGATTTAGCTGTTGCTTTTTAAGATTCCAGAAGTATTAAATGTTATACTACAAAATAGCTACTTGAGGAGCAGCTACTGTGGCACAGTAAATAGAGCACCATCCCTGGAGTCAGTAGGACCTGAGCTCAAATCCAGCCTCAGACACTTGATACTTACTAGCTATGTGACCTTGGGCAACTCACTTAACCCCAATTGCCTTGGCTTCCCCCCTCCAAAAAGATCCTAAAAAATAAAAAATACCTGCTTGATATAAATTCCAGTTCTGGAGAACAGATCCACCAGCTCAGGATGATGCTTACTATTTTGGCTTCCATGACCCAGGGTAAAATTTATGTTATTTCCCCAAGTGTAGACATCTGTAGGATCTAAGATGAAAATAAAATTCGTGTTCATTTTACTTTTCTATTTTCAAACAATAAAGGCTTACTTTTATTAAAACTGATAACTGTAAGCATATTTAACTTCACTAATTTAAACATGTAAAACAAAACTAAAAATGGAGAATATGACCATATTTATAAAAATGCTTTCAACATATCTGAATTATTAGATTATTAAGATTATCTATGATCATACAGTTCCAAATAGAGAAGAACCTTAAATTAACCAATGTGGATGGAATTCAATACAAGTTACTGTGGAAATCCTCACTTTCAACAAGTTTTTTCTTTTGTAAATATGAAACTACACCAGGATTAATATTAGAGTATTACAGTCTGGATTTGTGATATAAATCTTTAGTCTCAATTTTGTGGGGTTAACCAGGCCTTATCTTATGATAGAACTGTCTGTTTTTAAATCTGTTTCATTTATAGGGACTGAAGTTTGCATCCTAGATGGTGGTAGTACCTACAATGGTGGAAATACTTTAGCTATCAAAGCAACTATAGCTCATTAATAGACGTAGGGGAGGAAAATGGGAAAAGTGGTATACTTATTTTCACTCTTTTTTGCACAGTTTTCATTCAGTTCCTACTGTTTATCTGATGAAAAGCATGCAACATCTCCTTTTCCCCTCGATCACTCCCAAAGCAAAAAAAACAAATTACACTGGCATTACGGTCCATATTGGTAGGTGGAGCCACATTCATTCTTTCTCTGCCTTGTCCCCTTTATGCTAAACTGTTTATTAGTCACATATTCAATTGTTACTTTCTCCCCCAAGATCAGATCTCACTCTAAATGTGTATCTAAAAGGTAACAAATGAAGAATGGAACAAAGTGTCATAAAAACCACCACTAAGAGTAATTCTTGTAGATGTTCATATCAAAACCCCAAATACACATTTTCAAGAGTACATCGCTAGGAATAAAAATTAAAAGGTCCCCAATAATACACCTGTCTGGATCTCAATTTCCTCATCTGAAAATGAGAGAGGGAGTCAACTAGATAACCTTTCAGGTCTTTTCCAGTTCTAAATCTATGAAACTATGAAGAACATGTGTTCATAAGAATATATCTTACCAGTATTCTTGAATACTACATGGGCTGGTCTGTCCTTCATCACAAGATCCAAAGCTGATAAACCTTCTTTATCCTGGATATACAAACTAACACCATGCTAAAGGGGGTAAAAAACTTATATCAGAGCTTTACCTATAATCAACTTTTTATTCCTTACATAGCAAAGTAGGCCTATTCTGCTATTCCTTATACAAACTACATTTTTTTTTAAACAACTGAGAGGCAACTTTTACTGACACCATAGCTAGGTTCTCATGCTATAAAGTACCATATTAACAGTACTACAGTTTCTAACCATCTAACAATATTTATATGGAAAATCTGCTCTGAAATCTTACTTACTCCCAACTCCTGCCTATTACTAACTACCTACCAACTAATAAAAGTGAGTTCATGTATTCACCATCACCCCTCACTTCTCTACCAGAAAACTCTCCAAGTAGGAAATAATCCAACAGCAGATATATACCTCGACAGCCCCAACATGTAAGCAAAGCAATTACCCTTAGTCCTTCCCTTCTTAGAAGAGAATTTCCCTTTTCATACCTTGGGGAACCCAAACTATACATCTAAGAAACAATTTGATGATCTATAAAATAATACTACTCCTCCCACAGGGTTGTTTTGAAGCTTTTTTTTCCCTTTGGAATGCTATAAAAACATGTTATTCATAATCTATAAATTGTGACTACCAACTTTGTGTTCATTGTTAAATGGAAGAGTTTTATTCCTAAACATTTCTTTTTATTGTCTTACTTTCAAAAACAATAGAAATAACAGTGATTTTAAAACTTAAGAGCTATTCTGTTTTCAGATATCTTTTAAAAATACTTACCAAAAATTTATTTTGATATTATAAAAATATGTACTAGTCAAAAATGTGATATTTTACAATTATTCTTTTTTATATAACCAATGATCTATAAATAAAAAGCTACTTAAAATATAAGTACAATAATTAAAGAAAATTTAATTAATCAAGATATATAACACAATCATTTTTTTAAATTATTCTAATACAAATTAGGGCACTAACCTTCAAGAGTGACCAAACACAATCAATATGTCCATAAAAAATGCTTCTATGCAAAGCTGTCCATCCTGACTCCTTGTCTCTCACTGATAGATCCACTCCTTTTGTCCCTGCAAGCCAATCCAACACTCCTTTCTTTCCACATGATGAAACAAGGTGAAGAGCATTCCTTCCAAAGGCATCCTTGATAGTTGCAGCATTGTAACAGTAAGTAGAAAGAAAGGCCTTAATCTGGCCTTCATTCCCCCTTGTTACTACAGAAAGGATATCCAAAGCATGCTTCAGGGATCGACACTTTAAAGTACAGTCTGGCATAGAAGAACTCATCCTATTCTTTTTCACACTGTTTATTCTCTCCTCAGAAGATCAATTCATTAAAACTAGTCTTATTTATTTTTATTTAAATTAAAAAGAGAGAGCCAAAGCATCAGTATGCTTTTTAGGTTGAACTATGCTGGGGATAGATGGTATTCCCAGAATTCAAATTCATTTCCCCAAGACAATAATACAAAACTATGAATCGTTGTGCAATTTATTTTGGCACTTAAAAAATTTAAGTATAAATATTTATAAAGTTTATATCAAATACATATTATTAAAATAAAAAATTCTCCACTGTTCATAAATTATTCCAGGAGTCAAGCACCAAGAGGGAGTGGGGAGGGGAAATCCCCCTCCACACTGTCTAAATCCTTTCAGATATCCATAATTGCAAGGGAGACCTGTAAGAGAAGAACAGGAAAATAAGGTACAAATTTCTTAAAATTTTATTAAATTGCTAATAAAAGAAATATAGTTAAAAATTATTATCAGCCTCTAGTTAACATTTTCAAGAAAAGTTATAGAATTATTTTCTCTAATAACTTGTCTTCCGTAGTTTTGACCCTAAAGAGACAAAGGTAGACAAGTTAAGATGCTTTTATTCAACAGCTATACTAGGGATCACTCCCACCTAGGCAGCCACTATAAAGGAAGCTCTCATCCAAAGATGAATGTGAATAGCTAGGGTACAAGTAGAGATGGCTTCTTTTTGCTAATTTAAACTTCTGTGTTACCACTTTTAGCAGGTAAACCCTCATTAGCTGAATTGTTCTGAAGTCAAATTCTATTCAACAAAGCTATTTTCATGTCACATAATCTCAATTATATAATTTAAAAATATGGGAAATCCTATTTACTATCCACCTGAAATGCTATGGCATTGCAAGATACCAGTCTTCATAACCCTCACTCCATGTAAAAATTCTAACATCAAGCATATTATAAATTCTAAAGAATCAAAAGCAAACAGCTTAATAACTCTTATACTCAGCATAGTATTATTTAACTTTCCTTAGGTAAATTCTACCCTTTTCTCAATGTTTTTGCTTTATATATTAACTTAAGGTTGTACACTAAAGGTTAGACCACTTCTAATGCCCACTAACAGTTTTTTAAAGGTTTATCAATAATTTTAATCACAAATTACTACCTCAAAGAAAATGCAAATATTTGAATACCTACATTAAGTCAGTTATGCTTTATACCCAAAACACTCATTCATTTTGCCTCACTGAACATGTGAAATCATTTCCTATACTCATTAGAAAAAAAACTAAAAATACTCTAGTTCTGTATTTTCATTTCCCCCCAAGCAATTAAAAATGAGAAAATCCCTTAAGAACCTCTCCGTTTCAAACACTAAAATATACACATGGTATAGTGAACAAGTCAGTATACCAGAGATCAGAAGGCCTGGTTTCTATCAGTTTCTATCTATCACTAAGTAGATGTATGACCTTAGGCAAGTCATTTGTTGTCTTGGGAATTTTAGCTTCCTAATCTTCAATAAGAGGGTTGGACAATGATTCATAAGATTCATTAGAGTTCTCCTCTTCCTTTAAGATACAGCTCAGACACTATCTTCTGTATGAAACCTTTGCTGATTTCCCCCAGCTGTTAATGTCTTCCCTTCTATAGTATCTTGTATCTGTATATAAGCATTTATTAACTTTATATGTAATGCTGTATCTTCTCTCTCTCTCTCCCCCTCTCTCCCAATTTTCCTGACCACTCTGCTGGCTCATCATCCACATGACATGCTCAAACAGAAGGTATTCTTCCTTAAGGTACTGTCTTAGGCTCTCTGCTCTTCTTCCTCCACACATTTTCTCTTGGCAAGGTCATTCCTTAGCTCCCACAGATTTAACTATCATATCCCAGAGCAACATGTCCAATTCTGGTATTTCTCCTGAGCTTCCATCCCACATTACCAACTTCCTATTATACATTTCAAATCAGGCCCCAGAGTCACATTAAATTCAACATTTTCCAAATCAAACTCATAATCTTTTCCCCTAAGCCTTCCTTTCTTCTAAACTTCCTTATTTTCTTTCAGACACCACCACCTTCTTTCCAGTATCTCAGTGTTAATCAATTTAGCATTATTCTTGACTCCTCACACTCCCCTACTACATATCTCAATTGCCAGACACTGTGCCAAGCACATGCAATCAGCTGCCAACTCTTTCACAACATCATTCTTGTCCAGGCCCTGCTCTCTACTTACCCAACTACCATCTTACTTCGGGCCCTCATCATCTAGTTTAGATTACTGCAATAGAACCCTATTTGGTCTCCCTCCCTATTCTAGGTCATCCTATACACTACTGCCAAAGAATTTTTCCTAAAAACCTGATTTAACCATGTGATTTCCCTACTCAGATCAATTCTAGTGACATCCTATTGCCTCTAGGATCAAATATAAACTCTCCTGTTTAGTTTTTAAAGCCTTACACAACTTAGCTCCAATTTATCTTTCCAGCCTCACTGAACATTTCTTGTACTCCAGAATTCAGCAATCCAACCAAGATGAGTTCAGATCCTGCTTCATATACATACCAGCTGTGTGACCCTGGGCAAGTCACTTAATTTCTGTCCCAGCTTTCTCAACTGTAAAATGGGGATAATAGCACCTATCTTTCAGAACTGTTGTGAGGATCAAGTGAAATAATACAGTTTAATAAAAGGCTGTTCCTTTCTCACTCTCCTCTGCTCCTCACACAGGACACTCCATCTCTCATCTCCCTGCTTTTGTAGTAGCTGTCCCACATTCTTGGAATGCACTCCCTTCTTACCTTCTCTTTATTTTCTTAAAGATGCAGCTCAATTATCATCTTTTTTATATGAAATCTTTCTTGATTCTTCCAACCTCTAGTGCTTTCACTCCCAAACTACCTTGTGTTTAACTACTTTGTTTATACAGATTTTGTATTCACTTCATATTTTTTATGTCTACTTGTTGTCTCCCTCTGCTTGCCAGAGAGATTAATTCATTCTTCTTCCTTATAACCCAAGTAACTCACACAGTGCCTGCTACATAAAAGCCATTTCATAAATATTTATTGATTGACTGAAAATTCATACTGGTCTATTTACAACTTTATGCAAAAGCTAATTCTAAAAATTTTAATGTTAAATTTCTGTCTTTGTTCATTTTAAAAATAATAATATTACAATTAAAGCCAGGGCTAAAGGACTCTACCACTTGCTATGTATGTCACCTTAGGAAAAAAATTTAATTTCTCTGGAACTTGAATACATTATCTCTAAATTCTCTTGTAGCTCTAAATAAATTCTTTTATCTTAATAGCCCTTCATTCTCTGCACATATCCAGATTATCACTTATAGAGCCAGAATAAGACAATTTCTTAGTTCTATGGTTAAGAATAGCTCTCTGAGGGGCGTCTAGGTGGCGCAGTGAATAGAGCACCGACCCTGGAGTCAGGAGGACCTGAATTCAAATTCGGCCTCAGACACTACACTAAACACAAGAAACTAGCTGTGTGACCTTGGCAAGTCACTTAACCCCAACTGCCCTCCAAAAAAAAAAAAGAAAGAAGGAAGGAAGGAAGGAAGGAAGGAAGGAAGGAAGGAAGGAAGGAAGGAAGGAAGGAAGGAAGGAAGGAAGAAAGGAAGGAAGGAAGGAAGGAAGGAAAGAATAGCTCTCTGATCTCTGGAGTAAATTACTCACCAGGGATGACAATAGGACAGATAGATTCCACAAATATTTGAATCAATTTTCACAACGAACACATTTTGTAAATATCAAACTTTCCAAAGCAGAAAAATGGTAAAATACCAATTTTATTTTACTACCTGGATTGAGAGGTCAAAAAAACCCTCCAAAACTTTCTCCAAAAGATTTAACTATAGATCTTAACATTTGGAAGCTGATAAAAATATTTGGTAATAATGTCCAAATATGACCTAATCATTAAGAATCTGATTTATTAAATTCAATGACTCCCCATTTAATAAAATCCTTGGGGTTTTTTTGAGCTAAATGATCTTCTAGCACCTCCTTCCTTGAACTCTGAAAAAGCACAGTATAATACAAACTGCATTGCATAGTGAGTCAGAGAACCTGGCTTTAAATCAGGACTCTGTTACTTACTATCAGTGTGACCTTGGGCAAATCACTTAGCCCTGTTCCCTCTTTCTTAAAATGCATTTAGACTAGATGATCTCTAAATTCAACAAGTACTGTTCACACAGAATGTATACACTCTACAAGGTGGAACAAAATGTAAACATAAGAAATAAAAACTATATACAAAGCTTATAAAGTAATTTCAGAGGGAGGGAAACACTAAGGGGAGAAGGGAGGTAAGAAGGAGTTGTTTCAGGAAATTAGAATGGGCCCTAAGAAGGAGGTAGCACCTGAGATGCAATTTGAAGGATATTAGGGCTTTCAAGAGGCAGAAATGAAGAGATGGGAAACCCTGTACAAAGGGAGAACTGTAAGTGGGCCTGTTTGACAGAAACACAGGATGCATGAGAGGGAGTGATTGTGAAATCTGTCTAGGCTAGGGGTTCTTCACATTTTTTTGTCATGGGCCCCTTTGGTACTCTGGTAAAGCCTATATACCACTTCTCAAAATAATCTTTTAAATGCATAAAATATTTTAGATTAGAATGGAAACAAAAAATTAGTGAAAATAAAGATATTTTTCCATCCAAGTTTACAAGACACTCAAATCTATCTATGGAAACTTGAGGGGTCCATAGACCACAGGTAAAGAACTGTTTAGTCCAGAAGGATAACCATATTATGAAGTGTTTTAAATGCCAAAAAGGGATCTTATATTTTATCTAAGAACTGGAAATCACTGAAGTTCTTAAGCAGGAGTGTTATGAATAGACCTGTACTCTAGGAATATCAACTTGGAAGTTATATGGAAGAGGGAAGGGGAGGGAGCCAGAGACTGGAGTCAGGAAGACCAAATAGGAAGCTATGGAAATAGTCTAGGCAAAGGTGATGGAAGTCTCTTAATTTCCAAATCTGATTGTTTTTTCTCAGTCCTCACCCTTCTTGACTTTTCTTCTATATTTAATATTGATGACTATTCTCACAGATACTTTATCTGTTCTGGCTTATCATGACATTATCCTTTCTTGGCTCTCCTTCTACCTGATTTCTCCTTTACTGTATCATCAATGCACATAACTTCCAACTGTGGATATTCTTCTAAGGCCCCTGACCTTTTCTCCCCTTCCATGAGTGGTTCCTAACCTTCTGATCATGTAATAAAATGCACAAAATAAACTATATCAGATTACAAAACCAATTTATGTTTAAATATAGTTGTGAAAATATTTTTAAAACAGTTCACAAACTCTAGATTAAGAACCATTGTTCTATACTGTATCTCAATGCCTGTTCAGTTCCCATAGGTTTAATTATCATCTCTATGAAGATGATTCACAGATCTATAGATATAGCCTTAATCCCTCAGCTTCAGTTCCACATCACAAAAAGCTTTCTGGACATCTTGAACTGGACATCCCATCTAAAACTCAACAGGTCCAAACTGAATTTATATTTCTCCACTAATCCACTCCCCTTCAAAACTTCCCTAATAGCATCAAAGATATCACCATTCTTTTAATATCTCAAGGTTGGTAACCTTAATAGTTACTCCCATTGTTTCCTTACTTTCCTTTGCCCCATATGCCCAATAACTTGTCAAATCTTGACATTTCTATCTTCACAACATTTCTCACATACATCTTTTCAGACAGCTACTACATTAGTTAAAGTTTTCATCACTTCTGGCCTGAAATATTGTAATAGCCTCCCAATTGGTGTTCTTATTTCAAATCAGCCCCCTTCAATCCATCCTCTATTTGGTACCAAAATAATTCTCCTTAAGCACAGATCTGACTCCCCTTACTCAAATTCAAGTGGCCCCCTACTGACTCTCAGATAAAACAAATTTCTGTTTATCTTCTGAATTGGTCCCATCTTTTCTTTTTACACACTCTATGATCTAGCAATACTGTTCTACTTGCTAATCTTTACACACACCATCCCTCAACTCCATGTCTTTTTACTGGCCATTTCCTCATATCTGACTCATCAAATACCTCTTACTTCAAGACACAGCTCTAATACCAACCATCTACATGAAGCCTTTCCTTTAAGAGCCAGCACCCTCCCTTCCGAACCACCTTTTATTTAACGATTTTGCTTTGTATTTATTCTTTTTATATTTCAAGTCTATATACTTACATCAATTTGACTCCCCCGTTAGAATTTAAATTCCTCAAGAGCAAGGATTGTTTCATTATTTGTATTTGTATCTGATAGTACCTAACATAGCATCTGGCACAGATGCTTGTTGATTGAAAGGAAGTACAGGGATGTAAGAGACATTATAGAAATACAATCTTAGTCAATGACTGGACACAGACTCAATAGTAAAATGTAAAGGGATCTAGTGTCCTGAAGACAAACATAAATTCTAGATCACGAGCAATCTATTTTCAGATCTTTCCTTAATAGAATTTTCTCCTTTGCCTCTAAGTTCAGTCTCTTGTATCTTTGAAAGGAAAAAAAAAACTCCACTTTTTTTAACCTATTGCTCTCTATATTATCCTATTTGTCTCCTTCCTTCTATGCCTAAGTATTTAAATTGGTCTGCATTTATCTGAACTATCCCTTTTCTGACATTAATGTGGGTTCTACCTATAAACTCACCTTACTGAAATTATAGACTAGGTGTCAAACTCCCCAGCAAAACTCCTGAGTGGTGCTGGAACCAGATTTTGGTCTGTTCCCATGTAATTAGGAAACATATAACCAGATGAATAAATATCCAATACAACATAGATAATATTAATTTGTGGTTTTCTTAATCTATATACCTTCAAGGATCCTCTATTTGAATTTGACTCACTCCTTCAAAAGATTAACAGTAACTTCCTATTTACTAAATAAGAACATTTCCTTAGTTTTCTCTACAATTTCTCTGCAGCATTTGTCATTGTTCTCTACCTGGTTAATAGAGTTTAAGCAATGTAACATATTCTAAAACTGCTGATGCCTGCATAATACTCTTTCCATCATCCTATCGTACTTCTTCCATTTCTGATCCATCCTCTTCTCTATTTAACTGGCTCTTCTTCCTCCCACACCCCAAATCTGGAGCTTTCCTCAGGGCTGAGTCACTGGCTTCCTAATGTAGTCTCTACACTCTTTACTGTGGATACCTCCATCTACTCATAAGAAAATAAATCTTTGTCTTTAGTCTTGTCCTCTATTTTAAACTATGATCCCATTCCTTAAACTGCCTGGACATTTCCACTTGTTAGTCTCAATACCTAAAACTCAAAATGTCTAAGGATAGCCTTATAAATAGTATCATCTCTCACCCTCTAAGTCAGTACTTTAGAGTCTTTTTTTTCATATCAGGTACCAAGTTCAATTAATTATTCCTTCCTGGGGTGGCAAGGTCGTGATGTGAATAGAGAACCTGCCCTGGAGTCAGGAGGATCTGAGTTCAAATCTGGCCTCAGACACTTAAAACTAGCCTTGTGACCTTGGGCAAGCCACTTAACCACAGCTGCCCTAACTTCCCCCCTCCAAAAAATAAGCAAAAAAGAAAATTATTCCTTCCCAATGTTTTTCAAATTGTGTGTGTTTTTAACTTTCTATTCCCGAAGAAATCACCCCTCCATTGCCTAAATCTATACGATTTAAAGAGCCTCTTGTCTCCCTGTCTCCAGTGTCTTCATATTACAATTAATTAAGCATTATCAAGGCCAAAATTAACCACCTGATTTCCTTAAAACACTGCTTAATCCTATCACTTCTCTCCTCAAAAACCTAAAAATGATAGGCCAAACTCCTTAGCATGATATTCAAGGCACTACACAATGTGTTCTTTTCCAACCCAATATCTTAATACATACATACAAGAATCTTTCACTCTGGCCATGCCAATTTACTACCAATCCCCAAAACATGCCTTCTATAGTTTTATTTACAAGTCTTTATTTATTCCAAGATTACTAGTCTGTAAGGCTTTCCTTCACTTCTCTCCACCTAGTTAATTTGCATCCACATTCCAAAACCCAACTCAAATACTACCTCCTTTATGAATCCTTCCCTGATCACTAGGAGAGACACAGTAATTTCTCCCTCTTCTGAAATTTCATCTCAGTGATACACACACACACACACACACACACACACACACACACACACACACACACGATATATTATAAATATAATACTTATATATTACCTTGTGCCTCAAGTAAATTTAATCAAGATAGAATGAGGTAGACTAAGAGAAAGATTTTATTTACAGGGGTGACTAGGTGGCACAGTGAATAGAGCACTGGCCCTGGAGTCAGGAGGACCCGAGTTCAAATCCGACCTCAGACACGTAACACTTACTAGCCACGTGACCTTGGGCAAATCACTTAACCCCAATTGCCCTCCAAAAGAAAAAGGCAAAAAAAAAAAGAAAACTAAAAAAAAAACAAACGATTTTATTTACAGTGATGTGTTTAACTGTTTACAAAGTCAGTCACGCTGGCAACCTCAGCAAAGCCAAGTTCCCCACTAAGGAGGACCCTCTTTATTAACACACAAAGGGGTCTTGGTAGAGCTGAAAAAAGGGTGATAGGGTGTAGGGCTAGAGCAAGAACATTACAATTGGCTATACTGAGAAAGATGGGCTGGCATTCAGATACAGTTCATCTCTGGCCTAACAATTAAGTAATGTTGGAACCCATCTGTATCTTGTAATCTTTGCTAGAGGCTCACAACTAACAGACCTGGTATCTCCTTGCAGATAAAAAGATATAGAGGTAAAGAAATAAAAACTCCCTTAACTATACAAAGACAGGAAAGGATTTATAACAAAATTTTTGAGGATAGTAATTTTGTGGGGTTAGACAGATATCCATCAAGTACCCCAAGGAACACCAGCATGAGAGTTAACAATTTTTCTATCAAACTAACTTTAGCTAAATTCTCAAGCTCAACTCAAGGACAGAAATGTTGCTTGAGCAATCATACAAAATAGGGCAATAATATACAGAATAGTTATCAGTTACAGAATGGAATCAACTATAAAATGATATAGAATAATTTAAATTCTCCAACTATATTGGTATCTGTTTATATGCTTGTCTTTTTTCTCCAACCAGAAGCTAAATTCCCTAGGGTCTTAGGATCAGGAACTCTCATGTGCATTCCCCCTCCCCAACAATCCCTAAGACTATATATGATGCATAGCAGGTGTTAAATGACAAATGATTACCAAAATGTTCTACAAATCCAAAATGTCACGTAGGTTTGTACCTGAGACAGCATGGTATAGGGGAAAGTGCTGGATTTAGAATCAGAGTTACATATACTCTGTGGCTTATAACTTTGGTGACCTCAAACAAGTAACTTAACCTCTTAGGGCCTCCATTTCCTCATCTGTAAAATGAAGGGTTAATTAAAAAAAAAATCTCTAAGGTCTCTTCAAGCTCTAAATCTATGATCTTCATCTATAAAATTAGTTAACTTGGATAATCTTTAAGGAGGCTTTCAATTCTAACATTCTATGATTCCTAAATGAAATGACATCATGAATGAAATAATTAAATGACTAGCCAGAAATCAAAAACAATCTTTTTTACAGCACTAAAACTCTTGTTCACATAAGGTTACAAAATTTATCCTTTATTACATTAAAAAAAAGTTGTTCTGAGATTTTCCTCTCTTTCCTATTTTATCAAAAGTTTCACTGCCTTGTAGATAGCAGATTTATTCCAATTTATACCAGTACAATGCTGTTATTGTTCAATTATACTCGATTTGTTGTGACCTCATTTGGGATTTTCTTAGTAAAGATAATTAAGTTATTTGCAGCCAGTGGCGAAAGATGGATTTTAACTCAGGTCTTCCTGACTGAAGGCCTGTTTGAGGGTCATAGAAGTTCTAGATGATCCACTGTACCACCTAGCTGCCCTACCAGCATAATACCCATATTCTCCCTGGGATAATTTTTCCAAGTTACTTTTAAGAGGAAACTTCATTGAACATGGCAGTTAATTTCTTCCAAACAAACAGCAATAAAATTTGACATTTATTCAAATTATTTTCAAAACAGAATATTGTCTTATTCTCTCATTCTACATATTCTGTACCTAAAAGCTGTTTACACTTTTCAAAATGTTTATTTCAACAACCTTATGAAAAGGGACATATATACAAGATTAGTATTTCAACCAACATTTATTCCAAACTGCTTGACATATGTGATAAGCTTCTCTGCTATTCTATGGTATGTGGTGCAAAGCCCAAAGTAGATTTTAAGTTTCCAAGACTTTTACAATAAATTTTTTAAAAAATTAAACTAAAATGAGAATAACTAAAATGAAAATTAAAAACATTTGAGGTTTCAATACCAACACCAAAAAAGTACTTGGGCTTTTGAATTTGAATTCTACCAGAAGTAGGGTAGAAACATAGTATATGAATAAAACAATGGGGGAAGGGAGCGAAAGAAGTCCAAGATAGTAGGGATTTGTGATCTGGTGTAAATGCACACCCTTCGTTTTTTTGCTGCCACTCAAATTTTTAAGAGCATTAATTTATGGATTAAAATAAATCACACCTAAATCCTTCCTCAACCTCTGCTCTGGGGAAGAGTAAAGCAAAAAGGTTTGTCCTGTTGCCAAAGTAGAAGAGAACTTCAAATGAGATTGGTTTGAAAATACGTATAAAGTTCAAGTTTTCGCATTTCATCTGCTAGATTCAAGTACAAAGAGACTGTTTATTTTCCCCAACTGAGCTACTTCAAAAATTAAAAAATAAAATAAAAATGAACTAAACCTCAATTCTGGAGCTTCAGAGTAGGAGCCCTATATTACAGGACCCCAAGCATAACCACGTTTGTAAAGCCACATCATGTGACAACCAGGGTCAAGAGCCCCACAAGTGAGGGTGTAGGGATTAGGGAGGAGGTGGCCCAAGCCAAAGGTCATAGACTCAGGACGCAGCATCCACGGAGGCAGGTGGTGGTGCCACCACCACGTAACCCAACTGACCATTCATCTGCAGAGGGCCTAGCCCAGTAGCCACCCCTCGCCGGGTCCCTCAGGCGGGGCCTAATCCCACACAGACACACACACAAATACAAACACACGGCTCGGCCTGATGGGGCGGGGTGGACCTCCCTAAGGGGCTCGGGCTCGCCTCCCCGTCCCCTGGCCGCCCCTCACCAGTCGCTAGATAAAACTGCGCCGCCGGTCTCCACGGGGTCTGCACTCGGCGGACTGGGCACTCATCCTCAGTGACAACAGCAGAAGAACCCGAGAAGCGCCAGCAAAGCCGGTTCCCAGTGCCCTGTCCGAAGGCTCCGGCGTTGGCCAACTGCGATGACCCTCAAAAAGCAACCGGAGCCGAGGAGGCGCTGAACCCGAGGAGAGAGGGAGAAGGAGTAAAGTGGGTGGGACCCACCCTGGAACAAGACGGGCGCCGATTGGCTGCGGCTCACAGATACCTCTTGGGGATTGGTTGAGCGGCGGCCGGGTTCCCCCGGCCGGGGCCGTTTCCTTTACCCCTTACTTCCTCCGAGTCCACCTCGTGCCCCTCCCCCGTAGGATTCCCAGCTGCCCAAGATTGACCCTGACTCTGACACCGGCCCGCAGGGTGAGATGGACTTAGGGAATCACTATGTAAGTTGGGGCCGAAGTGGCCCTCGAGGAACCAGCTCCCTCGGGGCCGCGCGCCCCTTTCGATTGTGCCCAGGATCAAGCCGCCAGGCTCTTCTGACAACCTTTGGGGTCGGCCAGCTCCCTTACACCGCTAGTGGAACCTCAGGTGTGGGCGCTGAAAACCGAATCCGGGCCCGGGAGGGGGAGGGGCGGGTGCCCACGTGGCGGGGGATTTTCTTCTTCCTCCCTCCCGGGAGCTTTTGCGCCACCTGAGCCCTGCTGCCCAACTGCGCTCGGGTCACCCAGGGGCCACGGGCATCATCTTCCTGCACTGTCACTGTGCGGGTCTCAGAGCACTGAAACGCCACCTAGCTAAGCCATGTGTCATTCCTTGGTTTGACCTGTCTGGAGTGATGACCGCCTCCACGGAGGCGGGATTTGGACTGGGGCCCTTCCACAACCAGTCCGTTGCCACGTTAGGGCTGAACTGCTGTGCCCCGTCATAAGAGCTGAGACCTAGAACTGGAAGGGACATCAAAGGCCATATGGTCCAATGCCGCCTCATTTTGCAGATGAGGAAACTGAGGCCGTGGGCAATTAATTGACTTGGCCACAGTACTAGCTATAGAATGTGTTCTTAATATTTGTTTGTTGATTTAATGTGCCCAAGGTCACACGGAAAGGGTCCGAAGGTAGAATTTGAAACAAAAGCCCTCCATCTCCACCGTCCATAGATAGGATTCTGCCACGTCACCACCTGCCATTCAGGGTTTTGCTTCCCTTTTACTACCCTCTAATGTTGAGGATTTGAGAAAGGAGGAAAAATGACTAGGGATATTAGTTTTCATATCTAGGGATAATGGCTTACACACATTTCTCACCTTTTTCTCTTTGCCCCTTTTTTTCTAATTGTTTTGTCCCATTCAATACCTGAACTAGGGTGGTGATTTGTGAAAAGACAGAAGGGGATATATATTTATAGATATAGATATACATTTATATGTGTATGTATGTATATATATGATAAATGTGTTAACGAGTTAGGAAAAGATAGTATGCAAAATGAAAGATATACAGATCATAATTTGATATTAAAATAAAACTTTATTAATTGCCTGAAACACAGACACCTGAATGTGTGACTGACTGATTACCTACCTACCTGTGCATCCTTGGGAAAATTACTCTTCCTGGGCTTCACTTCCCTCATCTGGAAAATGAGAGGTTTGCAACAGTTTTACTCTCTCTTAAGCCCTCTTCAATCTGACTTCTAACTTTATCACCTCATTATTCAGATGAAATTGCTTTCTCCAGAATTACCATTGATATCTTACTTGCCAAATCTAATGGCCTTTTCTCAGTCCTCATCATTTTTGATCTCTGCTACACTATTGATCACCTTCTGAGTACTCTTTCCTCTAGTTGTTTTGTTTTTTTTTTAAAACATTGCTCTATTTCCTGGTTCAGCTCCTACTATATGATTTCTCTTCAGTGTTCCCCTGGAATGTTCTGGGCTCCCTTGTCTTCACTGTCTATTCTATACTACCTCACTTGGTGATCTCATCAGCTCCCATGTATTAAATTATCATCCCTATGTAAGTGATTCTGAGGTCTGCATATTCAGCCCTAGTTTTTCTTCTGAGTTCTGGTCCTAAATTGCCAACTGCCTTTTGGACATCTCAAACTCAAGTCCAAAACAGAAATCATTATCTTTCCCCCCCAAATTCTCACCTCTTTCAGACTTTCCTACTACTGTCAAGGGAATCAGGCTCACAAACTTGAAGTCATCCTCACCTCCTCACTTAAACTCACCTCACATATCCAGTCTGCTCTCAAGGTTTGTCATTTCTACCTTAATGACATTTCTTATATATGACCCCTTCTTTCCTAGTTCATACCTTCATCACCTCTAGTCTGGACTGCAGTAACTCTTGTCCTATTCCACTCTATCCTCAGCTACCAAACTGATTTTTAAGTGTAGTTATGATTGTGTCATTCTCCACTCAGTCAACTCCAGAGACTTTCCTGCTGCCTCCAGGATCAAATTTAAAGTCTTTTGTTTGGTATTTAAATATATGCTCCTGCCTTCCTAGTCTTATTCTTTATTTCCCTCTACATGTCCCATAATCCAGCCACAAAGGCCTATTTACTGCTTCTTGTACACACAACTGTGTGCTGGTGCTTATGTGCTCCTTGCAGCAAAGATCAGCAGTGACCTCAGAAAAAGTGAAGTAAAGCAGCTTATTGATAAGTTAAAAGAACATTTCCAATTCAACCAAAGAAACGCAATTAGATTTGAATTTGTAAACAATATTATACTTGTATATAATATTATATCTTGTGCACAGTATTATAAAACCTGTCTTCTTGCTTTTGCTCTGGGTGAACTCCTTTGCCTAAAATTTACTCCCTCCGGTTAGTTTCCTCAGCTTCCTCCCAGACTTAACTCGAATTCAGTCTTCTTCGGGAGGCTTTTCAAAAACCATCAACTGGTAGTGTTTTCCCCTCTGAGACTGACTTCTGTCTATTCTATAATATTTCACTTATGCATCTGGTTATTTTACATGCCTGTTCCATTAGAATGTGAGTTCCTTGAGGGTAGAGACAATACAATTCTTTGTATTCCTAGAATGCAACACAATGCCTGGAACATAGTAAGTACATATAATAAATGCTTATTGGGAGGAAAGGGAATAAGCATTTATTAAGCACCTCCTCTGTGCAGAACACTGTACTAAGGACTTTGGAACTATCTCATTTATTTGATCCTCACAACTCTGTGAGGTAAGTGCTCTTACTCTCCCCATTTTACAGCTTTGAAACTGAGGCAGACAGTTATGAAGTGGCTTGCCTACGGTCACAGAGCTAGTAAGTCATGCTGGATTTGAATTCAGCTTGTTGACTAAGTATCTCAATGCCTACTATATACAGGCACCATATTAGGCTTGGAGATTTTTTTTTTTATTCAGAAAGTATTCATTCTATTTATGATCTCTATAATCCATTGTAGCCCTAAATCTATAATTTTATAATAAGAGCAGTAAGTACTATAAAGAAACTATGCAATACTAGTTGGCAATCAAGTGCATTACTTTTCAATACAATAAATACTTATTGAATTTCCTAGAACTAGATTAGGTTTGACGGAGACAGCAGAAGTAGTAGGTGACCTGGATCCTTCACCAGAGGAGTTTATAGTCTTTTAAAAGAGATAAGATTTTACACATTTGAGAAACAGCACTGTATATAATACACAATAACAGCATAGTATTTAATTCAGGATAATCACAGGCTAAAAATGCATGATAAAAGCAATTAAGTGGTCAAGAAGGGGGGAAGTATACATAATCATAGAACTATCATATACACTTTGAAGGAATTGGGACTTGAAATGACTTTTGACTGATTGAACTTCCATGAAAAATAGAAAGGAAGAGAGGATTACAGATGGGGAAAATAGTACAAGCCAAAGAAGATGTAGTGTTACAGAAACTACCTAAACCAAATGATCTAGCCAGTGAGAATATAGTTATAAAAGTGAGACAATTCTTTCCCTCGAGTTCCTTCTTGGGAGGTGGGGGAAGGGGGCAATAAGTAGATAGAGGGGGAGAACAACACATTTACACATATGTGAATACCAGATATATAATTGTAACGTGAAGCAGCTACTTCTGGGCCTAAACAGCTGAGAAACTATACCCCTTCTCTATCCAACAGAATGGACCCTCTCAATCCTGGTCAAAAGCATGCCAGTCTACCTGGGTTCAGTCCTAGGGGAGCCTGGCATTGCACCCTTAAGCTCATTAAACCCCAACCCAAGTACCTTGGGATAAATTATTTAATGCTTAGGTTTTAGTTCAAGTCTATATCTCCTCAAAAAGAAAAGAATTAAAACTTTTTAGATTCTCAAAATGTGCAATATGAACCAAGGCATTTATATAAGATAGGCATTTATTTTCTATCCACCCACAAAAAAAAAATGCTGAGAGTCACTAAAAACTGCATATTGGCAAAATTACTTTTAAAAGGATTCAGTAACTTAATCTCTTCCTACAATCTTCTTGGGAGACTGATACTTAAGCCTCATTAGAATATAAAGCAGTCTGTGGCCCTAGTTAGTGTATGGCAGTAGCCACATTTTGCCTTATCTCTGTCCAAACAACTCTAAGTCATCCTATTGCTAGTTGTCATCTCTAATGGAGAAACTCACTATGCCACCAGTCAGCTAGACTGTCTGACCACTCAAAACCATGAAGTCATCTCCGAGTCTAGACATGTCCATATGAAGATTGCTGCTCAGTCACCTACTCAGAAAAGATGATGCAAAATGGATAATAAAAAGACTAAGAGCCCAGATACAAGCTTGTCCAGTGGTGTCCCACTATTCTAACTGCTATGACCAGGCCATCCCTCACCCTGTAATGGAAATGCAGATTTGAAAATCTTCCCTGCCCCTAGGCCCTTTGATTGGCTTAAGTGACTCTGAGAACCTTCTTTAATTTGAAAATATATTCTGCCCCCTAATAGGCTGAATGTGGTCACATGGAGCCTGTGGTAGGAGGCTTGGTTTTCAAGAATGAAGACACCTTGATGCTGTGTGATTGGGCAGTGGGTCAAGAGGGTGGTTACATTCTCTGACCCAGGAGAAGGCTATATAATTCCTGATGTGAGGCTTTGCTTTGGGGCTCACTTTGAGAAGTGTTGTGTGATTTGACCAGATGAGACTCTGGGCAGCCGTTGAGAGCCCCCCGGCTTTGAAAACCAAGATGTTGATGCTTCCCTCTCTGGTAACTGTGATTTTGGTATTGATGTAATGATTGGGCAGTTTGGAAGCCTGTCTGTTTGATCTGTCTGTATACTCTGAAGTTTGGGGTGCTGACCTTTTCCCCCTGAACTAGGTAATATATGTTTGACTGATTAAAGTGAGCTTGTTAACCGATTTTGAGTTGCTTTCCTTTACAAAAGCAAATCTAAGAACCTGTATTGGCAGCCATCCTGGGGATGTTGGGGTGCTTGCTGCTACACACCCCTAGCTGGAAATCTCAGTTACATGATTCTACTTGGAGTGTTGAAAGAAAAAAAAAGCCACAAGCTGACTTCTTTTTGGAGGAGGGAAGGCAGGGCAATTGGGATAAAATGACTTGCCCAAGATCACAGGGCTAGTTTTTGTGTTAAGTATCTGAAGCTGAATTTGAACTCAGGTCCTCCTGACTCCAGGGCCAATGCTCTATTCACTACACCACCTAACTGCCCTCAAGCTCTTTTTAACTGAGCCAATACTTTGTCTTTCTACTACTATCATGAGGTGGAGGAGGACTGCTCAGACCAAAGTCAAGCAATAAATATTTATTAAATACCTATTATGTGCCAGACACTATGCTAAGTTACTCAGGATAGAAATACAAATAAAAAGAAAGATAATCCCTATCCTCAAGAAGCTAACATTCTAACAGGGAAAGGCAACACATAACAGGAAGCTGAAAAAATGGGGAGGGCAGAGTGCAGAAGATATCTAGTACAGGAACATGATAAAGGAAGTCCATAAGTAGTGTAGCTAGAAGAAATTCGGATTGACTGCCTTTGGCTCCTCCTTAAATGGAATTTTGGAGCTTGTGGATTTGCCCTCAGATCAAAGGGACAGAGGATACTGAAGAAATATGAATATCACGGTTGTTTTGAGTTTTCAATATGATGAGATTTTCCAATAATGAGTTTATTGGGCTATGTTGGCATCATGGAGGAGTTCAAAAGCAGTTTACCTAGTGGGAAATGAGGAAAGGACTGTCCTTAGCCACCTCCTTAAATGGAGGTTTTGATAGTCATGGTTCTACCTTCAGAAGGTGACAAGCCTCTTCAGCACTGAGAAACATCCAGGAAGTTCATCATCCCCACAGTCCTTAAATCCTGGGCTAATCAGAACCAGGAAGTACAACCCTGACCTTACTCCATGGGATGGCACTGGTTACTACATCAGCAGCAGAAGCCTCACTAACATGTACTTAGCTCTTTAAGATTTCCAAAGTGGTTTACATAAATAATTCTCATTTGATAGCAAATAAAATACAAGTACTTCAGAGGAAGTAACTGACAACTGGGGAAATCAGGAAAGTCCTCTGCAACAAAGTGGCAGGAGTTTAACCTGAAAGAAACTAGAAGTTCTAAGAAGCAGAGGTGTTCTAAGAACAGAAAAGAGAGACTGTTGCACTTATGGGGAACAGACTGTACAGAGACAAAGAGGTAGCATATAAAATGCTGTCTACAGGGAATCACAAGTAGGTTAGTTTGGAGTGAGATTATTCAGCCTCTTAGAATGATAGTCTAGAGCTAAGTTGTAAAGACTGTTAAATGCCAGAGGAGGTTGTATTTTATCTTAGAGGCAAGGCAATGGGAAGTCACCAAAGCTTCCTTAGTAAGAGTTACATGGTCATCCCTGTACTTTAGTAATATCACTTTGGCATCTATGGAGAGGATGGATTGAAAAGGGGAGACATTGACTGCAGAAGGACAAGGAGGCTATTGTAATACTCCAGTCCAAGAGATGATGATTACCTAACCTTGGGAGTTGTGATCTGACTAGAGAGAAGGACACAGATGTGATAGATGCTAAAAATACAAGAATTAGAAACTGCTTGGAGATGGATATGAGAAGTAAATATCTACAATAAAATTTCTCCCTTCCTGAAAACATTTATCTGAATTTTCAGTTAACTGAAATTTTTACCAAATTTATTCATCAGTAAAAATGTTTCATATTTAAGAATAATGCTAAGGACCTACCATTCACATGTAGAATATGTACTTTTAATCATTAAAATAGCCATTTCAGAAAGCTTTCTACGGGGGAACAAGGATGTATTAGAGCGTTCATATGGAGGTTGCTGCTCAATCACCTACTCAGAAAAGAAGTCAAGAAACAAGAACCTAAAAAGCTGGGGAGGGCAGAGTGTAGAAGGTATCCAATGCAGGAGCATGATCAAGTCCAAAGAAGTCCACAAGCAGTGTAGCTAGAGGGAAATTAGGAGTGAGATTTTAGAATTCAGGGATCTGCCCTCAGATTAGAGGGGCACTAGGTTGTTTTTCCTTCATTCTTGAAGAAGACATGACATAGGGAAGATGATGCCATGACTTGCAAGTGAACTTGCAAATGCAAACTTACCAGCCTTATTTTCTCTTTTGGAACCATCTGGGTCCAGTGGATCAGGACAAGTGGAGGTGACCCCGGATACAGTGAGGGACACTGGCCTTTTCAAGCTAAAGGTCTTTAAGAGGTCTCAGTTTGACTGAGGCAGCATGCATTCAATGATTGAGGCTTAATAAGAAATGAGGCAAAGAATAGCCTCTTTAAAAAAAATAGATCTGGGAGGGGAAGAATCTCATGCTTTCTGGCCAAAACAGAAACAAGTACTATTTACATTCACTCTGAGCCATTAGGGCCCAAACAGTGACCACTAAGTGGTGCTTGGGTTGGAACCTATTGTTGGTCAATCAATGAGAACCAGAGTGAATTGAGTTTAAGACCTATTCTTTAAGAAAGGAATTTAGCCAGTAAACTCCAAGATATCTTGCTAGGTTTCAGCTTTCAAAATTTACATTCTTTTGGGCAGAGCACCCAAAGGTAAGGAAATGATACCCCATGTGGACAGAGGGAAAGGAAGGAGAAAAGGGAAATGAAGAAAAGTGAAAAGAAGGGAAGGGAAAGGAAAGGACAGGAGAAGATAGAGTAGAAAAAGGATCTGAAATGCCCAATTGGAACTAGTCAGTTGGGTCCCCAGTGGGGCAGCCCAGACTACTCACAGGTTGTTGTTTGTCCTTTGTTCTCAAAGGAAACTATGACATCAGGAAGATGATGCCATGACTTGCAAGTGAACTGGATTAAGTGAGGGAGAGTTGTGCAAGGTCACCAGCCTCACTTTCTACTCAGGAGTCATCTGGGTCTAGTAGCAAGATATAGATCAGGATGACTGGAGATGGCCCCTGACAGAAGGTACTGATGAGATGTGAGTACCAAGGCTGATTTGATGTTGCAGGTTGACAAGTGGGAAGAAAGGAAAAAAATAAAGTTCAAGGACTGTGATTATTGGTATCTATACAACACTTCTACTTGACCACAGCAAGTTGAATCATAGTTTCTTTGTAGATACTGGCACACTGAGGAAAATGTACTTTTAGGTATAGTCACAATTCAATTCTACAAATATTTATTAAGATCCTGTGGTATAATGACCTGGATTAGGCACTGTGGGGAATATTAAAAAACCTAAGAATAGAGGTGATAGCTGAGACATTTAAATAGATATGGAGAATGTAAGAGAGAAAAATATAACCCTGCTTAACACCAACACTTTGGGAGTGAGTGGGAGGGAAAAGGGGAGCCATAAAGAGAGAAGGAAAATGATGGGAAAGGTAGGCAGGAGAATATGAGGATGCTGTGTCATGGAAACCAAGAAAATTTTTTCAAAGTTAGTAATGCCAAATGACACATAGAGGTTAAAGAGAAGGAAAAAAAACATTGGATTCTACCACTTGGATGATATTGTTGACTTTTGGGAGGTTAATCCTAGTAGAGTGGCAGGAATGGAGATAATATTGCAATGAATTGAAGAGTAAACAGGTAGAGAATACACACTTTTGAAACATTTAGCTATGGCTGGCCTCTGAGATTTAAATCCATAATTCTATGAAAAGACTGAGATAACAGAAAAACATGTGTGTGAATGAGAGTTTAAGAATGGGAAGGAAGACCTGAACATAATTTTAGATAGAAGGGAGGACACCAGTTCAAAGACAGAGGCAATCATTGATGGAACAAGTGAACTAGAGATGAAATTGAAGACATTATTCCTCAGTAGTATCACAGGCTGGATATATGCCCCAGAAAGACAGCAGATAAGTTGTCTTAGTACCTTTCAGCAGAGAGTTTCCAATTACCAATACTCAACTCTTCTTTGAAAATTAGTTTTCAAATTAACAAATCATCTGTAAGAGAAAATATAATTCAATTTCTAGTCCAATGTAAATCCATATTATTCAATTTACTTTCACAAAATATATTTAAATACTAAGTGAAGCACATTATGGTAGGTACTGGGGATTCAGAGGTGAAAAAGGATATAAATCCTGCTCTAAAGGAGACTACAATCTAATAAGTGATACCTACACCTAAATAACCATAATACAAATAAAAATGTGATAAGTAGGGGGCGGAGCCAAGATGGCGGAGTAGAAACAGCTCGTCCAAGCCTCTCTGCCCCCAGATTCTCCACAAACTATGTAAAAAAGGACTCTGAAAATCTTCTGGAGCCCCAGCACCCACAGAACGACACAGAGAAGCTAACCTCCCGCTGAGGACAGCCCAGCACCCTGCAGGAAGGACCAGCGCAGTGGTCTGGGAACCGGCAGCCCGCAGAGCGCAGGAGCGGAGCCGAGCCCAGGTCCACGTGAGCCGAGGTTTTAGCCCCAGGGCGGCAGGGCCAGCAGCCGGCTGGAGGAACCCCAGAACACCAGGAACTGTGGCGACCCCAGAATTATCAACATAGACTTGCCTAGGACAAAGTAAGAGGTTAGTGTCCTATGGACTTTGGGACCTGTATTTGGGGAATGCGTCCGCTCCCTCCCCTGGGGGCTAGAAGCTGCTGAGGAGACACGCCACTGTGTAGTTTTCAGAGGCATTTCCGGCTCCCAGCCTACAAATCGTGGGGAGATCCAGCGACCAGTCTTGGGGGGTAATCGCTCTTGCTTTAACCTCCCTGGATCTGGATTGTGATCTAGGGTCGAAGTCGTGGGTGGGTTTACAGCTTGCCAGAAACGGAAGTTGCCCCCCACACGTTCGGGACGAAAATTTCTCTATCTGGCCTTAAAGCCATAGTGTGGCAACAAGCCCAAAAGTCAAGCAATTAAGTGGCAACATGCCAAGGCAAAGGAAACAGAAAAATGCAACCCTAGACTCCTATTTTGGGGGCATAGAGCGGAAAAGGACTGTGAGGTCAGAAGTCCTGCTCCAAAAGCCCCAGGGGAAAACATGAGCGGGTTGCAGGCCATAGAGGACCTTAAGAAGGACTTTAGAAATCAAATAAGAGAAGTGGAGGAAAAATTGGAAAGAGAAATGAGAAGGATGCAGGAAAAGTATGAAATGAGGGTCAACAGCCTGACTGAGGAAAACAACACCTTAAAAAATAGACTAGCTCAAATGGCAAAGGAGGCCCAAAAGGGCATTGAGGAGAAGAATGCCTTAAAAAGTCGAATTTGCCAGATGGAAAAAGAATCTCAAGTTCACTGAGGAGATTCATTCCTTCAGAGTTAGACTGGAGCAAATGGAAGCTAGTGACTTTATGAGAAATCAAGATGCTGTTAAGCAGATCCAAACAAACGAAAGATTAGAAGGCAATGTGAAATATCTCATAGGAAAAACCACTGACCTGGAAAATCGATCCAGGAGAGACAATTTAAAAATTATTGGACTACCTGAAAGCCATGATCAAAGAAAGAACCTAGAAATCACCCTTCAAGAAATTCTCAAGGAAAATTGCCCTGATGTTTTTAGATCCAGAGGGCAAAATAGAGGTTGAAAGAATCCACAGATCACCTCCTGAAAAATATCCCAAAAAGAAAACTCCCAGAATATTATAGCCAGGTTCCAGAATCCCCAGATCAAGGAGAAAATACTCCAAGCAGCCAGGAAGAAACAATTTCAATATTGTGGAAACACAATCAGAATAGCCAGGACCTGGCAGCTTCTACACTGAGGGATCGAAGGGCATGGAATATGATATTCCAGAGGGCAAAAGAACTGGGAATGAACCCAAGGGTCACCTACCCAGAAAAACTGAGTATTTTGTTTCAGGGAAAATATGGTCATTCAGTGGAATAGAGGACTTTCAAGCATTCTTGAGGAAAAAACCAGAATTGAATAGAAAATTTGACATCCAGACACAAGAAGGAAGAGATGCCTGAGAAGGTAATCAGGAAAAGAAATCAAAAGGAACTTATCAAAGTTGAACTATTTACATTCCTATATGGAAAAGCAATAACTGTGACTGATGATATCTTTCTCACTATGAAAGTAATGGAAGAAGGGGGTGTGGTCATATGAATACATATGTGAATGTGTGTGTATATGGTTACAGTTATATATGGATAGAGGGCATAGGTTGATTTTGTTGGGAAGGGAGAGTACTCAAGGGATGAAATTATGAGGTGAGAGAGGAAAGTGGCAAGAGGAGATGGGGAGAGACATGGTAGGGTAAACTATCTCATGTAGGGAAGTGGGTGCAAAGGAGGGGGAGAATAAGGAAGGCTAAAAAGGCAAAACCACATTCACATTGAATTTGGTTCCGGGAGAAAATGACATACATACTAAATGGGATATCTCAACCTGCAGCAGGATAGGGGGAAGGGGGATGAGAGGAGAGATGATGGATGGGAGTGCATCCTTGGGGTGAGGGGAGGTTGGAAGTACCCACTATAGAAGAGGGACAGGATCATGTAGGGAATGGACCAGGTGGGGGGTGGGATGAGTGGGAGGGAATTATAAGCAGCCTTGTACAATATATCTACTATGATAATGTTTGCATAGCTAGACATGTACAACATATACTGAATTACTTATATACCAAGAAGGAATGGGTGACAAGGGAGGAAGGAAATGGATCTGAAATTCAAGATCGTAACATTAAATGTTTCAAATATATATATAAATACTATTATTAATACTCTTTTGCCTATAATTGGGAGATAAGATGTGCAGGCATTGGGACACAAAGATTCATCTTCCTCTAATGGAAAAGTCGATGGGGTATGGGAGAAGGTATGGGAGAGAGCAGATTGGAGGAAGTGATATCTTGTGGGACTGCTATTCTGGGAGGTTGGGTAGGGGAATAATGGGGGGAAAATGATTGTAACTCAAAATCTGGCAGAAATGAATGATGTAAAACAGAAGTTAATAAAGTATTTGTTTAAAAAAAAAAAAGATTGGGATATAATGAAGACATTATACATTATTATACTGGTTTCCATATCATTAATGAGCAAATAAGTTGGTAAAAACAGATTACTTTTTTCAAATGTTATGTGACCAAAGAATATTACTACTAATAATAAATAACATTTACATAAAAAAAATGTGATAAGTACATACAATAATACATCAAAGATCTGTGATTTCATTAGTTTTGATAAAATTTAAACCCCTATATAACTTAACAGATGGTCTGTAAGAGCTACTATTGATTTAAAATAATTAATCACCCTCCAACTAAGTATAGTCCAGTTCCATAGTAGAGCAAAGAAATAAACCACATTTACAAAGCAATTTCTAGGGTGGGGTGTGGAAACAGGGAAAGTTAATTGTAATTCCTGTCTTATTATAAATACATACTTTTTATGGAGCTGTTAAAATAATATACATTTTAAAAGACATATGAAGCTTTTAGGAACATAACAGTAGAAGTAAGTATATTAAGAATCTGTTTCAAAAACAATTCGAATAAATATAGAATACATAAACGGGATTAAAATGAAATAAGGTCATAAAAATAGTTTTAAAAACGACTGTATCAAAGCAGTCTTTGCCTTTCTTATATTAAAATTTCATTATACATTTGTTACATGTGTCAAACTATATCTTCATAGATTGATATTTAGAGAGGAAAATGCAAGGAGTGATGTATAGAGTTGTTGCTTGGCTTATGTAGGCTGTGAATGTCCCCATGGGTCTGTCTAGATATAGTTTATAGGGAGGCAAGAATAGATATTTCTAACATCTCTTCCTCCTACCCTTCTCTAAAGGATGCTTTGATTCCTGCTAAGAAGGGAAGAAGGAGGTAGGGGCCAGAGGCTGTCCATTCTGCTTTCCTCAGAGAGAGAGGATACTGGACTAGGAGTATATCTGTTCCCTTAAATATTCTTAGTCTAGGGGAAGTAATTTTTAGGTTCAAGCTACACTCCTGATCACTAGTCCTTAATGGGAGAGGAGAGCCTAAACTATATATCCAAGGATTTACTTCCCAGCAATTGCCAGTTCTATAATGAACATACACATAGCAAATAAACCTATTTATCCAAGTCAATAGCAAAACAAATCAGAGAAAGTATGCATATGAGACTATATGCCATATAATGCAAAGAGTGAATGAGCTCTTCCTTTGGGAGTGAGATAATTCAACTCAACCAAAAGAGAATCCCAGAGAGGTTCTCATTCTTTCTCAAAAGGGGAAAATTCCTCAAATGCTCTAGTGTAGCAAGTTGAGAATAGGGTCATGATAGAGATTGCCCATTCCTCTACATTTCAGCTTCTTCCCATAGTCTTTCTCTCCCTTTAGTGACCCAAAAAGAGGTTCAAAATGTGTGTGTACTCCTTTGAAGCTGAAAGACCAAAGACCTGGATGTCTTCTCTCCTACTCTCATCAATTCCACCTGCCCCTTACCTAGGTACAGGTTATTCAATAACCAGTCTCCACCAATGAGAAGAGAATCTCATATAATTAGCCCTTTGAACCAAGGGTTACAAGTAGTAACCATCTTTGTAAGAAGAATTTAAATAGTTTGACAATTAAAGTCTCCACTGTAACAGTTACCCAAATATACCTTAGGCCTCACCAATAAAAACTGTTCTACTTCTCAGATCTTGAACTATAAAAATTCTCCTCTCTAATCACTATCTACTATTCTTCGACCTCTTCCATTGCCTTGCGATTCCTAAACATGTTCTTTATCCTCGCCACATCCTCTAGTCCCTCAATCTCTCATTCTCTGAGTCTTTAGCTCCTTCTGTGGCTTTCATTTTCTTAAATTCAGTGTTGACCCTATAGTTAAGCAACTCAATAAAAGGATGGCTCTCTAGTACTTAATCCCTTGCTCTTCTGTCCTTCCATCATATATTCTGCTCATCCTTAATCCTGGCTAACAGCAACCATCTATTCTATTACTAAAAAATGCTGGTTAGTAGTTCTAACACAATACTGGCAAAACACACTACACATTCATGTTATCTAAACCCAACCGGAACAACTGGAACATTCATTTTTTTTCTCTTTTTGTAAATCTTTGTCTTTTTGTCATACTCCCCAAAGTGGTTCTTCTAAACCTTGTCTTTCCTCAAATTCCCAATACCATTACTACCTCCTTAGTAGACCTTACTTTTTGCTTTTGTTAAAAAAATAATCATTCACTTATGTAAGCATATGTTTTTACTTTCATTTTAACTAAATTTTCCCCTCTAATTATATCCCCTCCTTCCCTGAAAAAAAAATAAGTAAAAAACCCAAGTAAGAAATGTGTATGGTCAAATAAAAATAATTCTCATATTGGCCTTATTCAAAAATATGTCTCATTCTTCATGATTAGTCCACAGAAGGTAGGTATCATTCTTGGTTTTCAGTCTTCTGGAATCATGGTTGGTCATTACTTTGATCAGAATTCTTTAGGAGCACAGGAGCTTTAAACTACTCCATTTCTAACCTAGACTGGTTTGTTCCATCTTCTGCAGTCTGTGGGTCTCTCTGTTAATGGGGGCTTACCAAATTGGTGTCAGTCTTAGTGCAGACACCTAACTGGTTTAGTCCATTGATTCTCAAAATTCCCAAACTGAAAAGAACTGCCAACTTCAGCCTCTCCCATCCAGGGCAGAGCATCTGCTTCCCTGTCTGTGTTCATTTCCAAGGAGCAAGATTCCCAGGTTAAATTCATCAATTCTAAACTTGCCACTATGCTGCTAACTCAACCTTAGTTTGACTATCTCCAAGAGCCTCCTCTTCCCTCTGTTTGGAAGGCTGGAAGGTGGAGTATCAGACTCCTCCCAATGCTTTTTTTTTTTTATGGGGGCCAGAAACTGGACTGTCAGATCATTCCACCCTGCATCTGCTATCTTGCCTGGTTTCTACTCCACAGAACAAGGTATCCTTTTGGTGTTCCTTACCTTCTCCCTGCTCCCCCTTCCTGCCTCCTTTTGTGTATTGTCTTCCCCTTTAGATTGTAAGGTCCTTAAAGGTAAGGACTATTTTTCGTTTTATTGATTGTATCTCCAGCGCTTAGCATAGTGACTGACATACTTTAGATACTTAATAAATGTTAATTGGATTGGATTGGGTTCAGACTTGGCTTATCCTCTTGACTCCAAGAGTAGCACATACCACGTCACTCACAACTGGATATTAAGTTGGTGTCCACAGAAGCAGTTTGGGATTCATTGAATTTTTCAGCATGGCACTTCAGCTTAAGGGCATTTGTGACATGTTGTCAGTGACAGTGTCAGAGAGTATTGCTGTTTACCTGCAACATGGGAACTGGTCAAACATTAAAACCATAAACCTTTGAGAGGGCACTGTACTTTGGCACAGCAACCACACAAACAGAACATCAGGGCCATGTCCTGGTCACCATTTCATCCCCAATCACCGGCCACCTTAGACTTCTCCTACCTGTTTTCACAGCATAAGATTCTTGTCCTTAATTCTAGCTAGACATACTAAAACCTTGTTGAGTTCTATACGGGTTTCTGGGAGATACAGTTCCCAAAGAGAATGTGAGGCAGACATATGCACCTTACTTGTGGTTGCTGCTATTGCCTCATAACCAAAATGAATGCTAAATGCTCACTTTCTGTAGCCATTGTGATAGGATCTGTGAGGACTTCAAAGAAATATGACAGCATCTCTGCCTTCAAAGAGCTTACAAACTAGTTCCAATAGCAATTCGTACTTTAGGCTTTAGGATGCCATGTGAGGAGTTAGAAATAATTAATGCATGTTATTCTTTTGAGAAGCTGGGTGGTGAAGAGAGAGAAAATGCTTGCACTCCTCCTTACCTCTGCCATTAGAATCCCTTGTTATTGTTAAATCATTCAGTCTTGTCTGACTCTTCATGAACCTGTGAAGCGCAGCATTCCAATATTATCCCTAGACTTTTCTTGGCAAAGATACTGGAGTGGTTTGCAATTTCCTTTTCTAGTGGCTTAAGGCAAACAGAGGTTAAGTGACTTGCCCAAGGTCTCACAGCTAGGAGAATCTAAGACTGGATTTGAATTCAAGTCTTCTTGACTCCAGACCCAGCTATCCATTGAATCACCTAATTGCCTCTCTTAGAACCCATATATTCCCTCAAAGCTTAACTGAAGTGCCATATACCTCAATAGGCATTTTCTGATTCCTACCCACCCCCCATTGTTGGTGCCCTTCCTTCCTGCCTACCCTCTATATAACTATTTATTTCCTATATATCCTAGATATGGCCCATGAAAGGCAGCATAGTAGATTGTAAGTAGGAAGACCTGAGTTCAAGTCCTGCCTCTAAACTATACTACCAGTGTGACCCTAGAAAAGTTGCTTCAAGGAAATTTTTAAAGTCTAAGTTGCAGATAAATGGTAGGAAAAGGTGGTCATCACCATGAATTCCTTACACCAATGAAATCACAAGTTGCCTTTATAAAAAAAAAAAAAGAAATCCTATACAAAGTAAAGATAAGACCCTTTATATCAGGGACTGTCTCAACTATTGTATCTTCTCCAGTGTTCAATCCAGTGACTGTTGCAGAGTAGATGCTTCAATCAATCAATGAACATTTATTAAGTGCCTACTATGTTCCAGGCGCCATGTTAAGTTCTAGAGTTACAAAAAGAGACAAAAGTTAATCCCTGCTCTCAAGGAGCTTATAATGTAATATAATGTAATAGAGGAGACAACATGCAAACAAACATATAAAAACAAGCTATATATAAAATAAATTTTAAAAATGCAGGGGTGGAGCCAAGATAACAGAGTAAAAGCAGGATCTTGCTTGAGTTACTGCTACAATCACCTCCAAAATGTGTAAAAAAAATGACTCTAAACAAATTTTAGATCTACAGAACTCACAAAGTGACAGAGAGAAACAAATCTCTGGCTAAAGGCAGCCTGGCAGGCCAACAGAAAGGGTCTATCGCACCAGACTGGGAGCCACACACAGTCCAACATGAGCCATGCCCACTCAGAATCCCAGCAGAGATTGGCTGGAGCAGAATTCAGGAGAGTGGATCACCAGCAACTTGGTGGTTTCCAGACTTCTTAACCTATAAATGCCAAAGAGAAAGTAAAAGGTCAGTAGGGAACTCTATTGAAACTGGGTGAGAGGAAAGCCCAGTCCAGTCCCTGCCCCCAGGGCAGCAGAGGTAGTTGCCCTGGCAGCTGCTGCTGTGTGGCTGCCCCCAGAACTCCTGGCCTACAGATCATAGGGAGACCAAGTGACCAGTCAGAGGGTAATTGCTCTTGCTTTGACCTGCTTGGATCTGGATTGTACTCTTGAGTGGTTGTCTTGAGGTAAAGAAGGCTAGTGTGCCAGAGCTTGTGGTGGCTATAGGGATGGCGCCCTACTCATAGCTCCGACAACAATTCTGACAACAGCTGCCAAAACACCAGAAATTTGGGACACAGCTCTCTCCATTCTGGAAGCAGAGCTCTACAGTGGCAAAGAGCTCAAAAGTGAAGTAATTGACTGGCAAGATGAACAAACAGAAGAAGCACAATCACACCATAGAATCTTTTGGGGGGGGGGGCAGGATCAAAAACATGGAACCAGAAGAAGACAAAAAAGTCAAAAAAGCATCAAAAGCTTCCAAGAAAAATATGAATTGGTTGCAGGCCATGGAGGAGCTCAAGAAGGATTTTGAAAATCAAGTAAGAGAAGAGGAGGAAAAATTGAGAAGAGAAATGAGAATGATGCAAGAAAATTGTGAAAAGTGAGTCAACAGCCTGACTAAAGAAAATAACACCTTAAAAATAGACTAACTCAAATGACAAAAGAGGCCCAAAAAGCCAATGAGGAGAAGAATGCCTCAAAAAGCTGATTTGGCCAGAAGGAAAAGGAATTTCAAAAACTCACTGAAGGGAATCATTCCTTCAAAATTAGATTGGAGCAAAGGGAAGCTAATGACTTTATGAGAAATCAAGAACTATAAAACTGATCTGAACAAATGAAAATATAGAAGGCAATGTGAACTATCTCATTGGAAAACCACTGACCTCGAAAATAGGTGAGATAATTTTTAAATTATTGGACTACTAGAAAACCATGATCAAAAAAAGAGCCTAGAAATCATTTTCAAGAAATTCTCAAGGAAAATTGCCGTGATATTCTGTTCTGAATCCCAGGTCAAGGAGAAAATATTACATGCAGTCAGGAAGAAACAATTTGAGTATTGTGGAAACACAATCAGGATAACACAGGACCTAACAGCTTCTATATTAAGGGATCATAGCACTTGGAATATGATATTCCAGAGGTCAAAGGAGCTAGGATTAAAACCACAAATCACCTACCCAGCAAAACTGTGTATAATGCCTCAGGGAAAAATATGGTCATTCAATAAAATAGAGGACTTTCAAGGATTTTTGATGAAAAAATCAGAGCTGAACAGAAAATTTGACTTTCAAATACAAGAAGAAGAGAAGCATGATAAGGTAAATAGGAAAAAGAAATCATAAGGAACTTATTAAAGTTGAACTATTTACATTCCTACATATAACCCATGAGACTTTTCTAAGTATAAGGATAGTTGAAGGGAATATATATGTATGTATAGGAGGGTGTATGTGTGTATAAATATATATGTGAGTGTGTGTATATGTGTGTACATATATACATAGATAGAGGGCATAGGATGAGTTGAATATTAAGGGATGATATCTAAAAAATAAAATTAAGATGTGAGAGAGCAATATAATGAGAGAAGGAGAAAGGGAGAGATAGAATAGGGTAAATTATCTCATATAAAAGAGGCAAGAGAAAACTGTTACAATGGAGGGGAAGAGCAGGAAGGTGAAAGGGAATGGGTCAACCTTACTTTCATTGAATTTGACTTGAGGAGGGAATAACATACACACTCAATTGGGTATCTTACTCTACAGAAAAGTAGGGGGGAAGGGGATAAGAGAGGGGGTGATAGAAGGGAGGACAGATCGGGGGAGAGGGTAGTTAGAAGCAAACACTTTTGTAAAAGGACAGGGTCAAAGTAGAAAATAGAATAAGTTGGGGGGGTAGGCTGGAGAGAAATATAGTTAGTCTTTCATGATACAACTACTATAGAAACATTTTGCATAACTACACACATATACAACCTATATTGAATTGCTTGTCGTCCCAGTGGGGGTGGGTGAGGAGAGAAGAAGGGAAAGAAATTGGAAATCAAAGTTTTAAAAACAGATATAAAAAAAAATTGGTTTTTTTTACATGCAGTTGGGAAATAAGATATACAGGCACTAGGGTATAGAAATCCATCTTGCCCTACTAGAAAGTTGGGGGAGATGGGGGAGGATATAAAAGAGAATAGATTGGGGGAAAGGGTATTCAGTAGGCTCACTATCTTGGAGTGGGGCATAGGGGAAAGACAGAGAAAATTTGTAACTTAAAATCTTGTGGAAATGAATGTTGGAAACTAAAAATAAATAAATAAATTGGAAAAAAGAAAAAATTACAGAGGGAAGAAGGCACATGAATTGAAGTGTTGGAAAAATCTTCTTATAAAAGAGAATTCTAGTTGGTACTTGAAGGAAACCAGGGAAGTCCTTCAGCAGAGTTGAGGAGGGGGAGCATTCTAAGCATGGAAAACATGAGGAGGAAGAGACAGGACATCTGGAGAAGCCAGAGAAGATGCCTAGCATTGAGAAATGGAGTGTCTTGTTCTTGGAATCGCCTGGAAGCTTGTGTCCTGGAATAATGTATAAGAAGACTAGAAAGATGGGGCAGGGGAGGCCATGTTATGAAAGGCTTTGAGTGCCAAACTCAGAAAATCTCTTTGCATGTGATTTTGGAGGTAATATGAAGTCACTAGAGTTTTTTGAGTCAGGCAGTGACATGATCAGACCTGTGCTTTAGGAAAATCACTTTAGTGACTGCATGGAGGACAGATTGGAGTAGAGAGAGACAGGAGGCAGGCAGATCCACCAACAGGCTATTGTAGTAATCTCTGCATGGCATGCACTACACTGGTGATCATATTAGCTTGCTAACTGATTACTTGATGAGAGAGAAGATGGTAACTTGGGGCCAGAAGGGTCCATGAAAGGTTTCTTTTGGGGCAATATGAAAGGCTTAAATGCATTTGTGGGTGAAGGTGAAAGAGCCAGTGGAAAAGGAGAGACTGAAAATATATCCTTGGAAAGGAGGGAGAACATATGAGAGGACCACATGAGAGAACTGTGTTTCTGGTGGAGAAAAGGGGTGGAAAAACCCAGAAAAGGGAAGCTAAGGATAAGAATGACAAAATCTACTTCATCATTTTGCCTAATATTATCCTTTTATCCTTTCCCCTCTAGTAGCCAATGGCATGATTGTGAGACAGCTTTCATTCTGTTCATAGATACAATGTGTTTACAGCTAAATGGTTCAGACAGGGAAGGATTCTCCACTGATAGCTGGGGAGCCAAATTAGGCTTTTTAATGGTGAGTCACTGGTACCACTTGGGGCTCCTCAGGCCATAGAACCAATGTCATTCACAACTTTTTTCCTAAGGCAAGGCCAGCCTTGCTTTAACTTTATAGTCATCCATTTACCCAAATTCTCATTACTTGCTGTTTATGGTTGCTGAAAATTAAAATCCACAGGGAGCAGACATGCACTGTAGTTTTATTTGCTAATGTAAGTACTGTATGACTCACAGCTTCCTTTCAGGGCAGTCTTAAAGTTAGATAAGACTTTTCCAATGCTCAACTTTTCCCCTGTATAACTTTGTCATTAAGTGTAGAGGCACTGAATCAAAACCCAATTGAATCAAAACTGTGGATAATTTAATTGTGAAATTCTAGATCTATTTAGTGTATGAATGATTAATGCCTAGTGTTTTTTCTCCCAAGGATGACAAATACTTTAGCATCTCTATGCAATCATTTCTAATTTTAAATATAGTACTTGAAATGATTTCATGCTATTGTTAACACATTCAGTCATTTAAAGAAGTTATATTATAGTATTATCACAAATAAATATTAACTATTATGATTTAAAATAATTTAAAGGTCCACCACTCAACAAATAAAGACTATCTTTCCAAAAACATTTAAAACATTTTATGTTTACATTTTTCATGGAAACATTTTCTAAGCTATAAAAGTTTATAGTGTGAGTCTCTGGATTGTACTTTCATCTTGAAGATATCAGTAAAATATTCTCCATGTGATCTTAAAAGGTTTTTTTCCCCTTTCCTTGCACTTAAGTATTGACTCTTTTCTACCTCTGAGTTGATGAAGACCCTCAGGCTTTGTGGCTCAGTGTCCTAGTTGTTCATGTAGCACCTGCCACAGGCATTGTAAAGTATTACTGGTCTTCCCAAACCTTTCCTCTACCCATTCTCCCTAATCAAAATATACCTGCTTTGGGGCTTATTCCCTCAAGATCCATTGGGTGACAACTACCCTGATAAATCAATTCCAGTTAATGCCATAAGCATACTTGCCTTACCGTTTTTAGGGAATGTGTGACATCTAGACACAATAAATGCCTTAATGCAGCAATAACTCTAATAGTATAAATTTTAGTGACTCATTTCAGGTACAAAAAGACATTTGGGAGCTTTTGTGGACCATTTCAAATCCCAATACATAAGCAGCCCTGATGTCATATCCTATCTTTAGCAAATTGAGTATAAGACTCTGAAATTAAAAATCATCAAATAGCTTGTGAATGAAATTTAATATGACAATAAATTTGAAAAACTGAATGAAATCCATGTCTATATCACTAAGATTTATTCAAAGACTAAGAACATTATATACTCAAGTTTCAAATCAACTTGAGAATAATTAGGCTAATTAAGAGAGGCAATGGTTAGAAGTAAAATAGACTTTTGAAGAGGGACAGGATAAAAAAAAAGAGAAAGGAACAGAAAAAGAATGGATTGATGGGAAATACACATTAATCATAACTGTGAATGTGAATGGGATGAGCTAACCTATAACATGGAAGCAGATAGCAGAATGAATTAGAAACCAGAATCTAACAATATGTTGTATATAAGAGACACACTTGAGACAGAAAGACACACATAGAGTTAAAAAAAAAGGACTGGAACAGAATCTAATATGCTTCAGCTGAAGTTGCTGCTATTTGTCTTTTGTTTTCAAATAGGACATCAGGGAGGTGATGCTATGACATGCAAGTGAATTGGGTTTAAGGGAGGGTTATGCAAAATCACTAGCCTTACTTTCTCTTCTGGAACCATCTGGGTCCATTAGCCAGATATGGATCAGGACAACTCTAGATGGCCCAGGATGGAGTGGAGGACTTGGACCTTTTCAAGCTAAGGTCTTTAACAGGTCTCAGTTTGACTAAGACAGTGCCCATCTCAGTGACTGAGGCTTAATAAGAAATGAGGCAAAGAATGGCCTCTTAAAAAAAATAGATCTGGGAAGGGAAGACCCTCAGGGTTTTGGGCCAAAACAGAAACAATTGTTATTTACATTCATTCAGAGCCAGTCAGGGCCCAAACAATAACCAAGTAGGACTTGGCCTGGGACTTATTGTTGGCTAATCAATGCTTCAGTTGAAGTAAGAAAAAGCAAGGACAAGAATCCTGATCTCTGACAAAGCAAAAAACTAATTAAAATAGATAATCAGGGAAAGTCCATTATGATAAAGGATATCATAGACAATGAAGGAATATCAAAAATTTTTACAAGTTTCTCTGATAAATTACTCATTTCTCAAATGTATATTAAGTATGAAACTGAGTCAAATTTATAAAAATAAGGTCCATTCTTCAATTGATAAATGGTCAAAAGATATAAACAGGTAATTTTCAGAAGAAGATATCTATAGTCATGTAAAAAAAATGCCCCAAATCACTATTGGTTAGAGAAATGCAAATTAAAACAACACTGAGGTACCATCTTACACCTATTCAAAATGACAACTGCTAGAAGAGATGAGGGAAAGATGGGTATATTGATGAATTACTGATGGAGTAATGATCCAACCATTCTGGGGAAGAGTTTGGAAATGATGAGATACAGGCTCTGGAAACCCCCTAGAACTCTGATTGAGTCTTCCCATTTGAGGAGGCATTTGCCTGAGGTCATAAGCCTTTCATTATAGCTCAGCCCAAATCTCTGTTACTAGCCTAGTCCTCCATTGTCTCTCATCTCCAGGTAGCCTCCAGCTATTTTGCCCCCTTAATCTCTCATCACTGGACTCTGACCTCATTTGACTCCTCCTGAAGACCCTTCCCAATCTCTTCCTCTAGACCACCCCTAGATTCCTCCCACAATCTTTCTATATATAAGACCCCATCTTGCCTCCATGAAAAAAGAAGGCTGGAGAATTTTCTAGCACAGACTCACTCTGTCTCAGATTATTCTGACCCACTTGTCCAATACAAGTGTCACAGATACCAAGGCTCCTTAAGAGTCTTGGGGTGGCTAAGTGAATAGAGCACTGGCCCTGGAGTCAGGAGGACCTGAGTTCAAATCCAGCCTCAGACACTTAACACTTACTAGCTATGTGACCTTGGGCAAATCACTTAACCCCAATCGCCCTGCCTTCCCCCCTCCAAAAAAGCAAAGAAAAAGTCTACCCATTATGGCGAACCTTTATTAAACTTTGCTTTTACTTTGGCTGAGAGAAGAGTTGAGTTGAATTCATTCAGCAGGACCTGGTGTGTTGGTATTTTGGATTCTCCAGCACCCCTAAACCCTTTACCTCAACAATTGTACACAGTAACAGCAGTGTTGTAATGATGATTAACTGTGAAGCACTTGCTACTCTGATCAATACAATGATCCAAGGCAATACAAAAGAACTCATGATGAAAAATGCTGTCCACTTCCAGAGAGAGAACTGATAAACTGAGTGCAAATTGAAGTATCATTTTCTCACTTTCTTTATTTTTCTTGCTTTTTAAAAAAATATGCCAAATATGGAAATGTATTTTGCATAATTTTACATATATAATTGGTATATTTCTTGCTTTCTCAGTTGGGAGGAGGGGAAAGGAAGAAAATTGAATTCAAAATGTTTAAAAAGAATGTTAAAAGTAATTGTTGTTTGTCATTCAGTCTTCATGACCCTATTTGGTGTTTTCTTAGCAAAGACACTAGAGTAGTTTGTCATTTCCTCCTCCAGCTCATTTTACAGATAAGGAAACTGAGGTGAATAGGGTTAAGTGACTTGTCCAAGGTCACACAGCTAGTAAGTGTCTAAGGTCAGATTTGAACTCAGGAAATCGAGTTTTCCTCACTCCAGGCACAGCATTCTATCCACTGTACCACCTAGCTGCCCTAAGCAAATAAATAAATAATGAATATTTCTTCTAAAATTAGTTAATTAATTAAATATTTTAAAGAAGACTAATTAGGCAAAAGAACTACAGCTACATAAAACAAACAGAATTTCAAGTGCAGAGAGTTATATTTACAATAAAAACATATCTGAATCCAATTCCTGGGCAGGAATCTCTGTTTCACACACAGTCTGCTAGAAGTGAAGCCCCATAACATGTTTGCAAGCAGCAGCCTGCCAGACAGAAAGGGTCCAAAGGAAACAAAAAGCCTACATGAGAACTCTGAGAAAAGTCAATTATTTTTTTCCCTTATTCAACCCAGAAAGTCACAAAAAAAAAAAATGGAGAAAATATAAGGAAATCCATATGACTGATTATATAAAGAGATGTCACTGGTTAGTGACATCTCTTTAAGAACTTATTAATAAACATGAACTCTTCATATTTAGGAGATTCCTCAAAAGAAAGAATGCTTGCTCACTTACCCATGTATGGTACATAAAAGACCCTAGAAATTTTAAAGTCAAGAATCCCCAGTATTCAACTAATAATATTCAGACCTCACAGCCCTCTCCACTCCACCAGACACCTTCTTTATAAGAGGGAACAAGAGGACTGTTGTTGGAGTGATTTAAGATTCCTTTTATCTATGCTGCTTAAAAAAAAAAAAAAAAACAATGAAAACTGGAGTTTTCCATACATCTGTTATGGGTATAGGGAGAAATTTGAGATAATTCAGGAGACACCCACTTGAAATTCTTTCTGTGTGTGTGTGTGTGTGTGTGTGTGTTTCTGTCTATCACTGTCTCTGTCTCTGTCTCTCTCTGTTTCTCTCATCACTCACCCCTTTCTGTCTCTTTCTCTTTGGCTCTTTTCTCGGTGTGATGCTATGAAAGAACCTTGTTCTGGGACTCAGTCTTATGTTGCAATCCCTTCTCTAGCTGTGGCATTTTGGACATACTGATCCACCTCTTCCAGTCATGATTTCTTTAAAGGAGATGATTGGACTAGATGATTTCTAAGTATCCTTCCAGCTCAAATGCTCTGTAGATTGATGATTCTAAACCTCACATGTGAGCTGTGGTATGACTAGAATTATAGCAGACAATAGGGTACAGCCAGTGGCCCCACAATGGTTGATTTTCCTCACATATTTGGATTCCCCACTGGGGATTTGTTAAACATAATTTTTAAAGCACTAAAATAAAAGCATCAAATAAAAGAGCCTTTGGGTGGCAGCCACTTAGGTTGCTGGATTAATAATTGCATAAGTGAGAAAAAGGGAGGAAAACAAGTGCATAAAAAAGGGTTTCTCCTCCTGCAAGCCTAAGAAAACCATATGCCCAGACCTCCTGAACATGAAAGGAAGGCTGGCATTCTACTTGCTTTTAGCAATTTTAGCCATGTAGTTATATGTGATTAGTTTAAGATTATGTGTCTTGTTTAGCTTACCAAATCAGATACTCATCAAGCCATTGTTCTGTATCATCTTCTGATTATGCAATTACCAAATAATTAAATTGGTAAATATTATCTTCAGGAAATTATTGTAAATTAAATAATTACATGAGTGCAATAGACTACTCAAACAAGTTCTGGCTCTGTCGTAGGCTCAGCCTCACTGGAGACAGCTGCAAGTAAAACATAGAGCTCTGTTGTTGCCTGGGTTCTTCAATTAAAATTCATGCTGAGGGGGACTGTTACTTACAAAGAACACTGGATATTAAACCGGGATTTAATTAAAGCAACTTTAATCAATACTGCTGCAATGTAACTAGCAGAATACTAAAATCAATGCTTTACTGATTATTAAATTATTGCATTTAATAAAGTGAGAGGATGTGATGAGATTATTTTTAAACAATAGAGATCCATAAATCCTAAAGCTCCCACTCAGTACCCCAAAATGGATCGTTCCACAATAGCTTCACTGAATTTAAGAACTGACATTTTAAGTCTGCTATAATCGATCATTTAAGCAGTTATGTCTCATTCTTCAGTGGTCAAAGGATAACATCCAACAGCCTGAAAAAAAAATCATGCTGATCTTTTTGATGGGAAATTTGATGAGGAGTTGGATGGATTTGAGTGCTTCTCATGAAGCTATGCATGCACATACTTCTGGTGACAAGAGAACTCTGTCTTGTTAAAGGGCATGACCAGCTTGGAACCCTGGATCATATATGTTCTTTGGATACTAGAGTGATCCTAACCAAGCTTTTATTGGATATTGGGAACCATGAGGGTCCCAATTTAATATTAAATTTCATCCCACCTCCAACCCCTTTCCCTCTCCCTCCTGCTTAACCCTTAGAAGCCACCAGCTCTTTCCATCTTCAATCAAGCTTGAAAGGGTCACAGAAGATGGAGATAAAATAGCTTCTGGCCAACAATGAGAGAAGTGTGATTTCTTTGAGATATTCTTGTAGATAATGATAATATACAAATACTATTTGAATCAGAGTGTTGGCAGGAATCTGTTAGTTGCAGATCTAAGGAATTTCATTAAGTAGCATCCAGGAAAAGGTGGGAAGAAAAGACAAATTTTTTTCTATAAAATAAACCCTTGACTAGGAACCCTTGGTTCTCTGGCAAGTTTACTGCAAAAATTAGCTTCATGAATTAGGAGCAAGAGCTGCAGAGAACCTAGGATCCCAGTTTGATCAACCTTGGGAGAGTAAAGGAAACGTTTTAGTGATCTGCAAAGATTGTATTATTGTGTTTCTTCCAAGGACCATTTTAAACTTATGCATATATGAATTAGATGTCAGTTTCCTTCCTAAATTAAGAGTTCTAAACCTAAGGTCTGTGAGTCTGTGGAAGTATTTCAGGGGGCCCATGAACTTGGTTGGGAAAATATTGTATCTTTATTTTTATTATCATTGGTTTCCTTTGTAATCCTATGTATTTTATTCATGTAAAAGGATTATTCTGAGGCTTCACCAGATTGCCAGAGAGTACCATGAAGCAAAAATATTAATCACATTTGTTCTAGAGGGAAAAACTGAGAGAATGCCACTTGACTTTATCAAAGAGAATGAGTATTCATTGAAAGAATGAATGAAGTCCTTTAAGAAAAAAAGAAAGAAGGCTCAGATTCATTCTGGCCAACTTTTCCTTACAAGTCATATAAATGTTCACAGTCCTTAAGAGGCTGTCCAGTATGGTAGATCTTTAGTAAGATTTATGTTTACTTTAACTGAAAGAAGGATTGGATCCAGTTCAATGGGCCAGGACCTAGCTTGTCAATATTTGGGAGTACTGAGCCTCCATAAGCCTCAACATTTTAAGCCCCAACGTTTTTGTTTTCCTGATCTGGAAAACTGCTAATCCTAACTTCTCCACCCAAGACTGGAAGGTCTTTTGGTGTTCTGATATGGGAGGTTATGACTTTAGGACAATAGCCATATCCAGCTTGAACAAACCTTGAAGTTTTACATTTTATAAGAAATGGTGGAAGACTTGGCAGGCCTTCCAATTGTCCTGATGATGTAATGATAAACCCGTGGTAAAGGGAGGAGTTGGATGGATTTGAGTGCTTCTCATGAAGTGATACATGCACATACTTCTGCTGACATGAGTATTCTGTCTTGCTAAAGGGCATGACCAGCCTGGAACCCTGGCTCATGTATGTTCTTTGGACAGCTGCCCAAATACATACACTGCTCTATGGAAAGTGTCCTTTTCCAATCCCCAAATAAAATATTATTGTTATGCTTTGAAAGCAAAAAGGAAAACAAGAGCCTAAAGAAGAAAAGAGGATTCTAAACCTATGTTGAAGGGGTAGAAGAATGCACCATAGAAAGGGAAAAAGAAGGAACCTTGAAACTTTAGAGTTATATTTGAAATTTTCATAGAGGATAATAGTGGGAAAAAGTATCTTCCTGTTCTCCATGAAATGATGATGAGTCTATACAAGTGTCACTATTACTGGCCACTAGAAGAGAAACCAAGTCCTGGTGGTTAATGATTCCTTGCTAGAGAAGTACTGTGTCTCACTTATAATGGGTGGTCTCTCAAGTACTTGTCAAACCACTTCTGCTGATTTTTGTAAGGATAAATGATACTACCAGAAGGGTAGAAATCATTTCTTTTTTTTTTTTTTTTGCCTTTTGGAGGGCAATTGGGGTTAAGTAACTTGCCCAAGGTCACACGGCTAGGTTTTTGTTTTGTGTGTGTGTTAAGCCCTAGGCAGGAAGATAAAGGCATAAAGGCAGGCAAGAAACTCCAAGAAAAATTAAAAAGTACTTTTTGAATGTCATTTGTGGCCCAAAGGTCATACACCCTTTGCTACAAAAGGGCTCCATCTTTGAAATGGCCTGGGTTAAATTCTCAAGGATCCCGACCTCAAAGAAAGGGAATAAAAAGATACTTTATACAACATATACTCCCATTAAGATATAAGCTGCTTGGGGCGGCTAGGTAGCACAGTGAATAGAGAGCACCAGCCCTGGAGTCAGGAAGACCTGAGTTCAAATGTGACCTCAGATACTTAATATAAAAACTAGCCATGTGACCTCAGGCAAGTCACTTAACCCCAATTGCCCTACCTTCTCCCCTCCAATAAGCAAAAGATAAATTAATTAATTTTTAAAAAGATATAAGCTACTTGAGAGCAGAGACTGTTTCAGAGTTTTTGCCTTTGTTTTCTCAGTTTATAATATAGTGCCTAGCCCTTAGTAAACACTTAATACAAACAGACTGATTAATTGATTGATTGAAGTGTGGTCAGGATCCACTTGAAGCTCAAAATCTGTTGTCTCTTGAAAGTATCCAAATATCCCTAGTACAACAGGAGGCCTTTAATAAACTTTGAATTTAGAGAGATTTTTTTTTTTTGATTTAGAGATCAAAGAAACTGGCCTAGACTTCAGGGTTGAGATTCAGACTTCTAGCAGAAAATTCTTACTTCATGGAATGTAATTGACATGAGGAGTTCTATATTTTTTTTTTGCCATCTTTTACCCTTAATACTCAAATAAATCTGCGACTGCATCAATTTGGATGTTCCCTCCAGTTGATAATCACAATTCATTCTTGCCTCCCCTTTCTATGCAACTCTTAGCCAAGTTTTCCCCTAAAGGTCTGATACAGGAAGGTTCACTCAAAGTGCTTGGAGACTTACTTTTCTTCTTACATTGAGAGGATACCAGTGACTATTCCTTAATTTTAAAACATGACCAGCTTTCTTCATTTTCACTCATCCATGACTTTGTTATGCCCTTTATTCTAGTTATCTTATGTACCTTTTTTTTTTTTTTTTGGTTATGTGGTGGTGCCTTGTTCATCCACCATGGGCCTCTCAGTTGCTCTCTAGATGAAGATTGTAATGTTCCATGACTTAAACCCATACAATAGCACCAGTAGAATATAGGCATTGAAAACATTAATAATAATAATAATTTTGGTTTTCATGGTGCTTTTAATCTTTCAAAACACTTTTATATTGATTATTTTCTTGGCAAAATCATAACAGGATGGGGAATTGGAGGTTAGGATGATATTCTAAAGGAAGAGAACTAAGATTTTAAGGACCAACCTCAACTGCAAGTTAGTGAGCAGAATTACTATATAAATTTAATTATTCCTTCTCAATACTTACAGGATGAGAATCCTACAGAGAAACCATGAAGGCCACTGGAAACAGACAACAGCTGGTAAGCAGGGCCCAAACTGGAGATCAGCTCCTGGGAAATTTTATAATTAAAACAAGTCAATGTTTTATGATTTCTTTAATTACTTTTTCTTTTCTTGCTGATTATGGGCCACCTATTAAAACTCTGGCTGTTAGCCAAATCTAACAGATATCTAATAGATATCTCTAACTAAACTACTTAGTTTTAAACCATTCCTTGATAATTCAATGGACTGACTTATAAAAAATTTGGTTTAAGGCATGGTTATATTTACAGTAGTATGCTTGATTTGGGCAGATAGATGGCACAATGAATAAAGAGTTTAGTTTGGAGTCAGGAAGATCTGAAGTCTGGCCTGAGACACTTACAAGATCTGTGACCCTGGGCAAGTCATTCAATCCTGTTTGCCTCAGTTTCCTCATCTGTAAAATGAGGTAGAGAAGGAAATAAGAAGCCACCCCAGTATCTCTGCAAAGAAAACCCCAAATGGGGTCACAAAGAGTTGGACACAACTGAAATGACTGAACAATAACAACAAAGCACAATCCAGTTTATTTTGAGTATTAATATATCTTGCTCATGTCAAAAAAGCTAGGGATTGGGGGTATTTTTTTTCCATTTTGTTTTGTTTTAGAGAAGCAGGTGGTAAGGGGAAGGAGAGGAAAGTCCAAAGAAAATTAAAACATGATGCCAAGTCAGTAATCCCCCTATACTGAAGGAGTTCGTTTTCTCGTCTTTCTCAGCTCCCCACAGAGCCGATTCAAGCATGAAAGTCTTGCTGACATCAAAAGCAGCTCTGGGCTCAGATAAACGCTGCAGGGGTCAAAACAGAACAAGAGTTAACTCTAGGCTTTCAAAGTTAGCCCTCAATAACATTAGCACTTGTATGGATCATGAATATTTCCTCTGCAGGCCCAGCTTTTAAAGGTTTTTGCCACTAGATGACACTATACAAACATTTATTTTCTCTTTTCCAAAGTCTCTCCAAAGAAATTATCTAGCAAGAAAAGCACTAGGTAAGGAGATCAATTTGGTAGTTTTTATTGTTGCTATTGCTTAGAAATGAGTCCTGCTCCTTTGATCAAAAGACCACGATTCTGTCATGAACTGGGTTTGCTAAAATGTTTTCACTATGTGGGCAGCTATAGTGGTTTCAACATAGATCAAAATTAGGTTATATTGAGTTGTTATCAATACAGTTGTATGGATGCAGGGCCTAAAAGGGATAATCAAAAACTGTTAGCATTAGCCGTCTTGTATTGTACAAGTAATTAAATATCAGTGAAGGGTCTATTTGTAATATGTGAATGACAGATAGAGGGAATAAATGAATTTTTTTAAGCCACTTTTTTATTTCTGTTAAATCCTTTGGTGAATCAATAGATTGTCATTTTAAATGTTCTTTCAATAATGCTGTAATTTATTCTGTTGTGACATTGTTAGTGTTTAAAAGAGAGAAGACCCATGCTGGGCAAGCACAGAAGGAGATTACATGCGCAAATAACTATGCAGGTCTTGTGCCTGAAGAGGTTTTATCTTAAGATATTCCTGTTAAGTAACAGAAAAATATTTGGTTGATTTTCACACAAAAAAGTATATGAGAAAAAGAAGCAAGAGAAAAGGAAGAAAATACATGAGTGAAAAAGGGATGAAACATTTGAATGAAGAGACAAATGATGGATGATAATCACTGCATGTGGAGTTATTGTTCTGGCAAATTTTAAAGAAAAGAATGGAAAAGATAACGGAGGGAGGGGCCAGGAAATGCAAAACAGTTAACCAAAGTTAAGTGTATTCAAACCAGGGGAATAGAGTACATCTGGTCCTATCTAGACCAAATGTAGTTTTTGTGACTGCTGGTCCACAGAAGTAAGGATGAGTCACCTGCCTTTTTGACCCAAGGAGCCTCTTTCTGATTTAAAGGGGATGCATGTCCATGACTCCCTTTCCCAGGAGTAGTTAGATACCTTCCACAGAGCTCAGATGCCATATGTTCATTTCTTCTCCTGACTGACAAGCAGTCACTGAGAGAGAATTCTAAATAAGCTGGGCCTGGATATAGAACAGCAGACATCTCTAGCTGACAGTTCCATTACTCTAGTAGGGGAAGAACACAATTGGAGTAGTAAGGGAGCTGCTTTGAATGAACTCTTTTCTTTGCCTTTAAAAATGTCTAATAATAGTTAGAACTGGAAAATTTACAAAGAATTTCATATATGTTAACTCATTGGTTCCTAACATCAGTACTTTGAGTTAGGTGCTATTATTATCTCCATTTTGGAGATAATAAAACTGAGGCTGATATATGCTCAGGGTCACACTGCTAGTAAATATCTGAGGCACAATTTGAATTCAGATCTATTATCTATTGCACCACCTTGAGGCATAGTAATAATAATAATAATAATTACTTTGAGGCTCAAGTAGCTGGAAACTATACCCACTCCCTCTCCCTAAGGAACAAGTCTGCTCAGGACCCTGCACGTGAATCAATGGATTTAGTCCTATGGGAACATGGGCTCTAAATGAGAGGTGCTCTACATGGCCTTCAAATTCCATGTTTTCTGGCAAGCTAGAACAAGAGAATGATCTTCTTTTGTTGATGATTTTCTTCTTATAGACAAAAGTTTCCCCTGCCACCAGTCAGCTCCATACCTTACACCCAGAACACCTTCACCTCTTGAACTCATGAGGTCACTTCCAAGTGTAGACCTTCAGTAATGAACAGAATGACTTGTTCATCCAAGGAAACACAAGTGGAAAAGATAGACAGAGACACAAGCTAAATAAAGCTTTGTTGAGTTACTTTTCACATGGGAATAGGCAAAGGGTAAGAGGGTAGAGCACTCCATCATTCCTTCCCCTCATGGGGAATTTAGTGATAAGAGAGACACATTCTCCACATGGGAAAACCAAAGTAAGAACAAGATAAAAGTTGTATCTTCTTTATAATTGATGCAAAACTCCTACCCCTTCTTCCTGCCACTACAATAGGTTATAGGGAAGGCCACTCGATGAGTGTTCACCTCAGTGTTCGCCAGAGTATACCAAAAGACCAAGTCCTTTAGTTGCTGATATACCATATGTCTAGAAGTAGCCAAAGAGCTCATCATCTCCCATGTGCCCTAATGCTGAGTCACATGCAGTTGGTCAAAAAAGGTAACTTGTGCATGTTCCATAAGATGGCCTTTTTTATAGATACCTTTTATTTTATGTCACGTTTATGTAACAGACATTACTGAATATTTTCACTCTGCCACTACCAACACAACCAGCACCATTACCCCACCAGAGTTGAACCTTTCCATACTTATTTAAAAATATGATTAATTATGTTGATTGTCTTCCTATTGATGAGCCATCTATGCATCCCTGATATAAATACAACTTGGCTATGTTGAATGTTGTCTTAGTTGAATTGCTATTATCTTTCTGACAGGATTTTATTTAGAATTTTTCCATGAATAGTCATGAATGATATCAGTTCTCCTTCTGTGCTTGATCCTTCCCTGGGTTAGGTATTAGGACTATATTTTTCTCATAAAGGGAATTTTATAGGATGCTTTCTTTCTCAATTTTTGAGAATAATTTTTGTGGTATTGGTAATACTTGTTCTTTAGAAGTTTTGTAATTGTGTTCATATAATTCCTATTGAGTCTTTTCAGGTAGACTCCCAAGTATTTTAAATTTATTTTTGTTGTTTTAAATAGAATTTCTCTTTTTATTTCTTCCTGCTGAGTTTTATTGGTAATATACAGAAATGTTGATAATTTTGTGAATTTATTTTATGTCCCACAACTCTCTTTAAATTATTAATTACTACAATGAGTTTTTTAGTTGAATCTCTAGGTTTTTCTAAATAAACCATTATATCATCTGCAAAAAGTGATAGTTTTCTTTCCTTATTGACTATGTTTAGTCTTTCAATTTTTTTCTTATTTTATTACTATAGTTAGTGTTTCTAGTACAATATTTAATAATAATGGTAATAAAGGACATTCTTATTTTACTCCTAATCTTAATGGAAAGGCATCTAGCTTATTCCCATTATAGATACTATAATACTTGTTCTTAGTTTCTACTTGTTACTGTTCAATTTATTCCTGTGCTTTCATATGTGTACATGTTTAAACAGGAATGAGTATTGCATTTTGTTAAGTTTTTTAGGCATTTGTTAGGAAAAAATCATGATTCTTATTGTTTTGTTGTTAATGTGTTCAATTTTGCTTATAATTGTCCTAATATTGAATTAGCTCTGCATTCTTGGCATAAATCCAGCTAGCTAATAGTTTGATATATTTCTATAATATTTTTCTTAGTATTTTATTTACTTTTTGTGCATCAAAATTCTTATGGGAAATAGGTCTATGATTTTCTTTTTCTGTTTTGACTCTCTGATTTAAATATCAAGATCATATTTATGTCATAAAAGGAATTTTATAGGATTTCTTCTTTATCTATTTTTTCAAATAGTTTATATAATATTGGAATTAATTGTTATTTAAAGGTTTGGTAAAATTCATTGGTAAATGTGTCTTGTCCTGAGTGTTTTTTTTTTCCCTTAGAGAGTTCATTTATGGCTCATTCAATTTTTTTTTTCTAAAATAGGGTTAATTAAGTATTCTGGTAAGTATCTCCTTTTCTATTAATTTGAGTGATTTATATTTTTATAAATGTTCATCCATTTTATTTAAAATGTCAATTTGTTGGCATATAGTTGGGTAAAATAGTTCTCAATAATTGCTTTTACTGGTTGTTGATTCACCTTTCTTCATTTTTTAATATTAATAATTTGGTTTTTGTGAAGATGCCATGCACAATCGAGAAATAGGTACACTACTTTTTTATTGCCATTCAATTATCTATAGAGGTCTATCATATCTAACTTTTGTAAAATTCTATTTATCTTGTTAACTTCTTTCTTATTTATTTTATGGCTAGATTTATCTAGGACAGAGAAAGGTAATGAGATCCCCACTATTATAATTGTACTGTCTATTTCCTCTTGCAAAGTCATTTAACTTTTACTTTAATAATTAATATACTGAACTGTTTGGTACATCACACATATTTGTGTGTATGTATATGTGTGTATATATGTTACATATGTGTGTCTAGACATATCCATATATACATGTTTAGTCCTGATATTACTTCATTGATTATGATACATTTTTTAGCAAAATGCAGTTTCTATATTTATCTCTTTTAAATAGGTGTGTTTTTATTTTTGCTTTGTCTGAGATCAGAATTGTCACCTCGGCCTTTTAAAAATTTTTAACAGAAGTATAATAGATTCTGCTTTAGCCCCTTATTTTAATTCTATGTGTATCTTTCTGTTTCAAGCATGTTTCTTGTAAACAATGTATTGTTGGGTTCTGGTTTCTAATCCATTCTGCTATCCTATTTCATTCTATGGGTGAGTTCATCCCATTTACATTCACAGTTTGGCTTCATTTAAGTGATTTCTTCACTTTCATTCTATGCACATTATTCTTTTGGTTCTACCTATTTTGTTCTGCATCAGTTCATGCAAATCATCCTATGTTTCTCTGAATCCTTCATAGTCATTATTTCTTGATGTACATTTATATACTACATCTTAGTCATCCATTCCCCAATTGATAGACACTCATTCCCTCCCCCCCCATTTCACTATTACACAAAAAATATGACTGTGGATATTTTTATATATGTCAGGACTTTAGCTACCTGAAAGCATCCGTCCAACAGAAAGATCTCTGAGTGAAAAGGTACAAACAGGTTAGTTACTATTCTAGAATAATTCTAAATTACTACTCATGAGAGTTGGACTATTTTATTTTTTGACCAGCTCTTCTGACTATTTAGCTACTCAGTCAACTTTTATTTTCTTACTTTTTATCTTAGCCTAGAAATATTTACCCTCATCTGAAAAAAAAAATCACTCTGCTAAGCCAGAATCCATGTCTCTCAGCAGGAATCCCTTAAGCCAAGGAAAGCCTATTAAGTAAGAAAAAGCAGAGTTATTGAAATGCAAACATTGAGTAAAATTTGTTTTAAAATTTAGCCTCGTAATTTTTTTTAAAATGGCACTAACTGTACAACATATTTCTCTATAATCCATAATCTTAAAAAACTGTGAATATCATCTGCGATACCTCTTATTCATAATAGAGTCTGCTAGGTAGTGCAGTGGACAGAGTGCTGTATCTGGATTCAGGGAGATCTGAGTTCAAATATGGCCTCAGACACTTACTAGTTGTGTGACCCTGGGCAAAGTCATTTAACCCTATTTGTCTCAGTTTCCTCATCTATAAAATGAGCTGGAGAAGGAAATGGCAAACCATCCTAGTATCTTTGCCAAGAAAATCCCAAATGGAGTCACAAAAAGTTGGACATGAGTGAAATGACTGAACAACAGCAATAAACCAGAATCATTTTTATTTTAAGAGAGTGGACTATTATTCTCACATACTTTATGAATGAAATGTCTTGCAAAAAAGGACAGCCTATTCTTGTGTCAAAAGTTAGTGAGAATATTCTCTTAATAATGAAAAAAGAATCAACTGTAGAATGCTGAATTTTACAGATTAATGGATTGTGTTTCTATCCATAATAAAATGAATGAGTATTGCATCAGAAAGTGTCCCTGGTTCATTTATTTTGATAAAAAGTAGCTGTAATAAGTTAGTATTCTTGGTAAATGGGCTGTAGTCTATTTAAAATATAACCATTCAAACATTATTAATGTGAATTCTCCTAACACATCTCATAATTTTGCTGAGAAATGAGATGTGAACACCAAATACATGTTGGGCATGGAGGAAGGAAGTAATAACAGGAGAGACCTGATTGGGTTATGGGATTTACAGGTAATAAAACTAAGAAGTAGAAAAATTCATATGGGAACAATAAAAGGAAATATTGAAATTTGGAGTTTATTAGCAGTGATCTTGCCATTTAATGTTGTATGATGACAAACTTAAAAAATAAACTCAGGTCAAAATACAATTTGGATAGTCTAAAGGCTATATGACTGAAAATATTAATTCATTGTGAAATTGTGAAATGTTGGGGCGGCTAGGTGGCGCAGTGAGTAAAGCGTCGGCCCTGGAGTCAGAAGGACCTGGGTTTGGATCCGGCCTCAGACACTTAATGTACACACAAAACAAAAACCTAGCTGTGTAACCTTGGGCAAGTTACTTAACCCCAATTGCCCTCCAAAAAAAAAAAAAAAAAGCAAAAAAAAAAGAAATTGTGAAATGTTTTATATTTTGTAAATTATACAAATTATGCGTTTTTTTTTCTGGAGACTCAGTTGGATTTTTTGACTCATTAGTGAGAGTAGAGACTCTCATGGTGCAGTAGATAGAGCATTGGTCTTAGAGTCAGGAGGACATAGGTTCAAGATACTTGGCACCCATATGACCCTGAACAAATCACTTAATTATTGTTCTGGGTAGCTAACACAATAAATTACAGAGGAATTGCTAATCTATATCAGTGGAGGGAGTTCCTACTTCCATACACTCATGAAATCACAGGGCCAAATTGGGGATAAAAAATAGTAGCCAAGATAAAACTGCCTTTATCTGGATATATTTTCACAGTATTATAAGATTAGAGATGGGGTTATGAGAGATTTCAAAGATTATTGTTATTTATACAGTACCTGGCACTTAGTAGACACAATAAATTCTTATGAAATTTAGTTTAGTCAAACTCTCTCATTTTAGACATGAAACTCAGACCCATGGAAGAGAAAGTTGTCCAAAGTCATACCACTAATAAGTAGCATAGCTGGAATTCAAACCATGGTACTTTTTATGATATATTCTTCATGTAGAAATTTTGAGTATGGTATAATAATAAAAGAAGGAGAAGTATAGGGAGTTGGTAGGGCAAGGAAATGGTCCTTTTTGCCATACCACACCAATGGCTGCCTTGTAGCTGACTCCTCGGTTACAGTTTAAGACACTCAGATAAATGAGATTCAGGGGTAGTAATGTGGAACATTAGTATTCCTGTTCTACACCACTTTCTTCCCATTCTCTTCATGCTCCTTATTTCTCTTTATACTTCTTCTACTGTTATCTAGTTAAAGTGATCACCATGAGCACTATAAACTGATCTAAGATTGAACTTTGGAACAATACCACATATATTTATGGCACTTTAAGGTTTACAAGGGAAATAGAACCATATCCATTAGTGCATGCTGTATCCAAATATAGTTTTAAAATATCTTGGTTTATCTGTTTTCCTCCATTAATTTGGATTCAGGAGTTGACTGCATTTGTATTAACTCTATAAGGTAATCAATTCAAGAACAAAAAATAATCCAGTTTGCTCCAAGTTTTTCATTTTGCACTAAACATGTCCATAATATAGATATTCCATGTTCTAAGTTTTACAATTAGAAGGTCTTAGTAATACTGAAGAATACTGTTTAGATTGGATCTGCCTGCATGAACTGGAAATGGAAAAGAATTAACAGCTTTCTTAGGTTATTCTGGTAAAACAAGATGAGTTGCTCTATCCCGGCTACATTGATGACTAGGTGTTTATGTATTTGTCTCTCCTGTATGTGTGATTATCTTTATGGGTAATGTAGGCAATGTAGGGTAATGTAGGTCAATTATCAATTGCAGATGAAGCAATGTCTGAAAATCTTGCAGTGTAATCTAACCTTTGGAATAGAAAATTAAAGTTTGAATAAGGATTCTGTATTTGAAGTTGAATGAATTTTCCCCCTGCCTCCCACACACCAAAAAGTTCATATATAAAGTACAGACAGGATGTCTACTTAACCTGAACTCAAGCGAAACTTAGTTTGGGAAGAAGAATAATAGGTCATTTGGATGAAAAGGACCTGAAAAACTGGCAGGATTTTAAATTGCCAACTGATTGAGGAGAGGGAGAGAGGAAATTAAATTGGGATTTCCCACAGAAAAAATAAATTAAATGTTAGATCTTCATTTGGGAGGCCATATCCTGACTTTATCTTAAAAATACGGAAGTTGAAACAATCTTAGTTTTGTTTCAATGTCAGTGAAAAGTGCTCAAGATGTTTTTTTTGTTTGAATATTACTCAAAGTTTTATTAAATACTATATTTCCTTCCCTGAAATTTTATGTATACTTCTGTTATTGGATTGACTTTTTTTGTAGTGCTCCGTGTCACAAGTTTTTTATCCTTTGAAAGACTAAAATATTTCCTTTGGCAGCAATTTAATCTGCAGTGCAGTCTTGGGTTATTGGCATTTAGGCTATGTGAGTGTGTATGTCTTCAGGCCAATCATTTCAAAAGAGGTTCATTAGTATCAATGTCAGGGCAAGTGTGAGGTTCATGTCTGTGGCTTTAAAATAGTGGCTTGGGAAAACACCTTTGAAAAGAGGAGTAGGACACAGCAGAAGGATGGGATGAAGAGAGGGAAAGTGGTAGAAGGACTGATGGGAAGACAGGTTCAGTCAGAATAGCAATCATCTGCAAAGAGTTTGAGGAACATGGAAATTATGAACCTTAATCCACCTACACTTACAGGATCATAGACCTAGAACTGGAAGAAGCCATCTAGTCCAATCTCATCATTTTACAGACAGGGAAACTGAAACCTGGGGAGATTAAGTAACCACTCCAAAGACATAAAAACAGTAAGAAGCAGAGCTTGGATTTTAATTCAGGTCATCTGGCTTCGGAGACAATTTTCTTCTCATTGTGCATCCAAAGTTTCTTTTCACTCCCCTACTTCCCCCTGGTCCTAATCAGCATCAATAGAGCCACTAATCTGAGCTGTTGTTGGGTCTTTGCATTTTCTAGAGATAGCTTCACACGATTTTGGTTTGGGGGACAGGAGAGGATTTAGACATTTAACTTGAATTAAATTTTTAAAATTTCATTTTATAGTTTTTTTATGTATTTGGTCATTTTAAATTAGTTACTGAGTTGTGTGTATGCTGTAGATCTCCCCCTCCCCCAGGAAAATGTAAGTTCCTTGAGGATTGGAACTGTTTCATTTTTGTTTTAGTAAATTTACTTTCTATTTCACAAGACAAAATTTGTTTCTGGAAGTTAGAATTCAGTTTTCTGAAAACTAGATAATAGTTTGGGGTTTCATTTTTCTGGGATATGAAGATCATTTATGAATTATTCTATGAAGAGAAACTTGTTTTCTCTTTTGGTGTCTCATATATCCCCCCTTATAGTATATTATTTATATTATATCATCATATTATACTATGTCATATTACATTGTACTATATTATGTCATATCCCATCCTACCATGTCATGTTACATTATATTAATTAGTATATATGTGTATACGTATATATATATATATATATATATATATATATATATATATATATATACATCTATCTATATACATATCTATCGACGTTAGTGGACTGAAGAAGCTGAAGGAAAAGTTCCTATGTTTTTCTAAAATCATTTTAGGATCATCACTAGATATGTAGTAGACATTCACTTTCAGAAATTACTAAGGTCCTTTCTCCACATTTTTTAGTTTTCCAAGTATTAATCATTCTCCATTATTACATTAGATACACCTTAGGAACAGGACAAGGAGAAGAAACAGTTGTGTGATGTCAATAGCATATGACAAAAGAAAAATTTAATTACTTGGGAAATATTAGAGAGTCCATGGAAGGCATAAGTATAGTTGGGTGTCCAGAACTGTAAGAGTGAGCTTAAACACCTTAAAATATTTTCAGTCTAGTATAGAGTCTAATAGCTAGCATAGTGGTTTCCATAGGGTATACCCTTAATAAATGAATGGTATGGCTGGTCCTGAACAAAACTGTGAAGAAAGGACTTATTTTTAGTACTTCTTCACGCCCTCCAAGTCCCAGGGTCCTTATGCTGATCCCTTGACTATCTAGAGCATTCACCTCATTACCTTACCTGTCTTACACAAAACTTAATGCTCTCAAATACCTCTCCCTCAGCAACACATACATTTGCTACTTCCCATTCCTTAGGGTCCTGTTCTCATTTCAGAATAAGCTAATCCATGCTAATGTGTGAGCTAGCTCATATTTTATCCTCCTCAACTATCATAAAGCCTTAAACCAGTTAAGATGCATAGCATTAAGAATGTGCTCATGAGGGAAATAGGCAACTGGGGGAAAAATGAGTTCCTCTGGTAAAAGTCTCATATTCAAGATATATAAGGCATTCATTCAAATTTATAAGGCTAAGAGCCATTCCCCAATAGACAGATGGTCAAAGGATATGAAGTCAGTTTTCAAAGAAAGAAAGATAGCAACAATCATATGAAAAAATGTTCTAAATCACTAACAGAAATGCAAATTAAAGCAAATTTGATGTTACACTTCATATCTATCAGACTGGAAAAAAATGATAAAAGAGAAAAATGACAAATGAAAGGGTTTTGGAAAAAACACACACCAGAAAACTATCAGTAGAGCTGTGAACTGTCCAGTTATTGTGTAAAGCAATTTGGAAAAGCACAGAAAATTAACAAACTATGACGACCTTTTGACCCAGATGCATCATTATGATGCATACCCCAAAGACATCAAAGAAAGAGAAAGAGGACCCATATGTACAGAACATTTTATAGCATCTGTTTTCATGGCAGCCTCAGATTTGGAAGCTAAAAGGTTCTCTTTCTATTGGGTAACAGCTAAACAAATTGTAATATGTGGATATAATGGTACATTATTCGACTTTAAGAAATGATGAAGTGGACAACTTCAGAGGAAACTGGGAAGACACTGTGAAAGTGGCACAGAGAAAAATGAATAGAACAAGGAGAATTGTATATATATGTACATATATATATGTGTGTGTATATATATATATATATATATATATATATATATATATATATATAGAGAGAGAGAGAGAGAGAGAGAGAGAGAGAGAGAGAGAGACAACAGTGTTATTGGAGAAAAATAACTTTGAAAGACTGGAACTCTGATCAATGGAGTGAAAAACCATAAGTCCAAAAGAATGAAGATGAAACATACACTCACTTCCTGCCAGAGCTTATGAACTTAAAATGCAAAAAAGACATACATTTGTGGACATGATTAATGTGAAATTTCTCTTATTGGGCTATAAAATTGTATATTGAGGATTTTGGTTTTTTTGTTTTTAAATTTGTTCAGTGGGGAAATAGTAGGAGGAATGGATTAATAAAAATATGTGTTCGTTGAAAAATAAAAATAATAAACTACTTTAAAAAGACTTAGTTTGTCCCCTGTATCTAATCATATTCCCCACCACTTAATCAATGTGTAAACTCTATCTTGGACTGGGTTTGTTCCCACATCATAAACCATACAGGTTCCCTCTTGCCTCTACATCTTCACCCAGTATGTTTTCCCACCCAAATGCCTTCCTCTATGCCTATCCAAATTTTATTCTTCTTTCAGAGCCTAGCTCAATGGTAAAGACAGTGGACTGAAAGCCAGGAAACATGGATTCTGATGTTGACTTATATTAGATGCTATGGGAGAGGCAAAGAGATGTACACACTGACATATTTTAGGGACACTTACAGATTGGAATGGATACATAAGAGGGTATATGGAATATTGAGGGGACTTGAAACCATTCCTGAGAGGATCATTCAAAGAGAATGAGGTGTTTATACTAGAGAAGAAAAAATTAAGTGGGTACATTACCATTGTCTTCCAGTAGCTGAAGACCTATCATTGGGAAGGGACTGTATTTGTTTTATGTAGCCCCAGAAGATAAAACTAGGAAAATTAGGGGAAAGCTCTGGGGGAACATTTCCATTTAATCTAAGGAAGAACTTTAACAAAATCAGAATAATCTCACAAAGCAAGGGGTTGCCTTAGGATATAGTGAGATTTTTCCATCACTGAGTGTTTTCAAAGAAAAGTGGGATAACCACATAATGAGTATATTGTAAAGGGGGTCCTTTCCTGGGAAGAAAGTTGGATGGGATGGTGTTGCCTGGAAATCAAGAGACCTAAGTTTATATTTTGACTGTGCTACTTATTAGCTTAGACAAGTTACATAAACTTTATTGACTTTCCACCTCTTCTTTACCTTCCCATACCAACCCCTACTCTCTCCATCCATCCTTGACCTCTAATCCCTAGACCCCTCAGTTCTCTCCCAGGAATTGCACTAGCCATTCTCTCCTCTTTTCCTCATCTTCACCTTTTGGTGAATCAGTTCAAGTCTACTGTCTTCTCTTGAATCTCTGACCCCCTTATTTCACCCTGTCAAACCTCAACCTTGGATCACTCCCACCATCTGCCACCTTTGCTTCTAAACATGTGCTGCTAAACAAAGGTGAAGAAAGTCACACAAGCATTCTGATTGGGTCCACTACAAGTGTACGTTATACAATCTCAAATGGACCCTCACTGCTCCTAGACAATCTTCCTACACTTCCCTTATCTCAGTATCCTAATCTCCACAGCAACTCTTCCAAATCTTTTCATAGCTCCTCAAACTTCCCATGTTTCCCCTTCCCCCAACCATCCCAGTCAAAAACCTCACTTCCTATTTTACATGCAAAAATTGAGGCCATTCACTGTGAGCTTCCTATTCTCCACTTTTCCTTATCTCATATCATTCAGATGCCTTCTGCTTTTTTCTCCTCCTTCACATGTGTAGGTGGCCCTACTCCTTACCAAAGCAAACTCCTCTACCCACACAAGCAATCTCATTCCACACCATCTCCTACAACAGATTGCCTCCTCTGTCATCCCCACTCTGCCACTTGTTTTCTGTCTTTCCCTGTCCGTTGGCTCCTTCCCTACTTCCCACAAATATGCCTATGTCTCCCCATTTCCTCAAAAAATCCCACTGAATCCTTCCATTCCCACTAATTGTTATCCTATATCCCTTCTTCCCTCCGTGACTAAACTCCTTGAAAAAGCCATCTACAATAAGTGCTTCTACTTTTCTCTCCCCTTACTCTCTTTTTAATCCCTTACAATTCAGTTTCTAGTCTCATTCAACATGCTTTCCTGTCTTTGAATCTCATCTTTTACTTTAGAAAATAAGAGAACTCTTCATTTAAAAAAATTTTAAATAACATAAATGTTTCCTGAGTTCCCTTCCAGGTCTGATATATTCTGTGTTCTAAGGGCTCTCCTATCCCTGACATTCTATATTCTATATTCCAAGATCCTTCCCTGCTGGAATTGGCCAGTCAGTTAGTTAGCAACCTTAGCTGGGAGGTGGAGGGAGAGGTGAAAGTGGTTCACAATTCTCCATGAGTCAATATTATCTAATAGGGCTAAGTTAACAATAATGTCCTTACTGCCATATCCAATAACCTTTTCTCAAAGTTAATTCTTCTTGACTTCTCTGCAGCTTTTTGACACTGTTAATCACTGTTTTCTCCTTGATACTGTCTTCACTTTAGGTTTTTGGCATACTGCTCTTTCCTGGTTCTTTTACCAATCTGACCTCTCCTCCTGTTTCCTTTACTGGAATCTCAATTAAGTCATGACTACTGTGGGTAATCCAGTAGACTATTGTGAGCCCTCTTCTCCTCTCCCTTGATACTGCTTCACTTGATCTCATCAGTTCCATGGATTTAATTCCCTTCAAGACTGATATTTCTCAAATCTACCTATCCTGCCCTAACCTATTTGCTGACTTCCATTCTTCCATTTCCAACTGCCTTTCAAACATCTTGAACTGAATGTCCACTAGACATCTTAAAGGCAACATATCCAAAACTGAAATAATTCTCTTTCCCTTTAAGTCCTCTCCCCTTCCAAACTTCTCTTACTGTAGAGGACACCACCATCCTGCCAGTCTCCCAAGCTCATTGCCTAAGTGTAATTCTTGAATCCTCACTATCTCTCAACCCCCCATAAATTTCACCCTTGCAGAACCTCTTGAATTCACCTCCATCTCTCCTCTGACACTGCACCACTCTGGTGCTGGTCCTTGTCATCTTCTGCTGAGAATATTGACATATGCTGCTGGTGAGTCTGCCTGCCATAAGTCTCTTCCCGAGCCAGTCTATTCTCCCTTTAGCCACCAAAATGATTTTCCTATAACATAAATCTGACTGTCACCTCCTTTCTCAACTCCCTAACCTCCAGGATCAAATACAAAATCCTCTATTTGGCATTCAAAGTCCTTCATAACTTAGGCCTCCCTTCTACCTTCCTTCCCCTGCTTTTCTAGTGTGCTTACACCTCACTCCTCACCACATATTATTTGATCCATACTATTGGCCTCCTTGAAACTGCACTCCGTGTTTCATCTCTAGGCATTTTCTCTAACTGTCCCACAGTTTAAAATGCCCTCCATCCTTGTTTCTACCTCCTGGTTTCCCTGGTTTCCCTTGAGCACCCAACTAAAACCCCATCTTCCACTGGAAGCCTTTCCCAATGCCTCTTAACTCTAGTGCCTTCTCTCTTTTAGTTATTCCCCATTTGTCCTATATAGACTTGTTTGTACATATTTATTTGTTTGTTGTCTCCCCCATTAGATGCTTATTGTCTTATTGGCTAACTAACTCAGCTTTTTCATCTAGAACATGATCTCTGAGGTCCCTTCTAGTTCAAAATCCACGATTCCATATTTGCTAGCTACATGACCTTTCCTATCTCTGAGCCCCATCTTTCTACTTTAGAAAATAAGATAACTCTTCATTTAAAAAAATAGCATAAATGTTTTCTGAGCTTCCTTCCAGGTCTGATATATTCTATGTTCTAAAGGCCTCTTGACTCTGACATTCTGTGTTCTATATTCCAAGATCCCTGCTTGCTGGAGTTGACCAGTCAGTTAGTTAGCAATCTTGATTGGGAGGTGGAGAGTATGGGTAGAGGGAGAGGTGAAAATGTTTCACAATTCTTCATGAGTCATTACTATCTAATAGTGGCCCAGGGAAACTGCTATTGTTAACTAAACTTTGGTCTAAGCCAGTGAGAATCAATCCTCTGAGAGGGAAGTAGAAGTCTATGAATCTCATACTGGTCCAGGAATTCCAGGAGTTCCTTTGTCTACTCAGCAGAAATCTGGGGATTTCCAGGCACTGTCAAGGGCCATGGCAACTAATTCCAGCTGCTGCTTCTGCAAGGAATTTGCTATGCAGAATACTGAATGCAGCGCCTAGGGCAACTATTGACTCAAGGGTCTTCTCTAGCTGTGAACCGTAGCTCTGAGGTTGCTGGACTCCCCAGCCAGGGGGTTTACAGTATTGACCCACCATTGTCAGTCACAGACATTTTGTTTCATTGGAGTCCAGCATTATTGCAGTGAATGTTATGTGTAAGTGATAAATACAATCACATGGGCCAAACTGAAGGGGGGAAATCTATACTTGGAGAAAGAAGGAAAGGGCCCAAATCAGTATCTGCATGAATGTAAGTGAAATATCAGGCCAGGCTAGGAAGCTAGGCTTCTCTGGAGCACTAAAATGCAAGGTTTCAGATGAGCATGAAGCCAGGTGAAGGAACTGAAATAAGAGACACAGATGTTCATATTGTCAGGAAGTATGAAGGAGGGAATATCAATGAGTTTCTTTTCTAAACTAACCTTCCTCCCCACAGTTTTGGTCTTTTATGTTCCTGCCATTCACCGCCCTACCCCATACTTAAATATTATTGTTGTCATGGGTCACATTTGCTGAACCCCAATTTATCCAGGCTGGTAAGGGGCCATGAGCTCAGAAACTGGGACATCCACTTACCATGTGTGAAATACATAATTGTGTTCTGTATTAAGATTAGTTTCTAATTCTCCATAGTCCACACAAATATGGTAAGGGCAGTTACCCTAAAAACCTAAGGGACATAATTAAATGACTAAGTGGATAAACTTCTGGACTTGGAGTCAGGAAGAACCGATTTCAAATCCTGCCTCAGACTACTTATTAGCTGTGTGACCTTGGGTAAGTCACTTAACCTCTCAGCCTAAGACTTATCTATAAAATGGGGATGTAATAGCATCTACCCCTCATGATTGTTGTGAAGCTCAGCAAATGAGATAACATATATAAAGCATTAACAGAACTACTAGCTATTATTGTTATTAACCTAGAATTGTTTGGAGTTTTTTTTTGGTTAAAACTCAAATCATAAAGTTTCTTCAAACCTACTCCTAGAATTCTGTTCCAGCTTCCCCCTACCCTGTCTATATCTTGTTTTACATATAATTATTTACAAGTTGTCACCCTCATTAGACTGCAACATTTTGAAGAATAGAAACTGTTTTCTTTTGCCTTTTTTTTTTTAAAGCACAATGCCTGGCACCCTGGGGACTTAATAAATTCTTTTCAAACTGACTCGACCTGACCCTTATTACTCATGCTATGGACACCTGCTAATTTTTTATGAAATGAGTTTCATCTTAGTCAGCCTGACTTGGACTTTGGTTCCACCCACAGAAGGTGCAGCCCTATAACTGCATTTCAACCAAAAGAAGTAAATCTTAGTGCCCTTATCAGTGAGGAATCTATTGCTTTATTGAACTTCCTTCTCTTCATTTACTTTCTTTGAATCTGCCCTAATTTATAGCTGTGAAAGTGATCCTAAAACAAAGAACTCACAACTTAAAAAACAACAACAACAAATAATCTTACTCTACAAAGAAGCCATCACGTTGTTGCATTATTGTAATGCATTCCATCATGAACAAGCTTTTAACATCAGCTATATGGCATGCTTCTCTCTCTTTTCTTTCTGCTGGCTTGGCAATATAGCCAAAGTTTACTTACAGCAACTCAACATGAGCTTCTTTAATTTATAGTGTGAAGTCATAGTTGTGACTACCTTTTCTTTCAAATTCACACATTGGGCAGTCAATACCTACACAAATACTCCAATGGATTTGTGATCTCATTTGTGATTTGGGATATTCCCACTAATGATATGGATCACAACCCATCCATATCCACCCATCCAATAGAATTCTTGTTCCTGTCCTCCTGTAGATCTGCTAGAGATAGTCCTCCCAGCATGCTGGAGGCCTTATTCTATCTAGATCTTAACTGGGTTTTGTGAACTTTAAAAAAAATATTTCGATAACTGTTCTTCAATATCAGTGGCTTCCTTTGTAATCCTATATCTTTTATTCTATGAATTTAAAAACATTTTTCTGAGAAAGGGTGAATAGGCTTCATCATGTGCCAAAGGGGCACATGATACAAATAAAATTGAGTCTATACCAATGAATACCAATGAAGTATAGACCCTTGTCCCTTGCTGTTATCATATTGTTCACCCTTCTCTATTTTTGGTCAAATATTACTCTACTTTTTGTGGCTTCTCTCCTATAATATTTGTTTATAATTTGTTGTAGCTTAGTCATACCCGCCATGCATCTCTCAGTTTTGTGTGACTCAGATTTAGACTCCGTTATTGGAAGAAAATAAATGCTAAAAAGATGACCCTTTCTTTCAGGGAGAAGTTAGGATACCACTCTGCAATTGTCTACTTTGAGCCAAGATGCAGTCAATAAACATTTGTTTGCTCACTCTCCTGTGATGCCTTCCCCCATCTGATTTTCTTTCCACTTATGACCTGACTTGTTTGTTTGTTTGTTTCCCATTTGATCTGGGAAAATTAGAAAACAAATGGAAACCAAGGTTACAGAGTAGATGACCCCATTCAACAGATAGTTTATATGAGCTCTTTTCTTTTTTTTTTATTTCTTTCTCCAAGGAAGACAATGTGTTTACCAGAATGTGTTTCTTCACATTCTTGCAGATCTATTTTTATAGTATAGTGATATTAGCTAAATGAATTTGGGGCCTCTTTTTCAGCCATGACTAATTGAGCAAATTTGTTACTTTTTTTTAAACAAATGCTTTACTAACTTCTGTTTTACATCATTCATTTCCACCAGATTTTGAGTTACAATCATTTTCTCCCCATTATTCCCCTACCCAACCTCCCAGAATAGCAGTCCCACAAGATATCGCTTCCTCCAGTCTGCTCTCTCCCATACCTTCACCCATACCCCCATCGACTTTTCCATTAGAGGAAGGTGAATCTTTGTGTCCCAATGCCTGCACATCTTATCTCCCTATTACAAGTAAAAGAGTATTAATAATAGGATTTATATATATTTGAAACATTTAATGTTAAGACCTCGAATTTCAGATCCATTTCCTTCCTCCCTTGTCACCCATTCCCTCTGGGGAGATAAGTATTTCAGTATATGTTGTACATGTCTAGCTATGCAAAACATTATCATAGTAGATATATTGTACAAGGCTGCTTATAATTCCCTCCCACTCATCCCACCCCCCACCTGGTCCATTCCCTACATGATCCTGTCCCTCTTCTATAGTGGGTACTTCCAACCTCCCCTCACCCCAAGGATGCCCTCCCATCCATCATCCCTCCTCTCATCCCCCTTCCCCCTATCCTGCTGCAGGTTGAGATATCCCATTTAGTATGTATGTCATTCTCTCTCTGAACCAAATTCAATGTGAATGTGTTTTTGCCTTTTTAGCCTTCCTTATTCTCCCCCTCCCTTGCAACCACTCCCCCTTGCTTCTTCTACATGGGATAGTTTACCTTACCCTGTCTCTCCCCATCTCCTCTTGCCACTTTCCTCTCTCACCTCATAATTTCATCCCTTGAGTATTCTCCCTTCCCAACAAATTCAACCTATGCCCTCTATCCATATATAATTGTAACCATATACATGCACATTCACATATGTGTTCATATGACCACACACCCTTCTTCCATTATTTTCATAGTGAGAAAGATATCATCAGTCACAGTTATTGCTTTTCCATATAGGAATGTAAATAGTTCAACTTTGATAATTTCCTTTTGATTCCTTTTCCCTGATTACCTTCTCAGGCATCTCTTCCTTCTTGTGTCTGGATGTCCAATTTTCTATTCAATTCTGGTTTTTTCCTCAAGAATGCTTGAAAGTCCTCTATTCCACTGAATGACCATATTTTCCCCTGAAACAAAATACTCAGTTTTGCTGGGTAGGTGACCCTTGGGTTCATTCTCAGTTCTTTTGCCCTCTGGAATATCATATTCCATGCCCTTCGATCCCTCAGTGTAGAAGCTGCCAGGTCCTGGGCTATTCTGATTGTGTTTCCACAATATTGAAATTGTTTCTTCCTGGCTGCTTGTAGTATTTTCTCCTTGATCTGGGGATTCTGGAACCTGGCTATAATATTCCTGGGAGTTTTCTTTTTGGGATCTTTTTCAGGAGGTGATCTGTGGATTCTTTCAACCTCTATTTTGCCCTCTGGATCTAGAACATCAGGGCAATTTTCCTTGAGAATTTCTTGAAGGGTGATTTCTAGGTTCTTTCTTTGATCATGGCTTTCAGGTAGTCCAATAATTTTTAAATTGTCTCTCCTGGATCTATTTTCCAGGTCAGTGGTTTTTCCATGAGATATTTCACATTGCCTTCTAATCTTTCATTTGTTTGGATCTGCTTAACAGCATCTTGATTTCTCATAAAGTCACTAGCTTCCATTTGCTCCAGTCTAACTCTGAAGGAATGAATCTCCTCAGTGAACTTTTGAGATTCTTTTTCCATCTGGCAAATTCGACTTTTTAAGGCATTCTTCTCCTCATTGCCCTTTTGGGCCTCCTTTGCCATTTGAGCTAGTCTATTTTTTAAGGTGTTGTTTTCCTCAGTCAGGCTGTTGACCCTCATTTCATACTTTTCCTGCGTCCTTCTCATTTCTCTTCCAATTTTTCCTCCACTTCTCTTATTTGATTTTTAAAGTCCTTCTTAAGGTCCTCTATGGCCTGCAACCCGCTCATGTTTTCCCCTGGGGCTTTTGGAGCAGGACTTCTGACCTCACAGTCCTTTTCCTGCTCTATGCCCCAAAATAGGAGTCTAGGGTTGCATTTTTCTGTTTCCTTTGCCTTGGCATGTTGCCACTTAATTACTTGACTTTGGGCTTGTTGCCACACTATGGCTTTAAGGCCAGATAGAGGAATTTTCGTCCCGAACGTGTGGGGGGCAACTTCCGTTTCTGGCAAGCTGTAAACCCACCCACGACTTCCACCCTAGATCACAATCCAGATCCAGGGAGGTTAAAGCAAGAGCGATTACCCCCCAAGACTGATCGCTGGATCTCCCCACGATTTGTAGGCTGGGAGCTGGAGCTGCCTCTGAAAACTACAAAATAGCATGTCTCCTCAGCGGCTTCCAGCCCCCAGGGGAGGGAGCCAACACATTCCCCAAATACAGGTCCCAAAGTCCATAGGACACTAACCTCTTACTTTGTCCTAGACATGTCTATGTTGATAATTCTGGAGTCGCCACAGCTCCTGGTGTTCTGGGGTTCCTCCAGCCAGCTGCTGGCCCTGCCACCCTGGGGCTAAAACCTTGGCTCAGGCAGACCTGGGCTCAGCTCGGTTCCCCGCACTCTGCGTGCTGCGCGCTGCCAGGTCCCAGACTGCTGTGCTGGTCCTTCCTGCAGGGCTGCTAGGCTGTCCTCAGCGAGAGGTTAGTTTCTCTGTGTCATTCTGTGTGTGCCGGGGCTCCAGAAGTTGTTCAGAGTCCCCTTTTACATAGTTTGGGGGGAATCTGGGGAGAGAGTGGCTTGGACGAGCTGTTTCTACTCTGCCCTGTTACTTTTTTTTTAATGAAAAAGGGCTGAATAAATTGTTTTGGGAATTAATGATTGTTATTAGGCCAATAGGGGTATTTTGAAAAAATGTCTATAATTAACTCATGGTATAATAGGATCATACACCCAGAACTATCTAGTTATGGACCTTTGAGGCTATCTTGTCCAACTCCCTAATTTTACAGATAAGGAAACTAAGGCTGAGAAAGATGATTCATTTATTCATTCAACAAACATTTATTAAGCAATTGCTATGTTCTAGGCACTGTGCTAAGATCTGAAGATACAAAGAAAGGCAAAAGACAGCTCCTGTCCTCTGGGAACTTAGAATCTAATGGGTGAGAATAACATACAAACAAATATATGCAAAGCAAGCTATATAAGATAAACAGGAAATAATAGGTGATTTGACCAAGGTCACACAGGGAAGAAGTGGCAGAGCCAGGATTGCATTCTTACCTAATCACTGGTTTTCTCATTCTAGAGTTCTCTTACTAGTACTTTCTCCCTTCAGTTTTCTTCTAAGCATGGAATGTTTCTTGCTCTCCTCTAATTATTTTAAGATAATTATTGCTTCTACATTTCCTTGAACTTATGTTGTATACGATTTTGTATACTTGTACATTTTTTTAGAAAAATGTTTATTGATGCTTTTATTTTTTAATAATTTCCTAATAACCACTCTACCATAGAACCCTCACTTTTAATAAGTAGAAATAGTTAAGAACAACTAAGATATCAACCATGTCAAAAAATGGTCAGAACTTTGTGCATCCACAGTCAATCATTGTTTTATTGAGAGGGGAGAAATATCAATCTTCCCACATCACCCCAAGAGTTTATAACAGCCTCTTGGAGCCCTTAGCACCAGGTCTTTATTTAGGGTGGGAGCCAGGTGGAAAGGGAGCTGATGGTGTAGACCTTTGTACTTTGGGGATTTTTCCCCCCATGGATTTTACAGTGATTTCTTTTCCTTTTTAACCCCTTGCATCATTTGGTTCATTTATTACTGTTTTTGAGGTGATGATAAAGAGGATTGGCTTTGGATACCTTTCACTCTACTATATTGCTATAAGCTAATGTGCCTTTGTTTTTTCTTTTCTTTTTTATATTTATTTATTTTTAGTTTTCAACATTCATCTCCACAAGACCTTGAGTTACAATTTTTTCTCTCCATGTCTTTCCCCTGCCCCCCACCCCATAACAGCAAGCCTACTGAATACCTCTTCCCCAAATCTGTTCTCTCCTATATCCTCCCCCTTCACCCCCTAACTTTCTAGTAGGGCAAGATGGGTCCCTATACCCCAGTACCTGTATATCCTATTTCCCAGTTGCATGTAAAAAAACAATTTTTAAACATTTGTTTTTAAAACTTGGAGTTCCAGATTATTTTCCCCTTCTTCCCTCCTCACCCACCCCCACTGGGAAGACAAGCAATTCAGTATAGATTATACATGTGCAGTTACCCAGATCTCCTCCATAGTAGTTGTATTGTAAAAGACCAACTACACTTCCCTCCATCCCATCCTGCCCCACACTCACTTCACCTTCTCCCTCGACCACATTCCCCTTGAAAAATGCTTGCTTCTAACTACCCGCTCTCCCAATCTGCTATCCTCCCCCCTCCTATGCCCTATACCCTATTATCCTGTAGGGTAAGATACTCAGTTGAGTTTCTATGTTATTCCCTCCTTAGGCGAAATTCAATAAGAATTAGGTTGTCCCATTCCCTTTCACCTTCCTGCTCTTCCCCTCCATTGTAACAATTTTCTCTTGCCTCTTTTATACAAGATAATTTACCATAATCTATTGTTCCCTTTCTTTTTCTCCTAATAAATTCCTCTTTCACCTCTTAATTTTATTTGTTCAATATCATCCCTTCATATTCAACTCATCCTGTGCCTTCTGTCTATGTATACATGAACATACATATGTCCACACTCACATATTTATTTATATACACACATATCCTCCTAGATATATATATATATATATATATATATATATATATATATATATATATATATATATATATACATGCACATATATATTACCTTCAACTATCCTCATACTGAGAAAAGTTTCATGAGTTACAATTATTGCCTTTCCATGTAGGAATGTAAATAGTTTAACTTTAATAAGTTCCTTATGATTTCTTTTTTCCTGTTTATATTTTTATGCTTTTCCTGCTTCTTGTATTTGAAAGTCAAATTTTCTGTTCAGCTCTGTTTTTTTTTTTCATCAAGAATGCTTGAAAGTCCTCTATTTCATTGAATTACCATATTTTCCCCTGTAGCATTATACTCAGTTTTTCTGGGTAGGTAATTTTTGGTTTTAGTCCTAGCTCCTTTGACCTTCTGAATATCATATTCCAAGTCCTTCAGTCCCTTAATGTAGATACTGTTAGGTCTTGTGTTATCCTGATTGTGTTTCCACAATACTTAAATTGTTTCTTCCTGACTACTTGCTGTATTTTCTCCTTGACCTGGGAACTCTGGAATTTGGCTATAATATTTCTAGGAGTTTTCTTTTGGGGATCTTTTTTAAGAAGTGATTAGTGAATTTTTTCAATTTCTGTTTTGCTCTCTGGTTCTAGAATATCAGAGCAATTTTGCTTGATAATTTCTTGAAAGATGGTGTCTAGACTCTTTTTTGATCATGGTTTTCAGGTAGAACAATAATTTTTAAATTATCTCTCATGTATCTATTTTCCAGGTCAGTGGTTTTTCCAGTGAGATATTTCACATTTTATTCTATTTTTCATTTGTTTGGATGTGTTTTATAGTATCTTGGTTTCTCATAAAATCATTAGCTTCCAGTTGCTCCAATCTAATTTTGAAGGAGTTATTCTCTTCAATGAGTTTTTGAAATTCCTTTTCCATCTGGCAAATTTGGCATTTTAAAGCATTCTTCTTGTTGGCTTTTTGGGCCTCTTTTGCCACTTGAGTTTGTCTATTTTTTAAGATGTTATTTTCTTCAATGTATTTTTGGGTCTCCTTTAGTAGGCTTTTGATTCACTTTTCATGATTTTCTTGCATCATTCTCATTTCCTGATTTTTCCTCTACTTCTCTTACTTGATTTTCAAAATCCTTCTTGAGCTCCTCCATGGCCTGTAAGCAGTTCATATTTTTCTTGGAGGCTTTTGATGCAGGAGTTATGACATCACTGTCTTCCTCCTGCTCTATATTTTGATACTTTTTGACCCTAAAAAAGGATTCTGTCGTCTGTTTGTGTTTCCATTGCTTGCTCATTTTGGCAGCCAATTACTTGACTTTTGAGCTCTTTGCCACAGTAGAACTCTGTTTCCAGAATAGAGAGAGCTATGTCCCAAATCACTGGGATTTTTCCAGCTGCCAGAGCTATTAAATGGGCACCCTCTATACAGCCCCCACATGCTCTGTCTCACTGGTCACACACCCCAGGACCACTACCCAAGATCACAATCCAGATCCAAGCAGGTGAAAGCAAGAATGCTTAGCCTCTCAATGGTTGCTTGGTCCCCCTACAGTATGCAGGCCAGGAGGTCTGGAAGCAGCCACACAGCAGCAACTGCAGCCACCACACCTCCTCCACTTCTCACTCTGGGGGTAGCAGCTGGATCACACTCTTCTATCCCCCCTGTGTCAACTAAGTTCCACACTGACCTTTTACTTTGTCTTTGGCATTTATGAATTGAGAAGTCCGGAAATTTCTACAGCTGCTGGTGATTTACTCTTGTGAAATCTGCTCTAGCTGCTGCTGGTCAGGCTGCCCTGGGGGCTAAAACCATGGTTCAGGAGGGACTGCCCTCAGCTCCCAGCATGCTGTGATGGACCCTTCCTGTCAGCCTGCCATGCTTCCCTCAGCAGGAGATCTGTTCCTCTCTGTTACTTTGTGGGTTCTGTAGCTCTAAAGTTTGTTTAGAGTCATTTTTTACATGTATTGGAGGAGGTGGAAACAGGAGCCATGTGGAAGTCCTGTTTCTACTGTGCCATCTTGGCTCCACCCTGCCTTTGTTTTTCCTTAAAGAAATTTATATATTTTTCTCTTTTTTGTATAGATGCATTTTACATCTCCTTTATATCCAGAAACATCTCCTTCTTTCCTCCCCCAAAACTCATTCCTTGCTATAAATCAATCAATCAATCAACTAGACAAAAATAATTTATTAAGTACCTACTATGTTCTTTGTGTATGGACTGTTCAAGGAGGACTAGAACCTCTAGCATGAGGGCTTTCTGAGCCCTTTTCAGGGCTTTTCATCCACCTTGGTGTTCATCTGTCACCCAACTCTCACCTGTGGCTGCAAGAAGCTACTATGCACAATAGCTGCAACCCAGTAAAATTGTCTTGGCAAATGGGCTAAACCAAGCTGAGGATAAATGATAGGCCTCAAACACATCAGTGAGTTAGGAGGATATTTTCCCCAAGCATGCAAAGACTTCCCCTGTCTGAATGATTTTGTTCCAGTGGCCATGAAGGCAACTGTGGGGTGCTTAGAGCTTTGTCAGATGTGGAAGACAGCAAAGTCAGACACTGCATTCCGGGCCATTGCCAGTCCTCTTGACTTTTGTCTTGCCACTGGACTTTGATGACTCTGGAAGACAGAGTGAGGCTGATAACTTTGTGTAACTCTCCCTTACTTTAATTCAAATTACTTGCAAGTCAAGATATTACCCCATGATGTCATTGATCTTTTTCAAAAACAAAGGATAAACAACAATTATGTTCCAGACACTGTGAAGCAGATAGATAGATAGATAGATAGATAGATAGATAGATAGATAGATAAAATAGAAAGAAAAGAGGCAAAACAGATGTATAGAAAGATAGAGACAGAGAGTGAGACAACTAAATTCTCCCCTCATGAGTTCAGCAAGCCATAGAGAATAAATGAATGATACTCTCTGTCAAGCCTCTGTGTCCTGCTATAATTTTCTTTTCTATTACAACTGTGTCTTATTGGAAGGTTGAATGCCAAGATAATTATATCAGCACTTATACTGAACTTAGAACAGACTTTTCCCAATGCAACCCAAACTATTGCAGTTATGTGAAACTGGCCTTTGGGACTGACCTGGGAAGGCATTGGATATATTGCTATCATGTATAGGTAAGGCATCTACATGATGAAAGAGGTGGACAAATGCTCCTAAATTATGGAGTGGTAATTTTTTTTTAGTTCCATGCCCTCTGCACATGGCTGAAAATTTTTTGTTTAAAATAATGTGGGGAATAAAACCTTAAAATCCTCCAGGCATTTCAGAGACCCTTGAGATTTTATCATTGATTTCTCAGGAAATGACTTGGATTCCCTTAGGTTTGATGTCACATTTTCCTGGAATCTGAGGCATTAAAGAGTAAGATATTCTTATCTGAATTGTTTGTACTAAAATGACAACCTTGCCAAACACACACACACACACACACACACACACACACACACACAACTTTCTACTGTGATAGTTGCCTTAGAGGTATGTGGATTGACAGATTATACAGTGGAGGTGAAATGTCTTTGTCTAAAGACAAAGAATTTCCTTCTCCATAGATGCCAATAATACCCACCCCTTATACTCAGGAATGACAGATAGTCCCAACAATGAAAACTACCTTTGAATCAAATTTTCAAAATGTTAAAAAAAATAAGGTCTCACTTACCAAAAGTTTTCCTCCTACTCTTTGAACTCTACCTCAATCCACCCAAGCCATCTTACATTTCTATGTCCTCTTTGATTTTCTCAGAAAGGCCCTTATGTCATTCACAAAATTTAAAACCAGTTTCCTCGAATGGTAGATTATGTTTGCGGTTTTATATAGTTATCTATAATGTGAAACTATAGAGCAGAGGAACAAGATATCAGCTAATTCACTTGGCCAGTGTATATATCCTTAGGAGGCCTGTTTAATTTCTATCTGTTGTCCTCAGTGGGCTCATGAGTCAAATGGAACCAGTCTTAGGATAACCTACTCGTCTTGATTAAATTAGTTCATCCAGGATTCCCAGCTCTGATCCCTATCCTCTTGTGATTTCTCTTGGCCTTTTCTTGACAACTGTCTCTTTAAAGTGGCTAGTACCTTACCCATTAGACCATTGGGGCAATTCTTTAAGAAATGAGAGGAAGGGGTGGCTAGGTGGCGCAGTGAATAGAGCGCCGGCCCTGGAGTCAGAAGGACCTGAGTTCAGAGCCGGCCTCCGACACTTAATCCACACAAACAAATACCTAGCCGTGTAACCTTGGGCAAGTTACTTAACCCCAATTACCCTAAAGGGGTGGCTAGGTGGCGCAGTGAGTAAGAGCGCTGGCCTCGGAGTTGGGATGACCCGAGATCAGATCCGGCCTCAAAAAATGAGCACCCACACATAAATAATGACTAGCCCTGTAACCTTGAGCAAGTTACTTAATCCCAATTGCTTAAAAAAAAAAAAAAAAGAAAGAAATGAGAGGAGATGTGACCAACACAAACCAGACTGAGCAATATACTATCATTTACTTTGTAATTCTTCTTGATCCTAGCCTTGGTTTTCTTTGGCTTTCCTGACCCTTTTGGGCCCATTCAGATTTTTTTTAATCCCATATTTTGCTGTCATCTATTATATGTTTGATCTTACCTGCACTTCTAACTCCCATTTGTTATTTCCACCGGCCCTGCAATTCTCTCCAACTGATTAGTTTCAACCTTTGATATTATAAACTGACCATCTTTTTGCTACAATTACTTCTGCTTCTACTGTCTGTTGTCTAGCTCTCTTCCCTTTTCAAGGAACAGTTTTCCTTGGCTTCTAGAGACCTGTTAAATCCTACCTTTCCATTACAATTCCCCATTTCCTCTCCATTTCTCTATTCTCCACTCTCTTGTTCTTTCTCTAATCTGTCCAAGAGTGACCTTTAACTTTCATCCACATACCACCATGCCTGCCAGAGAGTTGTGGCATAGAGGGAACAGTGCCATACAGAGAACTTGGGTTCACATCTGAGTTTCTACCACTTAGCCATTGTAACCATAGGCAAGTTACTTAACCTTAATGGACTCCAGTTCTGCATCTGTGAAATGGATCTCCAAAGGTACTTCCAGTTCTAAGTCTATGATCCTATGAACTGTACTTGTGTTATCTGTACTTGTATTAGTTCCTAGGAAGAGTCACATATCTTATAGGGAAAAGAGCAATGGATTTGGAGTGAAAAGACCTGGGCTTGAATCCTGAGTCTGATACACATTAGCTGTGTGTTATTGTTCAATCATTTCAGTTTTGTCTGACTCTTCGTGACTCCATCCCTCTTTTAGATGAGGAAACTGAGGCAAACTGGACTAAGTGACTTACTCAAGGTCACATAGCTAGTAAGTGTCCTGAGACCAGATTTGAACTCACAAAGGTGAGCCTTCTTGACTCCAGGCGAGGCACTCTATCTACTGTACCACCTAGCCGTATGGCCTTGGGCAAATCACTTAACCTTTCTTCAGCTATTTTCTCATCTAAACAATGAGGATAATAATATACTTGCACTATTTCTATCACAAGAGTATTGTGAGAATCAAATTATATATTGCATGTATAACATTTGGCTCCCTGGCTGCTCCCCACAAACACTGTCATAGAGATAGCAGACTCTGGAAATGGCAAATACTCTATTCCAGAGGTCACCAGCCTAGAGATGTCTTTTTGAACGTGGCCTTGGAGCTTTATAAGAGTGAGAAACCAGAAGAGACCATTCCTCTTGTGCACCATCTGGGAGGAAGTATATCAGGCATGGCCAAGCAATACATCTGAATTCTGGATTCTGCTCCCCTGTTCCCTGCCCTCAGGCCTCTCATATTGCAAGACATCAGTGCTTTGTTTCCTACCACTCTCACTCTGATCAGTTATGAGAGAAAGAAAGGTGAGGCAGGGGTTTGATGCTCCCAGCTGCTAGCCAAAAGCCACTAGTCTCATTTATAAATAAGTCATCCTTAGTCTAGGTCTGGTCCTACACTCTATGCACTGCACCATGTAGGGTGATCACATGCCCTTTATGATTATAAACAATGATTCTGGCAGCCACCCATATTTATTGTCCTATCTTTCTTAGTAGAGATTAGGGGAGAGGTATAAATTCCTTTAGGACAGCTAGGTGGCACAGTGGATAGAGTACCCGGCCTAGAGTTAGGAAGACTTATCTTCCTGTGTTCAGATCTGGCCTCAGACACATACTAGCTGTGTGACCCTGGACAAGTCACTTGAACTTTTTTGCCTAAGCTTCCTCATCTGTAAAATGAACTGGAGAAGGAAATAGCAAACTAATCCAATATCTTTGCCAAGAAAACTTCAAATGGAGTTACAAAGAATCATACATGACTGAAAAATAAAACAAATATCATTGATCCCTTTACAGCAGGAGTTTTAAACATTTTTGGGTGTCACGGACTCTTTTGAAGTTTAGTGAAACCTGTGAACCCCTTCTCAGAATAATGTTTTTAAACCCAAATGTAAGTGATTACTCTGGCTTCACTGCCTGAAGATCAGGTATGTTATGTTTCACATTTTCCCCTGGGTTCTCTAGTACCCTTAGGAAGGTTTGTGGGTGTTTAATCTTTCTGCCATTGGCTCAAGCTCCCTCTGATGGTATTCTCCAAATTATAGGGGTCCCTTGCACTACAGTTTTATTCAACCACATTGTTAAATGAGCTGACAGATACAAAGGAATCTTTACTTCAAGTATAGCAAGAGCAAATACACAAACATCCTCCACAATGTAGTGGGGGGGAATAATCACCCCCTAAACCACCCTAGTGTCTACAGCAGGGAAGGAGATTTAGGTTTATAGCTTAGGTCAGTTCCTATATAGTATAGTCCCACTAAGCTCCAAATTCTAGTCTTTGGGCTTGAATTTCAGGCACCCTGGCTTCACAGATACTTCTTGCTGGGCCAGTAGCAATATACAGCCTAGAATACTGTCTCCAAGTTTCCTGGGTCCAGTGATTCCATTGCCTACATCTGAAACTGAAAATGACAGATGAAACACATCAGAACAAAATCCTAAGCCAAGGGTTGGAGTGAGAAGGAGGAGAAGGCTGAGAAAGCCCTTACTCAGTTCAGTTTATAGTGTCCCTACTGTGGATGAGCAGAGCTTTTTTTTTTTTTTTTTTTTTAAGCAATTGGGGTTAAGTAACTTGTTCAAGGTTACAGGGCTAGTCATTATTTATGTGTGGGTGATCATTTTCTGAGGCCGGATTTGATCTCGGGTCATCCCAACTCCGAGGCCGGCACTCTTACTCACTGCGCCACCTAGCCACCCCTTTTAGGGCAATTGGGGTTAAGTAACTTGCCCAAGGTCACACGGCTAGGTTTTTGTTTGTGTGGGTTAAGTGTCTGAGGCCGGATCCGAACTCAGGTCCTTCTGACTCCAGGGCCGGCGCTCTACTCACTGCGCCACCTAGCCGCCCCAATGAGCAGAGCTTTTACTGTCTCTGGATACCACTGGAAAAAAGAGATGGTTCCAGTCCAGTTGTTTTAAAGACAAGACCTGTTCAAGCTACACAGTCAATGAAAAGATGCTATTTCCATCCATATAGGAGGAAAAGGTCTTCTCCCAGAAGCTAGTCCCTGGTTTCTCCCATGTGGGAATTCCATTTTACCTGATCTGGGCAACCCTGTTACATATAATTACAAAATTATATTACAAAAATTACAAAAAAGAAACCAATTCTATTGAAATATGTTTTTTTTAAACAAATGCTTTATTAACTTCTGTTTTACATCATTCATTTCCACCAGATTTTGAGTTACAATCATTTTCTCCCCATTATTCCCCTACCCAACCTCCCAGAATAGTAGTCCCACAAGATATCGCTTCCTCCAACCTGCTCTCTCCCATACCTTCTCCCATACCCCCATCGACTTTTCCATTAGAGGAAGGTGAATCTTTGTGTCCCAATGCCTGCACATCTTATCTCCCTATTACAAGCAAAAGAGTATTAATAATAGTACTTATATATATTTGAAACATTTAATGTTACGACCTCGAATTTCAGATCCATTTCCTTCCTCCCTTGTCACCCATTCCTTCTTGGGAGATAAGTAATTCAGTATATGTTGTACATGTCTAGCTATGCAAAACATTATCATGGTAGATATATTGTACAAGGCTGCTTATAATTCCCTCCCACTCATCCCACCCCCCACCTGGTCCATTCCCTACATGATCCTGTCCCTCTTCTATAGTGGGTACTTCCAATCTCCCCTCACCCCAAGGATGCCCTCCCATCCATCATCTCTCCTCTCATCCTTTCCCTTCCCCCTATCCTGCTGCAGGTTGAGATATCCCATTTAGTATGTATGTCATTTTCTCCCTGAAACAAATTCAATGTGAATGTGTTTTTGCCTTTTTAGCCTTCCTTATTCTCCCCCTCCTTTGCAACCACTTCCCCTTGCTTCTTCTACATGAGATAGTTTACCTTACCCTGTCTCTCCCCATCTCCTCTTGCCACTTTCCTCTCTCACCTCATAATTTCATCCCTTGAGTATTCTCCCTTCCCAACAAATTCAACCTATGCCCTCTATCCATATATAACTGTAACCATATACACACACATTCACATATTTATTCATATGACCACACACCCTTCTTCCATTATTTTCATAGTGAGAAAGACATCATCAGTCACAGTTATTGCTTTCCATATAGGAATGTAAATAGTTCAACTTTGATAAGTTCCTTTTGATTTCTTTTCCCTGATTACCTTCTCAGGCATCTCTTGCTTCTTGTGTCTGGATGTCAAATTTTCTATTCAATTCTGGTTTTTTCTCAAGAATGCTTGAAAGTCCTCTATTCCACTGAATGACCATATTTTCCCCTGAAACAAAATAATCAGTTTTGCTGGGTAGGTGACCCTTGGGTTCATTCCCAGTTCTTTTGCCCTCTGGAATATCATATTCCATGCCCTTCAAACCCTCAGTGTAGAAGCTGCCAGGTCCTGGGCTATTCTGATTGTGTTTCCACAATATTGAAATTGTTTCTTCCTGGCTGCCTGTAGTATTTTCTCCTTGATCTGGGGATTCTGGAACCTGGCTATAATATTCCTGGGAGTTTTCTTTTTGGGATCTTTTTCAGGAGGTGATCTGTGGATTCTTTCAACCTCTATTTGCCCTCTGGATCTAAAACATCAGGGCAATTTTCCTTGAGAATTTCTTGAAGGGTGATTTCTAGGTTCTTTCTTTGATCATGGCTTTCCAGTAGTCCAATAATTTTTAAATTGTCTCTCCTGGATCTATTTTCCAGGTCAGTGGTTTTTCCCATGAGATATTTCACATTGCCTTCTAATTTTTCGTTTGTTTGGATCTGCTTAACAGCATCTTGATTTCTCATAAAGTCATTAGCTTCCATTTGCTCCAGTCTAACTCTGAAGGAATGAATCTCCTCAGTGAACTTTGAGATTCTTTTTCCATCTGGCAAATTCGACTTTTTAAGGCATTCTTCTCCTCATTGCTCTTTTGGGCCTCCTTTGCCATTTGAGCTAGTCTATTTTTTAAGGTGTTGTTTTCCTCAGTCAGGCTGTTGACCCTCATTTCATACTTTTCCTGCATCCTTCTCATCTCTCTTTCTAATTTTTCCTCCACTTCTCTTATTTGATTTTTAAAGTCCTTCTTAAGGTCCTCTATGGCCTGCAACCCACTCATGTTTTCCCCTGGGGCTTTTGGAGCAGGACTTCTGACCTCACAGTCCTTTTCCTGCTCTATGCCCCCAAAATAGGAGTCTAGGGTTGCATTTTTCTCTTTCCTTTGCCTTGGCATGTTGCCACTTAATTACTTGACTTTTGGGCTTGTTGCCACACTATGGCTTTAAGGCCAGCTAGAGGAATTTTCGTCCCGAACATGTAGGGGGCAACTTCCGTTTCTGGCAAGCTGTAAACCCACCCACGACTTCCACCCTAGATCACAATCCAGATCCAGGGAGGTTAAAGCAAGAGCGATTACCCCCCAAGACTGATCGCTGGATCTCCCCACGATTTGTAGGCTGGGAGCCCGAGCTGCCTCTGAAAACTACAAAATGGCGTGTCTCCTCAGTGGCTTTTAGCCCCCAGGGGAGGGAGCTGACGCATTCCCCAAATACAGGTCCCAAAGTCCATAGGACACTAACCTCTTACTTTGTCCTAGACATGTCTATGTTGATAATTCTGGAGTCGCCACAGCTCCTCGTGTTCTGGGGTTCCTCCAGCTGGCTGCTGGCCATGCCGCCCTGTGAGCTGCCAGGTCCCAGACCTCTTTGCTGGTCCTTCCTGCAGGGCTGCTGGGCTGTCCTCAGCGGGATGTTAGCTTCTCTGTGTCGTTCTGTGGGTGCTGGGGCTCCAGAAGTTGTTCAGAGTCTCCTTTTACATAGTTTGGGGGGAATCTGGGGGCAGAGAGGCTTGGACGAGCTGTTTCTACTCCGCCATCTTGGCTCCACCTCGAAATATAAGTTTTTTTAAAAAGCTCTTGAACCCCAGTTAAGAACCTCCAGGTAACTCTAATACAGTTTGCTTTAAAGAGTCAGGAAACAAACCCCTTCTTCAGCGTGAGCTGAGGGAGGTGGCAGATTGGGGAAGAGGAGGAGACTGATCCTGTCTGGATTTCCCATGAGCAAGTGGGGCATACTATTATGATCCTCTTAGGCAAATACAACCTTTCCTCTAGCCAGAAGAGGTTATATCATAATGCATATAACCTGAGAAACCCTTGATCCAAACAAGACCTGGACAGGCTAAATCTCATGTAGGGAGCATTTTGAACCAGCTTCTGTTTGAACTATCTCATGTTGAGAGTCATTGGGGCTGCATCACTTGGGAATCACCTTCTTCTCATAGAATATCCTCAGTTCTGTTTATTGCTGTTGTGAGCTTAAGCTCCCCTAGACACACAGGAACTCCAGGCATCATCTATCATACGTGGGAAGCACTTTGTAAACCTTGGATCTCTCTACAAACACGAGTTTCTGCTTTTCCTCCCAGTTATGGGTGACACAAGAAGTAAACACTTTTCAGAGACCATAGAAGGATGCACTAACAGAAATTATAAGTCTCAAGAAACATAATTATCTATTATATTCTCAAGCAGTTGGGGCATGAAAGAGCATCATAAATAAACCTGAGTATCTGGTGGTGTCTCAACTGAGGAGATTCCTGCATTGGATTCTCTGGTTTTAAAACCCATTTATGATTCATATAAAGTGAAATGAACTCTGAAGCTCAGAGGTGTTTCTATTGTTTTCTCAGTCATGTTGCTACATTTTTATTTAAAACAATCTGTCAAAGGAACAAAAGGTTTTTTTCACACAAGCAGAAAGTAAAAAGGGAAATACAGCAGGTAGAAGATACTGCTTTCTGAAGATCTAAAGAAGAGTATCATGTTTTAAATATCATTAATTAAAGCCCTCTTTGGTCTTTTTATGATTGTAATATATTTGCAACCTATTAGGTTCTAGTTGTTCCATTTTCTTTCTTGTTTTCCATATGGGGATATCTCTTCTCTTAGCATTTTAGAATAATGTCAAGAAGGTTGTTTGGGAACTTTCCTTTGTGGTTTAGTCATTTCAGTTGTATCCAACTCTTCAGGACCCTATCTGTCGTTTTCTTGGCAAAGATATTGGAATGGTTTGCTATTTCCTTGTCTAGCTCATTTTATAGATGAGGAGACTGAGGCAAACAGGGTTAAATGACTTGCCCATGGTCACATAGCTAGTAAGTGTCTGAGGCTGGATTTGAACTCAGGAAGATGAGTCTTCCTGGTTCCAAGGCCAGTTCTCCATCCACTGTACTACCTAGATGCCCTTATCTCTTCTTCCCTTCTCCCCGCAGTTAAACAACAACAATCAAACAAAAATGAATGATAGAATATTCATCATAAAGAATAGTCCAGCTAAACAAATACCCACATTGGTCATGTCCAAATATATCTCTCTCTCATCTCTCTCTCTCTCTCTCTCTCTCTCTCTCTCTCTCTCTCTCTCTCTCTCTCTTTCTGAATTTTAAGTTTTAAGTCTATCAGTCCTCTGTCAGGAGGCAAACAGCATAGTTGATCTTCAGCCTACTGGACTTCTATTTTGTTTTTTGCTTTTTTTTTTCATTGCATTGATCAATGTTGTAAAGTCTTTCAAAGTTGTTTTTCTCCCCACTATAATGCTGTTATAACTTTATTGTTTTTCTAATTCTACTTGCTTTTCTCTGCATAAGTTCATAAATGTCTTCCAAGTTTCCTCTGACACTAGTCATTTTGTCGTGTCTTAGAACATGATAATATTCCATTACATTCATATACCATTATTTGTTTAGTTACTCCCCAATAACATACACCCTTAGTTTCCAATTTTTAAGCAGTTGCTATAAATAGTTTTGTATTTATAAGTACTTTTCCTTTTTTCATCTCTTTGGGGTATGGGCCTACTGGTGGTATAGAAGGGTCAAAGGATATGAGTGACTTTTGGGGTATAATTCTAAATTGTTTTCCAGAATGACTGGACCAATCAACAACACTACCAACAGCAGACTTTATGGTTTCTGGTCACCACTGGAAAAAGGGATGGCACTAGTGAGACTATTTTTGGAAGGCTTTTCAAATGCTTCTAGGACACAAAGTTCTTAATCTCTTTTGCTTCTTAATTTCAACAGACTCTTTTGACAGTTTGGTGAAACCTAATGACCCCTTCTCATAATAACATTTTTAAATGCTTGAAATAAAATACATAGGCTTACAAAGGAAATTACATTGAAATACAGTTATGAAAAAATCTTTTTAAAGTTCACAGACTGAAGTAGAACCCCTATTCTAGGACTTTTCTTATTTGATTAATAGACCTAGCAGGGCTAGCCCTAATTCTAAGTGAGACACAAAACTGGTTCTCATTGCTTGAGTACTCTCCCTTCGTGCTCCCCTCTTCCACTCTCCCTGGGACCTTCTTTTCATTATTTATCTTGAAGCTCTCCATTATTCCTTTCCAGTCACCTAAAACACTGGCTCCCAGGAAAGGGACTGATAAATTCATTCACACCAAAGGTATAAATTACTGATAGGACTAATTGTGTTAGCTGGTGGTTAGGAGGAGCTAGAGGGGTAGTGGTGGAGATGCTTGCTCTTCAATAGTAGACATAGGAATCTATGGAATTTAGATAGTTAGTTGACACAAAAATAGAGTGCCTAACCTGAAGTCAGGAAGACTTGAGTTCCTATTTGACCTCAGATGCTTGCTAGCTCTGTAACCTTGGGCAGGTCAGTTAACATCTGTTCCCCTCAGTTTTCTCATCTATGAAATAGGGATAATAATAATCCTAGGATTGTTGTGAGGATCAAATGAGATAATTGTAACTCATTTAGCATAGTACCTGGCACATAGTAAGTGCTATGTAAATGTTAACTGTTATTATCATACATGATGATAATAATGTTCATACAAGTTTATAGTTTACAATATCAATTCCATTACCATTCTATGAGACAAATAGGGAAATTATTATTGTCCTCTATTTGTCCATGAGGAAGTGTAAACTCAGAGGAGTTAAATGACTTGGCCAGAATCACAAAGCAAGTGATAATCACAAGGGGCAGAGTTGGATTTCGAACCCAAGTTTTCTGCAACAAAGGACTTTTACAACTACATTGAGACATAATTTCCAATAACATTTTCAATTTTCTGGGAATAATTTAAAATTCTATTTACATTGCTCAAAGCAAAGAGCTCATTGTTTTGAATTTTCACTTTTTGCTTGCTATTATAATTAATGCAATGAATCATCAACACCTACTAGTAAGCTATCCCACACTAGCAAAATTACCACGGATGTCTACATTTATAAATATTGTGTCAACATTCAAAATGTGCATCCTTATTTTTTTTAGTGCACAGCATATAGATTTCCATTCAATTATTCTGATGAATTAACTTCCTTGCTATAATTTTAAACTATAAATTCTTCCCTGTAGAATCATAAAATGTTAGTGATCATCCTGTCCCAAACTTTCATTTTAATTATGTGGGAACTAAAGTCCATAGAAGCTAAGTGACCTACCCAGTACCACAAAACAAATAAATGGTGGATCTAGGATTCAAGGTAGGGATGTTCTAGTAAATGTTTAACAATAGGCTTCAGCAGGGGGTGGGGGGGGGGGTGTGAAATGGAGAGAAAGGGGATGGAGTTGATAGGGTGTACCCACAACACATTTTTAAGTTTAATCAACATTATTCGCATTTTTCTCAATCACCTACTTAAGTCAAGAGAGTCAACAAAACAATAAATCAAGCCCTGATTTTTAGTTTGCTGACTTCTGAGGTGTAAATGTTCACACTGAAAATTTAACAGTCTTCTCTCAGCCCACCCCTGATTCAAGGGCAACCACAATGACTCTAAATCCCATGCTCTTCCCACTACAAAACAGTTGCCTTCCCTTGGGAACTAACTTTAGTGCAGATCATAGAATCTCAGATTTAGAGGTGATCTATCTGTCTTGATAACTGGAACTGAGTGTTTAATATCAAAACAATTTCTCCTCTAGCCATTGCTAAAGGCTCAGTGACAAATCTTACTCTCCAACTTGCTCCTACACTTTTTGTAAACTCAATTTTCACCCACTTTTTATGGTTTCTATTTTTCTATGTTATTGCAAAAGCTTGGCATCTTTAGGGATTCAATCTACTAAAGCACAGCTTAGGTGAAAAGAACACTGGCCTGGAAGTCAGAAGCCTGGATTCAAATTTCTATTCTGACACTCCCTAGCTTTGTGAAACTGGGGATGTTACTATAGAAATGTGAATTATTACTTATTTTACACTGAGCACATTTTCAGTAGAAAGGCTTTTCTGTTAAAAGGAAAATTCTTTGTTCTGGCTTTCACCTTGATCAATGAAGCAAAATTCAAAACAGAAAATTAAAAGGAGTGTATTAATAGATCCATCAAGGTAGCAACATATTGATGGTTTGATCACTGGAGATCATCAAAGGATTTAAGATGAACTCCCTTTTATTGATAACCTTCATAATGACATAAAAACAATTCAGTTAGGTCAAGGCCAGTAAAAGAGAATGGGCCCTGATATATTAGTTCCCATCCAGTTGCCTATTTGTGATATTTAACAGGAACAAACAGGTAAAGGGGTGACTTGCTATGGGTTATGAGGTATTACGAAAACTGCAGACTGATACCTCCTCCAACACTAATTGACAGGTAGGTTTGGGAATAATGGGTAATTGCATCATAACTTTCAATATTTCTCTTCCAGGCAGCTAATCTCTTCCATGGGATATAATGGTTGCACTAAATTTATGATCTCATTGGTGCAGGGAAATCCATCTATCAACGGAAGTCAGCTGCTTTTCTAATCCAGTCCAATCCAATAAATATTTATTAAGCATCTGTTATGTACCAGGCACTATGTTAAGCACCGGAGATACAACTAATAACAAGAAACAGTCCCTTCCCTCAAGGAACTTACGTTCTAGATGGGGACACAAAACACAAAAGGAGGCAAGAAAAGTGGGGTGGAGATGGGATACCAGAGGTAACTCTATGATGGCATCTTATTCTGAGAAGTTGAAACCAGGCAGAGTAGCAGAAGCAAAGTGGAGTGAACTGAGTCCAGTTTCTGTCATTGAAAGAAGTTTGGCATTCCTCTAGTCCTCCAATCAGGGGGCAGGAGAGACTGGGAGAGGTATGTGGTATCAATCAAGGTTTGAAGTGATGAGCTTATCCTGGGAAGGCCATCAAGGCAGTAGATTCAAAATGTCCTTCTTTCCAATATAGAGAGTTGCCCCAGAACACTAACAGCATGGGTAGCCAGGTGGTACAGTGGAGAGAATGCCAGGCCTGGAGTCAGGAAGATTTAAGTCCAAATCCAGTCTCAGACATTTACTAGCTGTGTGACTCTGGGCAAGGCACATCTTGTTTGCTGCCTCATTTTCCTCACTTGTAAAATGAACTGCAGAAGGAAATGGGAAACCACTCCTTTGCCTCCCCCCACCAAAAAAAAAAACCAAGAAAGCCAAATCCACTCCAAAAAGAGGTCACAAAAAGTTGGATATTATTGAAAACAACTAAATGGTAACTGACAATTAAATGGTAACTGAAAGTGATTTGTCCAGGGTCTCTCAACCAGACTATCACTCAGCAGGACTTTCTTGGCTTTCAGGACAGTTCTCTGTCCACTACGGCACACTGTTCTTCACTGCCTCTCTTCCCTAGTACATCTAGTTTCTTTTTTAGTTTGTGAATTCCTACTAGCCTCACAGAGTGTGTTTTTTTCAAAAGGTTTCTTTTCCAAACTTTTCCTGATGCATCTTTTACTTAAGTCCTGAAATGGGGTGTTCAATGCAGATCAAAGTTAATTATTTTGATCTAAGGTTCATTTAGAGTCATGGACTCTTAAAGGTACAAAGGGCCTCATAGTGTATATGGTCAAACTCTACAATATTTCTGGCAGAGCTGTTTTCTTCCAGATTAGTTTCTGATTCAGCAGTCGAGTGATGGAGAGAATTCACTATCTCAAGACTCCCCATTCTATTTTGGGATGGCCCTAATTGTTAGAAAAGTCTTCCTTATTGGAGAGGGTGGGATGGGTGCCATATTTGTGATTTCATGGGTAAAAGATCTAATATTGCTCTGTGTTCTCTGATCATCCTACCTGCCCTCTTCTCAATGTGCTCCAATAAAAATGGAGCACACTGAATGAAACAGTTTCCCAGATTTGTGTGTGTGTGTGTGTGGGGGGGGGGGGGTTATGTCCTCATTTTTTTTAGAGATGAGGGAACTGAGACAGCCAAGAGCCAAGTGATTTACCCAGAGTCACATAACCAGTAAATATCTGAGGCTGAATTTGAATTCACGCCTTTCTCACTCAGGGGCCAGTGCCATCTAGCTGTCTCTCTGGATGCCTACATTTTGTGTTTTAATCCACACAAAATACTATTTTGTCCTGGATATTATACTTCTATCAGGGAGATATCTTGATATAGGGAAAATAGCAGTGACTACATGTCAAAAGACTTGGGTCTAGTCTCCACTTGAATTTGCATGAGTTATTTTTAGCAGACACTTCACACTGGGAGGTTTGTAATGAAGATGCAGTCAGTTGAAGCCTCTAGGCTTTTTTCTTTTCAGGTGAACTTGCACCCCTTATATCTGATTTTTGAGGCAAAATGCAACACCTGATATTTTATGTTGTTAGTTTTAGGACGGTTGAATTTCATTTGAAGAGCTTCTTAAGAACTTCTGAAATTTTTGCTTTGCTATTCATTACATTAGTTCTCTCTCCCATCAAGGGATCATGAATTGGTTGATGAATTTTTGATATCTTTTAAAGTTCTGTGATTTAAGTATAGTAATAGGCAGGTCAGGCAGCTAGGTGGTGCCATGGATAGAGCCCCAGGCTTGGAGTCAGGAAGACCAGAATTCAAATGTGGCCTCAGACACTTACTAGTTGTGAGAGACCCTGGGCAAATCACTTAACCCTGTTTGCCTCAGTTTCCTCATCTGTAAAATGAGCATGAGAAGGAAATGGCAAACCATTCCAGTATCTTGGCCAAAACAAAATAAAATAAAGCTAAAAACTAAAAAACAAAAGTGAAGAGTTAGACATGACTAAAATGCCTGAACAACAATAATAGACAGGAAGACAGGCAGAATTTGCAGCAGTGTGGGGGCGGATCTGGTGATAGCACTGGAGGACTAGGCTTAGAGGTATAACAGGAGGCTTTCCTAATCCTCCCAACCATTATTTGACACCTTACATTAACTTCCTATTGAGAGGCCTCGTATAGAGTTAAAAAGACCTGAGTTCAAGTCCTGCCTCTGATGCATACTAACTCTGTGATCCCAAGCAAGTCACTTAACTTTTCAGTGCCCTCAGGTACATCTCTAAAGAAGATAAGTTGAAGATCTATTGTTGATCTCTTTTTGTAAAGCACATTTCCTCTCTGGAACTTCCCTATGCCAATAAACTTTCTGGTTCAGTTGAAATCCAAATACACATTTCTATTTCCATAGATGTGCACATGTTGCTGATTCAATAGAATGTAAACTCTTTTATAATAGTGTTTTGTTTTTGTCCTCATTCCCAGTGCCTAGAAAAACACCTGGTGCAGACTAGGTATTTAAATGTCCATTGAATTAATACACACTGGTAAGATCAAGTCAAATTCCCAGACTCAGAGGGATTGAGTTTGTTCACCGTCAGGGTACAAGAACAGGAAGAGAGAGACACAACTACTATTCCCAGTATACAAGATGAAGACTTGATTACTAGGACCAAGGCAAGAGTCCAGTTACCAAAACCAGAGTAAAAGTTCAAAGAGAGACCAGAAGCAAGGCTGGATTTATATCGAACCAATTGAGTACTTATATTTCCTCTACCTGTGGGCTAGACCAGTAGATGGATCTTAGGCCCTGTTGTAGGGGTACAACTTCCTAAATGGCCACCTTGACTACATTTGAGGACTGAACAGATATGAAGGCAAGGGACTAGGTCAGTCATTAAACCTCCTGATTTGGACCTTCAGGGGTCTTGCCCTTAGATAAGAAAGCCTGACTTTGATCTTCCTGTTAAGTAGCAAGAGGAAAGAAGAGAAAGGAAAACCTGAGAAGTGAGAGGATGTTGGATTTCTCATAAAAGAATAGCCAAGTGCAGCTACTGTTTACTTTAAATCACTCACAGGGATCCTGGGTCCGATGTGCCTGAGCTAGTAGGATCACAGAACACAAGAATAGGTAGGGAAAACTCATAAAATGGCAGGGAAGCACTTTGTAGATAGATCCTTCCTCAGGAACCTCCAGTGAGTGCCTAAGCCTATAGCAAGAGAGCTTGGTCCAATAACACCTACAGCAAATAGGCTAAGTGGCAGGATTTAATGGTAAGCATGACCAGGACTGAAGATCCTTCTTTCATGAAATATGGTGATAATCAGTGACCTAAAGAGATTGTTCTATTTGTACTTTTGCCCTCTGAGCAGCTGAATGATTCTGACACTAGCAGAGGCATCCAGTAAATACCTGTGACATAACAGGATGCAAAGACAATGAAATACTCAGGCAATAATACAACAGCATGTGATATAATAGCTCAGTAAATAGAGCATTGGGTCTAGAATCAGGAAGACCTGAGTTCAAATCCAGCCTCAGACATTTACTAGCTGTGTGACCCTAGGCAAGTCACTTAATCTTCTTTGCCTCATTTTCCTCATCTATAAAATGAGCTGGAGAAGGAAATGGCAAATCACTCCAGTATCTTTGCCAAGCAAACTCAAATGAGGTCATGAAGAGTCAGACATGCTTGAAAATGACTGAATAATAACATATATTAATATTATATGATGAACAATGTATTATAAATCAATAATAATAAAATTAAAAATATTTTCAAACACTATATAAGATCTGCAAGATATTTTCCACGTTAACTCATTTGCTTTGCACAACAGCTCTGTGAGAGAGTGGTGCCCAGAACAGGCTGACATTGCTTAGATGAGTTTCTCAGGATAAGAGTTCTGTGATCTGGAAAGTTGTTAAGGGGGCTTCTACTGCAAAAGTATTTAAAGCCCATCAGAAAAATAATGCTTTTTTGGTCTAATTTCCATTTCCCAGGTGATTGGAGGACAGTGGTACCCAAAACAGTAATAGGAAAGTTGGGAAGAGGAGGAGGTTTTTTTGGGGAAAATCATGTGGTCTGTTTTTGACATGTTAAGTTTAAGATGCCCTGAGGACATCCAATCTGACATGTCCAAAAGGCAGTTGTTGATTTGGGAACGGGGTTTGAGAGAGCTACTAAGTTTGGGTACATTGATCTGGGAATCATCTGTATAGAGGTTATAATTGAACCTTTGGGAGTTTGTGAGATTACCAATGAGATAGTTTAGAGGGAGAGAAGAGGACCCACAACTAAGACCTGGGGATACCACATATGGTGGGCATGATCTTGATGATGATTTAGCAAAGGACTATGAGAAGGAACAGAAAAAAAAGAAAAGAACCAAAAGAGAGCAATGCCATGAAAATTTAAAAAGAAAAGAGTATAAAAGAGAAGTAAGTGACCTACAATGTCAAAGTCAGCAGAGAGGTCAAGAAGGATGAAGATTTGGGATGGGATGTTAGATTTGACAATTAAGGGGATTTCATGGACTTCATACCTAATTTGATTCAACAGTTAAAATGTGACAGCAAAAAAAAAAAAAAGAACCAAAATAAAAAAACAAAAATATAATTGCACCTCAGTTGTCATTAACAAAGGCATATTGTTTAGGACAAGAGAGGTAATAAATCCAGAGAAGGAACTGATGGAGTCTGAATGCAGATTGAAGCATGCTATTTTCACATGTGTGGGTATGTATGTTTTGCCCTTCTGTTCTATTTCTTTTCTCACAACATAACTAATGTGGAAATATGTTTTACATCATTACCCATGTTTAACCTATATCAGATTGCTTGCCATATTGGGGAGGGGGAATAAGACAGAGGGAAAAAATTGGAACTCAAAATATTTCAAAAAATGAATGTTGAAAATTGGCTTTACCTATAATTGGAAAAAATAAATACTACTAAATTTTTAAAAAGAGAGAGGTAATGGTCTTAATTCTGTCATGGTCATAGTTCTTCTAGAATCTGATTTTCTGTTCATGGTGCCACATTTTAGAAAAGACATTGAAAAGATAGACCAGAGGCTATTCAAAGAAGGTCAGAGATGGCAACTAGGATGCTGATCCCTGATGTCTCTTATAACACTGAGATTTTGACCTTAGATTTTTTTCTTCTTGATGCCAGAAAGCAGAGCTATTGAGCAACAGGTATAGATTGCAGAAAGGGCAAATTTAGGGTTCACTGTAGAAAAAAAATTACTAACACTTAGATCCATCCCCAAATGGAATGAGCTTCTTCATTGTATTCTTCCTCATTGGACATCTTCAAATTTCAAGTCCCTGAACACTTGTCAGTCATGTTGCAGAGGGGGTTATGAGTGAAGTATAGATTGAACTTGATGGCCTCTGAGTTCTCACTTAACTCTGAGATTTTATGTAGCTAAATCTAATTTATTTAATTTTATAGGTGAGGGAGGAGCAAAAGTAGCTGTGCTGCTATTGGTGACCTTTGGTACATCATTGTAAAGAGGAGAGGTGCCACAAGAACAGAAATAAATGAATATTTTGTCTTTCAAAGTATGTGGGGGGGATTCTATAACTAACTGTAGGTTGATGAGCTTGATTTCAGTTCCCTGAAAATTCCTATTTCATATTATTAAAGGAATGGTTTGCAAACACTTAGAAATAGCAGCATTAATCATTTAGAGTGATAAACTCGAGTTTGTTCTGGACAGATCATATGAGATACCGCGCTTCTATCATCGATAGCAATATTTGACTAACAAAGAAGGAAATTCCACAGAGAAGATATATCTAGATTTCAGGAAGGCATTTGACAGTCTCTTAAATTATCCTAGTGTGTAAGATGAAGAAATGTAGACTAGATTGTAGTAGAATTAGGACTATTTGAATTATGGGACCCTTAAAATAGTAGTTAATGGATTCCGAGAGCCTATTTTCAAAATAAATCTCATTGTTGCCCTTGGTTTTTACATTACGACCATTTCTAGAAATATCAGCCCAACCCCAGCCCAGACCAAACCTACTGTTCTAACAAAGAATTAATCCAAACTAATTCAACTATTCCAAAACACCCAGAGGAATCATGACCTCTTATAATGTACATAACATTCTTCCCTAGTAATTGCCTAGGAGAAGGAAGATATGCTGCATTATCTACAGTATTCTCTGGGACCATTTTTGGATTTTGATATTCTTAAACACTGGTGTCCTTTTAGTGATCCTTTCATTTTATGTTTTTTTGCAATTATTGTGTAGTGTTCTGGTTCTACATATTTTACACATTATCGATTTATAAAAATCCACCCAAACGTTCTGAATTCTTCATTTTCTTCATTTCTTCCTGAAGAATAATATTCCATTACATTCATATGCCTCAGGGTTTTTTGTTTTGTTTTTAGCCATTTCCCAACTTATGGGCACTTATTTATTTCCAGTTCTCTGCTAGTACAAAGAGTATTACCCTGAATGGTTTGGACCTTTACTTCTATCTTTGATCTCCTTGGTATATATGTCCAGTAGTGGGATTTCTGGGTCAAAGAACAGTCACTTTTCTTGCATAATTCCAAATTAATATTCACAATGTTTGAACTAATTCACCTCACCAATAATAATTAGCTCCTTCAAAATTCTTCCCATTTTTGCACAGAGTAATGTAATACTTTTGAGTTGTTTTAATTTTTACCTTTCTTCTAGTAATTTAGAATATTTTCAAGTGGGCTTTCGTAGTTTGTGATTCTTCTTTTGAAAAAATGTTCATATTCTTCAGTGACATACCTTTTAGAGAAATTACTTTAAGTTTATTTGTGTCATTTCCATATATGCTTTGACTATCAGTCTTTTTTTTCCTCACAGATTTTATGGAAAGACCCCTGTTACAACCATTTCTCTTATTCTGTCTTCATTGATTTTGTTTGCATAAAAGCTTCTTCTTCTTTTTTGGTTTTTTTTTGCCTTTTGGAGGGCAATTGGGGTTAAGTAACTTGCCCAAGGTCACACGGCTAGGTTTTTGTTTGTGTGTGCGTTAAGTGTCTGAGGCCGGATCCGAACTCAGGTCCTTCTGACTCCAGGGCCGACGCTCTACTCACTGTGCCACCTAGCCGCCCCACATAAAAGCTTCTTAATTTTATTGAAAAGAAATGGCATATTTTGTATTTTATGATCTCCTTTCTCCCTTCTCTCATTAAATATTCTCTCCTTAATCTTATTTTTATTGATGAAACCTTTTATATAGTGCTTTAAGATCATAGATCTGGGACTGGAAAAAATTTAGTCCCACCCTTTCATTTTCATTTTTAGTTTGTGGGTGGAAACCAAAGAACATAGAGAGAGAGAGAGAGAGAGAGAGAGAGAGAGAGAGAGAGAGAGAGAGAGAGAGAGAGAAAGAGAGATTAAATGATTACCTAAGGTGACACCAGTAGGATGTACTGGAGCTCACATTTGGACTTAGTTCCTGCAACCCTTAGTCCAGTGCTTTTGTTTTCTTTTTTAATGAAAAACACTGCCTCCCTTATTAAAATCTTATTTCCATTTGAAGTCTATTGTAGCATATGGAATATGACGCAGGAAAAGGTCCTATGTAGAACCTATAGAGTATGTGTTCTTAGACCAACTGTTTGCTTTTTTTACCTTTTTCATCATTGACCCAAATGAAGGCATAGTAAACATATTTATCAAACTAGAGGGCTATAAAAATGGAAGAATTAGCTTAGTTTTTGTATTCTAGAACTGGGAACCAAAATAATTTCAACAGACTAGGAAAAAATTAGCTAAATCTAAATAGGGATAATTATAAAATCTTATTAACTAAAAAAATGAGTCATACAAATATAGCATGAAGAAATATAAGGCTTTAGAGGACGTACAAGCTCAGTATGAAACTCTAGTCTATGCTATAGCAGCCAAAAAAAAAAAAGCTAATCCTATTTAAACTTCATTAATATAGTGTCCTGAACAAGGGAAAGATGAGTTCTTATAGTCAGAATGTAACTAGGAGTACCATGGTCAGTTCCAGATTCTACTTTTTAGGAAAGACTGGAAAGCTGTAGAGCATCTAGACAAAGGCAGATAGGATGGTTAGAGTATGAAAATCATTCCATATAAGGAATGGTTGAAGAAACTGGGAATGGTCACTTCAAAGAAGAGAACACTTAGGTAACCTATTATAGTAGTCTTTAAGTATTTGAAGAATTGTGATGGAAGAGAGGAATTAAACTATTTTTCTTGGCTCCATGGGGCAGACTAGGAGCAATGAGTGGGGGGGGGGGGAAGAGAAAGAGAGAGAGAGAGAGAGAGAGAGAGAGAGAGAGAGAGAGAGAGAGAGAGACAGAGAGAGAGAGAGAGAGAGAGAGAAACTGGTCTTAGGCTGATATAAGGAACTAAAAGATTTAAAAAAAGTGTTAGAATGAGCTGTCCTAAAGTGGAATGGGCTGCTTCAGAAGGTAGTAAATTTGCTATCATTAGAGGACTTTAAGCAGAGGATGGATGGCAACTTAT